>JAPDVR010000003.1:42298517-42898517 GCA_026230005.1 Gila orcuttii | reverse complement strand
CCAACCCTCAAGCAAAGGTCACCAAAGCGACCAATCTAAAAGAGAAGAGTGATTCTCCCAAGAGTACCAAGGGTACACCTTCAGGAACGCCCTCCAGAAGGAAAGAGTCACTGCAGGCACAGGAGTCTCCAGTGTCAGGAGGCACAAAGGGGAAGCCGTCCCTTGATTCCACGCCCCAATCCTCTGCCTCTCCATCGCCCACATCCAAGAAGAGCTCCTCGGTGGCTGAGAGAAACTCTGTGTCTGGCAAGAAGAAGCTGGTGGAGAGAGGCTCCAGCAAGGACTTGGCCCACACCAGTCCCCTTGCAGAGAAGTCAAGAGTCGGTGGCACCCCACGGACATCCCAACCTAGAAGTGTTGAAGGAAGCCGGCCCGAGAGGAGGCCAGTGAGAAGCTCCAGCAGTAGTTCCTCAGTCACCAGCCTGCGCTCCCCAAGCGTCTCCTCAAGAGACCTCCGCCGCAGCAGCAAATCCGAGGACAAGGGACTCTCTTTTTTCAAGAGCGCGCTTCGGCAGAAAGAGACTCGGCGGTCGGCCGATCTGGGCAAGACCACGATTCTCGCCAAGAAGGCTGTCGAGAGGAGTGCCAAGTCCTGCAGCCAGAACAAACTCAATCCTGACGAGGGTGAAGGCTCGGGAAACTCTTCCCAGCAGGTCTCTCCGGAGCCGCGCTCCAGCAAGGCTGCTACTGATGAGAAAGAGACCTTGAAGACCTCCACTCCTATCAAGCGCTCTCTCTTACCAGTAGGCAAGTCCAAGTCTTCCAATTCTGAGACTAGTCTTCAGTCTCCCATCAATGGGAAAAGGCCTCTTGAAAAGGTGGCATCCTCTAGAAAGCTTTCTTCCAGCATGCAATCCTCTGCACGGCCAACACAGACGCCTCAATGAAATTTGAATAGCAGTTCCATTATTTTCTGTAATGCAGCTATTTTTTGATGTGCCTAAGAAGAATATAAAGTATATAGTATATACCTGTATTTTACTTTTCTCAAAGAAAATATGTAAATTATCAGAAAGCGCCTTTCTATCCTGCCATGGAACCAAATCGTTGCCTCTGGCAAGGTATGGTAAATGAATCTACTACTGTTCATGACTCTGAATAGGAATGTTTTAACTTAGCACTTTGTATATATTTTTTCTCCCTCAAATAATGCTTAGATGTAATGGACAATATGTACAATACTTTTTATCTTGGTACCATTCCTTTTTCTTTGGACAAGTCACTTATGATGAAATTAGATTCTTGCGTTATTCCTTGGAGTACTATACCAATTCACTCCACATCTACACTTGGTGCTATTTACAGTCCAGTGTTCCCCTGGCACTGATACAGTATGAGATCGAAAAGAGTAACATCATGAAACCTGGCCGAATTTGAAGCTGTAGACTTACTATGGTTCAGCAGTGAACAATCTCATTGGTACCTCTCAAAGGCTGCTCTCCTACCCCAACTCTATCCTTTTATACACGAGAGCAGTTACAAGTGTTCAAGTAGCATTACTGCCCTTAGAAATGTGCCGATAGCTGAATTGTCGCTGTGTGAATGTGATCTTTCGATTGGTAAATTAGTGGAGGACAATCTTTAAACTCAATCTATTTAGTTCATTCCAGCAAAATGCTGTGTGATCTCTTTATCTGAATATTAATGGAGGCAGTGTAAGCTCTGCATGAAATTGTTTTGTATATCTGTTTTTATAATGAAATTTTGAAAGCCACATAATCATACTTGAACCATTTCATGCCCGCCAAATCCAATGCCGATATATGTGAGTAGTTTTCATTTGGGCTTGAGTGAGTTGGAGTTGAACCCTGCAAAGTTTTTTATTTCCATATTTATCTGTGGACAACCAGTGCAATAGTTTTCAACACTTTGTAGGAGAACAGATATATTGTCATTCTCTATTCGGGAATGTTGGTGTTTTCGAGAACAAATATTTAAAAGATAAATACTGTGCATATGCAATAGTGATAAAAAAACATTTAATCAATGTAAATCAAAATAATTTTCAGGATTGTAATGCCCCACCACGATAATGGGGTTTCTTTTTCTTTTTTTTTTTTTTGTGCCAAGAGTTTGAGATTCAATACCCGGTTGAAATGGCTCTGCAGAAAGGCCTGTTTATTTTGCATACTTGTCAACGGCATAAATATATTTCCATCTCGAGTAAGGTCAAACGAGTTCATTTGGACTAATTCAGAACGTTATATATGACAGGAGAAATATAAGGTTAAACAAGTCATTATTGTTACATTAGCATAATGGTGTCATTACGTCGGCCACTGTTCAGCTTGCTGCCCTGTAATTAAAACATTAATCCAAGTGGTGCTGACGCCACTGTTGAACCGTTCTCATTTTCATGCTGCTTTTCGGTCTCAAAAACCCTTCCCTTTTAGCACACTATATCTTAAAATAGATACTTTAGCAATTAACCTAATGTGTAGCACGCCTTTTTTTTTTTTTTTTTTTGCGACAGGCCCATATTATGTGTGCACTGACAAGTATTTGTACAAAGCAGTATTGCATGATTACATTGACGCATGCACTTAACTATGCAAGTGACTGTTGCTAAACAAGACGAGTCTGCTTTTTTTTTTTTTTTTACGAAAACAGCATGAATTTTCCGTTTTTTAATTGCTTTTTTGCACACTTGTTGAACTTTTGATTTCATAAATATTGTAATAGAGCATAAATTAGCTTTAACCATATGTATTCAAATATTTGCAATTGGCATTTCATTTCAATGCTTTTTTTTTCTTTTATACACAATCTTTTTATTATTATTATTATTAATACTGTTATTTTAATTAATAAGCTGTTAGGGTATGACCTCCCTGTTTCCATGTGATGAATTTATTTTTTATATATTTTTATTTTTTCTTCACATTTCGCTGGCGCAATGTGTTCTGGTCATGCTTTCACATGTAGTTTGTAGGGAGTGTCGTATCTAATATTGACCTTTTATCATCAGCATTCATTCAGTGCACACAATTCCTGCATCACTTGCAATGCTGATACACTAAACACTACATTAATTTTGTCTTTCATGTCATTCCATGTCTTAAGTTTTTCAGTCAATTTGCTGAAGTGCTATTACCCTCTCCAAGTCTTATTGTATATGGGATATTTTCAATGCTGAAGTGCTAATATGACTTGGTCTTATCAAGCGTTTGAATAGGACGGATGACTTTATCATTATTATGAAGCTGTATCAGTCTTATGACATGATATGCTTGCTCTTGGTTTACACACTGGAATGATTTCTCTCGGCCCAGAGCAGTTTGTATGTATTGTTCACGAACTGGTACCCGCTTTGGTGGGCTTATAACTGGGCTGTCATCATTTTATTTTACAAATGTCAGTCTAGGTCAACCAAAAGAGGAAAATAATAATAAACCATGTAAATGTTTGGTTGCATGAGACTGTCAAATGCTTTTTGTTAATTTATTTGTATGTTTTATGTGTATGCACTTTTATTTTTAATGTTTTTTTATGTTTTATTTTAAAGAATGCATTTATTTGAAGAATCATTTGTATTCATAACATTATCTCCCCAATGTAGGTTGGCGGTTGAATTATGATTAAAAAACAGACCTGTATTAGAGGTCTACCCTCAAATATGTAGTCGAAATGGTTATTTTGAATAATTGTATTTGCTTAGCTTGGTTTTGAACTTTTCTCAAGCACTGTAATATCCAATGTTGACCACAAGATGGGGCTTGCCACCTTCCTTTTGAAAATGCTGTTACAGAAAATGTCCTGTTTGTGGTGTAAAACAGTCAGTTTTTCGGGAGATTGTCCCTTACTTTCTCCGAACTTCTGAAAATTGGTGATTAACTCCGCTATTTCAATTTTTATAAAGTGCTCATAGTGAAGGCCATCACCAAATGAATCATTCTTGGGTGAGAGATTAATGTAAACATAGTCATATCTTAAAGGGATAATTCGCCCAAAAATGAAAATTGTCATTATTTCCTCACCCTCATGCTGTTTCAAACCTGTATGAGTTTCTTTCTTCTGTTGAACACAAAAGATGATATTTTAAATAATGTTGGTAGTTAAACAACTGACGATAGCAATGACTTGGTAGGGAAAAAATACAATAGAAAGGAATGGCTACCATCAAATGTCTGGTTACCAACATTCTTCAAAATATCTTGTGTGTTTTCAACTGAAGAAAGAAACTCATACTGGTTTGGAACGAGAGAGTAAATGATGACAAAATTTTCGTTTTTGGGTGAACTATCCCTTTAAGTGTATGTAAACCGGTTGGATAAAATCAAGCCTTGCAGTGCAAAACCTAGCTCTCACATATCAAATGTGTCATTCACATTAAATTAGTATGTAAGCTCAAATGTTTTCACTTGGCAGGTGCATGTTTACATGTGTAATCTCGCGTTCTGAGAAAAGACAGTGTTCTGCTGCGTGTTGCTTGAATAGCGGTCCATATGCTGTTGCACTGCAGAAAACCGAGGCTATTATTTAATTTGAGGCCTCGATATAGGCTACACTTACACCTACCCGAGCAAACATTTTTGAGGACTTATTCCTCTCTCAGCATCCCTAAACCTCCAGGGACAACTAGAATATTTATTGTTTGCTTTTAGCTTAACTTAACTAGTTTTCACATTCCTCAGCAGAGGTGAAAGCTGTCTCTAAGCAAACTGCATCGGCATTCGGCAAGGTGTTCAAAAGCACCGCAAACCTAACACGTTACCATGTGCTGCATTTCAAACGCCCTCTATTCCCGTCTTTTCTGTTTGCCTCTTTTTAAATACAGCATCAGCATCCCTTTCCTTACCTTTTCTCTTTCTTCATTACAGATTCTGACAGCCATTTGTGTTCGTGAACAGCCCTGTTCTTTTGAGTGTTGTTATCATTAGCAGCTATTTTTGAGGACTGGCAAGTGCCCTGAGTGTGGAGTGCAAATGCAATGCTGAATGTTTAACATCTGCGATATTAATTTACACAGAAGGAGGCTCACCTAAAGTGCTCTTTGCACTGCTTAATACATAAATGATTTACAGATTGGATGAACATTGTTGATAAAAGTGGTGTTCTTTGTGGCACTTTGTTTTAACCATAAAGTTAGCTTTTCTTTTTATTGTCAGGCTGAGATTTGGAAACTCATACCTAGCTCAAAAATTGA
The DNA here is from genome assembly GCA_026230005.1 of Gila orcuttii. NCBI lineage: Eukaryota > Metazoa > Chordata > Actinopteri > Cypriniformes > Leuciscidae > Gila > Gila orcuttii. The sequence goes on along the minus strand of JAPDVR010000003.1, from coordinate 42,893,371 downwards.
GACTATTGGCTGCATCTCCATATTATATATATATATATATATATATATATATATATATATATATATATATATATATATATATATATATATATATATATATATATATATATACACATACATTATATATATATATATATATATATATATATATATATCTATACCCAGTGCTTAGCATAAGTGTACACACCCATGCTAAAGTTGACTAAAAAGAGGAATAAAACATCTTTTGGAAATTGATCTCATGCCTTAATTAGGAAAAATCCAACACCAATTTTAAGGACACCAATTTTCTTTGTGAATGAATAATGTATCGTAAAATAAATAAATGTTCTTCCTTAAAATACAGGTTGCATAAGTCAGTACACCCCATGTTAAATTCCCATAGAGGCAGACAGATTTTTATTTTTAAAGCTTTGCATCCTGATAAAGTTCCTGATAAAGTTACTTTGCATCCTGATAAAGTTCCCTCGGCCTTTGGAATTAAAATATCCCCACATCATTACATTCCCTTCACCATATCTAGAGATTGGCATGGTGTTATTTCAGTTAGCCTAATAGCTGGTTTGATTTGCATTGAGAGATGATCTTATGGAAAGTACCCCATACCAATTGGTGTCCTTAAAGGTTGGATTTTTTCTCATTTTTTAAATTAAGGCATTAAGATCAATTTCCAAAAGCTGATGTTTTATTCCTCTTTTTAGTCAACTTTAGCATGGGTGTGTTCACTTATGCTAAGCACGGTATATATACACTTACATCATGTAAACAAACTTATGTTAGATGCGATTAATCGATTTGACATCACTAATTATAATATAAAATAATTATATGATTGTTTTATTTATATATAGCCACACCCTGAAAATGGCTTAAAAGTGTTTGTTTATATTTAATGTTTTCCCATCCATTTTTTTTTTTTTTGTTCTAAAACATTTAAACCACATTAAAACACTATAGAGGACATCCATTAAGATATTTGAGTAATTATACAAACAGGAACTGTTCAGCTGAATTTTAGGCCAAATTCTTTTTTATTTGATTAATTGCAATATTCAGAATTTTGGTTAATTTTATATACAAACTGACTAGTGCTGTCAAATCGATTGATCACGATTAATGGCATGTAACATAAAAGTTTGTGTGTGTGTAGTGTACACACGTATACAGTACACGTGTGTGTATATACACGTGTGTGTGTGTGTGTGTGTGCGTATGCTTATGTTAGATGCCATTGATCAATTTGACAGCACTAAAATGTTGTATAATGAATACATCTTTATAAGTATATATATATATATATATATACTATATATGTTTAACAAATATACTTAATCAGACTTTGTTAGATTTTTCAAAAAGTAATTTATCAGAATACAGCTACTTTTGAAATGCCATCAGTGGAGAAAGATACTTTTTGCCCCCAGATGGTGCAGTTACGACATCTACCAGCAGGAGCTAATGTGGAGCTTCCAGCAAAGCTGACCAGCTGAACATTTACCCCTTGTACCAGGTAGGCAGCTCACATTTCATCCAACATTTGTGTCCTCTGCATCACTGCAAATCCCACACCCAGGTGACCATGATCACAATCTAATACCTCCTTAACTTCTAACGTCCGTCTCCCCTGCACACACACTGCCGCTGGCATCTGCTCCAGCTGCAGTCTGCTCTGTGCTCCAGTCTTTACAGGCCAGGTGACTTTCATGTTCATCGCCATTCAGCCCGACTGTGTTGGCTAATTACGACAGGTTTGTGAGAGTCATTCACATGCCATTATTGGAGCTCAGTCCGCGAGGTGATATCATGTCACTTCCTCTCCCTGCAGTGTTCCAGTGTCATCAGTCTGCATCCCTTAAATCTTCTTCGTAAGCCTTGCGCTTTAGTTATTTTCCTTCTTTTGTGAAGTAAGTATGCACTTACCTGGCTAGTGGTTTAATTGCACACTGAACACGATCAGGATATCTTCTGTAGCCAGATGTGAGACGTATAGGGAACAAACCTTTCAAAAAAGCTCCTAAATGCTCCCATCTGTTTCACATCTAACCTCAGTGAAGGCCGTGAAAATAAACAGGACCATCAAATTATGCTTATTTACCTTTGAGATGCAAATTTTTCGTTTTACGCCGTGCCTCTATATTCAAGGGCAGAGGGACGATGAAATGGTGAAAAATGTGTTGAATACCAATCAACATAGGCCCCCTTTGTGCACATGCTGACCTCTAACCACGACTGCGCTAAGAAAGAGAATGCATTGGTCTCATTAGAGCGACTGGAAAAAGTGAGAATTGTTTCAATGTGACCAACAATAATTGCTGTTAAATTATCTGGAAAACCTTTGAAGAAGGGTTTGTTCACTAAAAACATGAAATTTCAGTCATCCTTTACTCACCCTCAAGTCATTACAAACACATATGACTTTTTTTTTTTTTTTCATTAAAGGTGTCCTATTATGATTTTTGTTTTTACTTTTTCAACTTTAGTTAGTGTGTAATGTTGCTTTTTGAGCATAAAAAAGCTCAAAGTCCACTCCAAAGGGAGATATTTTATTTAACAGAATCGCTATTATAATACAATATTTTAGTACACCTCAAAAACAAAATCAAGACTATGGGGCACAATAGGATCCCTTTAACAGTGAAAGTGAGTAGAGATGGATGCTGTTGAGCTCCACCTCCTGTAAAGGTGTTATAAAACGGTACAATTTATGTGCTATATTTCAAGCTTTCTGATGCTAAAGCATTGTGTTTGAAAACCAGACTGAAATTTGAAGTTATTTGTATTCGAAAGTTATTTGATTAAATAACTGACTTTTCCATATGTTTCAAATCTGATTTGCATTTACGTGCGAGATATTGCATGAGTAATGTCAAGAGTGTCTGACACCATCCATCGAAGCTTATTGGGATTCACTAGGGGTGTCGCAATGTACTGGTATTGATAATAACCATGGTCATTAAAAAATGAAATATTCGGTTACACTTTTTTAAGGAGTCATTGTTAGTGTAAAGGCCCATTCACACCAATGACAATATAACGATAAAGATATAGTTCTAAAAATCGTTCTCAGTATTAAAGAATAGCAGAGTTCACACCACAACTGTAACAATAACGGCACAAAGAAACAATATCGTTGGAATCACTATCAGAACTAATTTATCCAGCTGATGAACGATAAAAACATTGACAGCCAATCAGAATCCATCCTGCTGTATTGAGCATGAGGCTATGAGCATTTAAAACAGCAGACAAGCATGCGCTTAGAATAAACAGATCGATGTCGTCCGCTGGTGTGGACGCTAATTTAGCTATCTTTATAGTTAACGTTCTTGGTGTGAATGAGCCTTAATTATATATTTAAGTATACTGAGTAATATTAATTAACAAAATGTACTTACTATACGGTTAGGGTAGGATTAGTTGATGGTTGCATGTAATTATGCATAGTTTACTGTTATTACAATGGTAAGTCCATGTAACAAGGACACTAAAATAAAGTGTTACCAAATATTCATATTATGTTAATACTACACATATGATAAAATCGTGGCAGTATTGCACCTTAAAAAGATGACGCAGTGGCTGTAGTCACTGAATAGGTACTAAGCAATTACTTTGTGACTGTTAAAAAAGGTATGTTTGTCTAAACATGCATGTGTGTAGTATGAATGTAATCTGGACATACTGTACTGCATCCGCCATGTTGTTTTCATTGTCATGTGACCTACTTGCTTCATTTGTGTAGCTTAATTTCTATTCACAAATCCTCTCCTGTGGCCTCACGGGATAGTAAAGTGTCCACAGAATGCACAAGTCAGAATATCAGCCGGACGACTAAGTCAACTGTGTACTTGCCTAACATTTTTGAATACTGTGTAATTTCCCCAATCGTACAAGAAGTCAGACATTGTCTGGATCTCTTCCCATGGCTTTACAAAGAGAAGTAGACAGCAGCCACATGGATGAACCTTTGGTTACGCTCCACTCCGATACAACAAGAAGTTTTAAGTTGCACAGATGGCGTCGTTTATGTATGTACATTTACCTTGTCCATCGTACTGTGTTCTTCTAGTTCACACTCAATAATTTCTCTCTCCCACAGTAAAGCAGGTTACTTTAGTAATTCACCAGTGGTTTTCATCCCCTTTGTCCCCTTTCTCTGACTTGGCCCTGGAGAGTGAACAGAACTTTGTAAGAAAATCAATAGTAATTGATTCCTCCAAGGCTAGACATAGAGGGCCACTATTCAGAGCCAAGCATATGAGCATCATAGTGAGAGGCAGAGGACCTTGGGTTTAACATGCACACAACAAACCCTGCTAAAGGTCACCAATGTGATGCTGTTTTCAGCTGCAGATTATCAAAAAGGGCCTGAGCAACAGCGTATTTACAGCTTTGTGGAGCCCAATTACAGGGAGGCTTTCTTTTTTATAAAGATTATTTGAAGGCCTACTTTTTAGATCTTGGATCATTAGACTGTTATGTACCTGTGAAAAGTTTGTTTGGTGTGCTTTGTGCAACACATTTGTGGCTCTCTTTTTGCTTTATTTTCACTACTATATTTTTCACCTGTCACTCAAGGTAACATACAAGTGAGAACAGATTTTCAGCAAGAGAAAAGTGGCTGGGACTTTGTCCATTCGGATAAATAGACTAACAATAGCCACGTTTCCACTGTCGGGCCCGTGCGAGCCAGGCTTTTAAATGGGCTGTGCCGGGCTAAAAGCCTCGGGCCTGTAGCAGCTAGGGTGAATGTGATTTCACCAAGTACCACATGTTCCTGGATCAACATCTTTGTTGATCCTGGAACAACTTTCAGATCAACCAATCAGATTTGAGGGACAAGTTTACAGTTTATGTCAAGTTTAGGCTTAGAACCAGGGTAAGGTGCTCTCAACATTATTATTCACTTATCATTTCCATCTGATTTTAGGGAAAAGTTATGGGTAGGGTTAGGTTTAGGGGTAGGGATAGGGTAAGGACTAAATTTTGGAACAGGAATGTTGTTCCAGGATCAACAATATATGTTGATCCAGGAACATGTCTTACTTGGCAAAATCACGGTGACCAGCACCTAGCCTAAAACCATGCTGCGTTTCCACCGTCGGGCCAGAAGCTCTGCAGCGCTTCAATGATACCCGCACATAATGCCTCTCTGGGACAACGTCACACAAACCCATCATTTCACCAACAAAAGTTTTATCAGAAAACTAATCAGAAAAAAAAAAATCACTGGAAACTAGCTAGATCGCTAAACAAACATGATAAAAGCGACCGTTTGCTGGCATTTTTGTTGTTTACTTAAAGATTTAAAACCCAAGCATCGATGTTTTACCACAGGTTTACAATAAAAAGTTAATCTGTTAAATTAATTAAAGTTAAAAAGTTAAATTAATTTGTATCAAGATTGCACATTAGTCACACAGAAATAAAGTGTTTTACCGTTATTTCACAAAAGAAAGAGGACATACTTAGGCCTACTTATTCAGTCGCGTCTGTTTCTGTTTATTTGTAGTGACAGACATAGGCCTATTTACATCACATTTAGAAAGAATGATAATTTTTACAAATATGCCACCCAAAATACGACCTGAGGAGCTTTAGCACCCTCTCCCTATAGCCTATATTTTCAGTCAGAGAAACAGGAAGCACCTGGAAAATAAGTTGCTTAATTTTATGACATAGCGGAGCTAAATATGGATATCAGGCTAAAGAGAGAAGACGTAGGCTACTTCAGATAAAATAAAAACATGATTGTAATATAGCTTATATGATTTGTCTGATTTTATCAAGCAGCCATATCATGTTTACTGGTAATGGTTAGCGCGCATAGGCTTTTGCATCCGTATAAATTTGCCTTATACGGTGATCAGAACCCACATCGAATCACAAACAGAAGGTATTCAAACATGAACGTGAGTTTTGAGCTAAAATCATTTTAAAAGTCTTTATGGTGATGTTAGCTATGCAATCATCCGGTGCTGCTGACTCAGTTAAACTCCTAAAAACGCCTAAAGGTAAACGCCTCTTATCGTAACCACTCCTCAAGCCCGATTTGGCCTGCTTTGGACCAAGGTATTTGTCGGGCCAAAAAACCCTGGCCGATGGCCCCGAGGAAGCCACGACGAAGCCCCAACGAGGCCCGATCAAGCCTCGTGACATTCAAAACGCGACTGACCCTGGCATGCACTAGCGCGCTCGCTTTCTGCCAACAGTGGAAACGCGGCTATTGGATTGCATGAGGGTGAGTAAATGATGACCTCATTTTCTTTTTATGGGGAACTATCTCTTTAAAGGTTCTCAACCAGCAGAACCCATTAGGAAGCCTTTGCACACTACCAAGGAGGCCACTTAAAATGATTTAAAATAAGACAAAGCAAGCATTAAAATAAGCTTAAACAACTAAACATTGGATGGAAATACTGTATGGAAAACCTGGCTATAAGGAATTTCTAGATTAGGTTTGTGTTTTCTAGACATGGAAATTAATAAAATCTTAATTAATCCTGGAAATGCTTATGTATATATATATATATATATATATATATATATATATATATATATATATATAGGTATATATATAATATAATATAATAATTTATTTTTTATTTGTTTATTTCTAGTTGTCTCAAGCTCTAAAATAGATTACGGTATTGGCTAGAAATTGCAATAATAATAATTAAAATAATTAATAATTAATTGGTATATATATATATATATATATATATATATATATATATATATATAGAGAGAGAGAGAGAGAGAGAGAGAGAGAGATAATTTAATAAGCTAATTAATATAATTAATATATTTTTATTTGTTTATTTTTTTCTAGTTGTGTGTCTAGTAGTGTGTCAAGCTCTACAATAAATTACGATATAGGCTAGAAATTGCAATAATAATAAATTAATTGGTAATAAAAAAGTATTGAGAGTCAAGAATATTTAGTTTTTCATAACTTATTTTAATGAATTATTTTAATATATTGCCAGCCTAGTTTCTATAAAAGAGGTGAAAATGAAAAGCTTTGTCATTCAAGCAGAATTACCTTAAACATCTTTAGAAACCTTTGAATATTATCTTCAACCATGCGGACCCTTGAAAAGGTCGAGAACCACTGCTTTAAAAACAATTACAGTAAATCAACATTGAATATGAATTAGAAAGATTTTAGAAAGGAAGAATTATCTACAACAATACCTACATAGCAGTTTGAATATTGGTCAACATTATTTTCCTCTTTTTTAGACGTTATCATTTGGATCAGCATGCACTGATCACTTGTACACAGCAAGACCAGGAACTTGTATTTGATTTCATGTTGAGTTATAGGCTCAGCTGTTTCAGACCAGGAATACATTCCGCTACTGTTCGTTTCCTGTGTGTCAGTTTCTCTTTTTCTTCAGTGGATTCTATCATTACCTTCGTAGAGTGATGTGTAGAGTAAAGATTCACCAGGAACAAACCACCCAGAGCATGGCCACAGATAAAGAGGTCCGAGATGTGTCTCTCACGTGGTGCGATGAGGTTAACTGGGCCGACAGCTTTTAGATTGATGCAGGACATCCTCCCAGATCACCGCAGCCCACTGGGTAAGAAAGTTGAACAACACGAGCGGTAAACCGAGACCCCTGCAGGGATTTCTGGACACTAGACTCCCTGCGGTCTTGATCAGTCTCTCCCCTGCTTCACACCCTCATCATCATGGATTGTTTCAGGACATTCATCCTCTAAACCCTCCCGCTCGGGGGAAGACGACACGCTCGGAAAACACAATGTAAGCGCGCAGAAAAATATTTTGGGGGGCATTGTTCTTGTTTTGGAGATGACTGGTTATAATTTCCTTTTCTTTCCTGTCAGATGTTATCTGTAGAAACAAATACAGAGTTTATCTGGCATGGAAACAAAGGCACAGTGTTTGACTGAGATCCACATCGCAGCAATTCAAACCCAAGCTTGATTTTAATATAGATCTTTGGGGTTCATGTACTCAGCCGTTAAGCAGAGCTCAAATGCCACATGATTTTTATCTCCCCTTGTGCTGGATGAGTTGCTCTAAGATATTGTTAATCAATCTGTTTCACTTCATCTAACATCATCCAACATTTTCCTTTAAAATGGTTCTTAAACTGTCTTTTTCATTGTCAGACAGTTTCATGTGGGTAAAATTGTTTTTTTTAAGAATTATTGCTGCCCACCTCCCCTATTCATCAAATAATCCTGATGATATTAAGCAGCACAACTGTTTTCAACATTGATAATAATCAGAAATGTTTCTTCAGCAGCAAATCATCATATTAGAACGATTTCTGAAGGATCATGTGACACTGAGTAATGATTGCTGAAAAAAATGTGAAAGCTTCAGATCACATTCATTGTAATTACAAGAAGCAAACAGCACAGCATTCAGAATTTATTTTGTGTTCCACAAATTCATAGGGTTGAGAATGTCATGTGGGTAAGTAAATGATGACAGAAGTTTCTTATTCCTAAAATGGCTTCCTGTTTGCTTACTGAATTTGAATTCATTGAATTGGACTTCCCAGATATTTTAAATTGGGTTCTGAATGGTGCACAACAGGGAAGACATGTTCCTGGATCAACATATTTTGCTGATCCTGGAACAACATTCCTGTATGATAAGGGTTAGGATTTAGTCCTAACCCTGTCCACACCTCTAAACCTAACCCTACCCATAATTTATCCCTAAAATCAGAGGGAAATGATAGTGAATAACACTGATGTAGAAACACCTAACCCTGGTTTTAAGCCAAAACCTTATATAAACTGTAAACTTATCCCTCAAATATGATTGGTTGCTTAGAATGTTGATCCAGGAACATGTTGTACTTGGTGAAATCACGTTCACCCTTTAAACCCTGGTGTGTATGTAACTCGGTGAGAGTTTTCTGCCTCGGTTCTCAAACAAGGGAATGATCAATAATCAAACAGCGTTTCCACTTGCCTTAATTTATATGCTGAAAAGCCCAGTACATGTAGAACAAGCTAACACAGTTACTTAGGATCAAATCTCATCTTCAGAGAGTCATGCAACAATCATGACAGCATGCATGTTTGCGAGACAGAGGGATGCACTTTCTTTTGATAGGCCATGCATAATTACAGTATTTCACAAGCCCTGCTGATGTGTATCACCGCAGAGAGTTCATGCACGTTCATTCATCATGACAGCAGATGCCGACTGGTTTGATTGCTGCTTCTGAAGCTTTCACTCAGATTTAATGAAGCTTCTGTACCTGTCAATCAGGTCATATTACAGCCCTCGTACTTTCACAACTTGATTAATATAATACCAAACAAAGGTTGATAGCTGGGGTAAACATATTTTCTCTTTATGGATTTCACCACCTCTTTTAAACGTTGCTGTTGTTTCCTGTCATTATATTCTTGCCATGTAATGTATACGTCTTTGCACTGCTCATAACAGGGTCATTTCTCATTTTGATGGTGTAAAGAGTCCAAAGTAGCGTTAACACTTTATTTTTAGCTGACGTATAGTTACATGTTACTACATATACTTACTATAGTAACAGTAAATTGTGGATACTTACAAGTAGCTAACCCTAAACCTAACCATAAATCTATAGTAAGTACATGTAGTTAAGTAATATTACTCAGTACTTATTTTAAGTAAGTACAATGCAACTACTTCACCCTAAAATAAAGTGTAACGCTGTAACCATGTTTTGAACACTTTTTTTTTTTATTATAATTATTTAAAAGATCATAATGGTAATAGCCTATTCTTTATTTAAAGGAATCAGCAGTGTTGGGGGAAATGCATTACAAGTATTACACAAACCTGTTATAATTATGTTAAATAACCTCACTTTATTAGCCAATGTCTTTGCTGCTGACCTTTGATGATCCAATTTAACCATACAAATAAGCAAAACATACTTTAGATAAACATCACATTTGTGAAGTAAGAGTGTTGAACTTTTATCTATTCTTCTGTAATCCATAATGGCAGCCCAGCTGAAAGGTTTGTTTGAGCTGCGCCATACTGTACAGGCATGTTGTTGTTGTTGTTGTTGTTGTTGTTAAAAATAAAATAAAAACTTTCAAGCCAGGTAAGAAAAATGCAAAAGTATTGCAATATTGTACACATTACTTTTAAAAGCAACTTTCCCCAACAATAGCAATGAGTAAAACAACAAGAATAAGATGTTTTATAAAATCAATATGCACAAATTCAATATAATTCAAACACTTAAAATGTTGAAAACTCAAAATGGAAAAATGCTTCTTGTCACGTCATATTCAATTATGAATAGGCCTACTTGAATCCTGTTAATGACAGCCTTCCCTATTTTCAGAATAACAGTGAAATTAGTGAAAAAGCCAAGTAGTTTACATTACTGGGTATTACTGCTAGTCGTTTAACATTTCTGTCGTAAAACAGTTGTCATTTTTTTAGCAACTTAGGCCTACATCTTACCTCGCACTCTTTCACCATTAAAAACTGCGTTGCTTTGAACACAAAAGCCAGCCTTATTTGATTTGATTGGCCATCTCAAACATTTTGACATTGAAGAGTGCAGTTAGACCTCTAAAGGCAAATTTATTCTATTCTAAGTTCTATTTCAGGGAGAGCGTGTTCTCGAGACACCAGGCACTGTTTTGTGCGGATGGGCTGCCGGAGCGCGTTAGGGGTTTTTCTGTTAGAACGGTGTCTGTTAGCGGCCCCTAAATTAATAACTAATGATCTTCGCAACGGAAGATCAATCTAGACTATCTTTAGCTGGACAATAACTTTGTACTAGAGCTGTGGTAAAGCCTAAACAACCTGTTACGGTAATTTATTTTATTACTGTAAAGCTGCTTTGAAACAATCCATACTGTTAAAAGCGCTTTATAAATGAAGGTGAATTGACTTGACTATAAAGGCAAACCACACAATATTTCTCACAAATTTGACAATAATAATAAAAAAATAATAATATTATTAAAATATAATCATAATAATTATTATTATTGTTATAATATATATATATATATATATATATATATATATATATATATATATACACACAATTTTTATCTGATATATTTTTACTGGCTCCATGACAGTAAAAATATTTGACACAATAAAAATAAAATGTATTAATAAGACTACAGCTAAACCATCCCCCATCTCCTCAATGCCTTTCTAAATGGACCGTTTCATTTTCATGCAGTCATAATGGAGGCAGAATAGCGCTTTATCAGGATCCATAGCCCCTTGAGTGCTAATATGGGGCTGGGGAGCCAGATGCCCTCATAAGCGGCCCTCGACATTATTTATTCATGGACAAATAAGTTCAGGCTCTTCTAATATTTCTCAGAGCTTAGTCAGAAAAGCTAAGGGGTGTGTGAGTCTTTGTTCTCTATTTTTCAATTAACCCTATTAACTGTCATGGGGATTAAGGTGATGATGAATTGTGTATTTTCACTCCGTATTGTTCATCCTGAGTTCACAGACTCTAATATAATTTTCAGAAATATGGTAAAAGATACTAAATTTCTCATGACGTGTATAGCTCTAATGTGTATTTCATTTACCCACTTGCTGTTGAATTAATTAATGCATCACTATGTGGAAACTGTATAAATGTATATATAATGTCTAATATTTCTTTAAACCCGTGAAGTGATAATATGCAAATGAGTGTCCTTGAGTACAGCTGCCGTTTAACAGCCTAAGTGTGAAAACTGCTTTTAAACTCATTGTCACTCATGAAGCAAAGCTACATTATGGTAGGTTGTCATTAAAGGGCTTCTTGCCACTGAGCCTGTGGGGGAATATAAAAGAGGTAAAAGCTCAGGGTGTCTAAAAATCATCTTTAAACTGAGACACTCAAAATGCAAATGCTGATACATTTACTGTTAATGACTCGGTCGACAGCTCTGTCTCTCCCTCGTACATTTGCATCATAAATATCACCTACAGCAGCTCTGGAAAGTAAATTGGTGCTTTAATAGATTTGTCAGCAAGAGGGATTTCTCATTACTTCTATTAGGATGCAGCTGCTAAATTCATCAGCACCAGAACAGGAGCTCACAGAGACAATAAATCAGGCCATATTAGCACTGTCTCTTCAAAAACAATTAAATATTTTTATTAATGTCTCGCCCTTACAAGTGCATTGCTTTTAAATGACATGGATATGCTTTCATGTCGTAAAATCTGTCCTTGCTGACGTCCATATCTAATATATCTACATTTAACATAACCTTGACACTTTGGCTGGCTTTTGCCCCCAAATAAAAATAAATAGCCTACATAAATAAATAAATCCACGCAGGCTGGACAGCCTTTGAAGGAATATTCCATCTTAAATTCAACTTAATCTTGATTTCCTTTTAACCCTTAAACGCATACGTCAGGTCTTTAGTGACCCGGGACCATTCACCCTCTTCCTCATTTTGTTTTTTTAAAGCTAGATATCAACTTACTCAGTATTCCTCAATCAATTCATTATAAACAATATAACAAGAAATAAAATGTGAAGAAGCTTTCAGCGATCAAAATATTGATTTTGAAGATGTTGAAAATGATAGTTTTGAGAATGTTTGAGATGGCGAATAGGAGCCGGATGTACTGGGAATGTACTGGGAAATGACGAGGACAGTGATGATGGTATAAAACATCTGCTCAAACTGAATGCTTCCAAACTCCAAAAGGTATTCTTCTGTAATTGTTACTCTAATATCAGGAAAGTTTTAGATTATCGTGACAGGTAGAGATCCATCTGTGTTAGATATAGATCCGGGTCACTAAAGACCCGAGTATGTAATAATGATTGACGAAACATTCATGCATTTAAATAATTTTATAAATGGAAGTCTCAGTCTGGGTAAGTGTATCGGACGGACGATTTAAAAACAGAAACAATCTTTCATGAATTATTTTGTAAAATGTATATGACTGGACTAAATTATCCACAAATATTCATTAAATATATATTATGTAACTTTTGGACCTCTAGCAGTCTGAAATTTTAATCTATGTATTTCAAAGCATATTTGGGTAAAGTAAAGGCATGGTTTAGAAGATATATTTTTGCACTCTTTTATTAATACATTTTTTTTTTTTATGAAACAAAGTTACATAGAGTAGCTTTAAGTTCAACTTAAGCTTGATTTCCAAGTCTATGGGGCAAGATTACTGGGGGTTTTATAAACGGAAATCTGAAGCACCTTATGTCATAAAATATTTATTATTTTAGTTGTCTAAATTATCCACAAATCTTCCATCATAACCTTACTATATTTCACATGTTTATTAAGTGACACCCTCATGCTATATGATCTAGTCCCTGACATTGTCACGATCATGTTCTGTTTTGTCTTGCTTAGTTTCTAGTCTCAGGGTATGTTTACACGACAATTATGTACTAAAAACTGAATATTTTTTCCTTTGCTTTTTTCACGTACAGACAACAAAGTTGTCAAAATGATTCCCATTCACACGGATCCGCGAGAATGACTACAAACGCTGTATTCTGCTGCCAGGCCAGTGGTTGGTGATGTCACTTCGTAAAGAAACACTATGAGCCTTTAGACTGAACAAACATGACTTACCTGTTTTCACATATTCACATTTTTTGTAGTTTTGTAGTTTAGAGTTGATAATGGTATAGTTTCACTTATATAGCTTGCACTTTGAAACCCGTTTTCAAAAAGTTGAAAACGGCCCTCAAAATGCCCTCAGAATGGGCCTAAAATGGCCCTTTCAGGCCCTCAAAATGCCATTGTCATGTAAATCATTGGCCAAAACGCATAAAAAGGTTTCCGTTTTAGTTGAAAACACTGTCATGTAAATGACCCCTTAGTTTTCATTTGTCACCATATTGACTGCGTTTGAGTTCTTCATTAGTTGCCCTGGTCCCTGATTAGTGTCACACCTGTTCCTTGTTCTGTTAATCATCATCTCCTGTGTATTTAAGCCTTCAGTCTTCCTCAGTTCTTGTTCTTGTGTTGACATTGTGTAGTGTTCTTGTTCTCTCAGCGTTTATTAAAGTCTTGTATGTCTTCCTGTGATATCTATAGCCTACAGCCAACCCATGAGACGTATCTGAATGTTGCAATGCAAATATTTGTGAAACACATATTCATTATTTTTTTAACAAACAGAAGTTATTTTCTTTGAAAACTGGCAGTATGCAAAAAATCAATAGGGCTTGTACTTACCCTGGATTATTCCTTCAGGTTCAAGGAAAGTTTACCTGCGTAATCATTCAAAAACATGTCTGAAGAGTTCATGATATATAAAGGATAAAAGTAATTTTGTGAATGGTTTGATAGTTTCATATATGCATACTTTTGACTGGCATCATAAAGTTTGGTAGACATTGCCTTTGCTTTAGGCAGAAACCTTACGGGTTGTCTGATCAACATGAAAAGCAACCAACCATAGTTCTTTCTTTAAGTGATATTCATGGGCCATTTGAGGCTCAGACAGTCTGCATTCAAGCAAATCTGTACAAATTCAATGATTACAACATCTACTGTAATTAATGTCCCTACAGCTTTTAATCTGATCACTTGGTTTCTCAAGTTAAACGCAGACAGTTGATTTGATTACATTGGATTGCTATCAAGAAGTTACATAACATTGCAGCAACTCAAAACATAACTGTAAAATGACAATGGGCACTTGGGTTTCTATGTGTTTATCTTAATAATTACAGACTTTACATCAGGAAATCAAACTCACTTTTAATTCAGGTAGCACTTATAGGATATAATGTTGGCTGAACACTTAAATCAGAGAGTACAACTCAAAGGAACTTTCGTGCCACATCCCATAACAATTTGAGCTACATCTGAGCATGTTGCGCATGTTATGCCGTATTTCTCCTGTTTGAACAGGGCATTTGTATCTCATTTCATTACTTGTCATGTAACAGATACTTTTATCCAAAGTAAATTGCAGTGCGCTAATTGCAGGAACGGTCCCTCTGGAGCAATCTGGGGTTGAGTGCTGAATTCACAAACACAATGAAGGTGAAATTCCCTCGGTAACTCTGGAGTTCACAGAGATCCATATCTGGCACTGAACCTGTGATCCTAACAGTGCCTAACAAAGCCTTGACAACATGACAAACATCATTCCAGTCACAGTGCTAATTATTAATGTGCTGTTCAGCTGACTCTTTGACTTACAGTACGGTTATTACAGGAACGGTCCTTCTGGACAAACCTGGAGTTTAGTTCCTTGTTCAAAACACTGTGCTCCATAGATCGCCCGTTAGAACAGGACTTTTTTTGTCAGCCGAAACCCTTTGATATAAAATGCCTGAGATTTAATTAGGGCTGTCATTAACGATTAGATTTTTTTTGACAATTAATCGATTAATCATTTTTTTTTTTTTGTCTGGTAATCAAAATAGACCTAAGTAAACAATAACCATTACTATGTAAGTAATTAAAGGCTCGCGCTTCACTCTGAATTGAAAACAGCATATATTTATTTAACTGAATCACAGCCTTTGTGATTTCACAATTATGATTTTAAATGATCGTGCAGCCTTAGAAAACGATCTAATAATGCGGTTCATGGATTTTTGTCCGTGGAATGCACCACTTCTGGTATTTTGCCGGTTAATCAACACTGGATTTTTTTTTGAGGACTCAAATTTAATCAAGGAATTGTAACAGCCCTAGATTTAATATTTCAAAAGAGTTGATAATTCAATAAATTAGTGACACATTAACATATTTACAGTTCTACGATGAAGGTTAAATAATCATATTATAATTATTAGTTTTAACTACTATTAGCTTTAATTATTAGCTTTAGCGATTGTAAATAGAGAGAACCATAGGGCAAAATATCTTTCCAAATGCATGTTAAACTTGCAGCACATCCAGAGATGGAGTTCGTAAGAATCCGCATTTACTGTGAACCAACCGAAGAGATTGATCACTGTATCATCAGCTGAATGTGTGTAAATTTAACACAGTTCTGCATTTCGCTCTAAAACACACAGAGCAACATATTTTAGTGCTGTGCTGGAATTTATTTTCAAAGAAGTACTGTGATTATTAATGCGTAAAGCTACAGTAATGTCTTCAGCTCGTCAGCTTGAGATCCTTCCCATCTGGTTACCTAGTAGGGAATGTTTTATTAGCAGTAGGATAATCATATTCATCCGCACAGTCACGCAGAGCCGAAGCACAACCAAAACAATGTGCTTCTGCAAAATGCATGCAGTTTTGTTTTTTAACCACTAAAGGGATAAAAGTTATACCTTTAAATTCTCAGATCCGTATTCGTTTCTCTGAATTCACTTGTTGTTGGGGATCTCATCTTCAGAAGTTTGATATCTCCATATTATGTGATTGTCAGTCTTGATGCGCCTCAAGCTGTTTTGCACCGTGAATAAATATAATATACATCAAAAGTGCAACTTCAACACTTTAAACAGGCTTTTCAGGGTAATTGACATTTTACATATATACATTTTTTCATAACTACTTAAGACAGCAGCCTTTCCATATACCATCCAGCTTCTCCATAGCGAAGAGTCATGGGAATGATAATGAATTCAGCACAATAAATTATAGATCATGCTATACTAGAGGAATGTGAAGTCTTTATTTTGTGAGAACTGTTTTAGGGCATTCACCTCAGATTTCTTTTATACTCCCAGAATCCCTTTCTCTCATGACCCAGGTAGGGCAAGGGCACACTAAAGTCTCTAGCAAACACACACGGTTTCTTCTGAAGGTGAACTTTCTCTTCTTGCTTCTCTGTTTTTGCAGTATTAATGGCAAACTGTATGATGCATAAATCACACATTTAAAATCAGCATGAAATGTAAGTTGTGTTTGACTTTTATTCCCTATAGTAACGTATATCTAGGTGAAATGACTTCTTGAACAAGAAAAAATACATGGAATTTGATTTTGTCCATTGGGAATTGATTGGATGGTTGTGGTTTGCTATTGGTCGATCTCATGTGAGTGACAGGTTGGCCCGTCCTCGCGCCAGTAAACACATCATCAGAGAAGAGAAGAGAAGAGAAGAGAGGATGCTGCAAGAGGGAGGGAAAGTTATTCTGATTAAATATAACAAGGGAACATGAAAAAAATATGTGCATGGTTAAATCATTTATAATAAAAACGGCAATATTCCATAAAAAATAAGAATTTACACTTTTGATTGAATTAATTTGCATAATATAGCGCACACAACCAAACACGTTTCTCAATCTCAAGGGAACCCACGTTTTCTAAATACTGTAGCATTTTCCCCCACATCAGTGTTTTTCACCATCAATCAACATCCAGGCACTCTAATTTGATTCTGAATACTAGCTAATTGCAAACTAAGCATGAACATTTAATTTACATAGCGACTTGAATCATGACTGACATCCGTATTTGAATTGTCATCTGGATTATTTAGCAATACAATTCCACCTTTGTAATTATACGAAAGCCTCTAATGAATAAAATATCAGCCTATACTTCCAATACATAAACTTCAAACCCCTATAGCTACTTTCTAAATTTCTAAAGTTCTTCTTTTCATGTATTTTTAATTGGATCTTTAAAAAAAATTGTGAAAGTGAACTCCTTACAAAGTCTTGACATGCAATGCGGAGGCAATTTACGGCAATTTAGCGCGGCTGGAATCGAGCAGACTCCTCAGGCACCTCTTTTATTTTCATACAGGATCTAGTGACAGTAATGAATCATAGTTAAGAGCATATTGCAGCGTAAGCTCTCAGTTTATTAAACAGTCAGCAGCTCATTGCTTTTGATCCTCCGGAGTGTCATAGTAACTGATTATGCCCACAGACGTGCTGATGTTTCCCTTTACCCGTCTCTTCTCTTCTACCTTTTGCTCGTGAAAACCGTGGGAGGGAGAGATGACTTCCACAAACAAACCCAAACGAACAAACAAACATGAGCTGGGGAGTCTGTAGTGACCTTGCTGCATATTCCCTCTTGTATTTCGAGTCTTGTGTGGCTGAAGGGAGAAATTTAATCATCTTGTCCTCTGGTCTCTCACACAAGTTCACGTTGACTTTCTTGGAAAGGACGACAGAGGTGCCTGAGAGAACGCTGTTGTTCGCTATAGGCCCTTCGTGACCTTGTGCTCAAGTTTACTGTTCACTGATTCATCTCAAGTAATGAACGCAGATATGATAAGCACAGTGCTTTTACCACAGATGTCCTCAAACTTTAGCTTAAAAATAAGCCTGTCAATACACATAAGCAGAAGGTGAGGAGATTTGCCAAGCCGTACGCCATCGAGCAACACTAAACGCTGCACGTCTTTTACATGGTGGCATTCACATTATGTAACGCATCAGCTGCCGTTTCCTATCCTGTTATTTTTTCAGGCTGCTCCTAGCTAGTGTTTACCCTGTGGCTATACCACTGAATGTGAGAAAAAGACATTTAAAGGCAGCGAAAGGATTGGTGTTTCCTCTGTGTTATGGTACACAGACAGCTAAGCCTTGTCACCTGTAGTTAAAAATAAGCAGTTTCCATCTGAACGGTGCAAAGTTTCACATCTGTTTCCATCAGGTACACATCCAGAGTGCTCTGTCACAATCCAGTAGAGCTCATACATATATTTCCTTCCATCAAATGTTATGCAAATCTGAATGTATGCATTTATTCATTTTTGGCTTCTTTTTAGACAAGCCTGGGCTATTCTACAAAAGCAAATAGCGAACGTATTTGTGTAAGTAATGACGTTAAAATACTTAGTGTTAATCCTAATGCCAAACTTGACTGTAAACTTTCAACACTGTTACCATATATATTTAAATCAAAATAAATTCAGATACAATATATTCTTAATATTATTTATTTATAATAAAATCCATATTTACATATAAAAATATGTAAAATCATATAAGTATATATATATATATATATATATATATATATATATATAGCAATAAAAGTCTCTTCTGCTCACCAAGGCTGCATTTATTTAATCAAAAATACCTCAAAAGCTGTAATATTGTGTAAAATTACAATATAAATTTTAAAATGTAATTTATTCCTGTGATGTCAAAGCTGAATTTTCAGCATCATTACTCCAGTCTTCAGTGTCAAATGATCTTTCAGAAATCATTCTAATATGCTGATTTGATGCTCAATAATGTTTTTTTATTATTAGCAATGTTAAACAGTTGTGCTGCTTTATATTTTTGTGAAAACTGAGATACGTTTTTTTTTCTTTGAGGATTCTTTGAGGAAAAGAAAACGGCATTTATTCGAAATAGAAAACTTTTTTTGAACTTTTGAACTTTTTTGAAACATTTGAACTTTTTGTTTTTCATTTTCATCAAAAATCATCACCATCTCAAAATCGCAAAGGCAACAATTTTATAGTATATATAGCATATAATGCATTATAAAACAGTCAGTTTCATAATCATAGCGCTGGCATCAAAGGTTCAGCACAGTATGTAATCTGAGCCTCTGGGAATTAGAAATACCAGGCTTCAGGCACATTAGTTGTTTAGCATGTGTGAAATGAATTATGATTCATTGTAAGGACGTTGCAAGCATTTCGTTTGTGCCCACGAAGAGAGCGGGGAGATATGTGTGGTGTCATGCTAAATAAGTGCAGTGTCTCTTGCTCAGGGGATGGGTGAGTTTGACAGCAGACAGCCGTTGTTCATCAGAGGAAGTGTAAATGTTCGTAATCTAACACTCTGTCATACCTATTGTGCAAACGAAGCAAAGGTAAGGATGCATGCTCAAATGGACTGAGTGATAAGCTTGCACTCCTCACTAATGCAGCCAGCATCTCGTGTTACTTAGTGCTGTGTACCCTTTTAGCATATAACTTTGATGGAGGAAAGCTTAGTCAGAGTTTGGCGGCCCGATTTCCTCTCAGATAGATGCCTGCCACTGAATATGTAAGGAGTATCCACTGTCTGCAATCAGAGAATTGTGGTGCCGAGAAAAAACTGAAAAAAAAAAAACAGAAAAAAATGAATTACAAAGATAGTTCACCCCAAAAAAAGAACATTCTGACAATTTATTCACCCTCATGTTGTTACAAACCTGTGTGACATTTGTTTCTTCAGCAGAACAACAAAAAAGACATTTTGAAGAATGTTCTTTTTGCCCATACAATGAAAGTCAATGGGGTCCAAAATAGCACTGGACCTATTCAACTCAACTCAACTCAACTCAACTCAACTCAACTCAACAAAAAGCAAAGACTAAGACTTACATTTATTTAATTGTCACATCAATCCTAGTGTTTTACTTCAGAAATATGACGAAGAGGCAAGCATCAGTTAACATTGAGGCAAGAATTAGTTAACATCGAGGCAAGAGTTATGTGGGACATTTTCATTTTGCTTTTAGACAAAGCATATCAAATATGTACATTCGTGGCCTGAGAGCATATTTAGTTATTTATTTCCGACTGACAAATTCTTTCTCTTTTACAAAATGCATCTACACTCACTTGGATGTATTCAAGGTTTACGGAGTCCAATCAAAGAGAAGTGTGTTTCAGGATTTGACAGATGCAGTAGCTTTACAGACAGAGGGTAATGGAGTTAATTAAAGACACATGCTTCAGCAGTTTTGATAGCAGTCTATTGGCAACAGCTATCGACAAAAACTAAATATTTAAAAACACAGGACTATTTCTCAAATCAGATCTTATCTGTCATATCGACCAGCTGGGGTTGGTTTGGATTGGATGCGAGTTTTGTTTGTTAGTGAAAGCAGATGTTTCTGTCATTTTGTATGTATGAGATTTTCAGCTTTTATGGCATATCATAACTCATGCAAATAGTGATCTGATTTTAAGTGTATCCATAAAAATGGAAAATGGATTACCAGCCAACAATCTTTCTGGGATGAAATATGCATTGAAGAACGGTGGCCAGGCCCACAGGAGTCACTGCGCTGATGTTGTCAGCAATGAGATGAAAATGCTATTTGATGTGAGGGAAAACGGCACGCTTTCTGTAGACAATGAAACTAAATGAGTGAATATTGTATAAAATATAACGCAGAGGAGAAGGTGTGAATCAATTGGAATCGGCTCTCATGCGTAATTGCAGCCATTTATTGATTTAAATAAGCCCTACAGAATCTATATGAGAACGATTAAAAGCCAAACCCAGAACATTAGGGTATGAGCGGAATATTAATTGCCTTTGAAAAGTAAACAATAACAAAGCTTATAGGCTGCACACAGGACACATCAAAAAGAGGTCTATAATACCTGAATAAAACGATCCGTAAGCATTCTTATTAATCTCAATAGCAGAAGTACATTTTATACAATAGAAACTAATAGAAAACGTCTCGGTTACGTATGTAACCCTCGTTCCCTGAGTAGGGAACGGAGACGTTACATCGGATGACGACGAATGGGGTTTCGCTTAGAAAGCCTATCAGCTTCGAGTATTACAAAACGAGCCTATGGCAAAGAAATGCCATGGGTCTGCAGAATTTGCATGACGTAACTCCGCCCCACCTCGTGGGTATAAAAGGAGGAAGTCCGCAACAGCAGTGTATGTTTCTTCGCTGAGGAGCCAAGACTGAGCTCAGGCGATCCCCGCGGTACAGCGGAAAGTGGCAGGCAGACGTAACGTCTCCGTTCCCTACTCAGGGAACGAGGGTTACATACGTAACCGAGACGTTCCCTTTCGTTGTCACTCCGAGTTACGTCGGATGACGACGAATGGGGTTACCAGTCGAATCACGCCACCTTCTCAGCTGTCTTCCAGTGCCCTGCGTAAATCGAGGTCCCTAACATAGAAGGACGAAGGACTCAATTTAACACAGGAATACCAAGGTACACTGGGAAGCATATCCCAAGCTAGGGGAAGTATGCAATTAATGCCAACCCAGAGGGGGGGGGGGGGGACTTAGAGAATACACATATGACCCGAAGGAAACATATGGAGAACACTGGGGTGTCCAGCCGCAGGTGGAATATTTCAACCCCAGGGGTGGCAAGGTGGCTTGCCAAGGGAAAGACACATGCTCAGAGAGGCTTACAGTGGAAATACACATGTGGGGGTCGCTCAGGGGAGGGACCATGCACACGGGAGGCACCTAGCCGACGCGCAGGCAAGAGACACTGGCGCCGACGTCAGGAGTGCTGGAGGAACTCAGGGCTTTCGGGGAAGCTCACCTGAGGAGAATATCGCACGTATCCAGTCCGTGGAGTGGAATGGCGAGCAAGCGAAGACACCTGAGCGGGTCCGGTACTAGCTAGTTGAAGCGAGTACATGGAAGGACACTGGCTCCACTCGGAGATTATAGAATCTGGCGAATGTGTTAGGTGTCGCCCAGCCTGCAGCTCTGCAGATGTCTGTTAGCGAGGCGCCATGCGCTAGAGCCCAAGAGGATGCCACACTCCGGGTGGAGTGGGCCGTCACACCAAGGGGGCACGGTCGGCCTTGCTGCTGGTATGCCAAGCAATCCAGTGAGACAACCTTTGCTTGGGGAGAGCCTTTCCCTTCAGCTTCCCACCATAACAGACAAGAGCTGGTCTGAGGTCCTGAAACACTGCGTCCTGTCTACATAGGCGCGAAGAGCGCGTACTGGACAGAGCAGTGCCAAGGCTGGGTCTGCCTCCTCCGGGGGCAGCGCTTGCAGGTTCACCACCTGGTCCCGAAAGGGAGTGGTAGGAACCTTGGGCACGTATCCGAATTCCAGGCACGCTTCGTCGACGGAGAATGCATGCAGGTCCCCTACCCTCTTGATGGAGGCCAGTGCAACCAGGAGCGCTGTCTTCATTGACAGGAACTTAAGCTCAACTGATTGCAGGGGCTCAAAGGGAGCACTCTTCAGGGCAGTTAGAACCACTGAGAGGTCCCAAGAGGGAACGAGAGGAGGGCGAGGAGGATTTAGTCTCCTCGCTCCTCTCAGGAACCTGATGACCAGGTCGTGCTTCCCTACTGACTTACCTTCGACGGGGTCATGATGTGTGGCAATGGCGGCAACATAGACCTTAAGGGTGGAGGGAGACAGCCTTCGCTCCAACCCTTGCTGAAGGAAGGAAAGCACAACGCTGATCGAGCATCTCCGAGGGTCTTCTTGGTGAGAAGAGCACCAGTCGACGAAGAGGTTCCACTTCAACGCATAGACGTGTCTCGTGGACGACGCTCTAGCGGAAGTGATGGTAGCCGCCACCGCTGGTGGAAGGGTACTCAAACCTACCTCGAGCCGTCCAGGAGCCACACGTGGAGGCTCCAGAGATCGGGGCGAGGGTGCCCCGTCCCTGAGAAAGAAGGTCCTTCCTCAGAGGAATGGGCCAGGGAGGTGCTGTCGCGAGGAGTGCAAGTTCGGGGAACCAGGTCCGGCCGGGCCAATACGGCGCGACCAAAATGACCTGCTCCTCGTCCTCCCTGACCTTGCGCAAGGTCTGCGCATGAAGGCTCACTGGGGGAAACGCATATTTGCGGCCCGGCGGCCAGCTGTGCGCCAGTGCATCCGTGCCGAAAAATACAGGGCGCACCCTTCGCCAGCAGGGTGGCAATCTCTGCTCTCATGACGGGGGCATTGCCACCGACCAAAGAGGAGCGGACTCCCCTGAAGCGGGGAGGAGACCGTGCGAACTGAATCGCAAGCCGAGCCTGACGGAACGCGCGATCCAGCGGGACAGACGGGGAAGCTCTAGCCAGGCTCCCAGGAACTGAACCGGCGGGATCACGCGACGACAGGCGTCCCCCCGGAGGGGCAGCGAAGCGGAGTAACTGGCCCAGACGTGGACGGCATAGCGGCCCGGTGTGGGGGCACAGTTAGCAACCGCGCCCTGGCAGAGGGGGCCAGGGGAGGACCAGGCTGGTCGTCCCGCGGGGGCCTGCTCTGCCAGGGGTCTGGCGACAGAGGGGGACAGGGGCGAAGCGGTCCGTGGACGGCACGCCGTGTCAACCACCTCTGGGACAGAGGGGGACGAGGAGAGCACGGCTAGAGGGCGGCGCTCTGTGTCGTCCGAGAACTCTGTGTGCTCAGAGACGGGAGAGTCAGTTCTTTGCGAATAAGGATTCTTCCCCGGCCCTCCACCGGGGAAAGGAGTGGTCCTGCTCCCAACTCCTGGAAAGAACTTAGTACCATCTCTGAGGAGCCCCTCTCAAGAGCGCCACCTAACCCGGCGCGTAGCGGGGGGCGGGGCTGGAGAGGGCTGTGGCGTCTGGCCGCGGCCTCCAGAGCCGGCCCGGGTGAACGGGCGGGGTGGGAGCCGCGGGGGGGCGCCCTCGGCGGTGGGCAGACCGAGGGACCTGAGCGGACGGCGGGGCCGTCGGGACAGAGTCGACCTCAACCTGCTCCATCCCCGAGGAGCCCGTCTCAGGAGCGCCGCTTAACCCGGCGTGTAGCGGGGGGCGGGGCTAGAGAGGGCTGTGGCGTCCGGCCGCGGCCCCCAGAGCCGGGCAGGGTGGGAGCCGTGGGAGGGCGCCCTTGGCGGTGGGCAGACCGAGGGATCTGAGCGGACGGCGGGGCCGTCGGGACAGAATCAACGTCAGTCTGCTCATGGGCGGCTGAGAGCTGTTGGGCCAGCCCTCAACCGCACCGCCGAAGAGGCCGTCCTGGGATATGGGAATGTCGGACAGACGGGTCCGCGCGACATCCAGCACATCAAACAGGTACGGCCACCGAATGGTGAGCATCACCTGACCCAGGGAGCGTACGGCCACTTTCGTCGCTCGGAGAGCAAGGTTAGTGGCGGCGCGCAGCTCAGTGAAGAGCCCTGGGTCAGTCCCGCCCTCATGCAGGTCCATGAGCATCTGGGTCAGGTAGACCAGCAGAATGACCATGGCACGCAGTGAGGCGGCCGCCAGTCCCGTGGCGCTATAGGATCTCGCCACAAGTGTAGACGAAAAACTACAGGCCACGGACGGGTGCTTAGGATTGCGCCGAGAAGAAGCACTCTGAGGACACATAGCATCGCAACAGAGCGTTCAGCCGGGGGAACCCCAGTGTACCCACGGGCAGCGGCCCCATCGAGGGGAGGAAAGGCGGATGAGATCAGCGAATGGCCCCTGATCTCATCATGCACGTCCGGGAAGAACGGTATTGGGGTTTGCCGTGGACGGGGGTCGGCGGCCTCACCCAAAAACCAATCGTCCCGGGAAAGCATGGCCGTCATCTCCGGATCAGACTCGACGAGTCGTCACTTCCAGGAAAATCAAACCCACCTAGTGAAGCTGCTACAAACATAATATCATCCTCTGTAGCTTCAAATGAAACACACGGGCCACCAGAGGGTAGACCCGTGGGAATCACCTGTTCACTAGCGGGCACCGTCATTGAAGAGGGGGGCTGGGGTCGCGGACACATAGTCGGCGCCTTGTTCCAGACCGAAACCCTCAGGTCACCCTGGCCACCAGCCGAAGATCGGGGGGTGGATGAGGGGACTCTCACTCATGTGAGTTCACCGAGTCTCGACCTTAATGACGCGATGATCATGTTTCCATGGAGAAAACATGAGTCATCCACGAGCGCTGCTCTAGCATGATCAAGCCCAAACATACTAGACAACGCTCGTGCCCATCAGAGTCCGATACCAAGCTGCCGCACCATTCATTTTTTTTTTTTTTTTTTTAAATGCACGGGCGAGCCGTCTTTAAAAAGACGTGCCGCGTGCAAGCTCTTTTAGTGAGAGAAAACTCAAGTGTTGAAGCACCCGGGGAGACACGCACCGACTGGCAGACCACTGCAACAGATCAGCAGGAAGCACGCGCTCGCCGTAGATCGCCGTCACACCAACACTCGAGGTACTCGTTTGTAAAGCTGACAATTCAGAGATGGCTTGTGGAGAGAAGAATACACTTGGCTCCGAAGCGAAAAACATAAACTGCTGTTGCGGACTTCCTCCTTTTATACCCACGAGGTGGGGCGGAGTTACGTCATGCAAATTCCGCAGACCCATGGCATTTCTTTGCCATAGGCTCGTTTTGTAATACTCAAAGCTGATAGGCTTTCTAAGCGAAACCCCATTCGTCGTCATCCGACGTAACTCGGAGTGACAACGAAAGGGAACTATAAATTACACAGTTACTGATTATTGTCACCAGCAGGAGTTAAAGTCGGCATGAAATGGAAATTATATATACTGTATCTTTCCACTATATATTTTCTAAATATGTGTTATTGATCCTCTTTTTGACCGTTTCATTTTTTACTTTGTTTTATCTTGTCATTTTTGACCCTTAAATTGATTAATGTTTCGCCAATCATTATTACTCATTCGGTTCTTTAGCGACCCGCATCTATATCTAACACGGATGGATCTGTAAAGATAATATAAAACTCCTGATATTATAGTAACAATTACAGAAGAGTAAAATAAAGCATATTTTGTACATTGTTCATTCAGCATCTGGCTCATATTCGGCATCTCAAACATTCTCAAAACTATAACTTTCAACATCTTCAAAATCAATATTTTGATCGCTGAAAGCTTCTTCACCAGATCCACCATCAAGTGACAGTGACACTAATATTTGATTGCGTTTAGTACTTGTTCTGCAGTAAATAGATGATGATACTAACTATTCTATTGTTTTCTGCCTGCGGTAACTATGAGTGAAACGTCACTTTATCATTGTGTATCAGACATTGCCACCTATTGGAATAAAGGTGAATTACACGTTTTCACAAGCACATATTAGTCCGGTTAAACTCCACCCCTTTCTTACAACCGAATGGAAGCTCACATTCAGTTTCCCGAAGTCAATTATGTTCGCAAGATCCGTCATTACCAACACAATTCATCGGCACTTGAGATCATAGTTGGCTTCAGGAAACGCACCCCAGATCTGATTCCATCCAATCAACAACCCTGCATTTTTTATTTTCGATAATGACTCGTATGTACGTCACTTCAGTTACATTGCGAGTTTAATGGGTACACCATGCTAACCAGACAAACTTTGAACTGTTGCTTATAAGGCATATAAAACCTATTTAAAACCAGCACAGGAGAACATAAGTTCCTGTGTGAATGGCCCCTTGTTACGCTGCAAATGCAAACAGAACAACATTCCATTTACAATCAAAGACAGTTGATCTATGTCTGCTTTTGGTGGTGAAGCCCATTCAACAGGCCTCTTCTGTCCGACAGTGTTGACAGAACGCACTGAAGTGTTGCAGTTTCCCTCAGAATGACAAGCACCTGTTTTTGCTTCTGAATTCCATAATTCTGTCAGCTTCATCTTACGCTTCTAATTCATCAGCCCTGCTGACGCCCCGAGCAAAATCTGAACTTTACCCCTCCTCAAAGCAAGAACAAAGTAATAAGAGCTGAAAGCCATAAACACTTTTATTTTGAGACAGTCTACCCGGGAGCCAGATGCATTTCTTTTCCGAGTCGCTGATTGATATTGATGCTATAATTACAATATGGTACGTAGGTATATGAGAGACGAAAACACAAGGCGTCTGGATCTTGAGAGTTTGGCTCGTTTCCCTGCAAACTGTTCAAGGCTTGTTTCTCGGCAAACTCTGCTCTTTCCTTGCCTCCATCTTTTTTTTGCTCTCGGCTTCCCGTCTCTCCTCACCCTTTTGAAGTGGCTTTAGACTTCCGAGACTCTAGTATGTCACAAACAGGCAGCGATATCGTCAGATTCCTCTCCACAGAGGGCTGCCTCTCAAAGAGAAATTTACAAGGAAAACTGTCTCAAAGCAGCCTTCTCTGGATGCGTGATAGATTCATATAAACCGCTACAATACTCCTCGATACTTGATCAAATAATGAACACTGTGTTCTCCCGATGGTAAGCCCAATTTGTTAGCTTTTTTGTGACAGGCTGTTGGAAAGTTGTCAAATCTTTTTAAAGACTGTGTGTGTGTGTGTCTTGTTTCCCCAGCAGGAAACGTGGATATAATTAGGACGAAACTGGCACAACGCTATCATTTGGCTGGAGTTTGCTGATGTACAGACTGCTTGGGTGACTCCTCGTAATAATTTCTGGCCCACCTCCAATGAGAGCAGGTGATTCTTTTTTGATTCTTTTCACAATAAGGTAAGCTATAATAAGTTAAAAGGTTTGTGTGTGTGTGCAGAATGTGTTCTGACTGTCTTGTGGTTTTTCTTTATCATGTGGATCCATCCCACTAAGCACTGCAGCGCAGAGACTCTACCACCGCCTCAACTCAAAGACAACGGCAGTTTGCATCTGTGTTTATTTAAGATTTGTTGAAACAGCTATGCTGAGAAATGTCTGTCTCTCCTTGCTTTTCTCTCTTTCTCCACTTTCTTTTCAAGATCCAACGCCATTCCCTGTGTTTTGACACTAAAGGTTTTACCAGATGAAACGAAGTGCGTTTTTAGAGGCCAGCAGTTACTTGCTTCTATTTTACCTTTCCAATTGATGAAAGGTGACGGTGATATACTGTACATCTATATCTTTAACTGCTTTGTAAAAACTTCAGATGGTGTGTAAGGAAAGTGTTGCAAAACTGCGTTAAATAAACATTTCAATGTACTCCGGTCTGGATAGGGGCCAACACATTGATCTTTTCTCGTATTTGAATAAAAATATATTTTCTAAAATATTTTAATGCATTTTGTGCCTAAAACGGATAGGATGTATTTATTAATTACTGACTTTTCAAGATATCATATGTTATTTCATTAAGTTTGAAATTCATAAATATAAATACTTTCTATAGATAAGTGAGTAAATTCAGTTATTATCACTCAGTTTTGCATCACATATTGTAATTAAACAGAAAAATCATAGTAACCCATGACATTTCTCTTTCAATATGTTTTGTGCAAATGCTGTTACATTTAAAATGTTTCAGGCGTTCAGCTTTATGGGGTTGGAGGTCAAAGCAAAAATGCCTATTACAAGCCTTAACTCGAAAAAAAAAATATCACACAACTCCACATTATTCAATCAATATATTTTTTTTCAACAAAGAAAAACAAGTTCTGTACAAAAAAATCCAGTGTGACGTGAAAGATATGCTTTGATGCCTGTATTGGGTGTGATTAAACTTTTACTATGCTTTGCCTTTGTTATTTATTGAAATGACGAAGACAATAATTCTCCATAATAAATGTGGCATGGAGACGATGGAGGACTGTGATTGGAATAGGAAAAGTGCTTTCAGTCTTTTCATCTGCCGGAGAGAATTGAGCCATGCTTCATTGTCCAGCTCCTTTAATGAGGACAATACTTTATTTTAAAAGCATGAATAAAAACAATACCTGTAGGAGATCAAGATAGACCTTTAGAGGAGCTGGTATTCATTATGGAAGCTGGATTTCTGCTTTCTAATTACTAGCCAACTATGAGCTAAGCACAGATTAATGAATTCGAATAATTCAGTTTTATGCTATTTAGTTTGAAAAAAAAAATCTTTCTTCAGCAAATGATCAGAAAAGAGTCACTTAATCATCAGGAAATTTTTATCGTTGACCTCTAAATCTCAAGGTTTATTAAGTAACTTTGTTGCAGATTTAACGTAAATTAGGCTGTCACTCCAAAGAGATTTTTAAATTACTGTTTAAATGTGCTATACAACTTTTCATGCTATATTAATGTTGTATTAGTCAGATGATATCTTATATAACAGAATTATAATCAGAATTATTGGCATCCCTGTAAATTTGATCGAAGATGGCTGTAAAAAAATAAATCTGCATTGTTCATCCTTTAGATCTTTTATTCAAAAAAAGTTGCAAAAATCTAACCTTTCATTGAAGTAAAATAATTAAAAGTGGGGGGAAAGTCACATTATGAAATAATTTTTTTCCTCCAAAACATATTGGCCACTGTCTCAAACTCAGGTCTCTGGTGTAGTGAGTTGAGTGATCTACCACTTAGCCACAGAGGCAATAATGTTGGACCCAAACGAAACACTCAAGGCAATACTCCAGACAAAGTAGATTTATTTAAAAAAGGGTAGTTAAATAGAAAAACTCCACGAAGGGAGCAAAAACTAAATCAAAAACACCTTACTTGGGATAGCTTGGAAGGGCTCGGTGGGACACAGCAGGAGACGCATAGCCAAGACTCAAAAACCGAGTGAGGAACAAGGGGAGAAAATACAGCTAAAATACTCTAGGGGAAACAAAGCACAGGTGACCTGGATAACGCTAACAAGGACACACGAGGAAGAACTAAGGCAGAGGGGAACACAGGGGACCTCTAGAGGTTCGGAGACAAACAAACTGAGGTAGGATGCTGACAGGACCCCCTCCTCTAGGAACGGCTCCTGTTGTCCCTTCCAGAACACCCCAGCCTCAGGGTGCGAAACTCTCGGATCAAACTTGGGTCCAGGATGTCCTTGGCTCCTCCGGCCCATAGCCCTCCCAGTCCAGTATTATATCCAGTACTTCCTCCGGGAGTCCCGTATCTGGCGCATTGTGTATCCTGGGAGGTGGAGGGGTCTGCGTGGGGGGGGGGGGTCAAAGGGAGAAGACAAGACAGGTTTTAGTAATGAATTAACCCTGAAACGTGGGGTTAATTCTACGGGAGTGAAGGAGAAACAAATGATAAGAAACAGGGTTAACTTTCCTTGCTATGCGAAAAGGGGCGATGTATTTCTGGGAAAGCGGCAGAGGACTGGAGGGTGTTGTGGGCATTTTCAGCCCAAATGATATAGGTGGCACAAGACATGGGATTACTAGCCGTCATACACCACAAAGTGGTCTCCAGATCCTGATTAATTTGTTCCATCTGGCCATTAGACTCTGGATGGAACCGACAATAGGCTGGCTGTGTACCCAATAGGCCTGTAGAAGGCCCCCCAGAACCGGGACGAGAATTGGGGAAATTGTGAAATAGAGAAAGGTGTGACCATGGCCTGCGGGGAACAGGTAAGGGATGGTGCAGTCCCTGGGGTCGCTGACGTGTAGACTTTCCCTGGTTGCACACAGGGCAGGCTTCCACAAAGACCTGAACCCTGCGAGCACTTCCTGGATGGCACGTCAAGGGCGACTCATGACCCCACTGCAAGACCTAGGCAGATAGAGGAATGTACAGGCGTCCAGCGGGACCACAGCCTGGATCGAGCTCATGGACAAGGGCTTCTCGTACCCCTTTTTCTAGTTCCCACTGAAGAGGCACGACGATCCTAGACCTCAGAATAATTGATGTCAAGGGCTTCTCTTGTGTTTCGGGAGAGTAGGCTCGAGACAGGGCATCCGGCTTGACATTATTGGTGCCAGGTCTGTAAGATAGGAGAAACTGGAATCGATTAAAAAACAGGGACCATCGCGCTTGCCGAGGGTTCAACCGCTTCTCCTGCTGGAAATATTCCAGGTTCTTGTGGTCTGTGAGAACCTGGAAAGGATGCTGAGCCCCCTCAAGCCAATGGCGCCACTCCTCCAAGGCAAGTTTTACCGCAAGCAACTCTCGATCCCCCATGTGGTAGTTGTGGTCTGCATCAGACAGGAGGCAAGACAAGCGGCGAGACCGCCTGAAGGCACAAGGGTGTATTTTTCCATCCTGTGAAAGGATGGCCCCCACCTCTGAGGCGTCCACCTCCACCACGAAAGGTCTTTCTGGGTCAGGAATCACAAGAATCGGAGCGGAAGTGAAGTGGCGGTTGAGATCCTCGAAGGGCCCCGCTGCCTACAGACCCAAGAGAATCTTGGTTCCCGCTCGGGTGGTAAGCGCCGACAAGGGGGCCACCAGAACTGAAATTCTTAATGAACCTCTTATAGAAGTTCGCAAAGCCAATGAAATGTTGAACCTCCTTGATTGTGCCAGGTGTGGGCCAGTTGTGGACCGCCTTGACCTTCTTAGAGTCCATCTACAGGTGGCCCGGAGTGATGATAAACCTGAGAAACTGAGTCTAGATGGTAAGCATTGCGGAGATCCAGTTTAGTAAAAATGGAAGCCCCTTGAAGTAGCTCAAAAGCATGGCCATGAGAGGAAGGGGATATCGATTCCAAACCATTATCTTGTTGAGGCCCTGGTAATCGATACAAGGCCTAAGACCCCCATCGTTCTTTTCTGCAAAAAAGAAGCCCACCCCAGCCGAGGAAGTAGAGGCATGGATGATGCTGGCTGCCAAGTACTCCTTAATGTAGGTACCCATAGCTGAGCGCTCGGGGGAGGATAAGGATTTGATCCGACCCCTGGGAGGGCAGGAACCAGGGAGTAGATCAATGGCACAGTAGTAAGTGCGGTGAGGCGGTAAGGAGGTAGCCCGGGACTTGCTGAACTGTTCAGGGGCCAGGGAAGAACAAACACAAACTGGAGAAACAGACCTGTCCAGAGGAACTTGGGACTGCGACACTCTGCGGTGAGCTGTTCTCCACTCTCTTAGACGACTATCCATTGCTATGAGGGACTCGAAATCCTCAGCTGGTTTTCGGGTGGCTAACTCATTTTGAAGGGGCTCAGACAACCCTCCCTGAAAACAGACCCTCAGTATTTCATCATTCCATCCGCTCCTTGCTGCTATGGTCCTAAACTCAATGGCGAAATCTGCCGTGCTACGGGAACCCTGATGGAGAGTAAGTAGGCACTTGGAAGCTTCCCGACCACTGACAGGATGATCAAACACTCGCTTGAACTCTTCCACAAATGCCGCATAGGAATCACAACAGGCCTCCTGGGACTGCCACACCGCGGATGTCCAGGAGAGCACCTTGTCTGAAAGAAGGCTAAGCAATCTTGGAACGGCCTGTTGGAAAACTTGAGGGTTGGAGCTCGAAGGTGAGTGAGGAAAGCCTGGCAGAAACATGGGTCTCCAGCAAAGAGCTTGGGAGGTGGTAGTCGGGGCTCTGCCACTGGAGAAAAACACGCCACCCTAACTGGGGTGATCTGGAGGAAGGTGTTCAAAGAGCTGGCGGATGGAACTCATCATATCGGACAGAAGTTGAGAATAACTGGTCATCAGCTCTTCTTGTCAGCTGAGAATGGCTTCATGGTGCTGGAAAGATGCCTCATCTTGAGCGATCCTGCCAACAGGTACTTGGAACCGAGTGTCTCTGGATCCATGAGTGTCTCGGTTTTTCTGGGCTCGAACTCAGGTCTCAGGTGTGGTGAGTTGAGAGATCTACCACTTAGCCACATAGGCGGTAATGTTGGACCCAAACGAAACACCCAAGGCAATACTCCAGACAAAGTAGACTTATTAAAAAAAGGGTAGTTTGCAAGTAAAAAAAAATTCAGAAAGAGGTATTACTAACAGTAGTGATGCTGCAAAGAATCACAGAAGAGAAATAGAAAAACTCCACTAAGGGAGAACAAACTAAATCAAATAACTAAGAACTAACTTGTTCTTCAAATAACTAACTTTCTTGGGATAGCTTAGAAGGAATCAGTGGGACACAGCAGGAGACGCATAGCTAAGACTCAAAATCCGAGTGAGGAACAAGGGAAAAAAACACAGCTAAAATACTCTAGGGGAAACAAGGCACATGTGACCTGGATAACGCTAAGAAGGACACACGAGGAAGAACTAAGGCAGAGGGGAACACAGGAGACCTCTAGAGGTCTGGAGACAAACAACAGGAGGCAGGATGCTGACAGGCCACAATTATTGCCACCCCTTTTTTTTTTTAGCACACCAGGGTGACTAGGAACATGAAATTGTATAGCTATAGCCGCGTTTCCATCAAAGCCCCGAACAATTTGTCCTAGGAACTTTTCCCCCAGACTTAGGGTTGCTGTCTGTGTTTCCACCACAGTCTAAAGTACCATGAAGATTAGGCAAATTAGTCCGGTTACGTAGGACTGTATGCTACTTTACAGTTCCCGGTGGATTTCATCCTCTGAATTTAAGCTTAATAAAGCCTGAACCTCATCATCGGTTCATCGGTCCATCGGTCATATTTTTTTAACTACATTGTTGATTCGAATAGCAATCAACTTTTACTGCACGCAACCTGAATGCAACAGACGGTGGTTGAAATAAAATGCTGCGTGGAGTCAACCAATCAGCATGTTCAGTGCCCAAGTCCCAACCCTGAAAGTTCCTGAACTTGAAAAAGTACTACCTCGCGAGCATGGACTTTCAGAGGGGGAAATATTCACCCGGAACTTAATTAGACCCCGGTTCCTGCGGTGTAAACACACGGAGTACCACCCCAAAGTCCCTAGTTCCTGGGGGAAAGTTCCTGCGGTGGAAACCCGGCTAATGAGTTCTTGTTTCGCAGGAGTATAAATATAAGGAAAATCAAAGACCAAATTGCATTCCATTTAATCCTCCATCACAATGAGTAAAACCAAAGAATATAATTCTGATGTGCAGCTAAAGATTGCTGAGCTTCACAAAATAGCATTTAAAATTCACATTTCAACCATCAGGGCAATAATTAAGAAGATAAAATCAACTAAAGATGTTACAAATTTGCCTGGAAGAGGACGTGTATCTATATCGTCTTAATGCAAGGTGAGGAGGATGGTTCAAGTGGCCAAAGATCGAGGATAACAGATGGAGAATTGCAGAGATTAGTTGAGTCTTGGGGTCAGAAAGCCTAAAAAGTAATAATCAAACAACCCCTACATCACCACATGTTGTTTGGGAGGTTTAAAAAAAATCCTCCTTGGTTATCCAAAAACAGACTCCAGCATATTCAGTTGTCAGACATGACTGGAACTTCAAAAGGGACTGGATTTTGGTCAGATGAAACAAAAAAAAGAGCCTTTTGGAAGCAAACCTACCACATGGATTTGATGCAAACAGGGATAAAAAGTACCCCATGCCCACTGTTAAATCTTTAATGTTGTGGGCCTATTTTTTTGCTGGAGGTCCTGGACATCTTGTTCAGATACTATAGATGGTATCATGGATTCTAGCCAATACCAACATATATAAAAAAATAAAAAAAAAACCTGACCCTGACCGTTTCTGCTAGAAATCTTAAAATTGGCTGTTATTGGATCATCTATCAGGACAACAATCCAAAACAAACATCAAAATCAACAGAAAAATGTGTCACTGAGCACAAAATTAAGCTTCTGCCATGGCTGTCCTGTTCCCTGACCTGGACCCTATAGAAAATGAGTGGGCTGAACTGAGGAGAAGAAGCAGCAACATGGATCTGGGAATCTGAAGGATCTGGAGAGATTCTGTATGAAGGAATGGTTTCTGATCTCGTCAGGTGTTCTCCAAACTCATCAGGTATTATAGAAGAAAACTCAGAGCTGTTATCTTTGCAAAGGGAGGTTGCAAAAAGTATTTAATAAAAGGGTGCCAATAATTATGGATTTTTCCACCCACTTTCAATTATTTTACTTCAATGAAAGGTTAGATTTTTGTGATTAAAAAATGTAAAAAAAATTATGGAAGGTCAAAAGGTTTAACAATGCAGATTTATTTTTACAGCCATCTTTGATCATATATCACCAGGGGTGCCAATAATTCTGCCCACAATAGTTCTTACTACAAAACAGCAAAGTCTATTACATTCATGGAAGTGCCAGATGCCTTGGAGTCCAGCTGCAGGATATATGCTAATGCATGACATTATGACGGAAATGATCCCTGCCCTCTTGTAATATCGCTTCAGTGAGCAGATTCCAGCCGAGGCTGATGGGATAGTGGGCATGCCTATATTTTGGCTGAGGACAACCCAATGCAAACAACATTTCCATCCCATTTGTCCTGATGGGAACACCTCACATGCCAGACTCATAAAAGTGATAGAATGCGGCTGTTAAAAGGAAAGTTCATCAATCTACCAATATACGGTCACCCCGACACTTTCTCTTTCGGGCTCGTAAAGGGCCATTTGCTGCCATTTTACATTAGAAATTAAACGTCTTTTGGAAAAACATCTAGCAGCTGGTTTTGTGTCGTAACTGCTCTTTATAGAACACAGCGACTTGTTCAGATATGCACTGAGAAGTTGCCAGCATGGGTTTGTTTTTTAAGTTCCCCTTTAAAACATCTGTTTTTTTTAAAAAATGAACAGAACGAATAAATATAATATAATGAAAAATAAATTTCATGTCACGTCTCCATTGCGCTGTTTTCCATTCGTCTCGCAGCCTGCCATTAATAAATAAACAAATAGACTTATAGATCACACAGAAAAATAAATGGAAAAGAGGGACTGCAATAGCTTTCTCCCTCAAATCTAGTGCTGAATGAGTTTTAGTATTCTCCTTTTCCTGGATGGCGAGACTGGGTTTTTTGTTGTTGTTTTTTGGTGTACATCAATCATGATGACTGTCGTAAACACTTGCGACACATTTCTATATTTTAATCACCAGAAATCATGTGTTTACCTAGTTGCAGAAAAAACTCCGTAATGTTACATAAACCTACAGTATGTAATATAACAAATCTCACATACCAGCTGATGCTTTTTATGGACAAGAAATTATGAATCACGACAGTTGTCAGTCATTAATTTTCCGTTCACAGCTTTATATATATATATATATATATATATATATATATATATATATATATATATATATACCAGTCTAGGCCAGCATGTAGGCAGTGAAATCAACATATTCCTCCTTGTGCACTTTCTGTCCCCGTTGGCTATAAACCTCAGTAGAAACCTTTAATAATGTTCAGCTTAGAATTGGACATGGTATTGCATGCTCTAATGATTCTCATACTGTCTAAATAAAGTTTGTTTGACATACTGACGCATGGGAGGCATTTTTTGCAGTGCTGAAACTGACCTGTGTGTCATGGTTTAATTTCCTTGACTTGTTTCTGTCTCAACCTTTAATTTGAATGGTTGAGGAATCATTGTTCGTGGAATCGCACAGTGCCGCCGGCAAAATATCTGTAATTGGGTTTGACCTTTTACTGGGAATACCAAAGTAAGAAATAAGAGTTTTTCTAATGGCATTGGTGAGGATGCTGTGGTTTTCTGAGTGCTCCGTATTTCCAACCTATAAAATGGGCAATGTGCATTAATCTTTGCATATCACATACTTCATGTGGATAAACATTATGCAATAGTTTACAATGGCCTCTATCCATTTTATTTTATGTTTGTGTTGTGAAGAAAGATTAATTTCCATTAGTCATAGGTAATATAGACCGACTGGTTTATAAGATAAGCTCTCCAAATCCCACCCCTGAATGCAGATTTACTCACTGAGAATATAAAAGCCACTAAATGCTGATACATTTAATATTGCAATATATCAAAAACCAACAGAAACTCAACAGAAAATTAGCTGTATTCACTATTTAAGTAATAACTAATTAAAGGAATAGTTTACCCAGCAATGAAAATTATCCCATAATTTGCTCACCCTTAAGCTATCTTTATATGTATTTGACTTTCTTCTTTCAGATGAACACTATTGGAGTTATATTACAAAGTATCCTGGCTCTTCCAAGCTTTGTAATGGCATTGAATAGTGTTTTTGAAATTCCAAAAATATCCATCATAAAAGTAATCCATACGACTCCAGTGGGTTAATAAAGGCCTTCTGAAGCAAAGCGATGCATTCTTGTAAAGGAAAATATCCATATTTAAAACTTGAATCACTGGCTTATAAACTATAATCACTGGCAATGGCCGTATGCAAGTTCAGAAGAGTTCTGATGGAAGGGTGACCTCTGACCTGACTTATGACATTTTTGGGTGAAGTATTCCTTTAAATTGAATTATGCATGTCACATTATGAATATTATGATTTTCATTTTTGGATACAGGTCACCTCTGAGCTGGAACAGTCCAAAACTACCATTTTATGACATATAACACATTAACTGAGTGTGAGTCCCAAACCTTTCACTAGTTACAATCCTATCC
Source organism: Gila orcuttii (assembly GCA_026230005.1). Classification (NCBI taxonomy): domain Eukaryota; kingdom Metazoa; phylum Chordata; class Actinopteri; order Cypriniformes; family Leuciscidae; genus Gila; species Gila orcuttii. The sequence goes on along the minus strand of JAPDVR010000003.1, from coordinate 42,855,708 downwards.
TGACAAATATAAGCATGTTAAAACATAACTACACAATAAAATATAGGTAAAATGTTTGTGCTTTATATCTTTGCTTACTTGTTATAAGCGTATTCACCACCATTCAAAAGGAGTTTTTTAAATGTTTTTAAAATAAGTCTCTTATGCTCACCAAGGCTTCACTTGTTTGATAAATATTTTTACAATTACAAGTTTTCTATTTTAACATATTTTAAAATTGTATTCAGTTCAGTTCAATTTTATTTATATAGCACGTTTAAAAACAATCATAATTGACCAAAGTGCTTCACAAGGTTCAAAGTCACAGAGATAATATACACAAACAATAGGTCAAGATATCAAAGCTCAACTTGAATTGAAAGCCAACGCATAATAATGGGTCTTAAGCAAGGACTTGAATGTTTCAATGGTCTGAGCTTTTCTTACATGAATAGGTAGACTATTCCAAAGGTTTGGAGCAGCCACTGCGAAGGCTCGGTCACCTTTATTTTTTAACCTGGATCTGGGCACATCGAGGAGCATCTGATCGGAAGACCTAAGTGCCCTGACAGGTGTGTGGACATGCAACAGCTCAGATAAATAAGAAGGCGACAACCCATTTAGAATTTTAAAAACAATTAATACAATCTTTATTCATTCCTCTTATGGCAAAGCTTCATTTTCAGCATCATTTCTTTGCTTACAATTTTGGCTCTATACTTTTTAATTTTAGAATTTGTTTGATGAATAGAAAGTTAAATAGAACAACATTTATTAAAAAAAGAAAGAAAAAAAAATCGTACTGACCGCAGGCTTTTGAATGGTGATACATGTCTTAATTAAATCATTGAAAAAGTGAATCTGATAACCTGCTCATCCAAGCCTTTCAGAAGAACAGCAAAGAGTCGGCTATCCTTGTAATCAAGTGATTGGTGTGAAAGTCTATGGAGAAACTGACAGCTTGCTGTGATTGATTCTCCAATAGTTCTGAATGAAGGGTGAGAAGTTAACATGATATTTATAGTCCCTCTGCGTTTACAATGCAGGCAGCAATGGTTATGAATGCTGCTGTGAGAATGGGGTCCATGCTCTATTGAGTTCGTTCAGTCAGTCACTCATAACATACATTCCACTAGAAAGTAAGCATTTCCCTCTAGCCAGAAACTCTGAGTGCTGTGGAATTGCTCTAATCAATTTTAAGTATAGTCGAAACCTGCGCCAGATTATTTTTCCCCAAACCTTTCCCTTTGATAATCATAAAATAAGAACTCCCTGTAGCTAAAACAGTCCAATAAAAAGCCGTTCAACTCTCAAGTTTTAAAAAGGGACAAGTCTCCACTGTAAATCCTTCTCTTTATTTGATCCTTCCAGTTTTCTCTATAATCACACCGCATTTAATTGGCCCTAAAACATATTTTATGGTTACGCCTGTGATTTAGACCAAGAATGTTCAAACTGTGTTCATTTCTGTGCAGGAATGCAATTAAACAGTCGGTGGCATGATGTCAGTGGCAGCTCTCTCTGCTGTGCTCTGTGTTTTTCTTTCCTGGAGCTGCTGTATTGGAGTCTGTGCGGTGGAGCTGTCCTTGGTGCTGATTGTCGAATAAGTCAAGTCAAGTCAAGTCAAATATATTAATATAGCGCTTTTCACAATACAGATTGTATCAAAGCTGCTTCACAGTATCAATCAAAACAACTTAACAATGTTTGTTTATTACTGGAAAAAAGACATCCAAGTTTGGTAGAGCTGATCAATGGTATGATTGGTTAATTAATTTGAATATCCCCAACTGAGCAAGCCAAAGGCAACAGTGGCAAGGAACCGAAAAACTCCATCCAGTGACCTAATGGTGTCCTAACACCCCATCAGATGACCCAATGGAGAAAAAAAAAAACCTTTGGAGAACCCAGGCTCAGTCGGGGGCCAGTTCTCCTCTGGCGTTTATGAACTAGAGGCCGAATTTACAGTAACTGTAAGATAAAAAATGTATATGAATGCCTGGCTAAATAGATGCGTCTTCAGTCTAGTTTTAAACTGGGAGAGCGAGTCTGAGCTACGAACAATATCAGGAAGGCTATTCCAGAGCTTCGGAGCTAAATGTGAAAATGCAATACCTTGTATTTAATACGGAACTTTATAGGTAACCAATGAAGTGATGATAAAATGTTATATGATCATATTTTCTTGATCTAGTAAGAACTCTAGTGGCTGCATTTTGGATTAACTGTAGCTTGTTTATTGAAGATGCAGGACAACCAGCTAGTAAAGCATTACAGTAATCTAGTCTCGAGGTCATGAATGCATGAACTAACTTTTCTGCATCAGAGACTGATAGCATATTACGTAGCTTAGCAATGTTTCTAAGGTGGAAAAAGGCAGTTTTTGTAACATATGAAATATGCTTTTCAAAAGACAGGTTGCAGTCTAATGTAACACCCAGGTCTTTTACTGTAGCGGATAAAGTAACAGGGCATCCTACTATGTTAAAGTCGTGCTGTGAAAGGTTTTGTGGACGGTTTTTAGAACCGATAAGTATTACCTCTGTCTTGTCTGGATTTAATAAAAGAAAATTACGCGTCATCCAATCTTTTATATCTTTAACACAATCTGTCAATTTGGATAATTTAGCATATTCATCTGGCCGTGATGAAATATATATTTGAGTGTCATCAGCATAACAATGGAAACTAATTCCATGTTTCCTTAGAATATTACCAAGTGGCATAACACGAGGATAGCAAGAACAACACGAGGATCCAAGGATTCTTTGGAGCCGTGCCGATAAACACAGCCCTCTCTATCACACCGTGTTGCAGAAAGCAAAGGAAAATTAGTTGTGTGGTCTCTTTTTTGCTTCTTGATTAAACAGGTGCATGGCAAGGGCCTCAACATGATCTCTGTTTTTCTCTGCATTATGTGTCTCATGAGATCTGCAGGCTGCTGGATACAAAGTTCCTCTCTAATGATCATTAAGTCACTGTCACGTTATATTTAATTGCTGCTAGCTGGAAATGAGATTGTCTGCACAGTTGTGTAATTATGGTTTTAATTATAAAGCCCTGAGTTGAGTGAGCACTGTGTTATCGGGTAAGATAAGACAGAGGAAATGATCGGTGTCTGCAACACACACTCATACACTCTATTTAACCTGAGAGCTGCAGTGGCATAATTCTTATATGTGGATATAACAATTTTTTAAGAATTGCACAAAAAAGAAATCATTCTATATATTCTGATTACTTGATGATTATGATAAGACCTTTACCTTTTACGCCTACTTTTTATTAAGTTGACTTATATTAGGGCTAAACTGTAAAAAATTAAATGATCAATAAGTTATGACAACATGTGTTTATACACTGCTTTAGCTCATCAAAATAAGTTAGCAATTTTTAACTTTTCTCTATAAGTTATACAAGATTCAACTTATTGTTTAAGTCAGTTTAATGTAATTTAAGTTGAAATTATAACATAACGTAATTATAACAATGTAAGAAATCATGTAAAATTATAAGTCTTTTAAAAGTCAAATTACTTTATATATCTGTATAAAAAAAATCTCAATCATGACAACTCTGGACTAGCATGTATTATATAAATTGCATAGCTGATCTAGGCAGGTGGAGCTGGGGGAGGTAAACCGTTTCAGAGCAAACAATAAACCAGACTATTTAAATGTTGAGCAAGCAATCTCATTGGCTGCAGGATTAGCAGAGGCCAATCAGCGTGTGCCAAGCGGTGATGATGTGATAGCTTGCAGATTGCATGTGAAGGACCTATCACCTTGCACCCATTAGTTTCATGACTGAACTACAGTATATATAAATTCGGGAATTTTGCTTTCAAGACATATCGCTTTGAAAAATATCTAGTTTCATATTTATTCTTTGTTTATTACTATTATGGTTAGATTTAGTCCCTCAACAAGTGATTCTGTATTGTCATTTTTCTCTTAAGACACTATAGGAAATCAGAAATGGATTAGTTGAGATGGATGTGGGATTCTCCTTCAGATTAATTCTATCTCCTCATATTCAAATTCGAATTGCTGTGATACATCCTGTTTGGTCCCCGATTCAAATTCAGGACTGGAATGTAAATTAGAATGTCAGAGGCATTCTCATTCAATTCTGAACGCACGCTCTGATACATTGTCAGCGAGAGAGATTAAGACTGATCTCTCGGCTAATCCACCCTGTGAATGTGTCCATGCTTCTATCAAAGCACTACATGGTCAGGAGTCTCTTATACACACAGTCACGAATTCCCACATTCACATTCATTGCGTGTTGACAAATTTGCGCTCTGTCAGCGAAGTGTGGCATCACATCCGAAAATCTACATTGCGGGTTTGAGCTGCTAGTTGCTTTCCTCGCCTGTCACACTAACGCGCCAGATGTTGAACCCAAGCGTGAAATAATTCCACCCGAGCACTGACCCTGCCAGCCGCGGGGCTCATCAACTTGTTAAGTGTCATTCCTCCATGATAGAATAGCATGCAAAGCAATATAGGGCGGTTTCACGTCCTTGCTACAACACAAACACGACCTGAATGTGGTATCAGAGAACACCTTGCTGCTTCTCTCAACAGGCACGCCTCAGAATAAATGATTGATAAACTCAGCAAAGAAAAACATACTGGTAATTGGACTAGCTGATATGAAGGAAAAGCTCTGGTTTTGGATTTGTGGTGGGGGAGGTTGGCATGCACATTATGGTTCACAACTTGTGCAATCAAGGAAATGGAGGGAGAACTAATGGCAGGATTGCTTGTGCACTTAGTGATTTACCCTCCCAAAGGCCCCATGTGAGGCTCTGAGTGATTTCTCAAGTGATAACGTGTGTTATTCTGTGAGATATGCATATTCAGCTAGAGGGAAAGAGTGGTCATTGGGTCTTGATTCGGTCAAAAACTGCCCAGGGCTGTTAATTATGAGGCTCTTAGCATGGAAGATGTATCTGAATGTTGGGTCTTGCATCTATGTAAGTGGAAAGGCTGTTTAAGCCTTTCCAAAACTGCAAGCGATTGTTTGGTATAAGATACACCTGGGGAAAAAAGCATTTTCTTAATCAGTATTTTGGTCTTGTTTTTCAGTAAAAACATCTAAGCATCCCTGAAACATGATCAATTTTGTTGATAAATAAAATTGTTTAAAACGAAAAAAGATTGGAACTTATTTTTCTTTCTATCTATCTATCTATCTATCTATCTATCTATCTATCTATCTATCTATCTATCTATCTATCTATCTATCTATCTATCTATCTGTATAGATAGGATAGTATTCTATCTATCTGTCTGTCTGTCTGTCTGTTTGACAGTAATAAAGAAAATGATTGTTTGCAGTGTTCTTACTTTTCTGTCTGTTATTGCAGATGGCAAGGTGGATGGAAGTAACGTATTGATCCCTAAGGGGGAAATTCAGGTGCTGAACATCAAAAGTGCACAAATACTTTCACACATAGAGAGTGCAAAACAAAACACAGTCTGAAGGCAATTACGAAAGTGTAAACCATAACAGAGTGCAAAAGAAAAACGGTCCATGAGCTGCAAAGTTGTTATGCCTGGCCAACAGGCCATGTAATTTGCTCTATTTTGGATGTGACACATAGTTCTACCAGAAAGACTCGGGAGATATGATGTAACAAAGCATGCATTTATTGACAGCCCAGCAAGCAATTATTTATAAAGTTCTTTGGCGTAGGCCCCGTCCGTAGTTCATGATCCGAGGGTAGCGGATCTGCATTTCCTGCCTGAAGATGAAGGCAGGGGCGCAGCAGACCCCCCTGGGAGTTATGGACAGGACCATCCTGGTGGTGGTGGGAAGGATGGAGGTAGTTGTCGCGACAGCATCTGCGAACTCAAACGTGTGTACCAATCTTTTATACAGCGAGTATAAGGACGTGATTGGATAGATGTGAAGGTAATACGTGACGTAATAATTAAGTCTCCCTGGCAGAACTTTATGCTAAAGCTTTCATATCTTTTTTTCCTTTTCTTTTTTCTTAAATAAAAGCTTCTGGAAAATGGCTGAACAACAAGAAGAGATAAAAGATCATTTCAAAAGTTTGGCAGAGACTACGATACTCCTGAACTGTAAGTCTTAATTCCCTTTGCAGGAATGGACTCTCCCAGAAAATTGTGATCGATGTGCTCTAATGTTGGCAATTATACTGTGAAGGAATTATTTCAGTCATTTCGAAGCAGCTAGATCTGGTGGAGGTGATGGAGTTATTTGTCAACAGGCTGCTGGACGCGATGCATTGTTATGGGAATCCGTCCGGGCACGCTTCCAATTAAGTGACACGCAAATATGTCATTTGTGTTTTTCGATGCATTCAAAAAGCCGTGAGAATTCCCTTCTGAAGCTTTCCCGAGGACCTGCTGATCCCGTGTTTTAGATTTGTACTGTATTCGAGATGGAAACATAATCAAAGTTTCATCAGGGCATTTGTTTATCTAATCATCAGAGAAATTAACCGCTAATGGAATCGCACTGAATCACTAGAAACAATGGTAATGGCTTCTATTAAAAACCTATCACATGGATTTCGTGTAAGTAAATAGATTTATTCCTCAGACTTGCCAAATCGCTTATCACTTTTATGTGAGCATCGCTGGAGGGAGTTCAGAGTTTAAATATATAAATAGCAGAATGCTAATAACTCTAGCAGTAGCTAATTTATACAGGAAGGAGCGCACTCTGCATCAATGCATATTTCAGTGTCGCAATGCCTCAGCCTCTCCTAATCCCACTTATATCAGCATTTTTGCCATTTTAAATAATTAATACGACCATTAGGTCAAAGTATATAAACTAAAATAGTGATGAAGCATGCACTGTGCTAGTGTAGCTAGTGTTTCCTTACTAAAATCAAAATGCAAATATTAAATCTGAGATATGCCAGAGAAAAAGTGTTCTTGGGTGATTTTTTTCTTCTCATTATCATTCATTTATCCGTTTTGGCCTCAGCCTTTTTAAAGGTATACATCACCGCAAGGTGGAAATAATGATTTCACAAATTCCAATTGATTATGTCTCAAAATAAAAGTTGCAGTAGCAACATCAGATATGTTGCAGCTTAAAAAAAAAAGAAAGAAAGAAAAAAGAATAAATAAAATCACAGTGCACATACTAATGCCACATAAAGAGGATTTGTGCACACAGGGACAAAATTTAAACCTGTCCTTACATTTGTGTACTGTATATTCTTTACTGACCCATGTTTAAAAAATTAATAAAAAATGCCATACTCAAGCTGAGAAATATCAAGAGGAATGAAATTTTCCTCCATCTTTGGAGATAAAAGAGTTCCTTGTAGTATAAAAACATAAACTTTCAGAACGGAAAACTTTCTCCACAGTAAAAAAAGAAAAAGTTAGAAAAACAAGCCTCAAAAGTCTAAAACTTTCTGATGTCAATAGGCAGAGTGCTTGGTAGATTTCCAACAAATTGTACTCAGTTACAGATTGCAAATTAAATGATGAAAATATTAGTTTGTAATGTAATTATTACATTACACATTTTTGGTATGTAGTCAGATTTCTTTTTGATTACTTTTACTTTTGAACTAACTCGTTTGTCATATTGTATTGAATAGGACATCTTGTACCATATTGACATAAATACACAGAGAAAGGAAACATATTCCATTTTTATTATCCACAAAATGAAGGGCATTAAACTTTACGTCATGGTAATCTTATTATCTTAGTATTTTAAAAAATAACAATCCAATTACAAGTGCATGTACATGTACATGTTTTTGGAATCTGATTACATAATCCAGATTACATATAATCAGTTACTACCTAGCACTGTCAATAGGCATATTGTCCATTTACAAAAACAGTCATCCGAATACATAATTCCATTAAAAGTGGACTGCAGGAGAGGGAAAAAACAATGTTAAATTTGAATCCCTTTTAGTACATCTGCAATCACACTGAATTGGTAAATACAGTAATCAGTCCTAATAACAAATCACACTGGTGTAGTAATGGGGTTCTGCTTCATTTTCATTCTCTGCTCATTATTGTGGGTTTTGCGAATGTTTGTACAGTTTGAATTTCAGATGGGACAAGGCAGCTTTGGTAAAATCGACACACATTCACAAATGTGGGCAGAAGGGGGTGTTAATGTCTGATGTTTGTGCTAATTATCTGCTCCGCAGTGACATTGATAACACAATCACATGCTCCGTGAGAAGAGCGTGCCGGAGAATGTTTCTAAGGAGGGCCTGGAGAAAAAAAAATGAAGTGTAAATATTCTCAGAAGCCTTAAGATCACTTGTCTTCTCTGATCAAACAAACTACAGTACAGGAGGGATTCACTTTGAAGCTGACAGGCCTTCAGTTCGAGTTGAGCCTCACGTCCAGCGTGTTTCTATAAGCAGATGGTAACAGACCCCATAGTAATTTAAGATTATGTTTGAATCGCATTGTAAATGTTCATCCATTTGCAGTACACAGTTTTACAGTTTTTCTCAATCGCTTTGGCACGTTTTTCAAAACAGTCTTAACATTCTCAAAAATGTAAGCTCAATTGTCACAACTGTTTGCTGGAACATCAGAACTCTATATAGCATGTCTGCACAACGTACTCGCCCAAAACCTAGTTATTGTGTCAATAAATTTGCCAATGGCACCCAAGGTGAGCCACACTGGTCAAAATGTTTAGATGTTTTTTCACTGTCGAAATATTTGTTATAAACAAATTTGATAAAAAAAAATCAACTTTTTTGTTGACTGACTATTTCTATACAGTACAAGATTGTAAGTTTTGTCTGTGTAAATACAGATTCAGAGAGTAGGTGAAAATTGACTGGGAAAAGTCAACACTGTAGTACACAAAAAGAACACAGAAATTCAAAGCACATGCAAATTTGCTTAAATCAATAAGAAATTAAAATCTGATGTGAACAAGAAACTAAATGTTCAGAGATCTGAACCTATTGTTTTGAGAGAGAAAAAAGTCTAATTTGAGAATTGAGAAAAACTGTAACAAACTTATAAACATACAGTGGTGCATATTTGTCACTCATAAATACATGAAACAGGTAAGATTTCTAGGCCAGGATATGTATTTTGTAATATAATGGATGTTTTCACCCCGTTTTCTTATTAGATCTGTTGCCATATAGATGCGCACATTTGTTGCAAGGTGAGAATTTAGAATTGGTTTGTGGCATAATGGTTTATCCGATTGGTTGCTGTATAATGATAACCTTTTAAGTATTCGGAGAGCCAGCAAACTACAAAATGGCAGTGTCAGCACTCTAACACAAGACACAATGCTAAGCAAAATCACTCTCTGGTCTAATCAGGACTTTTTTTTTGGCAGGCTGGATCAAGCATCCTCAAAAAAAAAATATTATAAAAAAATTATAGCTTCCCAGACAGCTTTGGCCTGTTCTTATGAAATATTCGCAGACTATAACCCTCGCCTGCCGCTGCAGATCCAGATAAATGGGAAAGGGAGATATAGAGGAAATTTCAGCCCGGATTTCAGATGAAGTAAAATTCCATTTGTGGAGATGGCGGCTGTGCTGCATTGCAAGTGCTGGCCCGTATCTCTCCATAGACTGTCAGTGGGCTCTTGTCTGCGGCTCCTTACAGTAATGCCCATGACCTTTATATGATGAAGCACTGAGAGTCTCAGCCGTGGCATGTCTCTCTGTCTTAGGAATGGTCGACAGGAAGTTGTTCTGACCCTCGCCAATGCAGGGATGCATGCCAGAGACCGTAGGGCATCGCAAAGGCCACTATTCATCTTTGTTACACCTTTTCAGATTAGAAAAGGTTCCAATTCCACATAGAAAACATAACTTTTTTTAGCCTTTTAAGCCAAGCACACACACACACACACACATTGAAGCTAGTGTGCAACAAGAAGTGCCAGATGGTAAGCGACTCCCTGTTGCCGTCCGTTCAAGTGTGCGCACTTGTGAGATGCGCTGCGGCTAGTCGCAGATGCTACGAGACATTTCAAATTGGTGTTAAATGCAGCCAGTCTTCAGGTGACTAGCGAGAGAAGAGCCATGAGCAACAGCCAATTAAATTACAAGAGGATGAAAGAGTATAAGAGGGAAACATAGTGAGAAAATGGAGCCAAAAGACATTAAACTGCTTCTCATATGCTAATTTACAGTTTTCTTTTCTGTTCTGTAGATTAGTGAAGACAAAACAACACAAATAAGAAACTTACCATTGTTCAGTGAATTTTGAACGATTGGAGGGTGAAAAACTTCCCCACGGAGATTTCACTTGAGTTCAAACTGGTCACCCAAATTCGCCACACTGACCAACAGAAAGCTGCTTGGTTTGAAAGTGACTGTTGCAGTGCTTCATACATCACTACACTATATATTTATAAAAGACAATGGACCTTTTTTTGGCTGCAAAATTTGATGATTCTTTAATACCAGAGGCTGCAGTTAATGTGACCACAACTTTGACATTGTTCTTTCCCTGCCATTCGACGGAAATTTCCAGCTTTCCATGTTTTCACTCTTACACGGTAGGGGGCGCTATAATACATCTTCTGAAAGATTACTGAATCTCCTGATCAAAACACATGCGAAGCAGAAACAAGCGATAGCATATGTAAGCAGATGCATATGTAAAATAACGTGATCATCAATTTTGAACAGCATATAAATCAAAACTGCCGAATGTTACTGAATGAAATGTCGACCCAGGACGAGTTATAGGACTGTGAAGCTTTGGGGGTGTTGATGGACTCGATCTACTCCATCTATGTTTTGATCATCGTTCTGAATTCGATCTGGACATAGTCTTTGACAAACACGTGATTTTATCAGCTTTTTACTCAAAATGTTTTGTTTTTTTCTTTGAAACACCCACATTCAAATATTGATAAAAAAAGGAACGCATGAAGCTAGAATAAATCTTGAATAGATTCAAATTTGTGTTTTTGTAATTTACACGGAGATGATAACAGAATTACTTTCAAAAGTTTGCATTTTCAGGCCCCAAAACGCTGTTGCCGTGTAAATGAACGACTAAAAAGCAAAAAACGTTTTCCGTTTTTAGTTGAAAATTTTGTCGTGTGAACGGCCCCTTTGTCTATAGTGGGCACCTGGCCATAACAGTTTCAGACCAAAAAAAAAACAACAAGAAAAGATATCTTTATCCACCATTTATGTATTACTGAATTAAGTTGATGTATTTGATTTGTTTCCCCTTCTGTGCAGTGAAAAATGTGAAATGAATAGCATATCAACCCAAAATGCACAGCCTTCCAAAGTCTAAGCTATTCATCTGAACATGAAAGCCCTGCAGAGAGTTTAGCCTACAATGAAGTTTTTGATGTAGTCCTTACCATCTGAAGTGTCCTTGAAGTAAAAGAAGGAAAGAAGAAAATAGGATCGAGATGTTTTCAGTATATGGGTATTCTGCATCCCTCTCAGACATTATATCAGCTGTGGCGTCACTGGACCAGTTTAACTCCTTCACAAGCTTCTATTATTTCCTCAGATGAAATCTCAGCGAACAGCGCTGCAGCATTCTCCAACTGAGAGGCCTGTTTATTTATATATTTCTGGGTATAACTTATTTATTCTGCTTTTCATATTTCAGTGGTTGTTGGAAAAAAAAAGACATCTGTGTTTGCTTTCAAGCCCCTTGAAATGCTTAGATGTTTTCTGAATGCTTCATCAGGACCAGGGTTTGATCAAGTCTTACTGTGAGGACATACTTGGTCTATTCAGACAGCAAAAGTATGTTTTATTTATTTTTTGGCTTATCTGATTAATATTAGTGGCTACTGCCCTAGATGATGGGATAGGCTCCAGCATCCCTGCAACCCTACATAAGACAAGCGGTTTGGAGATGGATATATGGATGGATGGATGGATGCATGAATCCCAACCCAGGCTCATGGGAAATACATTACTCTGCCTACATTTTTGCAAAACCTGAAATACGTACCTCCAGGTACGTTTCACTGCACTTTTCGGGTGAAAAGTCCACTTGAGGCGCTAAGTGGTATATTTTTTTCTCCGTTCCAGATGGTTAAATAAAGGTTATAAAAACGACAATATCAGTAATGTTCAGACTTCTCAGTAGGCCGATACACTCATTTTAATATAAATTAGGAATTATTTCCACGCTTTTGAGGTGCCACACAGCCCAGTCTCAGGGCAGTTCGTGATATATGGGCACGTCATTTAATCTACTGGTTCGTGATAGGGACACGTTTATTTCGTTATTTTCGTCATATCAGCATTTTTTTTTTACTAATGTAATGATTCTTTCTGCCAGTCGGGCTGCAGCATAGAAGCTGTTTAATCGACATTTATTCACGATATCTTATCATGGTTTATATATGTATTTCTTTTAATGTTATTATTTCGGTCTTATTGCCAGGGAAGCTGGACTTCTTTGCTGTTTATTTTTTTTTTTTTATTTTTTTTAAGTATAAACGACTACGTGAATTAGGAAATCGCGCTGAAGAAGTCTCCTTTCGAACACATCGTGATATTTGGCACCAGTTCACGTGTGCCAGATGTTGGTAAGTATTTGAAAATACACTGTCCTAATAATGTTTGATATAATGTCTTTTCTGATGGTCGAAATGAATCAGATTAGCTCATGTTCAGTCACTGCATTATATCTGTCATCTCCACGGAGGCTTTGCGTTTCATTGCTTTCTAATTCAAAACAGGGTGATTAAACCATAGACAGGAAAAGAACCATTATTTTTTTAAACAATGTCTGTCACGTGACGTGCTATTGGCCTAGACCTTCTATCAGTTAATCGTATTCATATTAGTAAGTTAGTACAATTAGTTCCAAAGTGGTATTTATAGTAGAATAACAGTAACAACAACACTTACCATGCTTTTACCACAGTAACCTTAGTTTTACTGTGCGGTGTGGTAAAAGGACAGTAACCACAAAACTTACCATGCTTTTACCACAGTAACCTTAGTTTTACTGTGCGGTGTGGTAAAAGGACAGTAACCACAAAACTTACCATGCTTTTACCACATTATTTGTAAATGTGATATTTGTTGTAAATGCATTGTAACCACAACACTTACCATGCTTTTACCACGGTTACCTTAGTTTTACTGTGATAGGTGTGGTAAAAGGACAGTAACCACAAAACTGTCCATGCTTTTACCTCAGTATTGGTAGTTTTAAAGTGATATTTGTTGTAAATGCATATTAATCACAACACTTACCATGCTTTTAATGCCTAATATTGTAACAACAAATATTTGTAAGGTAAATCAGTAATTTTTCCATTAAATTATCTGATATATTATACATAATGATATTTTCTTTTCTCTTTTTTCAGCTGAAAAGACCAAAAGGGCCTTTCGGACTCAGTCAGCCCATTATTGTTTGAGGAGAAGTAAACGGAGGAGACGAAAAGCTACAAAGGCAAATATTCACAATGGTATGTATGTGTTGGTTTTAACCCTAAATCAAACATTTTATCAAGCATTTGTTGTTTCTTAAACCTTGTCTTACAAAACCCATAGCCCAATCAGTACAAACATAGTCTTAATAATTAAACACAAGATTTAACAAGTTGTCAAATTTTGTACAATACTTGTACATAATCATGCAGCTTTTACTCCTAGTGCTGTCAATGGCTAGTGCCTCAATTCCTGTACATATTTATCGCCATATTTGTAAATCAGTTGCGCGCCGCCTTTGAAAGTAGTCGGATGTCCCATACACTGTCAAAAGAGTTTATATTAATTGCATTGTATTCATTAAAATTATTACAAATTGGACCCTGTCTGTTGATGTTCCAATGATACATGATGTCTCTCCACACCTCATAACCTTCCTCTGTTTGCAAGAGTGGAAAAGCTAATCTGACTGTCACATGACGTCAGATACTCGATTATTATGTCATGATCAGATCAGTTACACTGGTAATAACTGTCCCGTTTGCATGTAAATCATGTTGTTGTTTTTTTACATGTTATCATGTAACATATTAAATCATGTTATCATAATCACTTTTTTTAAGTTCATATGATTATTGCATGCTATTAAAGACATACTTTTATTCATAGAATTGCTCAAATATCAGTCAACTTATTACATAAAAATGCTTTTAATATATAATTATGCAACACTCTTTACAGAAATAAATCCTAGAGTTATATATAAACTGACTACTTGCAAGTAAGGTATTAAAATTACCTTCCTTTCTGTTTTGCAGGATTATCTTTTTTTAAAGCTCTACAATATCAAACTCAACAGCGCTTTTAGGACCCAAACCTCACAAGAGCTTCTAGTGAGTCGCAGCAAATCTTGCCGTGATCAGCCCTTCCCAGGTAAAGTTTCTACAATATTTCAGTCAGTATTTACTCATCAAATGTTCTCTCCTGAATCGTATGGTAAATTAACTTAATTATAACTGTGTTAATTGGTGTTTCACGAGTTCACATTTACATCAATTAAACAGAGTAAAGATTATGCGTATTTGGCGTGCTGTCCAGGGGGAGGGCTCCGAGCTCGGAAATTTTTGCCCGAACCCAGAGTGCTCCCCCCTTGTTGTAAGAGTATTTAGGAGAAGAAGTGAGGAGATGGGGTGGTGGAGGGATGCTGTTAGACTGTCAAAGAACTGAGTTAAGTTTGCTGAATATATATCTCTTACCTCATTGATTGGGAGTGTGCTCCACTCGTGTCTAATTAGGCTTGATTACCTGAATGTGCTCCACATGCGTTTAATTATCTGAACATGCTCCTCCCGAACTTTGTTAGGAAACATCATTTCACGAGTTCACATTTACATCAATTAAACAGAGTAAAGATTATGCGTATTTGGCGTGCTGTCCAGGGGGAGGGCTCCGAGCTCGGAAATTTTTGCCCGAACCCAGAGTGCTCCCCCAAAAGCAAAAGAGCAAAGGACAGCCGCCAGACTAAAGACCCCCCCAAACGCAGAATTTGGCGGGCTGGGTCCGTTTGAATTTGCACTGTTCTTAACGAGAGCCTCTTACTGCGTCGAACGGGCGAGCCCTACTGGCCTATGGATAAGGAACAGCTTGATTTATGCCGCCTGACCAGGAGGGCCCGTGTTGCCTCTGGCGGGAGCAGCTCACTGCGCTGGGCGGACGGGCCCTACTGGTTGACAAGATTTGGGACTGCCCAACCAGGAGGGCCCATGTAGCTTCCGACGGGAGCAGCTCACAGCGTCGGGCTGATGGGCCCTACCGGCTGACGGTGGAGTGGCGCGTTTTTTGGAAGCCCGGACTGGAGATTTCTTGCTGTCCGCTGGGAAATCGATACCTGTTGGATGGGAAAGAGAAAACATAGATGCATGCAAAGTCCGCTGGGAGACCAATGCTCGCTAGACAGAAAAAGAGAAAACATAGATGCATGCAAAGTCCGCTGGGAGACCAATGCTCGCTGGACAGAAAAAGAGGAAACATAGATACTTGCAATGTCCGCTGGGAGACCAATGCTCGCTGGACAGAATTATGCAATGTCCGCTGGGAGACCAATGCTTGCTGGACAGAATTATGCAATGTCCGCTGGGAGACCAATGCTCGCTGGACAGAATTATGCAATGTCCGCTGGGAGACCAATGCTCGCTGGACAGAATTATGTAATGTCCGCTGGGAGACCAATGCTCGCTGGACAGAAAAGAGGAAACATAGATGCTTGCAATGTCCGCTGGGAGACCAATGCTCGCTGGACAGGAAAAGGAGAAAACATAGATGCTTTGCAATGTCCGCTGGGAGACCAATGCTCGCTGGACAGAAAAAGGAGAAAACATAGATGCTTGCAATGTCCGCTGGGAGACCAATGCTCGCTGGACAGAATTATGCAATGTCCGCTGGGAGAGTTTTGCTTTGTCAGTTGGGAATTTAGATCACTGGAAGAAGGAAGAACACCCAGGTGGACGACCCGGAGGGTTTTATTCGATGAGGGTTTGGTGGGCTTTTTTTATGTGGAACCGGTTGGTCCTGATGTAGCTTTGGAAAGCATCTGAGGACCATCTTCCGAGAGCTTGTATCTGCTGCTGGGAGAGGCCTTTTTGGGCAGCTGAAGTTGCTGCTCCGATGCGGAAAGAGTGACTGGAGAAGTGTTTTGCTTGGATGCCTGACTGTTGAAGAACGGATTTGAGATGTTTCTGGAACCAAAAGCGTGTCACAGGTTTGTTGTAGTCATCTATAAATAGGGGATCAAGAGGGGATTTAGCCTGGGAGCTTCTCCAATGAAGATATGCCTGAATGGATTGGTATGGTTGGATTGGCGATGAGAGTTTGAAGATGTAGATGAAATGGCCTTTTTTGGATTGGTCTGTCTTGCTTTGCTTAATCAAGTATGAGATGGTTTCACTATCCAGTACTGATAAGTCTGAGATGGTGGGGTGGACTCTTGGGTCGAATTTGGAAGTGATGGCGAGTTCCGAGCATCTAAGAAAGCCGAAAAAGGCTAGAATAAACATAGCATCGAGTGTACGGGCTGTCTCGAGAGGCTGGTAGACTGTGCGGAGGGCATGAATACATTTTGTGAGAATATCTAGTGTTATGGGTTGTCTGGTGTCGGGATGGGTGGGATGAGATCGTTGAATTCCTTTGACCAGAAGGGAGGTTTGTGAATTATTTATCTCTGGGGAGGGAGCGCCGTACATCAATTTGTGGAAAAACTGGATGCCGCTCAGGTAACCTTTGATGGTTCCAACTTGGAGGCCCTTAATGCTGTTAAGGTAGGAGATGAATGAGGTGATTGAAAGGAGAGAAAAATCAGGGAATGGCAAGGTGTATGAGAAGTGGAATGCTTTAAAACACCTCCAAGCTGTCACATAAGATTGGAGGGTCCTGGGAGAAACTGCTTGGAGGATGGTGTCCAGTGATGTGTCGAGGAGTTGTTTTAGAGGGTGGGTTACGGGAATATTAGTTCTGAATAGTGAGGTACTGGAGTTGGGAATTGGTCTGCCTCTGGAGCCAGCATCCTGAATTTCTGACAGGATCTGTGCTCGGATGTTGTGGGACACTGGGGGCGGCTCCGCGGCAACGGCGTTCGATGGGACGGGCATCTGAGTTGCTGTGAAGAGAGAGTGGAGAGATTTTGCCTGGAGAAGAGAGCTGAAAGGAGCCGAGGCCGGGGCTGCAATTGTCGGCGGAGGCAGCCTCACGCTTGAATTGGCCTCTGGGGCTTGGGGAAGAGGATTAAAGGTATGAGAAGGAAAGGAAGGTTGAAACTGAGAAAAGTGGGCTTGTGCTGCAAGCGGAGGCAGCCTCACGCTAGCTTGAGCTACTGGAGCTGCTGGCCACTGAAAAGAAGAGGGATTAGTAGCTGTTGCAAAGGTAGGTTGAAATGATTGGGCCTCCAATGCTAGCGGAGGCAGCCTCGCGCTAGCATCTGGGACAGGTGCTGGAGGCCACTGAAAAGAAAAAGGATTATTAGAAACAGCAGGAGCCATGTTCTGATATGCTGAGGGAAGGTCGGCGGGCCTGGTTTCAACCAAAGCTGCAGCCTGCTGGCGAGGTCTGACAGCAGAAGGAACTGGGGCGCGGCCCAAGCTTGCTGAAGGCCTTCTGCTGCGGTTTGATGCTGAAAGAGAACTGGATTTGGTACGCTGCGATGGTGGTGTTGTCGAGCGAGGTGAATCCTGAGCTTTGCTTTGCCTGCTGGTCCTTTTCGGGGCCGGCATGGACTTCGGAGAGAGGTTAGTTGATTGCAAGGATACATACAAGGCGTATAGTTCCGCTTTGTTCATCCTTCGCGAGAACTGAACATCTGAATTGATCAGCGCTTGCCTCAATCCTAAAACTGTCCACTTTCCAATTGGTGGAATTGTTGGGACGGCCGAGCGATAGGAAGAAGCAGGGGAGGGATTGTGATGTCTTGCTGGTGGAGGCGAGGGCTGGCCTCTGCGTCTAGGCGAGCGTGTAGCTGTTCGGGCAGGCAGGCGGCCGCGTGGAGAAGCCTGAGGATCAGTTGAAATGTTGGGCAGAGAAGGAGTTGTCCTTGGGTCAGCTGATTGTGGCTGAGGATCCGGCGAGAAGTTAGATTCCTCATCGGATGGGAAGAGCTGGAGTTGAGACATGGTAGCAAAAAGGTCGAACCAATATGCTGTTAGACTGTCAAAGAACTGAGTTAAGTTTGCTGAATATATATCTCTTACCTCATTGATTGGGAGTGTGCTCCACTCGTGTCTAATTAGGCTTGATTACCTGAATGTGCTCCACATGCGTTTAATTATCTGAACATGCTCCTCCCGAACTTTGTTAGGAAACATCATTTCAAGAACAATAGTAATTGCACATAGAGTAAGTGGAGACTTTCTTGTTTTACAGCAGAGAAGGAAGACCAGTCCTTATATCAACGCAAGCTAATCGAATAAGTCCTTTGTTTCGGTGAGGAAGAAACATCTGGTGCCCAAAGAAGACAGAAAGGTGCGCAAGGTGGGTCTTGTATTTAAACAATGCTGTGTATTACATAATTTGATCTTGACAATTTTACAGATTATCACTCGGTTTTCATATGGGTAAAACTGTTTTTCTTCAGTACTTTGCTTATATTATGTGCTGCAATATTATATATATATATATATATATATAATACTTCAATGTGTATATAATATAATGTACTGACTGCTGCTTTGTAAATTTAAATAAGGAACAAGCCTTTTTTGTGGTTGAGAGTTTACATCAAACCCTAATTGAGCACATCTGAACATTTTAACCAAAGTCTTCAGGTTTATTAAGTTATAGACAATAGGCAGGAGGGTTTGAGGTTTGAGCTAAATCTGCAGGACAGTGGACGCTGAGGGCCAGAGTAGCCCATCACTGCTTTAAATAAAGCTACACTGTGTCATTTTTACATTTGATTCTTTGCAAAAAAACACTGTTCTTTCAAAATGATATGTGCTCATTCATGTGTAATTACTTCCACCAACTAATCAAGTACTCTCATAAGTGTAGAATCTGCCATTCAGAATACATACGAGCAAGTCCTTCGAATGGTTGCAGCCATTTTGCGCCTCCATCTTGAAAATACATTAGCCAAAGAGGGACATACCTGGAAATTCAAGCTTCGCCTTTCGCGCCTTTACTTAGTGGCACCGTGACGAATGCGAGGGGGAGATTACTCCTAATAATATGGCCACCGTAGGAGTTAAAACGCCCTCGGAATGGGAGGGGCTAGAAAGTAATATTCAGTTGGTAGTCTTATACAATTTCACCGCTATATGGGAGAAAATCTTACACAATGTAGCTTTAAATAATGCAGAACATAAGCTGACCTGAGTGTCCATTAACAGCTTAATTTGAATTGTTTGTGTTTTTTGTTTTACTTTCAGACCAGGACTGGAGAACGCCTGACGATGGGATGTTGAGACTTCAAAAAGCTACACCACATCAGTGATCACATCTTCTGTTCATCATTTGTACTGTAGGGCACAACTGAACAAACTGTTTAGATGAGGAAGAAGAACATGAACACGATAGAGACATGTACAGGGAAGAGCAAGAAACCAGTTTAGCTGTGATAATGAATCATTATTTTCCAACACAATATCAAATCTGTTTTCTGTATCATAGGTGACTGAATATGATTCTCTGGCACTCATTTGTGTGGCTTCAGCAGCTGTGAATGGATTAATGTGATGTTAATGTTTTTTTGAAGGCTCATTGTTATTTATCTTGAATCTCATTTGTCTTTATGCTACTTTATCAACTTTGTTGTGTCCTCCAATAAAGTGTTGTTTAATAAAGTATGGTGAATATTGTGTATTGAAAGTGGTGTTTGGGACAGAATTTTATTTGAGAAATTCGAATTTCTTATTTATTTAGTTTAGTTCATAATTTAAAAACAACTACATATAATTAATTACCATAATTATTTTACTTAGGACATAAACATTTTGTTGTGGTTAATGATGTTTGGGACAACAATGCAACAAAAGTTGCCCATACTTGCATGTATGCCAGTTTTCAGTGAAATAAAGAGAAGGTGTGTGAATAACAAGAGGCTGCAGTGGGCTATCTTGCTACAAACACTAAGTATAATTGAAGATGATCCATGTTGATAATTCTAGTACATTCTACTGCATTTAAAATGAAAGCATAGATATTACTGATGTCAGGCAAATAAGCAGCAGTCAGAGGGGGTGAAAAGGATATTTTGTCACTGTTTTTTGTTGTTTTATTTAATGGTGCATTATCCTTGTGATATAGAAATAGTTCAAAATCTAAAATCTGTACTGCCCGTCCACCCCCAGGGGCCCAGCAACAGCCTAGTAACGGCCCCCAGAAGAGCAAAAAAATTGACATTTCAAATGGCTGGAACTCAAAGTCCGGTTAGTGTATCAAAGAGAAAATCAGCAGGACAACTGCTTATGCTATGTTTACTAAATACTGTTGGGCACAGTTTTCAGACATATATGGCAAGCTGGCATAAAGGTTATTTTAAAAGTGCTCACAGTAAAATATAAAATTTTACCCTGTCCCTCATATATATCATACAGGTTTGCACAATTAACAAATTTAGATATCCAGTTGCCCATTAAAGATATTATTTATTTAACATTTATTGTTTCATTACTAAACGTTTTAAATTACATTACCCACATATCTCTGTCATTATATCAATGGAACAGGAAACATGGTACTGTAGTTCATTGAAATGTGCAGACATGCTTATGGTTAGGGTTGGGATCTCGATAAAGGAGTAATTTCTCACAACATAGAGACACTTTCTAGTTACCTTAATGTATAACTAACGTAATAATAACACCAAAACATACTTTGTAACATGAAGCGCCGTTTTATATGGGTTAAAAGATAGTCCAATCACAGCAAGTTCTGCGATAAAGTCACAGCCAATAACAACCCAGCTGAACAGATGCGTCACACGTACTTGCCCATTTATGGTAAATGATGACAGATCTCTTCCGGTTCCGGCTGCAGGGATATTCCTTAAATATTGGGGCTGTAAATATGTATTCCTTCTAATTAAATTATAAAACTCACATTTAAAAACAAAAAGACTCCTTTTTGTGGTTACCATCCAGAAACGTTGGATTCACATGATCATGACACAAATGTGCTTATTTGATTAGACTGATGCATAAATACATTTGAAAGAGAAACTTTTTTTCTAAGCAATGGCCTACAGCAGGGTAGTTTGCAGTTTTTTAATTAAAGATAATTACATGTACTAAAGTGCTTCTAACATTTACAGTGTATGTATAGTATATCAAATGTATATCAATTATATAAAAAAATGTAACAAAAGCATAATGAATGCACACTATTTTGAAAGCAAATTCCAATATTTAATGTCAAACTGATTAAAGACAAATGTAGTGCCAAAACTACTGCACAACAGAATAAAAATCAGTTAATTATAAACAAAACAAAAAATCCAGATACAGGGGCAATCTATTATAGTGACACATACAGTTACGTTAAAAAAATCGCTGATGAAGTTATATTTTTACAAACCACGAATTGAGATTCAACTTTGTTATGTGAAAATATATTTGTTTCTTCCCTTTAAAGAACAAATAGGTGAAAACTTAAGCACAAAATTTTACATTCTCAACTTTAATTCTATATCCTTGTCACCTTGTCATCTTGTTTATATTGGTCACTTTTATTGTAACTAAATGAAAGGAAACATAAAATAGTTAATTATTATAAATGTCAGCAAGAAAATGCTTCTATAAAATACATTCACAGGTAAGCCTGTATTACAATTACATTAACCAGGTAGTCATATAATGATAGCATAAATGTAGTTATGGTGGATATACAGTGACCACTGTAATTAAAGGTTTAATGAAGCTAAATGTAAGACATTAAGTCCATCTCAATGTAAAGGTAACAAACTCAGAATAATGTCCAGTATGTCAAGTGTGTCATTTTTTGTAATATTATTTCAGCACCAAACAGAATTCCATAAATATTGATTGTTTCAAAAGGTTGTCCAGAACACTCTCAGTATCTTCAATTGTTCGGACAAACACCTGCTATATACACTTGCAGAAATATACATTTGACTATTGTCATGAAGTCGCTGCATGACTAGAACTAATGGATGTGAATGAAAATGTCCTTTACCAAAACACCTGATGAGCACTGACGCTTGTTTGATAAAGGCATTAGGCAGACCTCAAGTACAGTTTGTGAAGACAAAACGAGAAAACAAAATTCTTTAACAATATGGAAAAAGATAAATGACTATTTTAAATAATGATTCTGCATATATCAGAGATCATAGGAGTGGGACTCCACATGAAGACTTTCAGAAACTGTGACAGAGCAAAGGGAGCACCTCGCTGGACACATCCTACAATGCCCAAACTACACCACCCAAAGACAGTTATGAAGTGGACATCACCATGAGGATCAGGAGACAGGGAAGACATGGAGACAGATGTTTCACGCACAACAGAAGAATGTCAGTGTCCTATGGGAAGATGTGGAGAACTTGGCCACAGATCGAATATGCTGGAAAACACTTGTTGCCCAATATGCCCAGAACAGGACTTGATGATGATGTTGTGAGTTTATCCATAACTGTGGGATATTTTTCTGTAAGGAGTAGTGCATAATTAAATGTTAAATGCATTTATGTAATAAGTTCACTGATATGTGGTCATTTCAATGAAAACAAGTATGTCTTTAATAGCACGAATTACAATGAAAAAAGGACAGTTATCAGCAGTGTAACTGATCTGTTCATGACAAAATAATCGAGTATCTGATGTCATGTGACAGTCAGATTAGCTTTTCCACTCTTGCAAACAGAGGAAGGTTATGAGGTGTGGAGAGACATCATGTATCATTGGAACATCAACAGACAGGGTCCAATTTGTTATAATTTTAATGAATACAATGCAATTAATATAAACTCTTTTGACAGTGTATGGGACATCCGACTACTTTCAAAGGCGGCGCGCAACTAATTTACAAATATGGCGATAAATATGTACAGGAATTGAGGCACTAGCCATTGACAGCACTAGGAGTAAAAGCTGCATGATTATGTACAAGTATTGTACAAATTTGTCAACTTGTTAAATCTTGTGTTTAATTATTAAGACTATGTTTGTACTGATTGGGCTATGGGTTTTGTAAGACAAGGTTTAAGAAACAACAAATGCTTGATAAAATGTTTGATTTAGGGTTAAAACCAACACATACATACCATTGTGAATATTTGCCTTTGTAGCTTTTCGTCTCCTCCGTTTACTTCTCCTCAAACAATAATGGGCTGACTGAGTCCGAAAGGCCCTTTTGGTCTTAAAATAAAATATCATTATGTATAATATATCAGATTATTTAATGGAAAAATTACTGATTTACCTTACAAATATTTGTTGTTACATTATTAGGCATTAAAAGCATGGTAAGTGTTGTGATTAATATGCATTTACAACAAATATCACTTTAAAACTACCAATACTGAGGTAAAAGCATGGACAGTTTTGTGGTTACTGTCCTTTTACCACACCTATCACAGTAAAACTAAGGTAACCGTGGTAAAAGCATGGTAAGTGTTATGGTTACAAAGCATTTACACAAATATCACATTTAAACTACAAATAATGTGATAAAAGCATGGTAAGTGTTGTGGTTAATATGCATTTACAACAAATATCACATTAAAACTACAAATAATGTGGTAAAAGCATGGTAAGTTTTGTGGTTACTGTCCTTTTACCACACCGCACAGTAAAACTAAGGTTACTGTGGTAAAAGCATGGTAAGTGTTGTTGTTACTGTTATTCTACTACAAATACCACTTTGGAACTAATTGTACTAACTTAATAATATGAATATGATTAACAGATAGAAGGTCTAGGCCTATAGCACGTCACGTGACAGACATTGTTTAAAAAAATAATTTTTCTTTTACTGTCTATGGTTTAATCACCCTGTTTTGAATTAGAAAGCAATGAAACGCAAAGCCTCCGTGGAGATGACAGATATAATGCAGTGACTGAACATGAGCTAATCTGATTCATTTCGACCATCAGAAAAGACATTATATCAAACATTATTAGGACAGTGTATTTTCAAATACTTACCAACATCTGGCACACGTGAACTGGTGCCAAATATCGCGATGTGTTCGAAAGGAGACTTCTTCAGCGCGATTTCCTACTGATAAAATTCGCCTAGTGGTTTATACTTAAAAAAAAAAAAAAAAAAATCAATAAACAGCAAAGAAGTCCAGCTTCCCTGGCAATAAGACCGAAATAATAACATTAAAAGAAATACTTATATAAACCATGATAAGATATCGTGAATAAATGTCGATTAAACAGCTTCTATGCTGCAGCCCGACTGGCAGAAAGAATCATTACATTAGTAAAAAAAAAAAAAAAAAAAATAAAAATGCTGATATGACGAAAATAACGAAATAAACGTGTCCCTATCACGAACCAGTAGAGTAAATGACGTGACCATATATCACGAACTGCCCTGAGACTGGGCTGTGTGGCACCTCAAAAGCGTGGAAATAATTCCTAATTTATATTAAAATGAGTGTATCGGCCTACTGAGAAGTCTGAACATTACTGATATTGTCCTTTTTATAACCTTTATTTAACCATCTGGAACGGAGAAAAAAATATACCACCTAGCGCCTCTAGTGGACTTTTCACCCGAAAAGTGCAGTGAAACGTACCTGGAGGTACGTATTTCAGGTTTTGCAAAAATGTAGGCAGAGTAACGTATTTCCCATGAGCCTGGGTTGATGAATCCTATTAGTTTATATGTACAGTGGTATAAAATATACATGATGAAACACATCATGTCCAAACCAAACATATATGGGGGGTTTGAAATTGAGTCTTTGTGTAACTTTTGGCTTTAGGGTCACAATTTTATTACAATAAATTAAATAATAATAATTTTAAATGCTTATCTCTCTTTTAAAAGTGACATGTACAAAAACTCCACACTTCCTCAAGGACATATGAACTGATGGTTCAGCACATAAACAATATTTTAAGTTTAGATTGTGAAGGTTAAAACTACTTGTATTTCACCAAGGTTCTTATCCATTTAAAAAGTGCATTTTTGAGTTTTTTATTTTAATTATTTTCCCTATCAATTTGCTAAGTATTTACATACATAGTCTGAGGTCACTGTTAAAGTCTTGATACTGTTTAAAAGTTTGGGGTAGGTATATTTTTTATGTTTTTAAAAAAAGTCTCTTATGGTCACCGAGGTTGATTTTAGTTGATCAAAAATAGTCAATACTCTAAAATAGTATTACAATTTAAAAAGTCTGTTTTCTATTTTATTATATTAACAAAAGGTAATTTATTGCTTTGTAGCCATTACTCAAGCCTTCAGTGTCACGTGATCCTTCAGAAATCATTCTAATATGATGATTTGCTGCTCAAGAAAGTTGAAAAAAGTTGTGCTACTGCTTCATTTGTAGACACCATAATACTTTTTTTTCAGGATTCTATCATGAAAAAAACGTTCAAAGGAACGTTCAACGTTCATTTGTTTATAATAGGAATCCTACTGTACTTCTAAACCTTTATGAATGTCTGTCACTTTCCTTACAGAATAAAAAAAAATCATTTCTTTCTTTGAAATAAAAATAAAGCTTACTTACCCCTATCACACACATAGGCTATGTATGTGTCGTCTTAGTTTCACTTTCACAGACTTTTATGTTATTTTTGGTTTCTGTTTTCCTTTGTTCTGTTCCCGTAACTCTTGTCGTCTTGGTTACTAATATTTGTCATTCTGTGTTCACCTTATCATCATCAGTATATAAGTTACTGTGTTTTGAGTGTTCTTTGTCCGGTATCGTTAAAGCCTGAGTTGTGTTTGTTTGTCTGCCTGTGTGATGGGAAGTTCGGATCATTTTATAGACTCCCTCGTTCGATCTCGTTCATCAAAATGAACGAATCTTTATTCGAGTCATTTCGTTCAATTAAGTGGCTTTAAATGTTCAAATTCCACGAACACTTCCCCCTACGCAACTTTGGTCATATTATGAATTAAGAAATCATTATAATGCAGCCAAAGATAATTTACAGGAACATAAATATTTAATTTACCTTCCGAGTCTTTCGTTCATTTGTCACGTGCTACTCACTTTCATGACGTTCATGAAATTCTTCTTCTTCATCGTGTGTTCTGCAACAAACCCAAACTTTTGAACAGTCGCATATATATATATATATATATATATATATATATATATTAGTGCTGGGCAACGATTAAAATTTTTAATCGCGATTAATCGCATGGTTTTCTTGCGATTAATCGCGATTAATCGCATTGTTATGCGCAAAATTGAATAATGACTTATAAAGTAGTGTATTGCGCACTTTTGATTTAAATGTACTGCTATATACACAAAAGTGCAATAACTTTAAACAAATAAGGTGCTTTTATACCAGCAGTATTCCCTTTACACAGTAATCTCAAATCTCAACTTAAACATTAATGTAATCAAATCAAATATTTAAACAAAGCTATTTGCCACTGCCAGGGCATTACCTTTTATCTAGTTTGTTAAAACAAGTCCAGTTCCCTTACGAAGGGAACTCAACGATGCGTCGATCGACGCCATGGGAACGCCCCCAGCGTGACTGCGTCTGAAGCATCTATGTCAACTAGTCCAATGGAAAGAATGAGCGTCACGGGCGGGTGACGTCATGACCAGGAAATGATAAAAGCACATCCGGTGCAAACCGGCATTAGCTTCTGTTGCCTCAGCAAGCGATCTGTGTTATACTGTCTCTGTCTATTTATTGTTGTCTGTTGCAATTTATTCGGAAACGTTATGGCGAAACAAGTGTACAAGCAGTGTGTTCCTCCCTGCCCGCGTTATTTAACGGGTGGGGACACACACAAGCTTTGTGTCATTTGTTTGGGAGTGGAGCATGCGGTCTCAGCCTTCGAGGAGGCTGAGTGTCAACACTGTGAAATGCTACCGCTCCGCATGCTCCGCTCTCGCCTGTTACTCTTTGATGTAAAGAGTGGGCAGGCTCGCGATCCTCAGGAATCAGGACCCGCGTCTGCCGAGGCGGCGCGGAGAATGCATTCCTGGGGATCGCAGAAGGATCTTTCGGAGGGGTTGGAGACGGGTCCCTTGGCCTTTTCTCCTTCCTTACCCGGAAGATCCAGCGCTCTCCCCCCGGTGTCGGAAGCACGCTCTGCGGTTTCTTCCGCCCGGGGAGAGAGCCCTCCATTACTTCAATGCTCTTCCTCCGAGGAGGTCGATGTTATGAGTATGGAGAGTGAAAGCACACACAGGGGGGAAAAAGATTCACAATTTATTTCCCCAGCATATGATGAGCTGGTGGATGTTATGTCACGGGCTGTAGAAAAATTAAATATTGTATGGCCATCTGAGAATAAAGGCGCTCGTCCTAAAAGTAAATTAGATGAGCGCTTTTTATCATCCACTACATTATCTCCACCATGAGAGCTTCCCTTTTTTCCCGATCTTCACAATGAAATATCGAAATCGTGGAATAAACCTTACTCTTCACGACTTTTTAGCCCTCAAGTTAACACTTATTCGAGAATAAGAGGGCTAAAAGAGTATGGTTATGAGGCGATGCCCCAGGCGGAATAGAATTCAGCCAGCTATCTTTCGCCTGGTCCCGCATCGTCCCTGAAAGCCTCGGCTTTGCCCACTAGACCGCTTAAAGCCACCTCGGTTTTAGTGGGCAAAGCTTATACGGCAGCAGGTCAAGCTGGAGCATGTCTGCATACAATGGCAGTGCTACAGGCGTATCAAGCTGACCTGCTGGGGGATCTGGATAGTAGTGAGGGAATTAATCATGACGATATTCGAGAACTTCGTCGTGCTACCGATCTTTCTCTCAGGGCTACTAAGGAGACCGCCAGAGCAATTGGGCGGTCTATGGCAGCCTTGGTAGCTACTGAGAGACACTTATGGTTAAATCTGTCAGAGATTAAAGAAAAAGATCGAGCTTTTTTATTAGATGCTCCGCTTGAACCTTCTGGTCTCTTTGGCGACGCAGTCCACGCGGTCGTCGAGCGATTTAAGGCGGAGATACGCAATGCAAATTCCGCAGACCCATGGCATTTCTTTGGCTCGTTTTGTATACTCGAAGACATTGGCTTTCTAAGCGAAATCCCATTCGTCGTCATCCGACGCAACGTCTCCGTTCCCTACTCAGGGAACGAGGGTTACATACGTAACCGAGACGTTTTTCTTTCCAAATGTTATAGATTACCAAAATCTATACTTAGAAATATTATAAACCAAATAAAACACCAAAAATATGTATACTTTTCCAATTTTAGGTCAATCAGTAAGATTTTATGGTGATTTGTAAATTTGTCCATAGTCGTGCAATGGGTATTCTGGATGTATAAGGGTTGGGGAGGGGGGGTGGTGGATGGATGTCAACTTAAAAGGTTATTTAAGTAGTCAACAAAGATACAAATTACCTGAGACACAAACCTTTGTAAAAAAAATCATATTCTGGAGGTTTAAATTAGGTCAAATGTCAAATTGACCCCAGTGGGTAAAAGATGTTATCGGATTTGAGGGTAACAGGAGGGATATATATATATATATATATATATATTAGTGCTGGGCAACGATTAAAATTTTTAATCGCGATTAATCGCATGATTTTCTTGCGATTAATTGCGATTAATCGCATTGTTATGCGCAAAATTGAATAATGACTTCTAAAGTAGTGTATTGCGCACTTTTGATTTAAATGTACTGCTATATACACAAAAGTGCAATAACTTTAAACAAATAAGGTGCTTTTATACCAGCAGTATTACCTTTACACAGTAATCTCAAATCTCAACTTAAACATTAATGTAATCAAATCAAATATTTAAACAAAGCTATTTGCCACTGCCAGGGCATTACCTTTTATCTAGTTTGTTAAAACGAGTCCAGTTTTCTTGTTTTTTTTCTGAAAAGGTATCAACAGGTATCTTTTATCAGGGAGCAGCAGAAACAGTCCATGTAGTAGTCAGTGGTCATGTTTACTACTACAGATATAAGTCGACCAACGTTACTTATATAGTAGCTTAGGTTTGGTCATGCCATGGTTTCCCACGTAAGATTACATTAAACAGAGTAAAAAAACAATTTATACTTTATACTCACGCCGTAACTGTGTAGCGCGCGTACACTTCGGCGTACCCTGACGTGCACCTCTTCAAAAATGTAACGTCAATTCTACGCGTACCGCAAGCGCTGTGATTGCTAGAACCGCTCCCCGGGTTTCACATGCTCTCTCTGCATGTGTAATTGCGCGTCAACGCGGACAACGACGCAGAGATATAAATGAAAACCAACGCGTAGTCTATAGCGTATAGTCTTCGGCGTAAGTCCGACGCAGAAGTATAAATCAGCCAAGAGTGAGGTGTAGTGGTCGAGCACAAGGTGCAGCGACAAGCGGGTGCGTTCCTGTGAAACTGTTGCGGTCATGCTCGCCTCACGGACGCGCCCGCGCCCGCTCGTTGCCGAAGTTGAATTGTCTATAACTTTTTATAAAGGACGCGCAGCACAAATCATTAGAAGAGAGACTGATCCTCGGCTCGCTGTTAGTGAGTTTCCAGAATCTAAATAGTTATTATCTATAGGTTTTATAGGTACTATCCATAGAGCGCCTGTCATTCACTCGCGGAGCGCAACCCTTTAACTGTTCACCAGAGAGAACCTGCCTCTCTCCACTGCTTGTTTGGGTGGGTTATTTGCTGGCTGACCAACATCCCACCCCTCCTGTGATCATGGTTTGAATGTAGGCCTATGTGTATTCAGAGCCAGTGAGCAACGGACTTTCAAAATAATAATAAAAAAAAAACTGCGTTAATGTGCGATAAAAAATTTTTCGGCATTAATTAATAAATGTGTTAACTCGATAATAACGCGTTAACTTGCCCAGCCCTAATATATATATATATTAGGGCTGGGCAAGTTAACACATATATATATATATATATATATATGCAACTACATTTCATATTTATTTATTTATTGGACATACGTTTTTTTTATTTTTTATTACTAAAACACAAAAAAAAAAAAAAAGGTTTTCCCTTAGGATTGTGCTGATAATACCACTTATGTAAACACATCATATATTGGTGATATTGTTTGAACAAATGGATCACATTTGATCCCTTGCAAAATTACCTATAGATCAGATTGTAAAAGCCAAATCGGATTTGTGTGCAGTGCAAACAGTCTTTGATCTTCCATTCATTTTCACACTTGTATTGTTGACACACATGCTTGACGTGCTCTCAAGTTATTTATTATGTCCACAGTAATTAAAAATCTCCCCTTTTAAGACAGCTGGTTTGTTTTGTAACCTGTCAGCAAAATGCAACGACACCTCCTTTGAGTGTTAACAAAACCTGTATGAAGAAGTGAGATCTATGCTTTCAATTAAAGGCTAAAATAATCTCCTATGTAAGTTGATATAAAATGTGCAGGTGATGCAGGTTTACAGGAAGCCGTGATGTCGCTCTATAAATACAGAGCCTGAGCTGACCTTGTATGAAGTCTACAGCCCTGAAGGGCCGAGACCAGCTCTAAGGACCAGCCTGTGTGTCTCTGGCTGTATCGACCTCTCCTCGGGCCCTTTGTGTGGATCACCTGAAACATAGCCAGCACTCCTGTGTCCCCGCAGGGGTTGTTTTTCAAAGACTTCTCAAGACCGATATGGACTTCCTTCCCCAGCATGCCACTAGCAGTCCATCTCCAATGTCACCTTCAGTATCAACAAAGCAATTACTCTGAATGATTCCTCTTTGTGTTATTCGATACCTTTCCTGTATGACACTTTCAAATGTAGGATTGTCAATTCATGAGGGAAAAATGGAAAAGCTGATCTCTGGCAATCAAAGAAAACAGGTCTTTCTGCAAAATTTAATCTGGCTTTTAAAGTCAGAAACTGTGTTCGCAAGCCATTTCACTTCTGTAATCTGGCAGGTTTGTGAGAGAAAGAAGATGTCTAATACAGGACCATACTGTAGGTTGTGGGACCCCCGCACTTTGATGCATTAATTTATTAAATAATAAGGAAAGAAAATCAAATTATTATTTTTACTTAAATTGCATTACAATTATATATTAGATTATAATCTTTCTCTTTAAAAAAAAATGTTATTCTGAGATTATTCCATTAATTCATATTACTATGTCAAAGAGTTAAGAAATCAACAAATGTTAAAGCGTATTTTGAGCTTTGTGCACTAAGGAAGCTTCATAAATATTCCTAATCTTAAAGGCCCACTGAACTGCCTTGAAATGTGCAGCATATTTAATGTGTTGATGTTATTTGCACTGAAACAGGAAGACAGGGTGGGACATAATCGAACGGCTCCTTAATCTTTTTAAAATAGCCAATAGAGTTTCATTATATCACAGCTTGACCATAGCCGTTGACCTCGGTAAAGCCACAGTTTTCTCCTAATCTCTTACTGTTTCTCCTCATCCTCCATTTCGCTTTAAAATATAGCATTCTGTGTAGAATTCAAATGGGTCCGATACGTTGTGTGGTCTGCGCCGACTCATATGATCTGCTCTGTGATATCATATCTCTGTAACAGAGCAGACTTTGTGCGCGCTGTGGTGGTTTACGTGACACTAACGTAAAACCAGACTTCGCCCCAATGGAAAGCATACACTGTCTGAATCGTTCCCCATTCCATATATAGTGCACTATGTGCCATTCACTGTAGAAATAGTAAATGTGTGAATAAGTGACAGATTTTAGCGTCTATTTATAATGAGGGGGGCGGGACGCTTCAGATTCCAGAGAGCAGTTGATTGGACAGAAAATATGATGAGAATCTGAAGTGCAGTGATATCATCATCCATATTGGTGGAAATGAGAGACTATACATTTTGAATGCTTATATCTTCTAAATGTGAATTTTGTCATTGTTAACTAAAAAAACTTTCATGGGGATTTTAAAGAACCAAGAAGGATCACAGGGACATAAATATAGGCTAGTTAAATATGACCTCGATAATCACCAAAATGACAAAACTGAAACTAAAAAATACACTAAAGCATAAATAAAACCAATACACAGTGATCTGAAACTGTGCTTTGCTGGGAAGATCTATTACTGAATTGCCCAGATTCCACACACTCTCCTCAAAAGTGTGCACGTTCGTCAGAAATGCAGAAAACAAGTGTTCAACGAACTTTAAATGGCAGAAATAGCGCTTTAACCTATAATCTATCTTCTGAATCTATATGCAAAGTTAGCGCATCTGTATAAACGGTGTGTCAGGTTTTCTCAAGACAAGTATATGCAACGATGTGATGATAAGGGCAATGAGTCTGCACATTAACCAAAATTTCATGAGGTATAGTTGCCTACTCACTTATATTTATATTTGTTTATTTTTCAGGTGTTTTCATTTTCCCATGTTGCTGGACTGTACCGCCTGATTTTCTGTTAACTTTTGCATTTGTCCCACTTTTTCATATGATGTACTATACATGTTTAAAAAAATTATTGTCCTTATATTAATAACTACAACAGTTGTTTGTAAGAAATTTGTTTAATAAATTAACAGATTAATATATGATTCTCAAATTCAAATCACTAACTCAGTGATCCAGTTTAGTGTAGGGGAAGATTATCAATGAATAACGACTTTTGGTCTGTTTCATAACATAAAGCTATTTGTATGGCTTCAGAATAGCTATATAGCACATTAACTATATGGACTATACTTTTAAGATATTTTTAGGGTGCATCTGCATTTTTTAAGCCCTAGTTCTCATTCATGTCCATTGCATTGAAAATAGTGGCCAGATTATTCTTCCATAGTGTTCAGTGAAATAAATAAATCCATTACTTGGTTTGTCACTGAATAAGCAAGTGTACATAATATTTTACAATGTCAGACAGATAACTTTTAATCAATATTCGTCACCAGTCTGTCAGAGTTACTGATGCTGTATAAACATGAGTTTGACATTAGCAAATTAACTGTTACAGGAAAATGTATAAATGTGTTAACAGTTTCTGGCAGCCACAAATTGGGTTATGAAGGCCTACAGTTATTTTATTGCTCACAACACATAATTCACACGGATGCCTTTTGTATTCAGCTCGATTGGAACAAAATTCGATTGCAATATATCAAAATTGAGGATGCTGTTATGCTGTTACACAATGCTCAATAAGACAACCAACCATACAATGCTTTCCTCCTTTTCTTTCCATAAACTCCAAAACAACACAGTTCCTTGTTTTAGCCCCATTTATATCAGTGGAATTATGTATGTGGGTTTTGTGATTTCAGTTGTTAGCACATGTGGTGCATCTTTAGTATTTCACTCATTTGAGTGTGGAGGTGGACAGGAAGTGTACAAGGCGTTTTAGGGGTGTGAATGTGAGATAATTAATCTATCTCACCACATGAATGTTTATAATGCAGACCCAGTCGCTGGCGCTCATTTACATCTGAGAATATCATCTGCACGGCCTCTCGCCAGAGAAGTGGACGCAGGATTCAGCTAATGCACTGGCATTATGACCATTGTTGTGTAATGGGTTGATGCATCATTCCAAGCAGAGCTGTCTGTGATCTCAACCGCAGTAATAGCTCTGTGAGAATGTATTTAACGCTGAACCGCGAGCTTTGGTAAATGGTGTGGAATTGCTCCAATTTCTGTAAAGCACAATGGTTGAAAATATGAAAGTGACACAATCAGACTATCCTTGTCAAGTACCTAAGTGAAGTAAACACAACAAGAAATCAAATCAGGCAGTGTTGAGCACTCTTTGACAATGTGGGGATGCTACTTTTGTAAGTTAAAATGGTAACATTTTACATTCTGTTTGTTAACATTATTAGTTAACATTAAAAGAGTTGTCAAAAAGTACAGACTTCGGTACCAAGTCGTTACTGAAATTAAAAAATGTGACGATACCAGCATTTCCCTCTATCATTTTGAGCACTGTTATACGCATTCTTAAGCACCTCTGATTGGCCATTGTGTTGACGCGCTCAACATATATGTCTGTGATTGGCTAAAATGATCAACAATTTCACCAAATTTCAAACTTCACAGAGCACTTACATAGATACACATGGAAGCGTTTAAAAGCAGGTGTCTATCAGCAGATGCCTAATATTTCCACTGATCGACGGATCCCTTGATATACAACGCTTTCAAATGCTCCCGTGTGTATAAGCGCTCAATGAAGAGCGTCAAAGACAACATGTTTTTGAAGCGTTGATCATTGTTGCCAATCACAGACATATATGTTAAGCATGTCAATTTAATGGCCAATCAGAGACATGTATGTTGAGAGCGTCAACACAATGGCCAATCAGAAGTGTTTAAGAATGCGTTCTACAGCGCTCAAAATACTAGAGGGAAATGCTGGTATCGTCACATTTTTAAAATGTCAGTACTTCAGTTCTTTGTACCGAAGTCAGTACTTTTGAAAACTCTAAACATTAACAATGAAAAAATACTTAAAGCATTTATTAATCTTAGATAATGTTAATTCAACATTTACTAATACATTATTAATGACTTATTAATGTCATCTGTTAATATTATTTAATGGACCCGATCTAACATTAACTAACGATGAACATTATAGAATTTTTAACAACTGTTAACAAAGATAAATAAATAATGTACCGATTGCATTAACCAACGTTAACTAATTGGACCTTATTGTAAATTGCTGCCAATTACCTAATTATGTTGGATTGCTACATTTTTAATGGAAAGTAAATGAGACATGAAAACAACGAAAACGCTGTATTATTCATGCTAAGCCAGTAGTTGGCGATGCCACTGTATAGAAACACAATGCTGCTATAGACCTTATGCGCCAGAGAAACAAGTGCTAAGCCATTTTTAGAATATAATTTTTGAACTTCCGTTTTGCAGTAGCTCTGTATATTTCTATGGCATCACTAGAAGAGTAATTAGCTGGTGAAGTGGTTTTACTTAGAGTTAACGAAAGTTATCACAAGCATTATAATGTTTAAGGCATATGTCTTAACAAATGTCAGTAGACCGGGAACATTTTAAAACAGGCAGTTCATTCATAAATATGTAAGATCTCTGTGGAAATACAAACCGGAAGAAAAAAGACAACAAGCGCAGTGCTGAAAAGGGGCGGGGCTACATAAGTTTTATAGACTGAAAACATAATACGCATGACGTCACCCATTTTCACAAATTCACATTTTTGTAGTTTACACAGAGAAAATAACAGTTTTGTTTTCAAAGACTTGCACTTTCAAAGCCGTTTTTCAAAAAGTTTGTGTTTTTAGGCCCACAAAACACGGTTGTCATGTGAATGAATGGTCAAAATGCATAAAGTTTTCCATTTTTAGATGAAAACAGCGACGTGTAAACAGCCCCTTAGTGTGATTTGAAAGGCAACTGTCACGATCAATAAAAAACCAATAATATTTACACATACAATAACTTCTACAGTGTCTGTGCACACTAAACGCCTCCTATTTCTCCCAACATGAAGACATTATAGTTTTTCAGTTGTATTTCTCAGTAAATAATAGGTGTGTGACGATACACTTAGCTCACAAGATGAGACGATACATATCAGGTTCACAAGACGAGACAATATTTTAATACTATTTTTCAGAAATTTTCCATGATGAAATATATGACTTGGACAACTGTCTCTTATTTGACAGAGAGTCGCAAAATGCAAAACAATGCAGGTGCATTTAAAAAATGTCACTTCAGATCTAAGAATTATCAGATGCAGTAAAAGACACAACAATATAATGCAAGTACTGTGAAAGGTTTTGCCACAAACTCATCTTAACCTTGATGAGAAATGTTACCACCTTTTAATATCACGAGATCTCGTGGCATAAAATCTCGTCACACCCCTAGTAAATCAATTAAATAAATAGAAAAGGAGCCCATGTTATTTATTTAAACAAAGTTGCAAATCTACAATTAACAATTAAAAAAAAAAGTACTCTGATCCCCTAACACATCTTACTTGTAACGTTTCACCCCCAGCTCTGCTCTTTGACATGAATACAGCCAGACCTTCAGTTTAGTGTCTAGTTTAATGATTGTTGCCTAGGCAGAGCCAGTGACAGAAAACATTCCCAACCTCATTCATCAAGCAGTTTTTTTGCTCAGAGCATCTCAAAATATTCTCTCCATTCCTGTCATAGAAATTTTCGAACTAACCACGGATGTTCCTGAGGGATTTTATCTTGCATTGACTACAAGAGAATGCAAATGGCATACACAGGCATGAATCTGGGACAAGATGGCCATGACCTGCAGAGGTCTCCTCTCTCTCTCTGAGCCGGGCACCTGGGGATTCAGAATTCTCCACTGCTGGAGCTTAATTAGACCAACTATGTTGCCTGGAGAAGTGTTCAGCGCTTGACCTTTCTTAAAGGTAAGCGACCGGTGCATGTTCAACAGGCCACAGGAAAATGAGCAGCACCAAGGAGGTTTCTGACAAGTCCAACTAGGAGAGGAGGTGGAGATGGCGAAGGCATTCGAGTCTGCGCCCAGACAGTGTCTCGTCTAAAGATACCTTGAGAAAGACGCGTCGCCAAATGAAAGTTTTATCTGTATTCCTGCTGTTAATCATTAAAGAGAGACTGTGCCAGGTTTTGCGTTCATAATAAGTGGGTTTAAAAACAGGCAAAATGAAAACATACAGTAAGTATTATTTTAGAAAATAGCTATGTTTAAATGCATCCTTAACAATATGACTGAAAGAAAAAGTCTTTGTGTAAGCAACTCAGGGTACATTTACACGACAACGATATGCTTAAAACAGAGAAGTTTTTCCTTTGAGTTTTCCGCGTACAGACGACACCATTGTCAAAACGATCCCCATTTACACGGATCCACAAAAACAATTAAAAACGCTGTTTTCTGCTGCCAGGCCATTAGATGGCGATGAAACAATATAGACTGAACATGTAACGTAATACGCAGTAATACGCGTTTTTGTTGTTTACACAGAGACAATTTTCAAAAACTTGCACTTTGAAACCCGTTTTCAAAAGTTTGCGTTTTCAGGCACCCAAAACACTGTTGTTGTGTAAACGAATGGCTAAAACGCATAAAGATCCACAAAGTAGTTGGTAACACTTTATTTTGATGCTCCCTTTTGAACATTCTGACTAAAAGTAACTTTGCACCTACTTGTCAATTAACTCTCGTTAGAGTATAGTAGACTGCCAGCTTAATATCTGATAACTCTTTATTGTGATGGTCCTCCAACAGACATTCTACTGACTATAAGTAACTTTGCAACTACATGTCAACTTATTCTAACCCAAACCCTGCCAGTCTACTAATACTCTACTGACACTCTAATGCTAGTTAGTAGACATGTAGGTGCAAGTTACTTATAGTCAACAGAATATGTTAAAGGGACCATACATTTTTAGTGGGAAATGGTGTCTTGTAAACAGCCCCTCAATCGAAACTAAAAATTTATAAATATATAATATGATAGAAAGTGTTTGTTTTTTTGTCTAATTTACTCTCCTTGCAAACCTGCTTGTTTTTTTTTTTTATTTTGGCGCGTTATTTATTTTTATACAGAACTGAAAATATTTTTTAAGAATGTTGCGTATGTTTAATGTTAACTGTAAGTTTTATAATCCCTTTTTTGGTGCAGGATAACAAAGCATGGCCTTCATTCATGAAACTTGAGAACCATTTTTTATTTATTTTTATTTTTTATAGTGGAAATTGGGCATTCGCTATTGAATAGCCTGTACAATTTTGCATATGAATGGCTTAAAGTAC
The DNA here is from genome assembly GCA_026230005.1 of Gila orcuttii. Classification (NCBI taxonomy): domain Eukaryota; kingdom Metazoa; phylum Chordata; class Actinopteri; order Cypriniformes; family Leuciscidae; genus Gila; species Gila orcuttii. The sequence continues at coordinate 42,817,974 of JAPDVR010000003.1, read as the reverse complement.
AATTTCTTTTTTCTCCAATTTATTTTGCTCATGTTTCTTGAATGAAGCCAGATGTTCACATCGATAGAAACGAGTTTATGTCGAAAATCGTGTAAGCGTGGGCTTGTGCGTGTGGTTTTTCATTGTCTTTTGTCAAGACCTTGACTTCATCAAAGTTGCTAACTGTGTGTGCTGTGGCTCTAATAGCTCGCTCTTCATTAGTGTGGCACAGGAGATGTCAGATTGAGTATGTCAAGCATAAAGAATCAGAGAAGCGGCTTCCAGGTCTCTCAATTACACACCCTCATCAGCCACTGTTACCACCGCTTTTTAAACCAAACCACTTCTTAATGTCATACAACGCCTATTTTAGGAAAAGGGTGCAGTGGTGCTGATGACCATTGCAAATTCAAAGATGGAGCAGGAAAAGGTTTGCTCACGTGATCGTCCTGTACATAATAAGTAATCCTTTGAAGGTGGGACATGCCTGTCATCCTATAAATCATCCATAGGCAAGTATTCCTCTCTGGCAGCGTGGCCAGGCATCGTTCTCATTATCCGGTGTGGGCTTGCCGCTTGGAAAAGAGCAGTGAGGTGAGATGCTTAGATAAAAATACTTCACAAATTCGCCGTCACCATTAACAGCTCTCGCTCTCATGAGAATGTGATGAGGAGAGGGATGAGGAAAAACACACTGTGGTTTTAGCACCGATAAAATTGATTTAAAGCCGTATCAAAACACGACGAGCTTTTTACAAGTGTCATGTACTTTTACGGAGAGGGAACCATTTTCCAGCTCTGTGCTTTGCTCATCAGTTTCACAGCACACACAGCAGAGCAGAGGTGATTACTTTAGAGAATTAGATTTAATCACTTAAAATGCTGAGGGAACCGTTCTTGGGCCATTATACTGCTCTTAAAGTTTGCTTTGTTTATTCCCTATTGAACTTTATTTAATGAGTTTTAATGTTAGCTTGGAAGGCTTTTTGTTTCAAATTATATATATATATATATATATATATATATATATATATGTATATATATATATATAAAGGGGTGGGGGAGTGGGGTTGGGGGGTCCGAAAACCAGTCAGTATCTGGTGTGACCACCATTTGCCTCACGCAGTGCAAAGTCATCTCCTTCACATAGAGCTGATCAGGCTGTTGATTGTGGCCTGTGGGATGTTGGTCCACTCCTCTTCAATGGCTGTGCGAAGTTGCTGGATATTGGCAGGACCTGGAACACGCTGTCGTATACGCCGATCCAGAGCATACCAAACATGCTCAATGGGTGACATGTCCGGTGAGTATACTGGCCATGCAAGAACTGGGATGTTTTCAGCTTCCAGGAATTGTGTACAGATCCTTGCAACATGGGGCCGTGCATTATCATGCTGCAACATGAGGTGATGGTCGTGGATGAATGGCACAACAATATGCCTCAGGATCTCGTCACGGTATCTCTGTGCATTCAAAATGCCATCAATAAAATGCACCTGTGTTCGTGGTCCATAACATACGCCTGCCCATACCATAACCCCACCACCACCATGGGCCACTCGATCCACGCAACGCCATACACGATGTCTGCCATCTGCCCTTTACAGTGAAAATCGGGATTCATCCGTGAAGAGAACACCTCTCCAAAGTGCCAGACGCCATCGAATGTGAGCATTTGCCCACTCAAGTCGGTTATGACAACGAACTGCAGTCAGGTCGAGACCCTGATAAGGATGACGAGCATGCAGATGAGCTTCCCTGAGACGGTTTCTGACAGTTTGTAATCATGCTGTCTAATCAGCATTTTGATATGCCACACCTGTGAGGTGGATGGATTATCTCAGCAAAGGAGAAGTGCTCACTAACACAGATTTAGACAGATTTGTGAACAATATTTGAGAGAAATAGGCCTTTTGTGTACATAGAAAAAGTCCTACATCTTTGAGTTCAGCTCATGAAAAATGGGGGCAAAAACAAAAGTGTTGCATTTATAATTTTGTTCAGTGTGTGTGTGTGTGTGTGTGTGTGTGTGTGTGTGTGTGTGTGTATACACACACACTGATCAAAATTATAAATGCAACACTTTTGTTTTTGCCCCCATTATATATATATATATAGGAGGAGGAGGCCAGTACCAGGGAAAAAACTAGACCTTACAGAGATAAGCTGTAGATGATCTAACTCTAAAGAGCCTACGCTCAGATACTGAGGGACTCGGGACGAAAAAGCTTCTAACAGATTGTCTCCAACAAACTCCTATACATGCCTAAGCCAGATATTAAGGAAGCACCTCGTCTGGATGGGACTTGGATATCCTATATCTGAAGTTGAAAGCTATATTCTCAAAACAACTCTCAGAAGTGAGAGGAGACCTGCTATACAAATACAAGGTGGCTATCCAGATGGCCTGATGAGGGCCAACACTTGGTTGTTCTATCTGGAGCTTTATACAAAACGGTGACCTCAGGAGAAACCCCCAAATGGGAGGAAGCTATCACACGCTAAACAGAATCAGTTTGAAGCTCTCGTGTACGGTGGCCTCACTAGAGATTTCTCTATGAGATGAAGCCAATCTGTACATCACTGGGTGACCAAGATTGGCACCACCTACTACAATAAACCTTACAACTCTAACACAAGAGGAGGCCTATGATAAGATATGCAAGGGATAAACTATAAAAAAGGGAACTTCAGGGACTATATTAATTTTAATAATCCTTCCCTATCAAACATACCCCTTAATACTTTCTAAACAGGGAACCGTGGTCTAAAGTTTAACAACCTTAAATAAAGACCTACCAAGATCATCCTGCTGCTCATAGAGCGGCTGCCTACATTTTGTTCTTCAAATGAAGGCCTACCACCCAAAAGCTAGAAAGGGCGCACTCACCTGACTCCAGACCTTCAGAAGCATTCCGTTTATCGGGAAAATATCATCATCGGTCCAGGCCTGATGTAAGAAGCGCCTGGGGTAAAGAAAATATGGGGAGAGGATGAAGAGAGGAGAGGGTGGATGTTATTCACCCTCAGATGAAGGGGATCCTTCACTGACGATGAGAGTGACTTTGCTTGATCACCTCCCTCAGATCCCTCTTCTTCCTTGAGTTTCGACTCCTCTGCGACCTACTTCTTGTAGGAGGAGTGTGAGAGGCGATCCTCAACCTCTGACCCTGTCTCCGATCCCCGAACTGGGATGGGCCAGGCCCCTCTGGCTGTCTAGATGTGGATTTGTACCGCAGTGGAATGCATGATTTAAATGCAGCCGAGCGCGCCTTCTCCTCTCTGAACTTTTCCACCGCCGTCTCAATGGAGGCGCCAAAAAGTTCAGATGGCGAAACCAATGCATCGAGGAGAAAACCCCTTTCTTTCTCCCTGATGTCAGCCAGGTTCAACCACAGATGTCTCTCTGTGGCCACCATCGATGCCATCGACCTTCCAATCGAGGCAGTGGTTTGTCTGGTGGCCCGAAGAGCCAGATCTGTGGTGCGCCGCAGCTCGTCCACTGTGTCAGGGGAGAGACCCTGCCCCTGATCCAAATCCTTCAGCAGGTTGGCTTGGTATGCCTGTAACACAGACATCGTGTGTAAGGCAGCCCCAGCCAGACCTGCTGCCGTGTATGCCCTGCCATTCAAGCGAGATGTCATCTTGAGTGGCTTGGAAGGCAGTGCCTCAGCACGAACGGGACCTGAACCACTGGGCCCAGATGCCTGTCCCTCTACCCTCGAGAAGAGGGCCAGACGAGAGTTTTCTTAGATGAAAACTCTCACATTCTGCACAATCAGGTCTCTCAAGAGCTGATCGTGCGTGCTCTTCGCCCAAACAGTAAACGCACAAGTTGTGTGTGTCATCTGGAGTCAGAAACCTGAGACATGGATCCACACTCTTCTTGAAATGCTTATCACTTGCCATAATTGTTCTTACCTTTTTTTCAGCTGATTGCAAATCAGACAAAACAGTCCCTGAAGACGAAAAGAAGATGACAGGTTCTCTAGACACCCCTTTTATACTTCCGGGTCGCACTAGTAGTGACGTCATAGGCTGTCGCCAGTCAAATTCAATTGCCGTGATTGGATAGCATTTCAGACACCGGTTCACGTGGAGGGTGTTCCCCATTCCCCATCGACACAGTGCGAGTTCCCTTTCGAAAAGGAACACAGCATATTGCAGCTATGGAAGCAAGTACATGAACTAGGTCAGAGATCACAGATTCTACCCGACCTAAAAAGCCTGCATCCTCGCATGCTGAAAATACAGAATTATTTTAGATGAATATGCTTGCACTCTGTCCCTGACAAGAAATATTTAAAATAATGTAGGCCACTTTTTACTAGTAACACAAGACATTTGACATTATCAGAACCCACAAATATTCACCCAATGCATTATTATACATTATAAACAACATTATATATAGTAGTTTAATGTAGTACTGACACTAAAACTGACTTTTTTTTTTTCTCACACAGTAAGTTTTATTTTAGGTGAACGCTTGTGTGTGTGTGTGTTGTAACTTTTCACGCGCTCTCACGTCACACAACCATTTTCTCACGCACAGAAAAATCGCGCACCAAAGAGAGGACACGGAAACAGACAAGACAGAGCATGTTACTTATGATATAAAAAAAATCTCAGCTCTCAGATTCTGTCAATTTTATTACGAAAATCAAACAATAAATACCGTTTTGGCGCTTGTAAATGTGACATGACATATCCCTTTAGCGGCACGTGAACCGATCATCTCTAGCTAATAGTAAATAAACACGAATGAACAATGTTGAAAGATACAGTAGGGCAGCCTAAAACTTACCGAAATGTATATTCCTCGATCAATCAGTGTTTTTCAACCGCGAAAAGAGGTCAATAAAACAGCTGGAGAACAATGTCACATAACATTTAGCCTAAGTTACCTCAGGAAAGCCATTTCATGACCTAGCACGTTATTGGCTATAAAAAAAAAAGAGCTATAGAGAGTATTTTTCTAAATTTATGTAGCCTACTACTATATTACATATGTATTATATTTTTACTTAAATATCAAAGTTGTTATTTGTAATAAACACGCATTATATTTAATTTGAGCTATCTTTAACCTTAAATATAGGCCTACTACCAGCTGATATGGCTCTCTGTATTTTTACAGCATTGGGTGAGATTTTTTTTTTTTCTTGAAAAAAATGAATTCCTATCTTGTGTACCTATTTATCCAAATGAGTCAATATTGCATCAAATCACAATAATTAAATTAAATTGAAATCGTGAAATTTGTGTCAAGCAATAATAATAAAAACGTAGCTTACCAGAAATTGTACCATGTAAACATGTAAGATTGTGTATGCGATTAATTTAGATTAATTAATTACAGAGTATGTAATTAATTAGATTAAAAATTTTAATCGATTGACAGCCCTAATATATATATATATATATATATATATATATATATATATATATATATATATATATAATATATATAATATATATATATATATTATATTATATATATATTATACATTATATATTATACACTATAATATATAATATATAATATAATATATATTATATATTATACACCTCGTCTTTTAATAGGAGTGAGGTTTACTCGCACAGCAACTACAAGCTGGCCTCCGTTACACTCACCCCCCTAAAACATATATATATATGTTTTAGGGGGGTGAGTGTAACGGAGGCCAGCTTGTAGTTGCTGTGCGAGTAAACCTCACTCCTCTGATCTCAACAGATGCTAGAGGCTGCAGTCTTTAGCCTCCTTGTTAGACTGCCTGACTCCGACGCCGGAGATATATATATATATATATTTAACTTATGGGCAGTTGTGCAGTCTATTGATTGATTTAGTTCATTTAGTTTTTACATTCATGTAACATTAAAAATAATAAAATCACACATATCAGAGTGTTAAAAATCTAAAATGAATCACTTTATTTGGGTCTTTTAATAAGCTATGTAAATGGCACTTTCCATGAATAAATTATGAATGAATAAATAAAGATATTTGTATTTTTTCCTTCCAGTAAGTGAAAAGATGTTCATAACCATCATTTAGCATCATTACTTCAGTCTTCAGTGTCACATGATCCTTCAGAAATCATTCTTATATGCTGATTTGATACTCAAGAAGCATTTCTTATTATTGAAAACAGTTGTGTCCTTGATCAATAAAAGTAATATAAATAATTTTTTTGTTTTAAATTGCACTGACCCAAAACTTTTGAACGGTGGTGTATTTTCAGGTTGTTATGCACCTCGTTTCACTGACTATTATTGAAAAAGGAAAAAAACAAACCACAAACTCATATTTTATTCATGAAAATGACCATTTGCATGGCTTATTAAAGAACCCAAATAAAGTGCTTCATTTTGCCACTTGAATCAGGTGGCATAAATCCAGTCTTGTGGCCTAAATAAATGTGACCAAGTTCAGTGCAAAAGCAGCTATTTTTCTTTCTTTCTCTCTAACAAGGATGAACTAATACTGCATGAAGACAGACATTTCTGGCATGCTGTTCATTAGGTGAGACAGTGTTGTGACACTCATGGCCCTCTGATGGCCTTGCTCATTCTACATGCCAGTCTGAGCTCTAAATGCTGAAACTGCTGCAGGACACAAAACCGTCTCTGACTTGACAGCCGTGACAAGGGGTTGGCCTTATCAAATTGAGATGGAATGCTAATTGTGAGGCATTTCGCAGAAAACTTGTGGTGCTTTTGTGCTGACATTTGAAACAAACTACTTTGCTGTACAGAAGATTGCATCTTTTATGTGTGATGCACAAAATCATCTTCAGCAAACCCTGCTTTCCCTCAGTACTCTCACTTTTGAACAGTTCTCAGCAGGTATTTACACCCATCGCCAATCCTATCTGTGGGATTTTGGGTACTTTTGACTTGGGAGATGTGTTTTTTTTCCTTCTTCCTCAGAGCAAGACAAAATGCTTTCCTACTATAAATTATATGGCCTGTATAGTTGTATTGTAATATTGATGTATGTTGTGTGAGCATATGAAGGGCAAACCTTTTTTCCCCCATGAGCACTGTTTTGTTGAATTGTCATGAATTTCAGCAGATGGATGTTGACTCTTCAGCACCTAAAATGATGTGTCAAGTGTGGAGCAGTATGCTTCCTTTTGCTCATTAGCACGTCTATTTTTAATGTTTGTAATGGTGCAACATACTGTTGCTATGCACATTCTAACCTTTAAGATTATATGAGTATATACCAGCTTAAGATTTTAAGTCCAAGTTTTTTAGAGATTAAACTGATCAATTAAAACTACTTGATGTTTAAGTTTGGTATTTTTTGGAATAGCACAAAATGCCTGACATGTCCTGAGAAATCACACCTGTTTCTTTGACAACAGTATGCTCATTATTATAGCCTTTTAGCCTTTGGAAAACTAGCCAATCAGAAATGTTTTAGCATGTTCAGACTTGTGGACTTTTGTGCGTTTGAAACCGAATTTATAGTAGGTACTACATTTGGTTTGAAACTTGCTTTACAATCATTAAAAAAAAAAAAAAGTTTTAGATATGAATGTATGAATGTGTGTAGTATGGATGCAATTCGGATGTATCATCCGTCATGTTGTCACTGTTATGTGACCTACAGTGTCAATTATGTCACTGGACTGGCATTCACAAATTCTCTCCCGTGGCCTCATGGGATGGTAAAGTGTCCATAGAACGCACACTTCAGTCATCCGGGTACTTTTCACGTACTGTTTTTTGAATACTATTAATTCAGACATCCTATTTTTTCACATACTGTTTTTTGTGTGTACTATATAGTATGGATGCAGGGCTTTGGTTGGCTGCAGTGTTCCCTCTAAGCTGCGCACCTGCATGGCCCCACACTTCTGAAAAAAAAAAAAATGCTGTTCAGAAGGCAGTGGAAAGCTATTTGATTGCCTTCTAGTGAGTGAGAAATAACAGCAGTGTTTGGATCCACTATAGAGTTAGAACCAGTGAATGTGTTGTACAGGTTTCAAAGAAAAATAATTATCAGTCGCTGTTGGAGTATTTCAGTGGTTGCGGTCAGCGTCAGGGAAAATTACTTTTAAATGTAATGCAAAACAATATTGCATTACTCCCTAAAAAGTAACTAATTGCATTACTTAGTTACTTTTAATGAAAGTTTTGCATTACATTACTTTTGCGTTAATTTTCTCTCCTAGGCTAGGCTTGCTTGTTTGTTTAAAAAAAAAAACTCTATTAATGGCAAATGTGAAGGCCCTTTTACACCAAAAGTGAAATGAATAATCGAATGAAATGCAAATTCACACCTGTACAGTAAAGGGTGCAGCTTAGTAGGCATGGGTATCGAGAACCATTCCAAATTTCCCAGAACCGGTGATTCGATAAGAAACACTTATTTCGATTCCGCTTATCAGTACCTATGTGTGCATTTAATGCAATTTTAAACCAAAAATGTAAGACATTTTCCAGTTTCGGTTCTGCCAAACAATGCTGGTTCTGATTCCATTTCCTTTAAAATTATTAAACAATTAATAAACAAAAATAGTGGTAAGGAAAACTGCACAATACTAGGGTTCAGTATCATTTGAATTTGAATGATTCCGATTCTGCTTATCGATTCCTAATTTCGATTCCAATAAGGTAAAAAAAAAAAAAAAAAATCTAAATATCATTCACATTTATTCTAAGTCTTAGTTATTCTTATTCTTTAGTCACTTCCGCACACATTTAAAATGCCCTCCCCCTGTCTCCATTTGGAGTTGTAGAGTCATGTGGTTTTCTCTCAGCCAATCAGGGGAGATCAAGCTATCTGACAGATATTGACATCAAGGCATCTGACCAATCAGCAGTGGCCTGGAACACCTCAAACACAGCCATCTTGCAGAAATCATAAATATTGCTTTTTTGAACCTGGCTTCTCCCACAGCTATAGTAATAACATCATAACTAAACATGGTAAGTTGATGTAACTCACAAATTATTTGGTTGAATAGTTGTGTTAAAGATTAAGATTGTTTTTATTTGCATAGCATTTGTAAAAATTAGCTTAATGTTTGGCTGAAAACTAAAGGCACCAAATTTGATCATATGCCTCGTTCACCTAAGTGGCACAAGTGTCCATTTTTAGACATATGCCTTATGAACGTATGTTTTTTTATTATAGGTAAATGGCATACACAGGTGCTTATTGTTAGTGTGAGGCCTATACTGTGTGAATTGATTTTAATTACTGAATATTGATTTGTGATAAAACACAATTATGAGCAAATATAAGTGGTACTAACAATAATTATAATTGTATTTTCTGTTTTTATTGTGTTTTTATATTTTCTATGTCAATACTCTTTTCCCATTAGATCTACATTACACTGTTACGGTTTCTCTCAACAAATAAATCAGAGTTGGTTTAATACTGACTAAGCATATTACTTTTGCAGCTGTCTGCTTGGCTATTTTATGGGAAGAGGGATACCATTGTTGTTGGTAGAAGACAGATACCTCAAGATATAGATGTCTCTAAATAAATGTTCCTTGCAGTTTGTGCCTATAATATATAAATGTTCCTTGCAGTTTGTGTGTTTTTCTCATATTTTGTTAAAATTCACTCTCGGTAATTTATTTTACCAAGACAGGCAAGTGCTCATATATGGTAACTTCATTGACCTTGATTTGCTATGCAAAGATGACAAAAACATAACAAAAACAACTAGCCAAACTAATGCGCACACAGGAACCGATTAGTGGAATCGATGTTTCTTATTGAATCACTGGTTCTGGGAAATTTGGAACCTGTTCTAAAATGGAATCGGTTCTCGAAACCCATCCCTAGATAAATGCCTCAAATAGGTTTTGTGTGTGTGTTTCAAGGGGTTTAGATGACTATTAAATGTTTCCTGAAATTATTTAATAGATCGGTCAAATAAAATAGAAAAAAGTGGCTGAACTGACTTTAATGTTGAAACTGCATGATGTAAGCAGTTTTTGTGTGTATGCTGTACAGGCCTTTTATAAGGGATGTTTTTGCTCAGGTGGCTGAACTGTCCACCCAATAGAGACAATTAAGGGAACATTGGTTTGCTGATGTGTCATTATGGGCTGTGTTAGAAAATTGCGCATCGTGCCTTTAACATCCAGCACATCTAAATTAAAATCAAAATTAAATTAATCTTAATTATCCTTGTCATTGGTAAAATATGGATTTTTGAGTTCTAGTTTGAGAAGCATCAGCCACTGCATCTCTAGATATGACTACTGTATCTGCATCAGCCATTAAAAACTCCATATTGGTTGATCATTATGTGGGATGCTTTCAAATGCCATTTAAAAGCACTAGACTAGAATAACATCCTAATGGACTTTCATACTCTCCAACCATCTCTGACAGGCATACGAGACATACCTGACTTTGTTGACATTACTTATTAAGGCCAGGGTACAAGATGCTTCTGAAAAGCTCAAAGTTCATGACATTTTCAGCACTGTCTGTTTATTTCTCGGTATTTACTTTGAAGGTTAAACTGGCCTCTACCAGTAATTGCGCTGTTTTCTCCCTCATGATCATAGCAAATCAATGGTAGACCTTTTCAGAGCTCACAGATGTGTTTTAAAAGACGAGCTAATGCTTGATTCATCGCTCTGACAGATGGACTGAGGCCCTGCTTCATTATTATTTATTACTTAATTTTTGTGCAAAGAAACTTTTATTAACATTATAAGCGAACCTCAAATAACATTAAAATAATAAAAAAATAATGTCATGACCCCTTTAATCTGTTGAACCAGTTTCTCTTTTGGCCTTAAGAAATATCCATAAACAAAGAAAATAAATTAAAATAAATTAAACACAGCGGAAGTTGTTCTCATTGCATGTACAGAACTTGAAGCAACTTCACGTATTGCAATGAGGATGAAAGTGAATGTTTTTCTTTAGGATTTGTTTAATTTTTTTTTTTTGTGTTACATTTCGTGAGATAAACGTAATGACACACCTCAGCAGTCACTGTATGCTTTATGGGTTTCTATTTCATATCAAGATGATTGACTTGGTTGAGTGTTTTAAACAGTAACAGGATGGCGATGAATGAAACAAATGCTGTGAATACCAAACGCTGTGACACTGAACAACAGCTTCTCACTTCATCTGTTCGTTTAATGAGCTTGCGTGAGTTCTAAATGTATTAAAGCATTTCATGTGAAAGGCAAAGTCTCTTGAGCTACAGTACATACAACGTTGTTTTTTGCCCATATTTAGTCTTTTTAATATTTTAAGAGCACTGGGTCTTAATTAGTTTGAGGTGTTCTGTTTCCTTTTGTCCCACAAACTGATTTAAACGTGTAGTTCAATCAAAAATTAAATGTCATCATTTATTCACCCTCCAAACCTGTTTAAAACTGTACCACCATTCAAAAGTTTGTGGTCAGTAAGATTTTTTTTATGTTTTTGAAAGATGACTTTTATGCCCACCAAGGGTGCTTTTTAAAAACATCAGAAATAGAGTAAAATAGTAATTTTGTGAAATATTATTACAATTTAAAATAACCGTTTCCATTATAATATATTTCAAAATGTAATTTATTCCTGTGATGTCAAAGCTGAATTTTCAGCATTATTACTCATTCAGAAATCATTCTAATATGATGTTTTGCTGCTCAAGAAACATTTATTATTATCAATGTTGAAAACAGTTGAGCTGCTTAATATTTTTGTGGAAACGGTTACACAATTTTTTCAGGATTTTTAGATGAATAGAAAGTTCAAAAGAACAGCATTTATTTGAAATAGAAATTTTGTGTAACATTATAAATGTCTTTACTGTCACTTTTGATAAATTGAATGCATCCTTGCTAAATAAAAGTATTAATTTCTTTAAAAAAAAACACACTGACCCCAAACTTTTGAATTGGTAGTGTATAAATACGAGTTAAATAGTTTATATATAACTAGAGCTTTCAAACTTTTTATAGTATTTTTAAAGTGTTATACAAGTTTATGACTTTATATGAAATGACAAAACAGTACCCAGCACATTCTTCTAAATATCTTCTTTTTCGCTCCACTCAAGAAAGAAAGTAATACAGGTTAGGAATGACATTAGGGTGAGTAAATGATGACTGAATTTTTAAGTGAATGATCCCTTGAAGGTGTACTCATCATCAGAAGAGAGAGGCTGGTTTCACCAAGGTCCTCCTCCTCAGTCCCATCTGAAGTCATGACCCACCATTTCATAAAATTTCACATTGAATGGCCTATAAAATTCTCTAAGCTGCTCAATAACTTCCCGGTCAATCTGAACGTGAGTTCTGCCCTTGGACTTGCCCAGGCAGCGGGGCTGGCTGCTGCTTTCCGGCTTCTTTAGGCACGGGAAGCCTTTTGTTCGGTTGAAGTAGAAGTGCTTGTCTGTGATGATGCGTTTGAGCCCCAGGAAGTCCTGCACCCGGCCCAGCTCTCCGGCCGGATCCGTGATGAGCCGCTCCCCGCTGACGAAATGAATCTGTGACAGACGGAAGTATTGCAGCCAGTTCTCCAGGTGTAGGATGTACATGCCAATGCGGATGGCATTCCAGGAGGTGTCCACGATGCCTTGACTCCTGTTCTTGAATGCTAGTTCCTCAAAAGAGGGGATGTCGGGCTTCTTCGACAGGGTCTGTGTGTAGTCGGAGATCACCCTTGTCACCGGGTTTCGCACTACAACAATCAGCTTCGTTTCACGAGACATGTTTGAGATGCGTCTCGGTGCCTCCCGTGTTACAAAGTAACTCGGTGTTTTCTCCATGGTGATTTGGCTGTCCAGAGTCCGTGGCATAAGGCCCCTGTGAAAACAGACATATTAATCAAAATGAATAAAAATCATAGGAAAGGTTCACAATGGTGGCTATTCACTTAAGCCACCCAAACTAATATTGGCACCCTTGGTAAATATGTGCAAAACAACAATAAAAAAAGTGTTAAAATTCAGCATGCAACTCCCTACTAATGTCCCTACAGACATGAATGATACATCAAATTGTTGGGGTCTGCTATTGCTTTTCCAAGCAGTCTGACATTTGACAAACAATAAAATAAGGAAAATAATTCTGTAGACATACACTGAAGGATGAACCACTCTTTTGACTTGATTAAGCAACCATCTTGCAATCACCTTGCAATCACACACACATTTCCTCAGAACATGTTCAAATGTATTATATTTATTTGATGAAACTATAATGCTGCTATTTTCTTTTCACAGCCCTGTGAGGAAAAAGTCAGATAGCTTGTGGAATATGGTCACCCCTCAAATTAGTGTAGACTTCAGCATGACAAATAGGAATTCAGTTACAGTGACAAAATAATAAGAGCACACACATGAGGTTTTAATACCCGCAGCCAATATTTCCAGTCTCTTATCTCCACGGTGAGTGTGATGCTGAAGGGTATGGGGAAATTATCAAATCTCAGGCACATCCCTTACTTCTGCTCATAAATCACCATCACCTGCATTACAGATGCACAATAGAGAAAAAAGCTTCGGCAAATCTGGGACATGCGAAATAGGTCATTATTTTCACAAGTTTTCTTCAAGAAACCATCGAGTCCAGCTTTAGAGTTGTTCTTACTTGAGCCGATGAACTACATAAGGTGATATCCACTTAGTCACAATTCTGTTGTTGTAGGAGTGAGCGAATTAATAGTGCCGTGAGCAGTTTTTATGGAACGACGCGCAGAAAACTTCCCTCTCACCTAACATATATCACTGAATCAGGTGTCTTGAGAAATCACACTAGTTTTCAGAGTGCCCTAGGCAGAAAAAACTGCTATCTGCATGCAGGCTTTTACCGTTTAGCTGAGTGCTAACATGTCAATCCAGGGTGGGATTTTTGAGGGAGGGGACAGTATAATTCAGTGGTGTAAATTAGCAAAACGGCTAATATTTTAGTATATATATATAGAATATATATATTGTCAGACTTGAGACAGTGCCGACGCCACGTGACTGTGACATATGGCATCAAAGTACCGCGAGAGTGATTCGAGAACAGCCAACTGATTAATTCTGTGCAGCTTCTCCAGAGCGGCTGCACGAGCTCTGATGACGACATAACTGTTCCATGATTGGCCGAATCCACTGCATGACAACGATCACATGTGTTTGTGTTTATTCAAACACCTTCAGTTCCACTACTGCTCTCAAATCAGCATTTTTATAACAGTAAAATCTCTTTTCATGTAGTCAAATGTCTGTGTATTTGACAAATATTGCACTTTACTTCAGCTGTGATAAAGTATGCAAACACAGCGCGACTGTCTCTACGCGAAGCAGAAAGCGTCCGACTTCACATCTGTTTTCAGCTCCTCCCCGATTGCAAATGGCAACTATTTCCGATTGGTTACATCCAGCCGCAGCCGAAGTTGATCAGACCTTTTGTCTGCTTAAACCCACCCCTTTCTCCAATAGTTTTGCCCACTTAAACCCCGGCCCTTTATCCAATAATTTTGTCCAATTTTGTCATCTTAACCCCACTCCTTTCTCCAGTCATTTTGTCAGCTTAAACCCCACCCCTTTCTTACAAGAAACTGCAAGCTTGCATTCAGATCTGTCTCCATCCAATACACAAATGCATAGCAAAGACTCCACCCTACATTTTTTTTCTTTTTTAATAATCCCTTTCACTGATGTACATCACAACATGGAAGAACAGATCTGTGGCTACATCCATCACATCGCAACGTAAATTTGTCAATTTCGACTAATTTTAAAACACTATGACTAAAGCTTGAGGGTGTCACTGGATGAGACAAAGCTACCATTGCAAATCCATTTGTTCTTTATGTCAGAAGTAGCTCGAACGCTTGAAGTACGTCAGAAATAGAATGGGGCATCAGTTTACTGTTGGGAATTTGCTGTCGCATCGCGCCACATCCAGTACAGCATCACTGATTCTAATGGGTTCTATTTGCTATTCGTGTCACACTGCTCTCGTCTGGTGTAGATGTGGTGTAAAGGTCCAACCTGATCTCACAAGAAAACACTGACACTTTTTTTTACAATGTATCAGTCTCATATAAATTTGTACGAAAATGTATGATTTTTAGAAAAAAAGAAAGCATGAAGGCCCAGCCCTTAGTATAAACAATACTGGGACGTAAGCAGATTGTATGAAAACCTTTGAATGAGATTGTAAGAACTGATAGGAATTAGCCAGCAATTCGCCAAAACGTAAAATAGTATACGGATTCCCATGAGATTGTGTTGAAATGCCCTACAAAAAAAAAAAAAAAAAAAAAAAATCACACAAACATATATAAATGAAACATATGCTGTATGTTAAACATTTAACAAACAAGCTCACTGCGAATGTACTTTTCTATATGATTGATCAAGTAAACTTGTAAAGATATCAGATATCAACATTAGTTAATATAGAGGTTTTTGCTACATTTACAAATCCCTTATATTTTTTTCCCTCAGATGGTATTTAAGCAGAGCTATAAATTAACTTTTAATGATTACATCAGCGTTCATCCATTAAATTGAGAATTACAGCTATAAGACAGGATTAGTGAGGGCTTAAGAATTTAAATCTTAGTTATAGACTGTAATAAAGATGGAAATTTTATTGACCGTCTTATTGTATGGAACACAGGGGTCAGAGTATAACCTCGAATTTCCACCAGCTTCCTCGAGTTTCAGACTTATCCCGATTCATAATGGGCTTTCCTAAAGCAGGAGTTGCCATACTTTACCTCCATAGTCCTGAAAATATCGATCCATTTAGCTTGATTTATAAATAGTGCGCTGCTGGCCAGGGTGTCTCTGTTAGCCTTAGCGGTTCAGGGCCAGAGGCAGCCATTAATCTTGCATACGGTGCACTGGAGCTTCACCCACTAAACAACTTTAATGTGTGTCTGAATGCATAGCACCAATCACACCTTGATGCAATGCATACTTCAGTTACATAATCAAACGTGTATTTCTTTCCAGACATCCATCAAAAATGCAAAAAAAAAAAAAAAATTCTATTGAAGTTGCAACACCAGACTTAATTTTCGTTCATGCATCACTAAGGGAAAATTTATGCTTCAACTGAAATGAAGTGCACTCTAATTTTCCTCACTGAATGAACATTTTTTATGTGTGAATATTTTTGTGAAATTATTATTAAATTGCATGGAGAAGCAATTCTTTACCATTGCGTGTCTCTTATACAGAATATTTATTAAAAGAAAGACCTGGTCCTAACTCCAATTTATTTTGTCTTTGTGCCATTGCCTACATCGGTACTCGCAGTTCTTATTTATTGCGTTAGCAAGAATCAAAAGATGCCATGAATTTGCCAGTCTGCCTGTTATCACATCACTGATGTGTCTCTCATCTGCTGTCTTGAGACGGGGGTGGGGGGGCTGGCAGGTGCTCTGTTGCTTGCATAAGAGTCTGGTCTTTTTTAGAAGAAAATTAATTTAGAGAGAAGAGTGAAGGCTAAGTTAGCTGAAAGTTGAAATAGAGAGGTGCTAATTGCAAAGTGGTGCACAGAAGCGTACTGTTGGGTCCACACTGAAGAATAGCCAGGGAAGTAGCCATAAGTGGAAGAAGTTCTTGGCACTTTGTAAAACATTTTTTCGAAAGCTTTAATTTTTGTGGACAATGCAGAAATAAAACTAGATGATAACAAGAAATAAACATAAAACTGAATAATGGTAAAGGTTTGTTAGAGCTTCACTTAATTTTCACTTTCAATTAAAATAGTAATGTTTTATTTAGGGAGATCAAAATAAAACCTCTAGAAAGCCGTTTGCTAGTATTTTTATTCATCTCAATGGCAGTTACTCAGCTGGAATCCTGAACTCTTTTTGAGTCTCTCATCTGAACCTAATGGCGCTTTTCCATTACCAGTATCAGCTCAACTCGACTCGACTCGACTTGACTCGATTCGACTCGATTCGACTCGATTCGACTCGACTCGACTCGACTCGACTCGACTCGACTCGACTCGACTCGACTCGACTCGACTCGACTCGGCTCGGCTCGGCTCAGCACACTTTTTCACTCCGTTTTCCATTACAGATAATACCTCCACAATAGTATCTGGTCGTCATAGCGACGCCACAGGAACTATGCGACACACACCCGCTACCCACACACACAGGACAATGGAGGAAATCGAGTGTATGCTGTGTTTGATCCTCGGGATGTGGCTATTTTTCACAGCAAGAAGACAAACGTTGTTTCAGGAGAGGCTGAGGGCAGCAAAACGAATCACTGCTGAAAAAAAATTACTCCGTCTGGCGCGTGCAATGATGACGTGGTGAATAGTGACGATTCTCTCTGACCAATCAGCAGTCTGCAGTGTTTCACGTCACATTTTAGTATCGCCTCAGCTCGCCTCAGCCCGCTTAGAACCTCGCTGGAGGTGATACGAAAAAAAGTACCCGAAAGCAGGTACAGTACAACTTTTACACAGTGGAAAACCAAACAAAGGCAAGTCGAGTCGAGCTGGTACTGTGTAGCGGAAAAGCGTCATAAAATGCTATGTGACTGAGGTTACATATACACGACAAAGATGTGCTTAAAAATTAGAAGTTTTTCGCGTACAGATAACACCGTTGTCATAACAATCCCCATTCACACGGATCCGCGAAAACGACTAAAAACGCAGTATTCTGCTGCCAGGCCGTTAGATGGCGATAAAACACTATAGATTGAACACGTAATACTCATGTGCATGACGTCATCGTCTTCAGAGATTTGCGTTTTTGTTCAGATAAAAAAAAAACAAACAACAACAATCTTATCTTTATATGATGAACAAATTAAATCTGTTCATCATATAAAGCATTTAAGTCTCTTCAGATAATTTGGACTAAAACGCTCAATCTTTTGATTCGACAAAGTGGTAATTGCGTAGCTGTCAATGGAGGGACATAAAGCTTTCAGATTTAATTCAAAACTTCTTTATTTGTGTTCCGAAGATAAACTAAAGTCTTACGGGTTTGGAACGACATGAGGGTGAGTTATTAATGACAGAATTTTAATTTCATTATCCCGTTAAGCTGCGAGTTACGATGTTGTATAGGAAACACATGCTAATCAGTCATTAACCAACCCTTTTCCAATGTTTTTTTTTTTTTTATTCTATTTAGCATAAGAATAAAAAGACAATCTGAATGTAAATTGTGTACATAAAGTCCTGAAATTGTCAAGACCCTGTAATAGGATGATTTTAATAGCAACCACAAGCATGCAAAAAAATGTAAACATTTTAATCACTGGCATAATTCCTCTGCAATTACATAATTAATACGCTTATCATGGTGCAGCAAAGGAAACAATTTTATCTTTTCCCATTGAATTAACTTTGAAGGCAGTCTCTTGCAGAATAAGAGAGAATTAATTCCTAATTGAATTTCTATCACAAACAAGTAAGACATAAAACAATTGCCGCCAGTTTAAAACTCAGCGTTCCAAGGGGGACGTTTCCATCGCAACATTTACTCCAGCTATCTTTCTGAGCCTTGGATTTCTTAGATCACCGCATCTGTAGACACAGGCCTACATAAATGAGGATATCCTGATGTCTGGTATCACTGCCTTTCACTTTTAATGCAGACTGACATTCTAATTCATCAGGGGGTTAAGTCACTACTTGCTGCCAACAGATCCACCACCTCAGAGAAATGAGAAATGGCATCAGGCAAAGGTCTGATATTACATCTGAAAGTTACAGTGTAGTTAATTGTCTGCCAGAGCACGATGTATTCCTGTTGTCTTTTCTGCTGAAGATAAGTTTTCAGAGAGCCAGGCAGCTCTTCTGATATGTCTGGGATCTGCTGACAAGGTCGTGAGAGCTCTGGAGAACAAGCTCTGTGAATTACATCAGCTTGTGTCATACTAATACCATCAACCTAAAGTTATCCTCTTGAATTAAAAGTCTCCTGCAGGCCTTTAGTCAGCCCAGGTATCTCTATACTTGGGCCACATTTTGAGACGTACGATGAATGCAAAAAACACAACATCAGACAACAAAATAAATAAATCTGAGTGCATGCCGTGCTAAGCGCAAACCAATGTGCCGTTCCTACTGAGGTCATTGATTCTGATAAAAAAAAAGGCTTTTGGCCAACCTGCATGCTGAGATGACTTTCTTCTGTGCCTCACCTTTGTGTTTCACACATTGCGGTATGTTTCTCTAGTAGATGACAGTGCAGATCTGCAGTAAAATGGACACAGAATGCAGTGACACTAAAGTCCTTCTTAAAATGATCTAATCTCATTCTACTCTGGGCCAATTTAAGGATTTCTTGACAATGAGATGTGGCTTTGACAACTTTTGTAAATAAATAACATTGCATCTATGATTTTACACAGATGAAATATTCGGAAAGCATACACGGTATGAGAGATACCGTGCAAATGAAGCGTGTCTGTGACAGCGAAGTGCCAACATGATCTCATTAGTATTCATACATAAAATGTGGATCCAGTACAATTCCATATGTTTGCATAAACACACAAAAAATATGTTTAACATATTGACAGCATCTAAAGAGTAAGAATTTTACATAATCAACACCTGTATATGATTGTTTGTGAATCCTTTTAGATTCATTGAATAATGAAGTCAAGAAATTAATATGCTAATTTTATTGTATCAATGCTATCACATTTATTGAACATGTTTACCTGACATTATTACCTGACATGTTTACTTTGACATTATAACGGATTCATTTTTTTTATTTAACAGTATATTGTAATGGAATGTTGTCACCTGTATAGTTTTACACTATTACATTTTTTACATTTATCAGAAGTGGTTAGTTTGAGGATACATGTGGTGGAGTGTCTATTTACACCAAGTGCAAATAGCCCGTCTTGTTGGCAGATGATAGTTACACTAACTCCGCCCACCATTATCTGATTTCGCAAGACAAAAATAAAAAATAAATCCTGTTGACAAAATCAGTGGTGTGGCGAGCAAGGCAGGTGGCGTCAGCTTTTGATGCAACCGACCCGAGTTCAAATTCAAGTTCTCTTTTCCCATCACATGTTTTAAATAAAAATGAAGACAATATTCAAAAAGTGGAAATATTTGAACCAGCCTATATTGGCTGGTGAGGCAGTGCTCCATGCTGAAGACTGTCACCTATTAACGGGTCCACAGCTGAATAGATGTAGAGCATCTCTTTCTTACACACACTCTTATAATACTTAATGGAACAAACGTTAAAGTATTTTAATGACTGGAAAGGGAAACACTTCAGACAGCTACTGCAGCCAATGTTTTCAGAGATCATATAAATAGGGTCTAGCAGCTCCGGTGATTTTACTACAGACAATGCTCTCATTAATCTGCCTTTCTTTTTCTCTTTCTGTAATAGTTTAACTTGGAATTGCCTGTTTAGGTTATCTGTGAAACATTAGGAATTTGACTTTGACTGACTTTGCAGATCCCCATCATATATATATATATATATATATATATATATATATATATATATATAAAAGTTATCCTTATACACTGTTCTGATGCAACCTCATGAGGGTTTTCTAAAAGTTCATACGGACTGGGGAATACAGCGCATCTATAGCAAAGTCATCTCCGTGCTTTCATTGCTGCAAGTCATAATGTTTTATAGCGCATTCTTTTAATTTTGTATTCCTGAACCTTTACTTTAATTGGACACTTCAAAAGTCCAGCATTTTGATCCTTAGAAATGTACCAATGTCTGATGAAAAGGTCAGATTTGAATGTTCAGTCGATATGACGTACTAAACGTACTCCTGATGCTGTTTGAGCATGGCTGGGAATAACTCTGTTTTCCCCTACCGTGTGCTTGAAGCTTTCATGCACTTAAGCACTTTTGAACTGTCCAACAATCCTGTACACATAAAATCTCAGGACTAATTTGTGATTCAGGGCTGATTTTAGTCCATTTATGTGTGACGGTGTGCTGAGGTTTCAGCTTATTCTTTCAAACATGCTGTCCATTCCCTACACTGAACAGACCATAGAAATCGAAAGACTCAATCCACAGGTATTAAGTGTAACCTGGGCATATTTAGATAATGAATTCTCAGACGCACTCCAATATTGCATTAGCTGAAGACTTGCTTAAACCTACATATGTGATTATTAACTGGGCAGTTATGCCTCCATTTCTGTCTAATTAATCTGAGCCTCATTGTGCTAATTAAAGTGCTTTATGGTGGGACAAAGTATTGGATCATCATATTCATGCTAGTGCTGGTCTGATTGGTATTTCAAATGAAAAGCATCAATCACTATGACAAAGCTGCAGGGATATACGCTCACAGCGTTTTAGACAGTGAGCCTCATTTCCTGTCTGAGTTCAAATGCTTGTCATCGCTGGCCCTCTTAATGAGCCCAGCCCCATTAACAATATCCTGTTCCTGAGTCTTCGTTGCGATTAGGCCAACATCTATGGCTTCATAGTTTACTCTGGAGTTAAGTTAGATTTCTTTGCATCTTCATACACTATGCTACATACAGTAAGAGTTTATTGGGCTCATACACTGTAACTGGTTTCTGTAATTTGAACAGTATTTTACTGTAATATGTACTGTAAGATACTGTAAAATGTTTATACAGTATGTTACTGTAAACAGCAAAGGATTATGGGAAAATATATGGTCACTACTGTAATTCTTCTCTACTGTAAATCAATTTACAGTAGTGAACTTGCCCGCGAAAAACTGACCAATGGCAAGAGAGATTTCTTTTGAATTTTTTTGACTATTGTTGAAGTGGCAGTTAATGTGGACAAAAGATGTACCGGTAACTCCAAAAAGGTTAGTATATTATTTCTATTTTATGTAAAACAAACATTTGCAAATGTTTTCATTTATGTTAACAGCAAACTAACATAATTTGTCTTTTTGTTTTCGTCTGAATGGTTTTGGTGCCTTTTTTTTCCTGACAGTCGGCCGGATCTCCGTCACGGTGATAATATTAACTGGTAAGTAAGCTAAGTTCACCTATATTATCCGAAATATTCTTTAGTTAAAACGATAACAATAACGTTTGTGTATATCTCTGCGTCTTTAACGTAAGCTCGCCAGGCGGAGTCGTCTACATGTTAACCGCAACGAACTAACGTGTCGTGAAATACTGAGGTAAAGCGAGATAGACGAAGCCCTTGTTTAAGTGAGGTTTTTAAACAATATTTTCAAGTATATGCTTTGATTTATTTTCAGGTTTGTGATCTGTATAATGTCTGCAGTCTGCAACGATGGAGGTGTGTGAGCCTTTTCATTGCCGTCATAACGGTAATAACATCAACTGGTAGGTTAACTTCACCTAAATAAGCCGAAATAAACTTATTAAACTGAGAAAAATAATAACATATGTATGTACCGTGAACTTCCGTCCCCTATTTATCACAACTTAGTTAGGCAGATGTAACAACATTAACAGTGAGCTAACGTGAAAAAAATAAGTAAAAGGAATAGTGCACCTCAAAAAGAAATTATGTCATAATTTACTTGCCCACAAGTTGTTCTAAACCTGCATGAAGTTCTTTCTTATGAACATAAAAGAAGATATTTTGAAGAATGTTGGTAATGGAACAGTTTGCTGTTCCCCATTGACATCTATAATAAAAAAAAATGTCAATGGGGACCAGAAAATTGTTTGGTTACTCACGTTTTTTAAAATATCTTCTTTTGTATACAGCACAAGAAATAAATTAATACAGGTTATGAACAAGTTGAGGCTGAGTAAATGGTGACATAATTTTCATTTTTTAAGTAAACTAACCCTTTAAGCGACACCATTGTTAATTACATCTTTTGTTATAATTATTTTCAAGTTTGTGGCCTGAATCATGTCTGCAATGTCGGAGGTGTGTTTTGGAGTCTTTCCTTGTGATTGCCGTCGTAATGGTGATGACATCTACCAGTGAGTAAGATGACGTCAACTAAATTATCTGAAGTATGCGTTAGTTTAGCAGGCAAACATAATATAATGTAACTGCCGATGAAACCAACGGAAGGGGAGAAAACAGGTTTACCAGGCAGCAGTGTTAAAGTGCTTTTAAATAATCATCCATCAGTTTCTGTTCTTTATTTTGAATTTGCAGAAGCCATTCCCTCAGCCTCCGGACTGTACATCACTGCTGACACTCTCCACTAATACACAGAACAGGTTGACGTTTGAGGAGGAGGAGGAGGAAAGGGTTAGCAATATACCATTATCAATATAGCAAAATTTTGCTAACTAATATTTTAAATGTTGTTTAATTTATTAAAAAACTATAAACACCATACAACAGCATAACTTACATCATCTTTACCCCTCATGTCATTGTTGTTAGCAATAAGTTCTGTTATTGTATTTTATTTCTGTGAACTATAATAACACTAAAAGGCTGCTGTGACTTTGTCTGTTTCAGGAGAGTCTGTTCTCTAAGCAAAAACATGGATGCTGACTATGAAGAATCATCATCCAGTTACAACAGCTAACAGACTCTTCTTCAGTATTACTGTCCATTTTGTCGAATGCAGAATTAGGTAACCCAAAATATATATATTTTTTACATTACATTTACATTCATGCATTTGGCAAACACTTTTATCCAAAGCAACTTACATTGTATTTAAGTTTAAAGGAACACTCTACCGTTTTTTGAAATAGGGTTTTTTCACTGTCTCCTCTATATTTAGATAAGTGGGCAAACGTATTTTTGTCTCAGTGCATGCATTGTCTTATGGTGCGTTCACACCAAACGCGAATAGAACGTCTGGTGCGAGTGATTTAAATGTTAAGTCAATGTAAAGACGCAATAACGCACCTCTAGAGGTCAATCAACATCAGCCATCTTGCAAACAGACAACCGTCTAGCACTTGCCCCTCCCACAAGAAGCAGATTTCGCCTCGGACGCGCGTAAATTTCGCTTCAAACACTTGCTTTTTACGCGTCAATTTAGCTTTGGACATGCGAATGGATTCAAAATGTTCAAGTGTCCAACTAGACGCTGTAGATGAGAATTTTACGCTCTATTCGCGTTTGGCAGCGCCGCCGGATAGCATGTCCGGATAGCATGTCCGCCCCCGACTTTTGGGGACTTTAGCTTATTCACCGTATCCCCCAGAGTGAGATACATACATAACTTTTTCATCTCCGTGCGTGCCGTAACTCTGTCTGACGCACCCACCACTAGCCTACAGTAGCTTAGCCCAAAGACTGGAGGTAAACGGCTCCAGCTAGCATACTAATCCCAATAAGTGACAAAATAACACCAACATTTTCCTATTTACATGTTGTGATTTGTTTAGTCACAGCGTGTACAAATAACAAGGTCATATGAGACACAGCCATCTTTTAACCATATAAATACTGGGAACTATATTCTCAGAAGGCGAAGCACTGCTACTTCTGTGGAGTGATTACCGCAGCTCTGAGCAAACTCTCTGCTCCTCACCACAGGGCTTCTCAGGTGCTGCGAGCAAATCACTCCACAGAAGTAGCAGTGCTTCACCCTCTGAGAATATAGTTCCCAGTATTTATATGGTTAAAAGATGGCTGTGTCTCATGTGACCTTGTTATTTGTACACTCTGTGACTATACAAATCACAACATGTAAATAGGAAAATGTTGGCGTTATTTTGTCACTTATTGGGAGCAGTATGCTAGCTGGAGCTGTTTACCTCCAGTATTTGTGCTAAGCTAGGCTACCGGTGGGTGCGTCAGACAGTTACGGCACGCACGGAGATGAAAAAGATATTTTTGGACTTATCTAACTCTGGGGGATACGGTGAATAAGCTAAAGTCCCAAAAAGGCGTGTTCCTTTAAGACTAGGCGATTTCCTAGGCAGATATTGACTTGGGACTATATTGCGGTGAAGCACAGGCGAAGCACTGCTACTTGGGCGCAGAGAAATCACGCAACACCTGAAATCCCCCAACTTCCGTCAACATACCGGCGTGAATATTAGTTGGGTATTTTTCCTACAGTAGACATTTCAGGATTTCAGGTGTTGCGTGATATCTCTGTGCCCAAGTAGCAGTGCTTTGCCTGTGCTTTGTCCCAAGTCAATCTCTGCCTAGGAAATCGCCTAGTCTTAATCTCCATTGCTATTTGTACTCGTTGTGAATACGCAGGCCACAAGAAGTAATTTAGTTTTTTTTAATCACTTTTACTCCCAACATGCTATCCGGCAACAAAGGGTTCTATTTATTATGCTAAGCTAAGCTAGCGGCGGCACTGCCAGACTAAGACAATGCATGCACTGAGACAAAAATGCGTTTGCCCACCTATCTAAATATAGGGGAGACGGTGAAAACCCCCTATTTCAAAAAATGGTGCCGTGTTCCTATTATTAAGTTATCCATTCCCTGGAAATCAAACTCATTGTTTCAGCATTCTTGCATCTTTCTCTACTGTTTAAGCTACACAGGAATGTATTGTGAAAGAATGAAGCTTAAATGATTTGAATGTAATGGATTATGAGGTAATTATGTACCATCCCTGTAGGTGCATTCAGAATCAGATTTTTTGCTTTTATCAACATAAAAGTACATGCAGCATCAAGTTTGAGAGTTAGGGCAAATTCTGACAACACCGATCTCAAAATTAATGTATTTTTTCCCCCTTTGTGCTTGCAGGTTCATTTTGAGAATCAGCTCTGATGGCACCAAACACTAAAGGCACAGAGCAGATGGAAATCTGGAAAGATCCACACAAAAAAAAGCATCAGCCTGAACTCCTCAGTGTTTCTCATCAGAGAGCTTGTCAACTTTGACTGGCAAAATTACTGAAATGTAACAACATTTGCAACAACAAACTGACTTTTACGGTGTTTTATTATTTTAAGGCCTGTTTTGGTTTTCAGTGTGTGTACGTTTTTGCCATGCTACAGATACAAATGGTCCCCAGGAGATTAGTTCTATGGACTTTGGTGATTTTTGCCTTTTTTTTTTTCTTCAGCTATTGAGGTCAAGATTTGTAATTTGTACTTCTAAAAACAAAATGTTCAACGATTAAAAAGAATATTTAAAGGACAAATGTTCATGAGTTTTTATAATTTTTGGGGGTGGGGTAAACATGTAAAAAAAAAAAAAAAACTCAATACTAATACTGTAAATGACAATACGCTAACAGACAAAATACAGTAAATGGTACAGTATACTGTAAGTGAAAATACAGTAAAGGTACAGTATACTGTAAGTGAAAATACAGTAAAGGTACAGTATACTGTAAGTGAAAATACAGTAATAATACTGTAAAACATTTTACAGTAAATTACTGGCATCCAGCTGCCAGTAAGTTACTGTAAAATTTACAGCAATCTCTTTACAGTGTACAGTATAAATATCAAACTGTTTTATGAATCTTTTGGCATTCAATTATTTTAATCCATGTGGCTTTTAATCAGTGGTTTATAGTCAAATAAAGATTCAGTTTGTTTCTTATGTACATTTTTCAGCAATCTATTACATAAATAATGCGAACAGAGCATTTGCATGGTATCCAAAGTTAAGCACAAAAGTTGCTGGAAACTGTAGAGCATCAGTCTCGCATAGCGAGACGTTTGAGTACAACATAAGCTCTAGTTCAGTTTGCAGCTTTATCCGTCCAAAAAGCACCCACTTACACAGGAAGAGACAAACATAAAACAGCCAATCACAGTTAGATTTGTTTCATGTTCTGTTTAGGTGTGGGTTTACAATCTTGTAATCTGAAAATTTGTCCATCCAAGAAGTACAGATAATGGACACACCATTGTGTCAGTCCTTTTGCATAAAGGTGGATCGCATCAGTATTTGTTTAAAAAAAAAAAAAAAACAAGCAAAAAACAAATTAGCACTTCTAAACTGGAAAATTCAGTGATTAGTTCTTCCTCAAAGAGATTAACAGTATTGACCCTGTACCTTGTAAACAACTTAATTTCAAGGTGAACTTAAGCCATGACTCCAACAAGTACCAGCCAATCAGATATGCAATTGGATCAGATGGTCAGGGTGGGCCTGGTGTCTGAGACTGAGACTAGAAAGGCATGTGCTTCCTTATGTATAAAGTAGTGCATGGCTCATGGGGATGCAAGTTCGAATCCAGTGTGTATTGTACCTCTTGCTTAGTTTCCTGTCTCTCCAACTGTGCTGTCATTTATATGACTTTTTTTGCTCAAAATGTAAATGTCAATACATCATCAATCCTTCTTCCAAAAACTGTTTTTGTCTTACCCTGATTCACTATGATAAGCCTATTATATGTGTTTATATTTTAGACCTATCGGAATGTTTTTTTTTGCAAGAAACTGCATTCAAACGTCACTCGCCTGTGTGTCTTGTCATGTCCATAAATAGAGAAAATTTGCTCCAGCTACTTTGTGGTGTGTATGGTGTGGGAGTGGCAAATGTTAGTTGTCATAACGAGTGAAAAAGGTTGACATGGAGCAACTAAATCTTGAACTTCTGGGGAATCACTGGTTTAAAAAAAACATCAAAACAGAGGAGAATCTGCTGGCAAAAAAGAGAATGTGACAGAGCTCATAATAAAACAAGCATCAACATTTACTTGGCTTTTTGGTGATGGTGAGAACTGAGGGATTTGAAATGTTGTAAAAGTGACATGGAGATGGCGTATTTTATTGAACAGATAATTTGCTATATGTAGCTCTCTAACAGAGTTCATTGTAAAGCATTATCTATTGTGAAGGATCATTTCATTATGGTTGTTGTAGTGCTGTGCTGGAATTTCTTTTCCAGGAAGTACTGTGTCTATTAATGGATAAAGCTACAGTGACGTCTTCAGCTAGATCCTTTCAATCTAAACTGATTATATCTCTTTAGCCTAGTAGGGGATGTTTTATTAGCAGTAAGACAATCATATTCATCCACACAGTCAAGCAGAGCCGAAGCACAACCAAAACAATGTTCTTCCATCATGCAAAAAGATAAAACAAAGATAAAAGAAAAAGTACCTTTCATTGTATTTTGCATCTGGTTATGGCACGATGTCATGCTCTATGTCACTGCCAGGAGAAAGTTAATTGAAAGTGTTTATTTAGTTTACAATAATTGCAGAAGCTGTGAAATGTTTTTCAGTCACATCATCCCTGAACAATGAACAGATTTTAGTCAATATTACTAATATTCCTCATTTCCTGGCCTGGAAAGAGCAAATGGCTTAATTCTTCCATCATCGTAATACAGATCATGAATATTTCAACTGCTCAGATTTTCTTCTGGGAGGATGTCAGACCATTAATGACCAGTCAGCAACAGGAACTCGCCTAAGAGAAAGTCTATTAAGAGTTAACCATGAACCATCCACACATACATCATACCGTGGGTGTAGGTTGACCGTCCTGGCAGTAGTAATGCAACTAAAACCAGCACTTGAATGAATTATAACTCCTTCAATATGACACCTAAAAAATGTGTTATCATTTAAGCCAGACATTCATCTTCAACCCTTCACTTCTAATGAATGATTTATAAAAGCTAAAGCGCTGCTATACATTTGTCAACACAACATGTTCAGTGTGCATTTTCAAATGACTCACTTGCCCTCATTGATTCATCATGCAACGTCTTTGCCATAATTGCAACATATGAAATTTAACAATAACGATCTGTTGGTATTATTGATCTAGCCAGAAAAAACGGGAACAATTAGACCATCGACTACCCCAAAATAGACTGCAAGGCTGCTGCACGATGATAAATTAACTTTACCGTACACCTTGCCGGGAAAGAGTGTATTTTGATTCAGAGCAGCGCGTTGGCAGACTTCATGTGTTGTTGCTTTAAAGAGCTCCTCAACAGAGACTATAAAAAGATGAAAGGACCTAGACTTGTCAATCTCCAAACTCATTTGTGTTGGAACTGAAACATCTTTTGCATCTCAGCAGTGCCACAGTATTTTTGGTCTCATTTACTTCAGATACATCCCTGAGAGGAGGAGGAGGAGAGCTCAAAGAGGTGATGTCTCCTGGATACTGGCTTCACTTCAGAGCACGGTGGTCCAACGCTCACATTTCAACGTGATATGCGCAACATCACACGCATTTGAAGTCAAATACGACCATCATATTCTATAGGTGTATCCCAATTTGCATACTTATGCACTATTCCTCACACTTTATTTTGTATTAGAAGTATGTTCACACTGAAAATTCAAAAAAGAACACATGCATTTCAAATGCCCGAATGATGCACTTAATTAACTGAAAAAACTAAGTTTGGAATGTTGGACACTTCATGAACTCAACACTCACAGCTTGGAGGCTATCAGATTCTGATGCTTAAAGGGTTAGTTCACCCAAAAATGAAAATTATGTCATTAACGACTCACCCTCATGTCGTTCCAAGCCCGTAAGACCTCCGTTCATCTTCGGAACACAGTTTAAGATATTTTAGATTCAGTCCGAGAGCTCTCTGTCCCTCCATTGAAAATCTATGTACCATATACTGTCCTTGTCCAGAAAGGCAATAAAGAGATCATCAAAGTAGTCCATGTGACCTCAGTGGGTTAGTTAGAATTTTTTGAAGCATCGAAAATACATTTTGTTCCAAAAATAACAAAAACGACGACTTTATTCAGCATTGTATTCTCTTCCGGTTCTGTTGTCAATCCGCGTTCACGAGTCCAGTGACGCTGCTGACGTAAGACGCTGCTGACGTGTTATCTTGTGCGTCCGTGTATTCGGGTTCAAATAAATATGTCTGGTTAAAAAAAATGCAAGTCTTCCCCTGTGTTGAAATCCTTAGACATGTTTGCGAAGATTGTTTTGTTTACAGCGTGCCTCTCCCTCAGACTGTAAACGAAGCTCGGGCGCACCAGATAACACGTCAGCTCGTCTTACGTCAGCAGCGTCGTGAACGTGGATTGACAACAGAACCGGAAGAGAATACAATGCTGAATAAAGTCGGCGTTTTTGTTATTTTTGGAACAAAATGTATTTTCGATGCTTCAAAAAATTCTAACTAACCCACTGAGGTCACATGGACTACTTTGATGATCTATTTATTGCCTTTCTGGACAAGGACAGTATATGGTACATAGATTTTCAATGGAGGGACAGAGAGCTCTCGGACTGAATCTAAAATATCTTAAACTGTGTTCCGAAGATGAACGGAGGTCTTACCGGCTTGGAACGACATGAGGGTGAGTCGTTAATGACATAATTTTCATTTTTGGGTGAACTAACCCTTTATGGCAAAATAATCGTATAAAGTTCATACACTAGATTATAGAGTACATAGTGCCTAGTGTAAGTGCATGGTGTATATTACATAATTTGGGACACAACATATGTCTAAAAATATTGTTGTATTCTCAATCATACTCACAAGCAGTTTAAATCACTTTATACTACGGGGCAGTTGGAATGCTTGAATCTGATTGGTTGACGAACGTTCTAAGGTGTGCAATTATTTTCAGGGAAATGCACGGTTAAAATAGTTCCAGCCAGGTCTTGACCGCATTACAGTTCTATATCACTACGCCAAATGATTTCAGTTATTTCAAAGGTCTATACAGGCTACTGCAACAAAAAAAGAACCAAAACCCACAACAACTATTATTCCAATTATTTCTTACTTAAAAATGCTTCTAATTTCACACAGCCGAGAACTGTTTGGATGGTTCTGTTAAAAAAAAAAAAACTTACTTATGTCAATGATTAAAAAATTGGTGAAAAATGTTATGGCATTGTTGCTTCATTATCCCAATTAATTTCAGCCTTGTATCAGTGCCATTGTCAAAACACAATATGTTATCATTCATTTCAAAGCCACAGAGTACTGCACACTTTAGAAGGTTGTGGAAGTGAAAAGTGAAAGCTGCAGGATATAATGGGAACATTATCATGGAATAAGAAGCAGGCTTACTCAATATGTGGCAGAAATGCAAATGGATGGAGGGACACCTGAACGCAAAACACAGAATGCCTGCACTTCATCTTATACGTGATCCATTGAAGCAAAAGTAAAGTGTGATCTTAACAGAATTTCATTGCAAATTGTCACATTAATGACTTCACACTTTGGACAAAAATTAGATGTTCTTGTCTATTAGCATTAAAATAGAAGCCTTAAATAACACTGTGTATTACTGTGTTCATAAGCATTTTTTTCTTTTTTTTTTTTTTCTTGATGTAGCTACTTAAAGGTAATGGTCATAGATGATGCCGTTCAATGGTAGACATGGCAGCCATTCCCAATGAAGTCATGCATCCATACAGTAGCTACAAATAACTTCACTGCACACCATCTCCCACCACCATCTTTTTCCATAAGGTGCACTTGTGAATATGCATTGGCGTGTGAATTGATTTTAAAATGGGAAATGGTTATATTTATGCACTGGAGCCTGAAAAAAAGTGATACACAGGGGCGTCGGACTGGGGGTAAAACCAGTACTGATTACCAGGGCCCCAAGGGGATGAAGGGCCCTTGAAAAGTCTGGAATACAGACATCCCAATTCTCCCGGAAGTTTGATAGCGTCTCCCTGATGCCCGCAAATTAGTTAAAATCTCCCGGAATCTAGAAGGCGAATGCGAGACAGAACATCTGTGCGCATAACATACATAGCGCGTGCGCAATCCAACCCCCCCCCCCCCCCCCATCAGGACTGACTATACATAGGGCCCGGGATCATGTGCTACGCCCCTGGTGATACATGATATCTTTAACTCTCTCTGGTGCCCGTATATGTACTATACTGTATAAAGTAGGTCAGCCGGAACCGGGAACACTTCCTAAAACACCTGATGTACTCGCTACATCTTAAAAATAATGGCATCTACACTAATTTTAGTCTTTCTGTTTATTCTGAAGTTTACTGTAATCAGCTGGATCAGAGCCGTATCCAGATCAGATATGGACCTGCGCCTAGACAAGGCCTCATCGACATGACAGCCATCGGCATTGATCCTTAACAAACTCGTCTCCATACACGCATGATGACTCCGATCTTCAACAAGATCAACTGCATAATATAATGTTCCGATCCAATCTGACTTCTGACCTGTAATGCTGCCTGAATCATAATCATACACAGTTTGTTCGTTGGCCAGAGGAGAACTGGCCCCCCGACTGAGCCTGGTTTCTTTCTCCATTCTGTCACCTGATGGAGTTTTGGTTCCTTGCCACTGTCATCTTTTTTGCCTTTCTTCACCTTTGTCGCCATAGGCTTTTGGCTTGCTTAGTTGGAGACATTTAATTTTATATTTAACAATATTATTACAACATTTTTTTCTGTTATCTCTGTAAAGCTACTTTGAAACAATCTGCATTGTAAAAAGCGCTATATAAATAAAGGTGACTTGACTTGACTATACAATCTTTTGGATTTTTTTCCCTCATTGATACAGAGTACTGTATGATGTCAAAGGGAAAAATACACTCATTTTACTGAACTACAGATAATAAGAAAAAATTATAATTGAATACATTAGCTAGGGGTGCAGCGGATCACAAAACTCATGGTTCGGATCATATTGCGATTTTTGAGTCACTGATTGGATAATTTTTCAGATCAGCCAAAATAGGTCTAACAGTTCTAAGGTACAGAAATTGAAAAATCTAATGTAAAATAACACTGCTTAGTCTTCACTGTATAAATTAAATATAAGTATTCTTTGTTAAAGCTATATGATACTTTGTTAAAAAAAAATTTTTGTTGTTTGATTAACATTAATGACTCAAACAGCAGCAGGTATATTAGCCTGTTGTCACTTTAAGAGCTAATGCACGGAGCCAATATAATGATACGCATCCGTTTTCTTTCTCAATTGTTTACTTTTACTTAAGACATAACCAACTGTTTACGAGGATATTAGCCAAGATGGGCAGTTTGAGATAATTCTGGCCCACTAGGATCCGTTACACCCCTAACATTAGCATTCCTCTCCCTCACCCCAGCTGTTATTTTCTTTGGTCGAGACAGTTGATGCAGAACATGCCTGCCTACCTTAACAAAACTGCTGATGCTCCAAGTTTGATGGGGACAATTTATGAATAGTAAGTCATTTTTCAGATGCATATAATTAATCTGGAGTGACTTTGATTTTGGCCACTTTAGAGCATGAACTCTCTCTCTCTCTCTCTCTCTCTCTCTCTCTCTCTCTCTCTCTCTTTTATTTTTAGTTTATGCCACTCCAGTATAACTATTATATTTTTTGGTATATTTTTGGGTCATTGTCCTGCTGGAAGATTAATCATCTCCCAAGTTTCAGTATTTCAGCAGACTGCAGCACGTTTTTCTCCAGATTTTTTCTGGATTCTGCATCTCCATTAATTTTCCGTCTTTATGAACTGAGAAGCATCCACAGAAAACCTACCATATTAAAATATTTGAATAACATTTGAAAGTTGCCTTCATCTGAAATCTCTGCAGTTTTCGACGTTGCCTGCAAACACAGCAAAGGCTGGATACAATTGGACTTTATGCAAAAGCATATCAACATGCGACTACCAAGTGAAGCTACTAGATTCATTGAATTGAAATCTACAAATCTACAAACATCAGGGTTGTGTGGTCTCTTGAGGCCCCTATATAATTCAAGTGAAATCAAAGAACGAACTGAAGTCATGAAATTTCTAACAAAATCAGGCTAGAAACGAACTTCGTTTGAAGTTCGTTTTGGGAGTTCGAAACAGCTTGCTCCGGCTAGGAAGGTGTGCAGGGGCTTCACCTTATTTCACGTGAAAATCTAAATTCTGGTTACTTTGGCCTGTGCAGTTGGTCAAGGTCAGACATCTGTGAGTGAAAACATGAACACACTGGAGAGAAAAAAAAGTAGTAGAAAAATGCAGTTTTACGGACACTGTTTTTCATGTTTAATATGGTCGATTTACCCTAAACTAAAAACGAAAAATAACTTCGCCATGAGTATATCGGGGCCTTTATCCTCACCAAGGCTGCATTTATTTGATCAAAAATATAGTAAAACATTAATACTGTGGAATTTTGCCATTTCTTTCTATATAAATAAATATAAAAATATAAATCTATTTATAAATATATAAATCTCTATATAAATAAATTATGCCTGTGATGGCAAAGCTGAATTTTGACCATCATTACTCTGAAACATGCTCATAGTGGTTGACCAATCACAACACACTAATCCAGCCGACCAATCAGAGTACATTGTGCTTTTCAGAAGGAGTGGCTTCACCACTGATCTATATAGAATGACTGGATAGCTCATGACGTCATAAACAGTGAAGCCACCGCGCCGCCATATTGGTATTCCCTATTGAGCTCACGCGTTCTATTGAATCAATAGGAAATTTTATGATTTGACTGAAAAAAACATTGCCTAACGAGACACAGTTTTTAAATCTAAAGTATCCCTGTACATTCTCACAACGCAAACATCCTAAGCATTTAAATGGGTATTTGTTTAAAGTCAGAAATTTTTCCAGCTTATTAAAAAACGGCAATTTCTTTGCAAAAATAATAAAAAGCTGTATGAGAACATTAGTCGGCCGTCACTGAAGAGCTATCTTCACAGGTAAGAAAAACAGTTTGATACTATTAATTATATAGTGATTGCTAAAGACCTATATTTTTGTGAATTGGTGAATATTCAGGTGAATATTGTTTAGTGGCCACAAATTAATAATACCTCAGCACGTTATACTAATTTGTTCCCTCGTTTCACTATATTGTGGCCACGTTGTCATTCGTTAAATCAAAACGAGGGAGGGAATTAGTTCAACGTGTCCACGATTTATTAAAACGAGGGAACAAAGTCGTCGTAATAAGGAATTATTTAGATCAGTGGACAGGGCGCATAAGAACGAGCAGAGAAAGAGAGCCCCGGCCGCGCGCGCACTCTCTCACCGCCTTCAACGAGGTCGGAAGACCGATTGTGTTTTATATATAAGTAGTTTGTTTATATAAAGTGTTTGCTTAGCAAGTACGTGTTCAGGAAATACATAATACAAATTGTATGGGTTAATGTAACGGTAAACGGACTCCACACCAAGCTCTTTTGAAGCTGTTAAATGGTGTCGCTTTTGGACACTTAATTGTGATTATTGCTGCTCTGATGTTTCTTATAGGCTACTGTTGACTGTTTAATCGTTGCTTGTTAAAGAAGCAGCAGCATTAGGCTACCGTTACTCTTGCCTCGGAGAAAACAACACGGGCATAGCCACAGTTTTGCAAATAAATAACTACTTATATGGCTTGAATTACAACCTGTGGCAGTTTTTCTACGTCCTTTTGTGAACGTCGTTTTACACTTGTATGCTGCTCAGCGGTTGGTTGGTTCATCTTTAAAGTGCCGTCGGGCCTACCAATCTCTGTATAACGGCCGTTGGAGCCCTCTGCTGGTAGGGAATCGCAAGATGGCCGCTCGAACACTTCCGGTGGCTTCACTGCCTGATGGCAGTTTAGAACGTCATGAGCTATCCAGTCATTATATAGATCAGTGGGCTTCACAGAGACAGGAACTAAACATAGCGTTACTGACAGACTGAGAAGAGAGGTGCTGCAACAATGTAGAATATGTGAAAAATAATACATTTTTGGAACATTCAAGCATGAAAACCTATATTTCACTGTCGGGAACTTGT
Source organism: Gila orcuttii (assembly GCA_026230005.1). Taxonomy (NCBI): domain Eukaryota; kingdom Metazoa; phylum Chordata; class Actinopteri; order Cypriniformes; family Leuciscidae; genus Gila; species Gila orcuttii. Next base: position 42,782,467 of record JAPDVR010000003.1, on the reverse strand, counting down.
TCTAATATGCAATGCTTGGTTATAATGAAACACAGCCTATATTGTTAAAGGTTCATGGGACTTTATTTTTCCAACAAAAGATTTCTACTTGAAGTGTATGAAGTGTGATTCTCCAACACACATATGTGTTTTTACTGTATGTGAAACACCTCAGCTGGTGGTCTCAGATGATGTTATTGTGCATAGAAGAAAACTTTAGGGGTGATTTACATGCGTAAAAGCAAGGGAAAGATTTTCATGAAATTCATTTAGTTCCACGTTTTTGCAATTTGTTTAGTAAATTGTCTGGCTTTTTTTACTTTGCATTTTAGAGTAACTCAATAAAATGTGCTAAATTCTAAAGGGGTGAATGCATTTTATAAGCCCGGTATATGCACGATTTAATTTGCACAGCAGAGGGCCAGTGGAATGCCAAAATGTATGATAATATATGATGACTGCTTCTCTTCAAGTATTCTAAGTGAATCCGAGTGCTCACCTTCAGCTCCTAAGCGGTTCTGTGGTTTGTCTCTAGAGTGACTCGAAGCATTCAACATTCATTCTTAATCCAGTCGGTCCCATAATGGAGTCCCATCAGTAGACGCACTTTCTCAGAGTAGCTCATATTTACTCGCCGCCTTTTCTAGTGGCACTCATGTCTAATGAGTAATTTACCCTAAAATCACCAAATCAAAACATCTGGGTAGCTTGCCGTTCTCTGGGGCACATCCAAGAAAGAATTGTGTAGGTAATTAATGCTACAGAAAGATCTACAACTCTCTGAAACATACTAGCCAATCCCGTTAGTGATGCAGGGGAATAGAAAGGTCTCTCATGTGCATGGAGAAATGTGCAGTTTTCCCAGTTAAATAAGCTCTGTCCAACTTTCTGTCCTTGTCAACCTTTCTGAATGCTCCTTTCCCTTTCGAGCCAATTAATGGAGGACCAGGAGGAATTTCTTGGCTCCAGCAAATGTTAAAAGACGTCTCGTACAATCTGAGTATTTTTTAGGGAATCTGCTTGAAGAACTTCCAACTATAGTAAAATCAATAGAATTCAGATGCCCTTTTAAGTTTAGATGGTGTGCATTGCAGAATATTTGTTTGATTTGATGAACCCCTTGAATATGAAACCTACATCAGCAGGCTCACAAGTGTCCACTCATAATGGGAAAACAGGTTTGCCTACAACAAATGAGGCCATAAGGATCCTTGTCCATTCTAAAAATAAAGTAATGAGCATCCACATATGTATAACATGTCTCTCGTAGGCTTTCGGAGGAGTGGTAGAGCACACAAAACTCAGCAATTTATGAAATTGTCCAGGAACCTTGCTTGCACTTTTTTAAGGTAAAAAGAGAAATCTTATTATTTCAAGCAAGGACTTTGTTGCTCCATCTAGGACAACATCTAGTAAAAACCCAGGGGTGATCTCAAAAACGCTACGTGAATTTAATGAATGGGCCCTGTCAAGACAAAGACTGAAGTAAAATGAAAAACAAGACTCTAAAACACATTATTAAAGGGCTTTATAAGAAACTTTTGACTTAATCAGCCAATTCATCTTTCTCATTACTTCTGCCCTTTATTGCAGCCCTTATTGGTCCTCTCATTGCAAGAAGTCAGTGGCTAAAATAAAATGGCTTTCAGTGAGGATTAGGGGGACTGTTTCAGTGTCTTGGCCTCTGTGGCATTTTAATTAACCCGTCCACAAATGGTATTGATGAGTTTCTTAGTGTGAGAATAAGAGGAGCTTGTGCTCATTTTATAGGCATGGTACTGTATATATATATATATATATATATATATAGAGAGAGAGAGAGATAGATATAGATAGATATATGCTCGAGATTAACGCTTGTCCGCTTGACAGAATCAATTATTTTTTGAAGCGGCAAGTGAAAGAAAATTTTACTTTCCCGACCAGACAAGTATCATTTTTTAAAACATCAATTACAAAACATAATTGGACTAGATCTGCTACACTGCTGAAGGTGCTAAGGTTACTGCTGCTGCAGAGCAAGTACAACTTGCTTCTGCTAAATGTGCAGATCATGAAATTAATGGAAACAAGCTTCTGCTGCCAAACAGAGGAAGACCCCCGTACCAGATCTAGGCAGGTGGTGCTGGGGAAGTGAAGGGCTAGAATAAGAATATGCATAATGCGCAGAGTTAGTGAATTCATTTGGATCCGTCATGGTTATAAAGGGAAGTGGTAATGAATACGTGAATGTGATTGGATGTGTACGTTATGTTGAAACGACCTATCAGAGCAAAATTAGAGTTTCATGGCTGAACTATCAATATATATTACATATACAGGTACTTCTCAAAAACTTAGCATATTGTGATAAAGTTAATTATTTTTCATAATGTAATGATAAAAATTAAATTTTCATATATTTTAGATTCATTGCACACCAACTGAAATATTTCAGGTCTTTTATTGTTTTAATACGGATGATTTTGGCATACAGCTCATGAAAACCCAAAATTCCTATCTCAAAAAATTAGCATATCATGAAAAAGTTCTCTAAACGAGCTATTAACCTAATCATCTGAATCAACTAATTAACTCTAAACACCTGCAAAAGATTCCTGAGGCTTTTAAAAACTCCCAGCCTGTTTCATTACTCAAAACTGCAATCATGGGTAAGACTGCCGACCTGACTGCTGTCCAGAAGGCCATCATTGACACCCTCAAGCAAGAGGGTAAGACACAGAAAGAAATTGCGGCGTGGCATGGAGGCAATCAGCCTGTGGCACTGCTGAGGTGTTATGGAGGCCCAGGATGCTTCGATAGCGGCCTTAAGCTCATCCAGAGTGTTGGGTCTTGCGTCTCTCAACTTTCTCTTCACAATATCCCACAGATTCTCTATGGGGTTCAGGTCAGGAGAGTTGGCAGGCCAATTGGGCACAGTAATACCATGGTCAGTAAACCATTTACCAGTGGTTTTGGCACTGTGAGCAGGTGCCAGGTCGTGCTGAAAAATTAAATCTTCATCTCCATAAAGCTTTTCAGCAGATGGAAGCATGAAGTGCTCCAAAATCTCCTGATAGCTAGCTGCATTGACCCTGCCCTTGATAAAACACAGTGGACCAACACCAGCAGCTGACATGGCACCCCAGACCATCACTGACTGTGGGTACTCCAGTGCTGCTTCTCTGTAGCCCAGGTCAGGCGCTTCTGCCGCTGTTTCTGGTTCAAAAGTGGCTTGACCTGGGGAATGCGGCACCTGTAGCCCATTTCCTGCACACGCCTGTGCACGGTGGCTCTGGATGTTTCTACTCCAGACTCAGTCCACTGCTTCCGCAGGTCCCCCAAGGTCTGGAATCGGTCCTTCTCCACAATCTTCCTCAGGGTCCGGTCACCTCTTCTCGTTGTGCAGCGTTTTTTGCCACACTTTTTCCTTCCCACAGACTTCCCACTGAGGTGCCTTGATACAGCACTCTGGGAACAGCCTATTTGTTCAGAAATTTCTTTCTGTGTCTTACCCTCTTGCTTGAGGGTGTCAATGATGGCCTTCTGGACAGCAGTCAGGTCGGCAGTCTTACCCATGATTGCGGTTTTGAGTAATGAAACAGGCTGGGAGTTTTTAAAAGCCTCAGGAATCTTTTGCAGGTGTTTAGAGTTAATTAGTTGATTCAGATGATTAGGTTAATAGCTCGTTTAGAGAACCTTTTCATGATATGCTAATTTTTTTAGATAGGAATTTGGGGTTTTCATGAGCTGTATGCCAAAATCATCAGTATTAAAACAATAAATGACCTGAAATATTTCAATTGGTGTGCAATGAATCTAAAATATATGAAAGTTTAATTTTTATCATTACATTATGGAAAATAATGAACTTTATCACAATATGCTAATTTTTTTAGAAGGACCTTTATTACATCATCAAATAACCAATAAGTGCTGTTTTGCCAAATATCAGCACTATTGCAAATGTGACATTGATTTTATACAACAGTTCAATAAACAAGTAGTCAATATTAAATTACTTGCATTCTAGACACAATATTGACTATTTTGCTCTATTTCGCCAATGAACATAGCTCCAAACAAAGCCAGATCAGAAATGTTGTGCATATCCAAGCAACACACAGCGGAGTTTCATTACAGAATTATTCACCGTTTTTGAAAGAATTGGGTGATTTACCAGTAACAGATCAGATCATATGTGAACAAGACCTTTTAAAAAATACCGGTAAATTGGTTCAGGCAATTTACCAGTAAGAGAAGTTGTAACATTACCAGTAAATTACCAGTAGAGTGCTCTGTGTGAATGCGGAATGAAAATTATCGGTATTTGCACGTACGAAATCAAAACACGATGATGTGAGAAGTTTGCTTTTGGCTAATAATACAGACTTATGAAGATGATGTGATTACTCAGCACTGTTTACAGTACGATTTTTAATAGTTTTTCTATTGAAATATATGCGCTAAATGATAATTTTTGACTGTTGCGCCACGTCTTGCAGCTTTTTCAACGTGTCCATTCATCAGCGCTGCGGCTCTGCAGTTGGTTACTATTATGTGCGTCACGTAAGAGCAATAACACATTCTGTTTGATAATCTATTATGCCTTTCACTCAGACATCAACATTTTTTTTTTTGTCAAATTGAATGGATAGTAAAACTAATGCGCTTCTCCTCATACGGGTGAATAATTTCCGATGACTGACATCACAGAATTTACCGGTATTTTGCTGCTGATGTGTGCATTGTCTTTAACCGGTAAAAATGCAGAACGGCGTTGCTTGTGTGAACAGCATGTGAATTTCAGTGAATTTAATTCTGGAAATTTTACTGTAATTTACCAGGTTTGATGTGTAAAAGGGGCTAATGACACATTGACCCATTCAGCCATTTCAACAAATCAGTTGAATGAATGACTCAATGACTTAAGACAGTCACTTGCCGCCTACTGGTGGTTTAGTTTCATATTTAAAAGTATCATTGCAAATTTCCCGACGTGTTATATTAATGTATATTTAAAAAAAAAAAAAAGTTTTATGATCTGTTTAGTTTTGAAGCGTCAAAGTGGTAGTTGTGTAGCTATCAATGGAGAGTACAGAAATCTCTCAGATTTCATCAAATAGATCTACATTTGTGTTCTGAAGATAAATCCAAGTCTTACAGGTTTGAAACGACATGAGGGTGAGTTAATTTTCATTTTTGGCTGAACTAACCCTTTAAACAGTCTAAATACATCTAGATGCCACTTCAGATGCAGCTTCCGTGTTTCCTCTGCAGTGGAAATTTTGTTGATTGTGATTTCATTTGCTAATAGCCCTATAGTGTCTTATTATTCTAATTAAATGAATTAATAAAACTTAAAAGGGATAGCTCACCCAAAAATTTGTCGTGAACGAACCCATGACCGATTGCTGTGGCTGTAGATTACAAGTAATAATGTTGAAAATAACGACATCTTTTAATTCCTTTCTTTTCCCCATGTCCAAATACAAGGGACTAGCATCGATCCGCACATCTCACAAACACATCTGCTTCAATTGATTTAAGCACAGAAGACTGTGTGAGTGGAGTCGCCCCTGAACGAACGTAAATAGAGGAGAAGTGTGTTTTATCGTGGTTTCCAGACAACGAGCAGACTGAACAAGCAGCAACACCTGCTAATGGCTGAAGGGCAGCTCTCACACAAGTATGTACTGTTGGCTTCTATGGCTTTTCCCCCTCATGTTTGGACATGACCCATGGGAAGTCCTCTCTGTCCTGTCTGAGTTGGGATGTGATGTGTGTGTGTAATTACTGAAGCTGTGCTGCAGGCAGACGCCGTGCTGAAAGAGGAAGGGCTGATATTGTCTCCCAGAGACCCCTACACCACGGCCCTACACGCCACACAGAATCGACACTGACTTCTTGCACTGTCGTTATTGGCCACTTACAGCTCCCCAATGGGTATTTGAATGGCAACCCAGCAGTAGAAAGGGACGAAGGAAAGGAAGGAGTTGATTTTAATCTACCCACTGATCAATATGATCCATGCCTTTCTTTGGCAGGGTTTATGGAAGGTTTACTCTTGAAAGAGATCCATTGGCCTTTATCTGCATATTTTCCCCCTGAAACCGAACACTGCAATCACTCTGTGTCATTCCGCTCTGGGTCTCTGGCCAAAACGCTATCATTCCTGCTCTCTCGGTATGACTTACTGCTAACATCTTCTTGTCAGCAATTCGAGTTTTCAGCTCTTGTCTTACTGCCACCACAAAAAAGGCCGTTTTCATCATTTTTGCACCCTGCTGATATTACCTTTATGACATTTCACTCATTAGGCAGTTCTTTTTCTTTTTCAAATTTGTGCAATTTTGAAGAATGTTTTGCTTAAAATTTATATTTTGGCTGTTCTATTAATATTATGTGATTAAATTAGTTTTTTGTTTGTTTATATTTATTATATTGGACCATGATAACTGCTATCCAAGGAATAACTTTCCTTTTTAAAGCAAAAACTAATATAAACAATTGAATATCAAATATATTTTTATGCACGCACAGTATCACAAATAGTTTGTACTTTTGTCATGTTCAGAATACTGAGTAGTTTTACTGAGCACATCATTTTATGGGTAATTTGATTGAATTCTGAATAGGTTTTTTGTAATGTGGAATATCTGTTACCCCCCCCCCCCCTTTTTTTTTCTTGTAAACAGCATCAGAGAAAATTGAACTGGTTTAGAAAAATATACATATATATTTTTATCTCTCTCCACAATCAGGTTGCCCTCACTAGTAACGGAATGTAAAACCCATAGCGAGCTGGAGTGATTAAAGTCACCATGAAATCAAAATTTGACAATTAAAATTTTTTATGGAATATTGCAGCATTTATTATGATTTATACATGCATATCATCATTATTTTTTTTTTTCTATTTATTGTGCTCTTGTAATCTTTAATCAAAATAACTTCCCCTCCGTCTTGCAACAACATCTCTTCTCTTCTCTGATGATGTGTCTACTGGTGGGAGGGCAGGACAACCTGTAACTCATATGAGATCACAGCAATAACAAACCATTCAATCAATTCCCAATAGACAAAATCAAGCCCTCCTCTACATTTTTCTTGTTCAAGAAGCCATTTTACTCAGATATACAGTACGTCAAAATAGGGAAGAAGAGAACACTGCAACTGCTGTTTCATGTCGATTGTAAAGAGATTTTTGAGAAGGGAAGAGAAATCTATTCTCTGAAGTATTTTCATTGGTGGAAAATAAACATAGCCTACTAACGTGCGATTTTTTTTTTTTGTCTGAACTGCAAGTTACTCAATATTAACTTCATTATAACTAGTAATATTAATATAATTCTTGCAGTTGTGCTGCAGCATTGAATATTCACATGGATGTGATTACCTGCTGCCTATTTTCAGTACAGCATCACTTGTGTGATACTGCGTTCATTTAATAAAGATTTAATAAAACAAATTTAATAAAGATTTAGTTTTTAGTTGTTTTTTTTTTTTGTATTATACAATTGCCTTGAATTTACTAACTAGAATGCCAATGCTGAAAGCCAGAAAAAAACCTACCTGTACCATTCCAATCCTTTGTCATAATTTCTGTCAAAGAAATGTGGTTCGGTCCCAAGAGCTCGGACATCTGGATGAATCCGGATGAACTCCAGAACTGCCCTGGTGCCTCCTTTCTTAACGCCAACTATAAGTGCATTGGGCAACTTCTTATTCCCGTATTTAGGCGAATTACTGTTATTACTCTGCTTGTGATCTACCACATCTTGTGTTTTCTGCAAGGCTGAATGTTTGCTTTGGTTGCCAGTAAGGTTCAAGAGACCCACAGCCCTCGTCTCATCCGAGAGAACTCTCGCTTTCGCTGATATAGTGCAATAATGTGACTTCTGTAAAAGTTTTTTACTTCCCATGTTCTTCAGATGGATGCAGCGGTGATCCTCCAATCTCTGGCTAGGCATGATTGTACCGGAGCAGAAGAGGATGCTGTAGCATAGATACATGAAACACAAAGAGATAGTGAATATAAAAATAAATCTTCTGCTTAATCTGTTTGAGGATGGCACGATTCGGTTGGACAGGAACCTATATGCCATGTCTCCATGGATGAAAACAAGGCATGTTTTTCCCCGTAAGTTTCTCTGTGAGGTTTGCTGGTTGTCTCGAGCTCCCCATCAACTCCGACTGCGCGAACTTACATCTCATTTGGGAAAATGATAGTTAATATTTCCGAGCGGACACATAAGATGACAGGAAGTCTGAGAAGAACATGTATCGATAAAAAGGTAAAGTTTCCAAATTAGCAAAAAAAACCTAATGTAATTCCACTGCCCTTCAGTTTCGACGTCGCGACACTTTTGTAGGCTACGTGAAATCACCTCATCTGGACTCCAGCAACTTGACTTGATTCTGTGCTGATATAGTGTTAAAAATATTTAAAGTAATTCCTTTGTTTGACCTGGTAATGTGACACATCATCTTATTAAATGTAATCCGTTTTGGAAATCGCATATTCCAGGTCTAAAAGGCACATTTTGCTTCCAAGTTCCCAACGCGAAGCCGCGCATCGCTCGCCCGGTCACCGTTCAGCTCATGTTTGTGTCTTTCTGAAGTTCTCAAGAGCGGCTTTGCGGCAGTCAAGCGCTGGAGATCAATATATTTAAAGACGACGCCTGACGTCACGTCATATTTTCATATTCCTCGTGCGTTTGTCTTTTTAAAGGAGTACTGCACGGTTGCGTGTACCATTACACTAAGTGCCATTATCCTGCTTAAATTATCATTTGCCCCGCGTCTAAACGAATTGCTTGCGACCAGGGTTGGAATATTAATTCTTCAATTATACTAAATTATGTTTATAGTTTTACAAAATTATCTTAGACCCGAAAGCAAACAACTCTCTGCTTAAAACTATAATGTATGAGATTCTCACATGAGGTGTTAAGATGATGCTATGTGCACAATAAATTATGTTATTCACAGTAATATTGCACTAAAAACTTCAGTTTTGATTCCTGCTTCAAAACCATAAGTAAAAGTGTTTTTATTTACATATTTGAGCCTCAAATTCTAGATTGACTTTACTGTTGGTCAGAAAGAGATGCATCTTGGCTACATATTCACATGTTATTTAAACTTATTCCAGTTATATTGATATAATAAATAAATAAATGTACACAATGTACAATGTAATAATGTAATAATACATTATTACATAATTGTATTATTACATTGTAACAATAAAGTATTGAGTAAAAGTAATTGACCTTATGTACTGGGTTAGGGATATGAGTAGAGTTTGGTTTAGGGTTAGTTGCTTGTAATTGTGCATAATTTATTTACTGTTATTGTTATAGTAAGTAACACATTTTCACTCAAATTGCTATGCTGATAATATATTTTGACATTTGGTATTAAATTAGAAAATTGTGAAATAGAAGTATTTTCACTGGTGGTCTCAGACTTTGGGACCCTAATGTATGTGTTAATGTACTGAATCCAGTGATTTAAACATCTGTAAATAAAGTTTTGAATGAAATCCTCTCTTTCTCTCTCCCTGTCTTGTTGTTGTTTGAAAATATCAACCTATTTAGCCAACCTGGAAGGTTAATAATAATGAATATTTTCTAAAAACAATTATCAAGACAAACAGGCCCTTAATCCTCATCCCCTATAATCTGCTACACAGAGCTTTATTTCAATGTGTCTGTCTAGAGGAACATTAATGTCGACAGGTCTCATTTTGTTTAGAGAGAGAGAGAGAGAGAGAGAGAGAGAGAGAGAGAGAGAGAGAGAGAGAGAGAGAGAGAGAGAGAGAGAGAGAGAGAGAGAGAGGAGAGGAGAGAGGAGAGAGAGAGAGAGAGAGAGAGAGAGAGAGAGAGAGAGAGAGAGAGAGAGAGAGAGAGAGAGAGAGAGAGAGAGAGAGAGAGAGAGAGAGAGAGAGAGAGAGAGAGAGAGAGAGAGAGAGAGAGAGAGAGAGAGAGAGAGAGAGAGAGAGAGAGAGAGAGAGAGAGAGAGAGAGAGAAGTTCATGCTCTAGAGTGGCCAAAATCAAAGTCACTCCAGATTAATATGCATCTGAAAAAAGAGAGGAGAGAGTTTCAAACAGGCATGGGTTTGCCCAGGTGAGATCCCTACGATTACAAACCTCCTCTCAGAGCGAAGGATTTTAATGTCCAGATGTCTTGTGTGGAGTAGGAGGCTTAAGGTGATAAACACATTCTCATTATGAATGTTGTCTGCATGTATTGGTTATAATCCTAAGTAGCCTGTACTTCTGCTTAAAGGCAAACAAATCCTTTCTAACCTCTGTCGTCGCCAAAGGCTTGGATGTTGTAGACATGGATTGCTCAAGAGAACAAGAGCATTTCAGTCAGCAAATGTCACTATCTTGTTGAGTGTCAGTTTGACATTTCCCACAAAATACTGAATGTGCAGATTATATTTATACTAATGTTGACACCATGAAATGAGCACTGTACCCCAAAATAACATGAACACATTGGGATTATCAGTTGCTCAGTGAAAAATGTGCCTTGCAATATTTTTTTAAAAGGTGTTTTTACTTTTATTTGACATAAATTATAGCTTTGCCTCAGAGGGCTTAGCATGTTAATATAATAATGCAAGCTGTGACTATTCTCTTCAGTGAAAGCATGGGGTTTACAGAGATATTGTCTATCTGTAGACAATTTTCCCAATTAGTGGGGCACCAGAGAGTCTGTCTTGCTAATCAGCCACCCTTGCTGTGACTCTGAATCTGCTTTTAGTGAAATGTGATCAGAGACCATGGATCAATTGGGTCAACAGCATTGGCCCAGATGACATTGATACAATTAAGCATGGGGCTTCATTAACCTTTTCATTTCACCAAGCTCTGAGTCTCATTCTCCTGATATCTCTGAACGCGATCTCTACAATATATAGAAATGTTGTTGGCTGCAGAGGTTAGTGCTGCGAGATATCATCAGAAATAACCCAGGTCAAAGTGCGGTCAGCCTATAAGGAGTTGTTTAATTTTTAGTGGAACAATTTCAAACTCTGCTGGATGTAATATTTCCGGAGGAGTGGAGTGCCATTTCAAAATGATTTTCAATTACCTGGTTATATCCTGGAATGATACGTCTGGGGGTTGTTTTCACCTATTTAATATGTTTTTGTATTCTGTATTTTCCATTACATGTTTCAATACAACTATACCACCTTCTTAGTTCTTTCTTCAGTGATTAAATTGACAAGAAAGGCAAAACACTGACATCACAAAGAATTTACTTGTGCATTTAAAGGGATAGTTCACCTAAAAAGGAAGATTCTATCATGATTCACTCATCCTCATGTTGTTTTGTCATACATTTTGAAAGATTTTGGAAACCAAAGAGTTTTAGTTACCCTTGACTTCCATTAAATGGACAAAAGTACTGAAATATTTGTCAAAATACCTTATTTTGTGTTCCAGCGATGAGGGATAGTTTACTCAAAATTATTCTGTCAAACTATCTATAATCGTTTACTCACCCTCTTGTCATTCCAAACCTGTATGGCTTTATTTCTTCTGTTGAACATAGAAGATACTCTCAGTTTGTGTGTGTTTTTTTTTTTTTTTTTTTTTGCCCACATAATGAAAGGCAATGGGTTCCAACATTGGCCATTGTTAAAAAATTCTTGAAAAAATATCATATTTTTTGTTTCATAGAGGGTTGGTACAACATGTAGGTGGTTAAATTATGTTAAATAATTTTTTTTTTGTTGAACTATCATTTAAAGTCGCCATGAAATCAAAATGGACAATTCCTATTTTTGTATGTAATATTGTAGTGTTTATTATAAATTATTTATTTGTACATTTCATTATTTATTTATTTTACAATTCATGTGCCCTCATAATCAAATACCTGCCTTTCCCCCTCAAAAACGACTTACCAACGCCCAACTTCCAATGAACCAATCAATTCCCAAAGGACGAAATCAAGCCCCGCCCTTTATTTTTTCTCATTTCAGAAGCCGTTACACTCGGATATACGTCTCAATTGGGCAAAAAATAACAATTGCAACTTCTGTTTCATGCCGACTTTAAATATAATAACATACTCATTTAAGCAACATGCCTCTGTCCGTGGTGCTGAATGCTTCTCCTTTATACACACAAATAATCTTTTAGTCATGCATCAAATGGTCTCAATGTTAAAATAGTTTGCTACATCAACAATAAACAAAACTAGATATAACCTAGCTGAACACTACAGAGTGGCCCCTCAAAGGAACACATTAAAAACATATGAAAAATAAAAAAAGTCAGATGAGTAAAACATCTGTACTTGTATTTACTCATACATACACGTCCTTTTAGACCCACAGTGTTCTTTTCAACTGAATGAATAATGTCACTGTTTGTTTTTTTCAAACAGCTGTATACAATTGATTTTTTTTTTCCTGTTTCTTATTTATGAAACTATCTTATTTATGTCCAAAGTTGAATCCTAATAATGACAGGGTTACCAATCAATGGCATGAGAAAATATCTCACTTTCTTCAAATGAAATAATCCAATCTGCAGGTTTTGTCCTTCTCGTGGAAAGGAATGGGGGATTTTAGATTTGTGCTCCTTGTGTTACCTTTTCCACAGGGCTGAACCATTTCTCTCTAAGCTCCAATCACCATTGTACGACTGTTCATTCCTCTGAATTCGGTTTCGGGCATTCAACAGTAATAAGATCAGAGCCCTTGCTTGCATGCATCATTCTCAGGCTCTCAGGCTCAAAGGCTTGAGGACATTTTCTCACCCTCTTTTTGCTTCAAACCTTTGCAAGTGGAAAATGTGACAGTTTCGACCGTTGTGTATTTACCATTAGTGGCATTCTAGAGGCATAAACATTGCTATCTCTTCTTTATTGCGGGAAAGGTAATATTGGATGCACAGCAAAGGCCATTGAACAGCAGGCTACTTCTTCCCCTGCCAATGACTGAATCAGCTAATTGTTACTGACATTTTCCCTGTGTTGTTTAAATCAGAACAGTTTTGATCCATCGATCACTAATGTTTGCTCACCAAAGGAGGACATAAGTTAAATGTCACCTTTTGGTCATCAGCCCAGAGTCTTGGTTGAGCCTTTCTCTGCAACCTGGTAATTGTCACCCATTGGCAGTAGTCAGCAGGAAACTCAGCAGGCAGCGATATTTACAGATATTCCAGTGCAGAGACCTGCTAGCATACACCCTCGTTTTTAACCCAGCAGTATGTGAAGATACAGACAGTGGAGAAACTACTATTTCAGCTTCAATTAGAGAGGATTCTGATTTTTGCTAAAATTAGAATATTTTGGTTTTCCAAAAAAAAAAAAAGATAAAGTAGTGAACTTAATACCTGATTAGCATAAGTCAAACTGAACCTTTTTTGCCTGGAGATAAAAGACACAAAAATGACAATAATTAAATAAATAAAAGAAAAGAAAACATCAGGCGTTTCAACTGATAACACTTGAGTGCAATAGTAAATGGTTTGTGGGCAGCGAGGGTGGTTTGGCTCTTTGATGGATAGTTTAATGACACTCACAACAACACACAGGATCCTTTATCTCTGAACGTCATCTTGGAAATTGCCAGTAATTTATCTAGTCTGGCTTGTCTCTCTAAGAGACAGCTGAACACTTCACTGTAAAATATTATTAGGGTGTCATAAAGCTTTCCCCATATATTATGAACGAGCCGCCCACACAGTTGATATTAAAAACAATTTTAGGTTGATTCGCTTACAATGCCGTTCTCTCCAGGGATTTGTAGTCTATTTATCAGTGTTCCTTATTTTATAGTAATTTAGTGGTTATCAGTGATGATTGAAGTACAGGAGTTTGATCAAGACCGAGTAGGTGATCATTAACTGGACCGGCTGCTCCGACTGGCATTTGGTAATTTCCTCTGACTGGCAGAATTCCAAGATTTATTCGGCTATGTCTTCAACACTGGAATATTTTAGATGTTCGTGCACCAGACAGCATACACCATTTCATTTTGTCCTGTGTATGCTTTCCTGCACAGATCAATTCTGGTGGTTGGTCGGTTGCTTTTAGTATCATCCAAATAAATTCCTTAGCAATATCACAGATTCAAAAAGCAGAAAAAAAAAACTGAATCTATCACCTTTCAGCACACTGTGTTACATTGATACGAAGAAATTATAATGTGCAGTACATATGTAATTATACAATGCATAAATAATATGCAGTTAATATTGATTATCTTCTTTTTCTTTTTTTCTTCACAAGTCATGTGTGCCAACGTGTGTCTTTGAAAATCTTCATCTTGAGGTTTATTTTATTTTTTTACAGTCTCATAAAAAAGATAATAGCTAGGCAGGTGTGATGAAGATTTCAACACCCTCTCGATAGCTTCCCTTTTTTAACGCACTCTCATGTTCATTTATAGCATCTGCTTCTCTGACACTCTTGGAAACCGGGCGCTTCCAGGCCCAAACCAGAGTGTCATCCACTGTGGGCTCTGACTAAATTGAATCCAAACAAAATGGCAGAGAAATGAGAATCGCCTCTCATTGATGTCATTTATCACAGAGCCATAGTCAGCCAGACTGGAAATGACTCTTCTAATGATATGTGCCTGGCCCTGTGCAAATAAAACTAACCGGGTTGTCTTTGGAGGCTGAGGTCATGGATAATGATTAGAAACTATCATCACATTAAGGCCTGATTTGCAGATGGTGTGAGCATATTTGCACATCTTCGGTTCTTTATACGCCTTGCGTTTGCGTAATCGCTCTGTGCTTGCACGGGAAGGCCATTATTAATATTTATTGATTAATTTTATGTTGATTTTCCAGATGCAGTTTAGTTTTCTTTTGCTGCTTCGCACATACATTTGAAATCCTTCTACTTCGGACATTTCAAAAGCATGAAAGCAAGCAAATAGTTAAAATGCTGTTTTAAAGGGCCAGTCACCCAAAAATAAAAGTCAGTCATCATTTACTTGTGTTAAAATACAATACCTAATTGCATTAATAATAGTTTTATTAATGGTTAATGAACCCTAATTAAAACTTTTGAAGATTCACAGTCCAACATGTAAATTGATTATGTTATGTTTGAATGGATGTATAGCAAATAGCATCTGATGAGTTAGTGCCTTCTAGAAACAGAAGCACAATCTCCTTGTGATTCACATTCAGGCAGGCTGCAAATAGAAACTGGACTGCAAACAGTTTGTGTTCAATGGATTTTGACTGGATTTTTTCCTTAGGTTGTGATGTGCAATCAGACTGCAGAAGTCCTTACAGAAACAATAGCTGATGAATACTAAGAAGGAAGCGCATAAAACCAAGCAACAATAAGATAATTCATTATGTTGAGAATACGTATGTGTTTGGGAATAGTCCAGGTTTAAAACAAGTCTATTTACATCGTATGGTCAGATTGGAAACTGGAAATTAATTTTGACTCGTCCATCAGTTTTAAATAAACTAAGAGTGTGTTTTAGTTTTTATCAATCTCTGAGAGATTGGCATGGTAATGGATATGACAATGTTAATGTAATTGGTTTTGGCGGATAGATATGCTACGCTGCTGCTCCAGAGCAATTACTTAGACTTGCTACTGCCAATACATTCACAGACATACTGCTGTTGCACATATAACATACATAAAAAAAATCAAATAAAAAAACCTGTAGCAGATCTATACAGGTGGAGCTGGGGAAGGTGGAGGGTTTCTGAAAGCAAAAATCAATTCCAAGTATTTGAATGTTGAGCAGCAAGCTCATTGGCCGCTGATGCCACATCAACCAATCAGCTGCACAGCTGCACTACTACGCTAACAATTGAGTTAAGGACCTATCAGCCTGCTCCATCTAGAGTTTCATGACAGAACTTTGTATTTAATGGCACATTAAAAAGTCTGTGTGAATGCACTTTTTATATATGCTCCTTAAGATGCACCTTCCTTTGCAAGATACCTGTAGACAGAAAAACCTGAATTCACCACCTCCGTATTGAGGGGTCAGTGTGGGAATGTCCCATTCCCCTCTGCACCTGAATGAACATTAAAATCATGCAAAAATACTAACAACCTTTGTGCGAGACACCATTCCAGGCTGGATTGCTAATGTAAAATATGTAGCATCAGTGGTGAGATTGCAGAGTGCAGTCAGAAATACTACCTAATAACCTTTGCCACACAAGATTTTATAGGCTAACTCTGTTCTCAGTAAATTGACAATATATCTCTTTTAACAGCTTGTGCCCAGGACCCAGTGGTATTTGAGAGCCACAGTGCTAAGTGTCTTTCCTAAAAGCTTTCAAATGCTCTTGCTCTGCAAGATTTAATCTCTTGTATTAGGTAAGTTGTTCGCAGTGATTCTGCAACTTTCAGTATTGGCTATGTAAATCATTGCTATTTGTGCCGTTGACCCCAGCCACCAAGAGAAGCACTTGTCTGTGAAATAGGTTGACATGGCCCATTGATCACAATTATAGCAGGTGATTTGCTCTAGGCCCTGGTCAAAACAGTTCTCTGAAATGAGGACTTGAGAGTGGAATCCATATTGCATCCAGGAGGTGATTAACATGGTGCAAAACCCCCAGTGGACTCTCTGTGCACTAATGAGGGAGACATGCAAACTTGCCTCAAGTCAAAGTAATCAGACTGCTGTTTGGAAAATCCATGTCAACATATAGCAAATGTTGTATATATTATCTTTCAGAGTCTGTTTTTTAGTATTCGCAAGTGCCACAGATAGAGAACAATCTCATTAGGTGCATACTGTAGGTGAAAAACTGAGAGGTGTTCCACTATTAAAAAACACTTTCTTTCTTTCACGCTCACTTGCTTACTTTTCAACTTTCAACAGCCCGATTTCGTCCTCTTTTGACCCACTAATTCAACATTTTAGCACACAACCTGTCTCTTATTCACTAACCGCCAATTTAACCAAATGTTAAATGCATCAAAACATCAACTTATAGTGAGTATTTGAATTTAAATGGTTTTATTACGCATAAGCGGAATTATGGAACTTGTCGTCATGCTGATGGATCTAATAATGTTTATGGATGAGTGAATACATTGATGTTTTTAACATGACTGTGGTGTGAAGCAGGTCGCGATTGCTAATAAGAGACAAATATCAGCGCCACATGCGAGTCCCACGGATATAAAGGAATAAGGACATTTAATCTTACCGAACTACCCGCAAGTGCTGAATTACTACTCACACAGGTCCGTTTATTTGGCGAATTAAACTTGTGAGGTAACGCAGCACTGTTTCACTTGGTCTACACTATCACACTAAACTGCATTTGAGGTGTGTTGAAAGATATACTCAAATTTAATGTGTTAGTTTGTTGGCTGTATGAGATTAGCAGTAAGCTAGATCAACATATTCTAACATTTCATCATGTTGAGCTATTGAGCTAACATTCATTAGTTTTATGTACATTTGCTCACCTGTCTAATAAAGTACATGCAAGAGTGGCGTCTCTGTCAAGTCGTGACTCGTGATGCTCTGTCAAGTCGAAGTTTGTCATGGACATGGAGCTCTCGGCATCTCGAAAACGCCACTCTGATATTGATCCCTGTTTTATTTCTCCTTTTGTCCCAAAGTCTGCTTGCCATGGTCCATAATGTTTGAACGAAACAACAACAGCGTGAGCGTGTCGCTAGACGTAACGCAGTTGTCCACGTCTGCCGCCATGGTTACTATGGCAGTACGAGCGGAAACCAGGGATAACGCGGATATCACGTTATTGACAGGCGACAAGTGAACATGGACAAGCCATTATTTAAAATAGGAATTTCTCTCAAATTAAAAATCTTTGGGAACTTTTGGGATATTGTAAGTACACAACTGCAGGAAATATATCACACTGTGCAAGTGATTTTTGGATATTTTATTACAAAAATCTTACATATTGTACCTTTAAAGTCACCATAAAATCAAAAGCTATCATTTTAATTTTTTTATGGAATATTGCAGTATTTATTATAAAACATTTATCCAGGCCAGTTCACCCAAAAGTGAAAATTCTGTCATAATTTACTCACCCTCATGTTGTTCCAAACCTGTATGAGTTTCTTTGTTCAATTAAACACACAAAAAAAGATATTACAAAGATTGTTGGTAACCAGACAGTTGATGGTAGCATTGTCTTCCATAGTATTTTTGTTCCCTTTCGTTGTCACTCCGAGTTACGTCGGATGACGACGAATGGGGTTTCGCTTAGAAAGCCTATCAACTTCGAGTATTACAAAACGAGCCAATGGCAAAGAAATGCCATGGGTCTGCAGAATTTGCATGACGTAACTCCGCCCCACCTCGTGGGTATAAAAGGAGGAAGTCCGCAACAGCAGTTTATGTTTTCGCTTCGGAGCCAAGTGTATTCTTCTCTCCACAAGCCAACTCTGAATTATCAGCTTCACGAACGAGTGCCTCGAGTGTTGGTGTGACGGCGATCTCCGGCGAGTGCGTGCTTCGTGCTTATCTCTGCAGTGGTTCATCAGAGAGCGCGTGCTTCCCCGGGCGCTTCAACACTTGAGTTTTCTCTCTAAAAGAGCGCACGCGGCACGTCTTTTTAAAGACGGCTCGCCCGTGCATTTAAAAAAAAAAAAAAAAAAAAAACGAATGGTTGCGGCAGCTTGGTATTGGACTCTGATGGGCACGAGCGTTGTCTGGTATGTTTGGGCTTGATCATACTAGAGCAGCGCTCGTGGATGACTCATGTTCTCTCTGTGGGAACATGATCATCGCGTCATATAGGTCGAGACTCTGTGAACTCGCAAGAGTGAGAGTCCCCTCATCCACCCCCCGATCTTCGGCTGGTGGCCAGGGTGACCTGAGGGTGTTGGTCTGGAACAAGGCGCTGACTCCGTGTCCGTGACCCCAGCCTCCCCTCAACGGCGGTGCCCGCTAGTGAATAGGTGATTCCCACGAGTCTACCCTCTGGTGGCCCGTGTGTTTCATTTAAAGCTACAGAGGATGATACTATGTTTGTAGCAGCTTCACAAGGTGGGTTTGATTCTCTGCGAAGTGACGACTCGTCACAGCTGCCACCCTCTGGTGTGCATACGGCTGTGCCTGAGTCTGATCCAGAGATGACGGCCATGCTTTCCTGGGACGATTGGTTTTTGGGTAAGGCCGCCGACCCTCGTCCACGGCAAACCCCAATACCTTCCCTCCCGGACGTGCATGATGAGATCTCGAAGTCCCAGAAGACCCCCTGGTTTTCTCGGGACCGCTCGCTGATCTCATCCGCCTTTCCCCCCTCGATGGGGCCGCTGTCACGGGTACACTGGGGTTCCCCCGGCTGAACGCTCTGTTGCGATGCTATGTGTCCTCAGAGTGCTTCTTCTCGGCGCAATCCTAAGCACTCTGCCGTCCACGGACCGCTTCGCCCCTGTCCCCCTCTGTCGCCAGACCCCTGCCAGAGCAGGCCCCCGCGGGACGACCAGCATGGTCCTCCCCTGGCCCCCTCGCTAACTGTGCCCCCACACCGGGCCGCTATGTCGTCCACGTCTGGGCCAGTTACTCCGCTTCGCTGCCCCTCCGGGGGGACGCCTGTCGTCCGCTTGATCCCGCTGGTTCAGTTCCTGGGAGCCTGGTTAGAGCTTCCCCGTCTGTCCCGCTGGATCGCGCACTCCATCAGGCTCGGCTATGCGATTCAGTTCGCACGGTCTCCTCCCCGCTTCAGGGGAGTCCGCTCCACTTTGGTCGGTGGCAATGCCCCTATCATGAGAGCAGAGATTGCCACCCTGCTGGCGAAGGGTGCAATCGAGACTGTCCCTCCAGCCGAGATGAGGTCCGGGTTCTACAGCCCCTACTTCACTGTCCCCAAGAAAACCGGTGGGTTACGGCCAATCCTGGACTTGCGCGTGCTGAACCGCTCCCTTCACAGGCTGCCGTTCAAGATGCTCTCCCCTAAACGCGTTCTCGAATGCGTGCGGCCCAGGATTGGTTTGCAGCGATCGACCTGAAGGACGCCTACTTTCATGTCTCCATTCTTCCTCGACACAGACCGTTCCTACGGTTTGCTTTCGAGGGGCAGGCATACCAGTGCGCGGTTCTCCCTTTCGGGCTAGCCCTGTCTCCTCGCACCTTCACGAAGGTCGTCGAGGCTGCCCTTGTTCCCCTTCGGGAACACGGGGTTCGCATCCTGAGTTATATCGACGACTGGCTGATCCTAGCTCACTCTCGAGATCAGGTTTGCGAACACAGGGACCTAGTGCTCCGGCACCTAGCTCGTCTGGGCCTTCGGGTCAACTGGGAGAAGAGCAAACTTTTCCCCGTGCAGAGGATCTCTTTTCTCTGTATGGACATCGACTCGGTCGCCATGTCCGCGCAGCCTACGAGCGAGCGCGCGCAGTCACTGCTGACTTGCCTGAGACATCTCAGGAGCAAGAATGCGGTTCCACTGAAACATTTTCAGAGGCTCCTGGGGCATATGGCATCTGCAGCCGCGGTCACGCCGCTCGGATTGCTTCATATGAGACCGCTTCAGCTTTGGCTTCGCGACCGAGTCCCGAGGTGGGCATGGCATCAAGGCACGCTCCGGGTACCAGTTACTCCGACCTGCCGTCAGTTCCTCACCCCGTGGTCGAACCTCAGTTTTCTCAGGGCGGGTGTCCCCCTGGAACGAGCTTCCCGGCATGTTGTGGTCTCCACGGATGCCTCCACCACGGGCTGGGGCGCCATGTGCAATGGACATGCTGCTGCGGGCTCCTGGACAGGACCCCAGCGGCTATGGCATGTCAATTGCCTCGAGTTGTTGGCAGTACACCTTGCCCTGCACCGCTTCCGGGCGTTGCTCAGGGGTCAACACGTACTAGTCCGCTCAGACAATACCGCTACTGTAGCGTACATCAACTTTCAAGGTGGTCTACGCTCCCGCCGTATGTCACAACTCGCCCACCACCTCCTTCTATGGAGTCAGAAGCATCTGAGGTCGCTTCGAGCCATTTTCATTCCCGGAGCCCTGAACTGTGCAGCCGACGAGCTCTCACGGCTTCAGCCCCTCCCTGGAGAATGGCGACTCCATCCCCAGTCGGTTCAGCTGATTTGGGACCAGTTCGGGGACGCACAGATATATCTGTTTGCCTCTCACGACTCGACCCATTGCGCCCTGTATTTTTCCCTGACCGAGGGCACGCTCGGCACGGATGCACTGGCGCACAGCTGGCCGCCGGGCCGCAAATATGCGTGTCCCCCAGTGAGCCTTCTTGCGCAGACCTTGCGCAAGGTCAGGGAGGACGAGGAGCAGGTCATTTTGGTCGCGCCATATTGGCCCGGCCGGACCTGGTTCCCCGAACTTGCACTCCTCGCGACAGCACCTCCCTGGCCCATTCCTCTGAGGAAGGACCTTCTTTCTCAGGGACGGGGCACCCTGTGGCACCCTCGCCCCGATCTCTGGAGCCTCCACGTGTGGCTCCTGGACGGCTCGAGGTAGGTTTGAGTACCCTTCCACCAGCGGTGGCGGCTACCATCACTTCCGCTAGAGCGTCGTCCACAAGACACGTCTACGCGTTGAAGTGGAACCTCTTCGTCGTCTGGTGCTCTTCTCACCGAGAAGACCCCCGGAGATGCTCGATCAGCGTTGTGCTTTCCTTCCTTCAGCAGGGGTTGGAGCGAAGGCTGTCTCCCTCCACCCTTAAAGGTCTATGTTGCCGCCATTGCCGCACACCATGACCTAGTCGAAGGTAAGTCGGTAGGGAAGCACAACCTGGTCATCAGGTTCCTGAGAGGAGCGAGGAGACTAAATCCTCCTCGCCCTCCTCTCGTTCCCTCTTGGGACCTCTCAGTGGTTCTAACTGCCCTGAAGAGTGCTCCCTTTGAGCCCCTGCAGTCAGTCGAGCTTAAGTTCCTGTCAATGAAGACAGCGCTCCTGGTTGCACTGGCCTCCATCACCTGCACGCATTCTCCGTCGACGAAGCGTGCCTGGAATTCGGACCGGCTTTCTCTCACGTGATCCTGAGACCCCGGCCCGGATATGTGCCCAAGGTTCCTACCACTCCCTTTCGGGACCAGGTGGTGAACCTGCAAGCGCTGCCCCCGGAGGAGGCAGACCCAGCCTTGGCACTTGTCTGTCCAGTACGCGCTCTTCGTGCCTATGTAGACAGGACGCGGTGTTTCAGGACCTCAGACCAGCTCTTTGTCTGTTATGGTGGGAAGCTGAAGGGAAAGGCTCTCTCCAAGCAAAGGTTGTCTCACTGGATAGTGGACGCCATTGCCTTGGCTTACCAGCAGCAAGGTCGACCGTGCCCCCTTGGTGTGACGGCCCACTCCACCCGGAGTGTGGCATCCTCTTGGGCTCTAGCGCATGGCGCCTCGCTAACAGACATCTGCAGAGCTGCAGGCTGGGCGACACCTAACACATTCGCCAGATTCTATAATCTCCGAGTGGAGCCAGTGTCCTCTCATGTACTCGCTTCAACTAGCTAGTACCGGACCCGCTCAGGTGTCTTCGCTTGCTCGCCATTCCACTCCACGGACTGGATACGTGTGATATTCTCCTCAGGTGAGCTTCCCCGAAAGCCCTGAGTTCCTCCAGCACTCCTGACGTCGGCGCCAGTGTCTATTGCCTGCGCGTCGGCTAGGTGCCTCCCGTGTGCATGGTCCCTCCCCTGAGCGACCCCCACATGTGTATTTCCACTGTAAGCCTCTCTGAGCATGTGTCTTTCCCTTGGCAAGCCACCTTGCCACCCCTGGGGTTGAAATATTCCACCTGCGGCTGGACACCCCAGTGTTCTCCATATGTTTCCTTCGGGTCATATGTGTATTCTCTAAGTCCCCCCCCTCTGGGTTGGCATTAATTGCATACTTCCCCTAGCTTGGGATATGCTTCCCAGTGTACCTTGGTATTCCTGTGTTAAATGGAGTCCTTCGTCCAGTCTCTGACAGGGATCTCGATTTACGCAGGGCACTGGAAGACAGCTGAGAAGGTGGCGTGATTAGACTGGTAACCCCATTCGTCGTCATCCGACGTAACTCGGAGTGACAACGAAAGGGAACGTCTCGGTTACGTATATAACCCTCGTTCCCTGAGTAGGGAACGGAGACGTTACGTCTGCCTGCCACTTTCCGCTGTACCGCGGGGATCGCCTGAGCTCAGTCTTGGCTCCTCAGCGAAGAAACATAAACTGCTGTTGCGGACTTCCTCCTTTTATACCCACGAGGTGGGGCGGAGTTACGTCATGCAAATTCCGCAGACCCATGGCATTTCTTTGCCATTGGCTCGTTTTGTAATACTCGAAGTTGATAGGCTTTCTAAGCGAAACCCCATTCGTCGTCATCCGACGTAACGTCTCCGTTCCCTACTCAGGGAACGTGGGTTACATACGTAACCGAGACGTTTTCCTACTATGGAAGTCAATGGCTACCGTCAACTGTTTGACAACCAACATTCTTTAAAATTTATTTTTTTGTGTGTTTAATTGAACAAAGAAACTCATACAGGCTTGGTTTGAAAAATGATTTGAAAAATGACAAAAATGATTTCATTCTGATTGAAATAAAAAACGTCCATGTAAATGTGGCTACTGACAGCGCCAAACGCAGAATAAATAAATGCATAAATGTCCACTGCGATCTTACTTAACAAAGGTTTAAGACAAATCATTGTCATTTAGGAAAATATTGCATGGGTATTTGAATCGAGATCAGAATCTTTCAACAATTGCAGCTCTAATTTCTGATAATATATGTGGCTCTGTATATTTCTGATATAGAGAAATTTACACTTAATTCAGAATCCTAACTACACATAGTATTAAAAGAGTAGTTCACTTTAAAATGAAAATTAGCCCATGATTTACTCACCCTCAAGCCAGGTGTATATGACTTTCTTCTTTCAGACAAATATTAATAAACACCCTGACGCTTCTGAGCTTTATAATGGCAGTGGATTGCAACCATTAGATTGAAGCTCAAAAAAGTGAATCTATCCATTATATAAGAAATCCACGTGGCTCCGGTGGGTTAATAAAGGCCATCTGAAGCAAAGCCATGAGTTTGTGTAAGAAAAATATGAATATTTAAAACTTTATAAAGTAAAATAGCTAGCTTTTAACTTTCTATCCTTTTGTCAGTCTGTGGGACCTATATGGTTTATCAAAGTGGGCCCCATATGTTTTTCCCATTCATAACCCATATAGAGATTACCTATGTGGGTACTACCTTGGGCCCATGTAGGCAGCCTATATGGGACTGATTGTGTTTGCCAATGTCTAACCCATTTGATAAACCCAAATGGGCCCCATTTGTGTTGCCCATTTTGAGCCCATGCTCTCATTTCCCATTAGTGACCCAACTAGGACCCACATAGGGAGCCCACCTGTTTTTGCCCATGTGGGACCTACTTAGCTGACCCAAGTGGATATCCATATACACATGCACATATACATGTTGACTGGGCATTTAAGTCTTCACAGTTAGTTTTGCACATGTAAGCAGCTTTCTACCATGAACAAGTTTATAATGATTTTCCCCAATGCTGATGTACAGATAAAACGTTAAATCTGAAGTAGTAGACATATATTCTCGGTTGTTTAGTTTTCTTAACTTTATATTGCGACGCTGTGCTGCAGAACTGGGGATTCCCTCAATACGTCATTCTCCAGGATTCTCTTGCGGTCAGGACACTTAACGCTTAATGGAATAATACAGTGATATAAAAGACTAAACGCACACCTTATTGGGGATGTAGGCTATACTAGATATAGGAACAGGCAAGTGGACTCAGAATATGTACATAATGTGCAAAGTTTCAAGCTAAGCGATTCCCAGTGAAAAACTGCCATAAAGTTGACTTGACACTTTTTGTTTCAAAAACAATTGTCATTATTTTACTTCCATAGTTGGACAACAGAGAAAAAAAAATGAAAATGGATACCTATTATGAGGAGGGCTTTCTTCAGAAAAGATGGATCTGAAATCATGACATCAAAATGTCTGTGGCAGTTATAGGCAGTCACACGCAGAGCTGAGTGACATTAATGAATAGCTTTGTAGTCTGTGGGCTCAGTAATATTTCTTTCTTCCTGACCAAACAGAACAGCAATATTTGGCCTTTTACTGTCACAAACACCCTGGCACAACGTCTGAAAGAGATCAGCAATGCACTAAAGTGCATGCATAATTCATACGTAAAGGAGAAATTTTAGAGTTCTCAGAGGTTTAGCTGGATTCATTATTGATGTGAGGATCTTGCTTAGTCTCCTCTTCATAGTCAGTGCTCATTTACTTTCAAAAGAGCAGACACGTTACTGTTATCCCTTGAATATCAGCTCTCAATTAATGTTCTTACCAGGATTTGGGCCTGGATTTAAACTGAAAGGCATATGATAACAAGAAAAGGAACACGGAGCAACAATAGCTGGCTGCTTCTTCATTGTAAACACATCTCAGATCAATGCTCAAGAAATACCTTATAATTCATACAGGCCACAGTTCTCAGATAAAACAAGAGATGAAGCACATCATATTAAAACCATGTAAATAAAGGAAACAATTTGCTGATACTGACGAAATCTTCTTAGAGTTGACATAAATAATAGGGATGCACTATATGTCATTATCATCATCATTATCAGCCAACATTAGTGATGTTTAATTTATCAGTATCAATATTGGTTATACAACAGTTGGTTCCGATTGTTGCATTTGATTGGAAATTATAACTTCTTAAATGGAAGGTTGCGTCCTAATAAAGTTTATACAGTACTGGACATGAAAATGTTGTTTTTAATAGATTTTATATGTATATTAAACTTCTTTCTAAATGTAAATCTTCTGCTAGAATGTTGTTGTTTTTTTTTTTTTGCTAATAACGGGCTTCATAAGTTTCACATATGCACCCTGTTTTTAAGGTCCACCCTGTTACATATTGTATTGTAAAAATGTCATGTAACAGGTTGGAAAAATTTCATAGAATGTGAAATTTGAAACATTTGGTCAGGATTATTAGGTTATAGCCTGAGCTTAATCACACTCTAAAATATGCTGGGTTGTTTTAACCAAATTTTGGGTCAAATATGGACAAACCCAAACGTTGGGGTAAAATGTAGTTTAAACGTTTAACCCGACGGCTGGGTTTGTCCATATTTGACCCAAATTTGTTTGTATGATAACAGACATTTCTTTACTCTGACAATACTTGAAAAAAAATTATACATTTTGACATTATATTTTTTCAACAAACCTGCTCAGTCAAAAATCCACCAAACTTTAGGAATGACCCAGATATGCTTAATAAAGATAATGATGATGATTTAAGAGTATAAATGGACCTGTATATATCAGAAAGGAGGAGGCAGGGGAATAGATGCATGAATATTTGATCACACATGATGACTGTGGCAAATACTGATGGAGGTATTCTCAATTTTCTGCATAGTTTGTCTTGTCACAGAGGACCAATTCTATATTCATTCAATTCAGCAGTTTGGCACACGCTCAGTCGTAGACAGGTGGTGTGTGCTGGATGAGATAGCTCACACCTTCTGCTAAAAGGAAAATAAAATGGAAAGAATGGAAGAGGTGAGAGAAGTTTAACATTGATCATTTCCTTTTGTGACAGGGCTTCTTCCTGAAGAATGAGTTAAAATGGATTTTGGTTCTGTGAAACAGAAAAGTCACTTGTATAGAAGCTCACATTCTGTCAGTGTGAAGATCTCCACAGAACTCTGGTCTTTCTAGTCGACATTACAGTAAGTCTCAGCTTCAGACATGCAGCATACACAGACTGAACATGGACCTTCTGATGCATATTGTTCACAAAAATGACAAAAGATTTCCAAAATAATAAGCTCCAGTCTGACAAAGTAAGTCAGCTCACTTGGTGGCCATGTGATGCTGAGCAGCTCTTTTCTGTATAGTACACTAAAAATAAAGGTTCTTTATTGGCACCAATGGTTCAGTGAA
This sequence comes from Gila orcuttii, assembly GCA_026230005.1. Classification (NCBI taxonomy): domain Eukaryota; kingdom Metazoa; phylum Chordata; class Actinopteri; order Cypriniformes; family Leuciscidae; genus Gila; species Gila orcuttii. The sequence goes on along the minus strand of JAPDVR010000003.1, from coordinate 42,755,591 downwards.
AAACCTTTTGCATCCAAGGAACCTTTCTATTCCACAAAATGTTCTTTATATTAGAGTATTGAATATATTATATTTAGATGATTAAAATGTTAATCATATTAAGTAAAACAATTGTTCACTGAAAAGTTATTTTGGGAAACCAAAATGGTTCTTCTGTGGCTTCACTGCAAAACCCCCCTTTTGGAGCCTTTATTTTTAAGAGTGTAACATACAACTACTGAAATAGGGAAAACCTCACTGTCAAGATGATCTTTTAATATTAACATACAAGGAGGTCAAAAGTCTGTGAACATTAGTGGAAAGGCTTCTATTTTGCAATAAAAATATGTATTTTAAAATGTGTTATCTGCATAATATATTTTGTTAGAATTTCAGTGCAAAGTTGAACTGAATGTCTTAGTATTTGTTTTTTCACCCTTTTGCATTAGGGACTGTTCGTTATTTATTTAAGGGGCCACCGGAGGAGTTTTGAGATCTGTAGTCAAAAAAGACTTGACCCTCCCTTCGCCAGTAATACATTTTTCTATGACCCTCCAAAATGATTGTGAAAAAAGGCATTACCCTCCCCTGGAAAAAGACATGACATCTTTGCGCTTGGCAAAGATGTTCAGATAGCCATTGCTTTTTTACAACCATGACAAACGAATGAACTCCTGCTTTCTCATCTTACTAAGGCTGTAACGATAGACCAAACCTACAATTCGGTTCGTATCATAATTTTTATTTTAGATTTTCGGTGCTGATGCAGTGGTGCAATGTAAAAAGGGTGGCGCTCCCAATAAAGTATCTTAAAGCTGCCACAAAGAACCGGCAAAAGTAATGATTATGAATATGTCAAATATAGCAAGGAGAGATTTTAATTGTTTATTAATAAACAAGTTTTTTCTGTGTCAGTGTGTCGGCTTCAAGATGAAGTTGACGATGCTGACTCGCGATCTTCACAGTAACGCGCCAGAGAGAGATGCAGATTTCATACGGATTACATAAGCAGAGAGCAGTCTGTTTTTCATTTTTAAATGTTCTGTTTAAAAGTAGACATCAAGCTTTCTATATATTTCTCAAGTCTGTGAGGCAAGTAGGCCTACATTATACGCTGAGTTTCGGTTCATTTATGAGACGAGAGTCCAGGTCACGCGCCGGCGACTCCGAGTCATGATGATCTATTTTCTACTATATTTACTTCTTATTTATTAAATCCAGGCAATTGGTTGATGAAACATTAATTAAAATTAAGATACAATTAATAAAAAACGAAATTTACTTTAAAGAAAGGCTTTGTGCTTTCTGAAGTCGCTTTCAGGGCGGTCATGTCCATAACGGAGAACTGTCACGTCCGTAACATTGTTTTTTTCCTCATAAATGCGAATACAAAAAATAAAATAAAAAATATTATTTTATGTTCTGTGGAGGCCGACCCTTCTTCATTCGGTTATTAGCCTACTTTTGTTTTGCACAGTGTAGCCTAATTCGTAGAATTATTAAAAAATATTTTGCCGCCTAAAAGTTGAAGATTTGTTGTGTCACATCACATGTGTATTTCGCACATATTAAATATAAAACGCATGTGTAGACTGATATTTTTCTAATGTCTTGACTCCTTCATTAAGGGATATGGATATATAAACAGATTCAGTATTAAATGCATTTTCTGATCATTTATATTTCACGTTTTGACTGCAAATGTCACGTCCATAACGCTGGAATTGCCCAATTTTAAAGAATTTATCCTCAACTATTTTTTTATTTGGTGTAGGTCTGCGTATTTTATTATGTTAACTTAAAATAATTCTAATAGTAATTTAAAAATGTGGTAGCCCTACGTCTAACACATCACACTCCACTGTTATGGTGGCAATTTCAGTAGATTTACTCACTAACATTGTTGTGGAAACACAATAAGAATGGAAACTAAAAGGTAGTATCGTACAGCGCACATTCTATCAGCTGCAGTTCTGGCGCCTTAAAGGGTTAGTTCACCCAAAAATGACCTCCGTTCATCTTCGGAACACAGTTTAAGATATTTTAGATTCAGTCCAAGAGCTTTTTGTCCCTCCATTTAAAATCTATGTACGGTATACTGTCCTTGTCCAGAAAGGCAATAAAGACATCATCAAAGTAGTCCACGGGACCTCAGTGGGTTAGTTAGAATTTTTTGAAGCATCGAAAATACATTTTGTTCCAAAAATAAAAAAACGACGACTTAATTCAGCATTGTATTCTCTTCCGGTTCTGTTGTCAATCCGTGTTCATGAGTCCGCTGACGTAAGACGAGCTGACGTGTTATCTGGTGCGCCCGAGCTTGGTTTACAGTCTGAGGGAGATGCATGCTGTAAACAAAACAATCTTTGCAAACATGTCTAAGGATTTCGACACAGGGGAAGACTTGCATTTTTTTTTAACCAGACATTTATTTGAACCCGAATACACGGACGCACCAGGGGCCTCATTTATAACCGTTGCGTACGCACAAAACAGGCCCTGAAAGAGGCGTACGCCACTTCTGACGCATAAGTTGTGATTTATAAAAACAAACTTGACGGGAAAATGTGCGCACCTGCACGCAAACTCTGACCCATGCGTACGAACATTTTGGAGACGGAGCAGTTTGGCGACACCGATGGTGAGCTGAGGGATTGATGGTAGATGAATGAAATTAAACATATTGAACTTGAAAAGTTGCGCATATAGCCTATCCATATTGCCATATACATACAAATCACTTTCAATCCTCATTATGCGTCCTAATCATAAATGCATGCTTGTTCACAGTACCAATTTAAATAAATAAATGCCAATAAAAGATCCAATAAAAGTGCATCAATTGAATTTCCTTAAATTTCATTTTGTTATGATCTAAGTGTGGGCGTATAGGTTTACCACTCATTGTCTGATTGGTATGACAAGGTGTAAAGGATTGAATGTGATCGCTGTTTACATAAATACTACGGAGACACTTCTGCATGTATAGCCTATTGCATGATGGATGCGCTGGCATTTCTGGAGGACTATGCCAATGGCAGACTTAGGAGAGAAAGAGTGTTTAGAGACCATGAAGATTTCCTGGCCCACGATGATGAGTGGCTAATAAGCTGATTTAGGTTCCCTAGAGCCATGCTCTTGGATCTGTGTGCTGAATTGGGGCCAACATTACAAAGGCCAACTACACGAAACCACGCCATCCCGGTACCAACCCAAGTCCTTTCAGTTTTAGGATTTTTGGCAACCGGGAGTTACCAGCGGGAGTTAGCCGATAGGCAAGTTTACAAATATGATAATGCAATTTTTTTTTCTGCGTAAAGCTTCTTGCGGAAACTTATAATTCTGTTAATTTGACATAGGTCTGGGATTTCACAGCCATCCCTGAGCTCCTTAATGCCTGCAGTTTTGAAAGGGATTATTAGAATGATCAATAGAAGGGATTATTAGAATGATCAATAGATGCATACAGTTTCCTTACACTATTTGGGAACAGGCCAATATCAAAAGGCAATTTGCAGCAATGTCCGGATTCCCAAATGTAATCGGCGCAATTGACTGCACTCATATTGCTATAAGGGCTCCACATGAGAACGAGTTCATTTTTGTGAATCGAAAACATGTCCATTCCATAAATGTGCAAGTTATCTGTGAGGCCAACATGATTCTTACAAACGTTGTGGCGCGATGGCCTGGTTCAACACATGACTCTTTTATTGTAATGCACAGCAGTGTAGGGAATAGACTTGAGGCAGGTGCCGTGCGTGATGGGTGGCTTCTTGGTAAGTTAAAATGGCTTAATGGTAAGTTAAAATAATGGTTTCTAACAGTTCAAGCCTACTGTAAAATTAATCTGTTATACTGGCAGGTGACAGTGGTTACCCTCTGAGACGTTGGCTCCTCACCCCATTTCCAAACCCTCAGAGTGCAGAGCAAATGCGTTACAATGATGCCCACGCTCGTGCGCGCTCGGTAGTTGAGAGAGCCATTGGCCTTCTCAAGGGTAGATGGCGTTGCCTTGATGTTTCGGGTGGTAGACTTTTATATCAACCAAAAAAAGTCTGCCAGATCATCATGGCATGCGCCATTCTACACAACATGGCACAGAGGAATGGTGTCCCTCTCCCCGCTGAGCTCCCTCGCCTCCAGCATGAGGAGCCTGACCCACACCCCCCTCCCCAACATGAACGGCATCATCAGGGCGCAAGGCTCCGCGAGGAAGTAATGCGGCATTTGTGAAGGGACAACAACACACAGGTTCATTTTTTAACAAGATCTTTTAATGTAGACGCAATGTCACCCAACACAACCTTTATTTGTTTAAGCTCATCTGCTATAACTGTAATTGCCTCAATTGTGTCCCTCTGTGTCTGAAGGACAGCCTCAGTCAACACCCGGCCACTTCCAACCGTGCCATGGGGTCTGGACGCGCTCCTGCTGGGGACCTCCGGACACTCCACAGCTGCTGCAGACTCAGCGCTGGGAGTCTCCTCACCACCCTGTGCTCCCATACCCTCTGGAACAACAAGGCCACAATAACCTATTGTGCTATTTCTATTTTATTTAATTGTGCTCATGTAATAAAATGATTTACCTGTTTCCACCATGTCTGTGTCTCCCTCCCTGTCAGACAGAATGCCGCACACACTGGTTTCTTCTATAATAGAAGCCAGCCGAGTCTCCATGGGGGACAGATCGGGCATCCCAGGACTCCCACCAGTCCCAGACACACTCTGTCGGTGACTGGCGAGCCTTTTTTTTGCCCTCACCTTTATGTCGGACCACTTCTTTTTTATTTCAGGAACCGTCCTGTTAGCCGAACCAACTGCATTCACCGCTGCAGTCACATGTTGCCATTCCACACTTTTTTTTTGTTAGTGATGCCAATGCTATGGCTACCAAACAAAATATTTTTTCTTTCCTCCACCTCCGTCACAAGAACCTCTATCTCAGTATCTGCGAAATTTCGTTTTTTCCCCTTGTTCTCAATTGCTGCCATTTTTTAGCATAAAGTAGGCTACCTTTTGCTGGCTCATTAATATGCACGGCCATTCACGAGGTGATTTGTGTAACGGAGGCCAGCTAGTAGCTGCTGTGCGTGTAAACCTCACTCCTCTGATCTCAATAGGCGCTCTAGCGACAGATGCTAGAGGCTGTGGTCTTTAGCCTCCTTGTTAGAGCGCCTGACTCTCATGCCGGAGACCCGGGTTCGAGGGTCGAGTGGGACCCGGGTGAAAGGGGTTACATTTGCATGGCCTGTATATGGTTGAATGTGGGCGGGTAAAGGGCGGGATGTCGATTTTTTTCACGTGCGCAAATTATCAGGTAGACTGTGATTTATAAATGGAAAATTGCGTGCCGGTGTGCGTACGCACGGTTTTATAAGTCTCAATTTTAGTTTGCGTACGCTATTTTTGGCTTTCGGGCGCACGCACACTTTTAGTAAGGATCCTACGCAGAGTTTTATAAATGAGGCCCCAGATAACACGTCAGCAGCGTCTTACGTCAGCAGCGTCACTGGCCTCGTGAACGCGGATTGACAACAGAACCGGAAGAGAATACAATGCTGAATAAAGTCATCGTTTTTTGTTATTTTTGGAACAAAATGTATTTTCGATGCTTCAAAAAAATTCTAACTAACCCCCTGAGGTCACGTGGACTACTTTGATGATGTTTTTATTGCCTTTCTGGACAAGGACAGTATACCGTACATAGATTTTCAATGGAGGGACAGAAAACTCTCGGACTAAATCTAAAATATCTTAAACTGTGTTCCGAAGATGAACGGAGGTCTTACGGGCTTGGAACGACATGAGGGTGAGTCATTAATGACATAATTTTCATTTTTGGGTGAACTAACACTTTAAGGCCTCATTATGCTTCTGCGTCAACTCCAAGGCGTAGCTATGCCGTCACTCCTACGGCGTCGTGGCCGTTTTATGGTTCTGCGTCAGGTTGAGTTGCATCGCGGTGCATCTGACCAATCACAGCCCTTGTGGTCTGCGTCGCCTCGACGCATAGTTACAATTTTTTGGAGGTGCACGTCGAGCTACGGCGGAGGGGTTTGCGGCGACGCAGAGGGGTCTGCGGGGGTACGCCGTCGATTCGACGCAGAAGCATAAAACAGGCTTCAGTCCCAATACACTCAACGTACATTCATATCACATGTTAATGCCGAGGTAGAGTTACATTCACAGGACACTGCACTTATTCGCAATCACAAAAGTTCATTATTTGCTCGTGCTTTAAAGCTATGCTTTTAAACATTTCATTGGCGTTCTGTACTTGATGCACTTTTTCTGTGCGCGTACTGAAGAAGTGCGCGTGCACTGTCAGACAGCGCCAAACTGTATTTTTGTTGGGTCAGTCCCATCTGATAGGGGGACCGAGACCGAGAGAGCTACATAAAGCTACATAGAAAAAATATTCACCAAACAAGCCACTTTGAAATTTTGCTGTTTTCATGAATACAAAAGTTGGGTGACCCTCCCCCTAGACTAAAAAAAGTTGAATGACCCTCCCCTCAACAAAGAATAAAAAGAAATGACCCTCCCCTATTTTCCTCCGGTGGCCCTTTCCATAAATACCGAACGGTCCCTTAATGACAACAGAGCTGAATGAATTTCACATGTTCTCCAGCATGATTTTAGATGATCCAAAGAGCATCAAACAAGCAGCAGTAGGGATTTGGTTGCATTTGATTGTGCGTTTTCATTGATTCACCAGACCTCTTTAACATTCATCCCTCCTTCTTTCCCGTCTTCTCAGGTGGGCAGACAATCAGACAGCAGCAGAAGTGAGAGGAGCAGTCTGGAAAAAGCTACCCGCAGCGTGGGACACTGTTCATTTGCAATGAGCGGAAACAATTAGGACTACCACAGCTAAAAACCTCTTGCAACAATACATAATAATAATAATTAATTAAACTGATTTAAAAAAAAATGACTGGGTTTCAATATTGCTGTTTAATTATACCCAGTGCCATAGTGGATAGTAGCAGGTTTATTATGACATAAATCACATTTTGCGTTTACATTAATTTTCCAAATCAGAAATTTTGACCAAGAAGCATTTTGACTGTTAATATATAGCCACATTATTATGGCACTCTACATACTGTCAGTCATGGCCTACTCAGGTTTTATTTTTAGGATTAATTACACAATAATAATAAAATTTTATATAATATGTTGTTATTATCATTATCACATCCCTAGTCCACACTATAAAAAATGACAAGCACTCATTAATATATATTATTATTTGTAATGCCACTCACAGAATATAGATACACAGGTAGGCTAATTCGTCACAGACAGGCAGCACCGTCTGCATCGTAATAATATCTTGATCCATTGGCCCAAAAAAACATCCAATTTAGATGAAATTGCAAGACATATTCGCAATTCAGAAGTGTTCAGGTGCCTTACAGCAAGCTCACCCTGTGTGTCAGTGTAGCGGTGCACTGCAGTCTGAGCAGCATGTGCTCTGCCTAATCACGAGGCAGGAGAAGCTCTTCAGAAGCTGTCTAATAAGACCTTAAGGGCTCTCCTGACGCCTCCCGTGAAGGACGTAAAGCCCCTCTGGGTATCACTGTACTGTAGTATCACATACTAATCATAACATCATTTCCTCCATGGATGGGGCAGTGAGTCATCATCTGTTCTAATGGCTGATACATTACAAACAAACACACAAGTGTTCTGCTTCAGACAGTAGGAGAACAACTCACTCCAGTAGTATTACTGAAGGAGTATCATGATGGCAATGATAAAAACAAACACTGTACTGTGTATAGTGAAAAGAAAAAACAGCACAGGGACTTTGAATTGTATGTATCGCTCAAAAAATGACTGCCTTTAGTAGTGAGTCATTGAATTATTCAATCGAAAAGACACTAGCACTGCGTCCGAAATCAAATACTTCCCTACTTTATATAGTACAGTATGTTCAAAACAGTAGGAGAAAAGTCCCTATGACCTACTACATCACATGATAATGACAACATGGCGGACATCTAAATTTCATTCATGTTACCCACATTCATACTATATAGAACATACTTTTTAACAGTCGTGAAGTAAGTTTAAATTCGAATGTAGTACCTACTCAGGCAGTATGCGATTTTAGATTCAGCGCATGTGTGTTCGACTTGAAGCGGCGCAGCGCAGACCGATCAGTGTATGACATCAAAGTACTGCGAGAGTGATTCGAAAGCTACCAAGTCTGTAGCTTTGTACTTACATGTACTTACCATAGTAATAACAGTAAAATATGCATAATTGCATGCAAATAACCCTAAACCAAATCCAATCCTACCCTAACCCTATAGTAAATACACGTAGTTACTTAATATTACTCAGTGCTTAAATATATATTTATAAATAATTACATTGTAACAATGACACCTTAAATTACACCTTTTTTGAGTGTACAAATTAAAGCAATATTCAGATTGTTGCAGAATTTTTTTTTTTTTTCAGATTGCAGAATGTTTTTTTTTTTTTTTTTTTTTTTTTTTTTTGTAGCTGCCCCTTGTGTAAATGAGGTCCACAGAGCGGTGAGAACTTTGACACCTTGACTAATTAAATTAATCCAAATGTGCACAACTGACACAACCTGCAGAATTTATGCCAGAATAAGCAGATTAACACTATAAGACATGAAAGTAAAATAAACACTCAAATAAACACATAAACACTTAAATGTATCTCATGCTTAAGAAACAACAGTTTTTTTTCTCTTCTAAGGATTCATGCATTTTGTTTTCTACAATAAAAGATTACAAATGCATGTTACTACAGAAAAAAAAAAAAACTCTGTTTTAAGAGTGATCTCCACATGTAGAAATGTGTGCCGCCTTCTCTTCTCTTTGTGCAGCAGAAGAGATTAACGCAAAGTTAGCTACAGTATTAACGTCAGATGTCTGACAGTACAGTGTGGTACAAGGTTCAGAGTTGGACCAAAGCCCAGGTTGCTAACATCCGAGTGTGCAAAGAAGGTGAATTGATGATCTCTTACTGTAAGAATGCTTCCGAGATATGTACGTCTACAGAGGCAAAGGAGTCCATTTAAACTAGCAATAAGGGAAAAACCTCAAGTTGTTTTGATTAATGTCCTTCTACAGCCACTACATTTGTTTCCTCTGACAGTGTGGTCATTTACAATTTGTCAGTCAGACCACATACGGAGTAAAACACAGCTAATGGAAACACCAGGGATTGACACTAATCCCTCTTGTCGCCTTCAGCATCTACGATAAGAACTTTTACTGACCGGATACAAGTTTAATGTTAATTTTGAGGAACAGACCACAATCTTACAAGCTATTTACTTTTTTTTTTTTTACTGCTTTTTTGTTATCCATTTTACAGTCTCACATAGCCAGACTTTTGACCAGACAGCATAAATTCTGGTTCACTTACTGGACTGCATTGTATTCCAGTCAAGAATTTCCCATTAGAACCATTAGAGCAATATATAAAGTGACCACCTGGGTTTTTGTTAACTAATGTTAAAACTATAAAAAAAAATAAAAAAAAGTTAATTGAAACATTTCCCAGCTATCAAAATGTGTTCTAAGAATGTTTCACAAGTTCACACTTTCATATAATCAGATATAATATAGAATACCGGTATGCCTATTTGGTGTGCTGGGAAGGGTCTGAGCTCTGTATTTAACCCCAACCCAGAGCACCCAATGCCCAATGCTCACAACGACATGCCTAGACACTTGTTCTAACGGCACTTCGTCCTGTAGAAAGGCACTGCAGCACTGACTGCACACGCTTGTTGGTGAGAGAGGCTCTGGCATATTGACAGAGTCCAACTCCATACAGAGAAAAAATATGCTTTGCACAGGGGAGAATGTGCTCTTTTTTACCCCCTGACGAGGCCCCCCTCGGTACCAGGTCCCTGCAATTCAGACCTCGAGAGTGAGTTAGAATGAGCCAGCCGTCGAGATAGTTGAGAATGTGAATGCCCACTTCCCTTAGAGGGGCAAGGGCAGCCTCCACGACTTTGTTGAAGATGGGGGGGAGACAGGGACAGCCCAGATGGGAGGACCTTGTACTGATACTCCCAACCTTTGAAGGCAAACCAAAGAAAGGGTCTGTGTCGAGGCAGAATCGAAATTATGTTTCATTAAACACAGTTCGGGAGGAGCACGTTCAAATAATCAATGCAATCAACTTTTCATCAACAATCATCATGTCTGGGAAGCATATATATATATATATATATATATATATATATATATATATATATATATATATATATATATATATATATATATATATATATATATATATATTCATTCAGTCGACTCACCTACATTCCTCAACAGTTTTTCAGCATCCTCCACCACCCCGACTCCTCACTCTTGGCTTGTTCCTTCCACAGCCAGGAATACGGGGGGAGTACTATGGGTTTGGGCCGAATACCGAGCCCAGAGCTCTCTTTGCCAATTGCATGCTCCACTTGGGGAATCTCCACATAACCCTTGGCGGCCATACCATCAAGGGTAGAGAGAGTGGAGGTGGCTGTGAAGCAGCTTCGGGCAGTGAAAGATGACATCACAAATTACATCACAATACCCAGTAGGTCCTGTCCCAGTTAACACAAATATGTTCTAATAATGTTGTGCTTCCGCTCTCATGAAGTGAAAACATTATTTCTAAATATTATCTATCTATTAAATATTATATTGCGTTTCAAATTTGAGCTTGATATCTCAAAACATTAGCTTTCAGTAAGATTTAGTTTGGGCTCAGTACCAACATTTGCACTAGATGAAATTTGTTTCCCTATTATATCCATCCAATTTTTGACCGCGGAAAGTACAAGTGTGACTATTTTTTTCAGACATAGAAATCATGCATTTTTAGTTTTTTATCGAGTTTTGTACCATTCCAATGTAAAACATTCTTAAAAATTCTTGTTATTATTATTTAAAAAAAATATTTCAAAAATGACTGAAGAGCAGCAGAGGGTTACAACTTTTAATAATTTTAGTTATTGTCATGTTTTGGCAGATGTGGACGATATGGATCCAATTGCAACTGTATACTTATACACAAATACTTTATACAAACAATAATATACATACAGACAATAATCCCAGGAAGAAGAGTGCAATTTAAAAGTTTAACACACACAATGTAACGACAACATTAAACAAAGGCTGAAGCAAACTGAGGGCTCAGCAAGAAACAAGTGCACAACATCATTAGTCTCCATGACCACAGACTAGTGATACGAACGCAGGAAACAGAAAGAAAACACATTAAAACAAGGAATAGTCCAAACTGAAACAGATTATGACAGTTATAAGAACATTTAAGGAACATTCCATTTTATACTTGCTAAAGTTCTGAGAACAATCCTTGTTGGCTGGGGTAGTGGAGGTATACTGAATGTTTTAAAAGTGCAAGCATTCTACAAGTTTGTGGTTGTCTTTAGATAGATGTGGGGGGAATAAAGAGACAAGGATGGGGAGAGCAGTAACACAGACAGTATTGAGTCAGGGGTCCTCCAGTGGGCCAGCAGTGGCTCTGCGCTCTCACTGAAGGCTCTGATTAAAGAATGATTTATAGGCCTGCTGGAGAGCCTTTTCAGCAATCCATCTGCTGAATGAGATTTTTTTCCCCCTTCAAGGGGTTTGGTAAATCAAGCCTTCCTGGCAAGGATCCTGGCCGGACAATGTCAATGTATTACTGAAGGCGAGTTATTAAACGCTATAATCACGGCAGCACAGGGGGCAGCACAGTGCACGCTGACATATATTTATCTTGCCAATGCCAGAGGAATAAAATCAGCACAGCGAGACACTGGGTGATTCCTCTTCAGTCGGACTCCAATCTGTGTGCAGAGTGGAATCATGGTAAATTTCGTTAAGTGTTGTGGTGATTGATGAAGGGAAAATGGCGGTCTTAATTTGTGTTGGGAATGTTGTTGGTGATCTAAGAGATTCCTGAGAAGACATACATCTTGTCATTAATCTTTAATTCAGGCAGCTTGCGTAAAAGCTTTTGACATTGTATTTGTTCACTCTCTGTCTGTCTTGATATGGGACATTAGATATGCCCATGAACTTAAAATAAATAACTAAACATAAAACATGAAGTAAAATCAATTTAAAATAGCATTTTGGGTTGTAAATATCCTAAACTTGTTGTTGAAACGATTGAAGGAAAATAATTTTAACTTGTCCCTGTTACAGTCAGTGAGTCTATGGAGCGACTGAATTGAACTGGATGTGAAGCTTGTATTTTTTGTTGAAGCACATGAATTGTCCAATTAAATGTCTATTATCATGATGTGAAACAATATCGAATGTGAAGCTGCCTAAATTGTTAATTTGAAATGACACTACTTTTCTTAAAGGGGTCATGAATTTAATAACTATTTTAAAATGTTCCCCGACATCCACTTAATGTTGGCAAACTTTTTACATCAAAAGTGGTAATAATTTTTAAATAAACTGCCATTTTCTACTATATTTTTGACACTCAGTTTTCAGGAGCGTGTCTTCTTTAAAACTTCAATGTAAACTCTCACCAGTGTTGTAGCCTACTCGAGACTCAACTCTGTCGCCAGACCATATTTTAATGGACTAGTGTGCATTTTAACTTGGTATTCACTCGTGCTCGAACATATTAGGACTCGGACTTATTCCCGAGTCCACTCGAGTCCAATTCAAAATATTTTTCATGATTATTACTATATGTTAATATTTCTTTAAATTGATGTTTGATTGACACATCCATGGTGATTTTCTTAAAAAAAAAAAACAGAAACAGGTGACCAAAACAGGTGACCAAACAGTTAACTGGAACCATTGACTTCCATAGTATTTTTTTTTTCCTACTATGGAAGTCAATGGTTCCAGTTAACTGTTTGGTTACTGACATTCTTCAAAATATCTTCCCTTGTATTCAGCAGAAGAAAGAAATTCATACAGGTTTGAAACAACTTGAGGGTGAGTAAAGGAAGACAGATCAAGCTTGAGTTTTGTTATCAATATTTGCAAAGTAATCGCCATATATTGGGTGATACAAAAAGGCTAATATTTTAATTAAATTTAAGCTTGGGACGTTTGGCCGCATCCTCCTCCAATGCCTTTCTTTTTTTCAACCTGGCTTTTTCAGCCCCTCCTGTCCTGGCCTCTTCCTCCCATCCATCCTCCCTGACGCGTACCGTTACGGTAGGACATACACCTGTCCAGCTATCAGTAGCCTACCTGTGAGAAAACGTTTTGGAAAAGACGGGCTATGGACCCAACCAACTCCGTCACATGGTACAACCTTGCTGCGCGCTGCAGTGTCAGAATGCGGAATGTGTGTAGCCTAATTTAAGAGAAGATAGACTAACGTGACAAATGTAAAAAATAAATAAAAAATAAAAAAATCCTCGACCGGCCCAAAAGTGAAGCGGCCCACCGGGAATTCTCCCGATTCTCCCGATTACCCACTCCGGGCCTGATTCTCCCCAATAAACATTCTACTGACCAGTGGCGTGCACAGACCTCCTCAGGGGCAGGGGCGGAGGGACCAAAAAGGGCACTAAAATTTTTTTTCATTTAATTTAACAGTACCTGCATTTTTATTCTCTCTTTTCAGCCAATTTGTGAAAGGGATGCTTCCTTTGGCTGCATCAGAGAGTTCCTTGATTTTTTTATTTTTTTATTCTTTCTTTCCTTGGCATTCTAAGAAAATATGTTGATACAATTATTAGAATGCATAACACATCAAATGAAAATAGGGAAATGATGATAATAATAATAAATATTATTTACTTTAACAAACAAAACAGTGAGAATCAAGAAGGTAATTATGGAAAAATAATTTTTAGTTTTGTTGATGTTGTAAATTTAATGTATGTATTATGTATGAAAGACAGTGTTAGCTATCATGGATCAGTAACACTTTACAATAAGGTTTCATTAGTTAAATTAGTTAACATTAGCTAATAATGAACTGCAATTCTACTGCATTTATTAATCTTAGTTAATATTAATTTCAGCATTTACTAAAACATTAAAATCAAAAGTTGTATTTGTTATCATTAGTTAATGCACTGACTGTGTGACATAACATGAATAAACAATTAACAGTTGTATTATTAACTAAGATATACAGTAACAAATGTGTTGCTCATGGTTAGTTCATACATGAGTAGGCTAATGAACAAATGAACATTATTGTAAAGCGTTACTATGAAATCAAAGATAGGCCTATGAGTTCCTTACAATTTAGAGTTGGACATGGACTTAAGATTTCATTTAACTAGATGTATTTCCCCTTGCACTTTTATTCCTTGGATAAAAACGAATGACATTGTCACTCAGAATGCGTCTGAAATCGAGTTATACTTTTATTGTAGTTAAGAATAACTCGAATGCTGCCGCAACTTTTAGAGTAGCATGGTGAGGGTAGGATAAATGTAATTTTCCATATTAGCTTTAACGTTACCTGCTGTTCGTTTGAAGACTCGCGCGAACTGCTGCGTAGTGCGTACCAGAACCGTTAAATGCGCACGAGGCGCTGCAAAGGAAACTCCGCCTACCACTTCTCCGCCAATTTTTTTTTTTTATATAATATTTGTTTGTATTATTATTGTTAGTGGCACGAGTGTGTAGCCTAAGTGTATTGTTATTTATTATAATATTTATAATAATAATAATTATTATTTACAATTATCAGAAAAGGGCACAATACATTTTGAGACAAAAGGGGCAGGGGCTTGAGCCCCCCCGCCCCCCCCCCCCCCCCCCCCCCTGTGCACGCCACTGCTACTGACTATAAGTAGCTTACTAATTAACAGCCTACTACAGTCTACTAATAATCTAATGACTGGTAGTTGACTTGTATTTGCAAAGTCACATATAGTTAGTAGAGTGTCTAAAGTGTCATCAGAAAGCCAATATGGCTTTATATATAATATTTATATAACCAATATGATTATATATTCTGTTACATTCTTGTGGTATTAACTTTTATCTGGGTTTCTACCTCACTTTTACTGAGGGGGAACATTTCTAATTTCCTAATCTGTGGTAATGACGTTCAAATGCGTATGGTCGTGTGTTGATGCATTTATCTGTTTCCCAAGTTCGGAACGATCGTTTTTACAGCTTAGTTTCCAGAAATTACTTTTTTTACTTGGAGGAAGGTTTAAGTTCTGAAAGTTGCAGTTTGTTTTCACAGTATCAAGCTCCTTTATCTTTAAAGATCAAGGAAAATTGGACTCCTCATGATATGACCCCTTTAACAACAGAGAGAGAAGAGAGAGGGAGACAGATTTTGTGGCACGGAAGAACGCATCCCTCCGTTATCATCTTTTATCAACAGAAACTGCAAGAGAGTGAAGAGTGGCTGGTTCATGTGTGAATATAAATAGCTTTGATTTGTCATCTACGCTAGAAAAGAAAACATTTTTAATTAGCATAAATACAGCAATAATTTCTCTCCGTTTGAAAATCGCAGCTGTTTAGTTGTTAATTTATAGTGAATATCATTCTTATAAGTTTCAGCAATAAACGCATTATTATTATTACATTTTTCAATTGCTTCCATCTGACTTTAAATCATCCTGGTAAAATAAAGCAGATAAGTGCACACTTCAGCTAGGTCTCATAAAAAGTGAATTGCCCAGGGCTTTTCTGCTGCCGCCATAGGAAATAATAATGAAATATATGAGAAGTCTGTAATTTTATTTTAGCAGGTTTGACTCTTCTCTTATCAGTCAATAGATGGCAGCCCTTATTTTCTGAGGGCATGGCTATGTACTGAGTGTCTAGTTGTTCTGATGAAGTGAAGTCCTGGGGCATCATGGGAGGGAGAGTTTGGGACCAACCCGAGCCTTTGATAAACTACGTCTGTCCTGAGGCTGGAGGTGAGGTTTGTGTTCAGTCTGTAGACTTTGCAATATAGGATAAAACTGATTAGTAGAGTGTGCTTTTAACTGCTTCTGCTGTTCTGGAGCGACTCATTTCATTTTGAAAGTTCAAAATAGACAGTCATAACTCAAGTGTCCCCAATAGTGTTTTTTTTTATTCATTTACATTGTTTGTTGTTTCATTATTCGTATTTAGTGTCATTTATTGTTTGCCAAAGTTACATTTGGATGAAGTCAATTTGGGTGCTGTCAGCCTAACTGAGGTCCTCCTTATAAGTTTGTAAGTGGTAATTATCACTTGATTCAAGTGATTAATTCAATGGATTTCTTTTTATGTAGCAATTTTATATTTCTTTTCCTTTAACCTATTGGCAAAGGAAGCTTTTAAATCTGACTGGAGCATAATGAAGAGCAACAGATGTGCATTAGGTGTTTAATTGAGGGTTTATTTCTGTATTTAATCATTCTTGTGCTGTCACAGACAGTTAAAGGAAATTTGTTGCACAAAAGTGACTTGAGTAGTACTTCCTGCAAAGCTTTATATATTTTTTAACAGTATTCCAACTGCATACACAACACCTTACAGTCCACATTGAGCTTAACCCTTTGGGGACTAAGCCCTTTTTTTACATTTGGGCTTATAAACTATGTAATGGAGATGGAACACTATGTGTTTGGTATCTATGGATTCAGAAGACCCCAAGCTAACATAAGCACGCATGTAATATGTTTATAAAGGAAGTATGAGTGAAAATGTACAATAAACTAGAGAATTTCAAAAACGGAAATTCTATTTTTGGCATTTATTTCTGAAAATCACACATCACACAACAATAGTGAACAGTTTTTGAACAAAACATATATTTGTCAAAGCCTTTGCTTGACAGACATGTGTAATTGTTAAATAAAATGTGTAAAGAACAATGAAAAATTTAACTTTATTTACAAATAGTCCCAGGCGTTTTTCTTAGGAATGGTTCTCCTCGTTACTCTCCAGTAATTGTTCCAGAGCTTGTTCCACCGTAAATCGTTTACTGCTTGCCATCATAAAAGTGCTAAAACAATAAATAATGCTATAATTGTATGTGTATATATATATATTATAATTGTTCTGTCTCTCTCTCATATCTCTGTGCGCTCTTGCTCCGTAAAGCCTTGTTTATAGAGGGTATGCACGTGACGTCACCGTTGGCCGGAGTTGACTGCGGTGTTTTTATGAGCAAACACTCTTAAAAATACGTCTTCCAGATGTAAATATCACATCAAATAGAAGTGTGCTATCTGGGATTATACCCAGATAGCACACTTCTATTTGATGTGATTTTTACATCTGGAAGACGTATTTTTAAGAGTGTTTGCTCATCTGCAATACGTCTATAGGACGTTTCCTGTCAGATGTCAAATAGACGTTTAGAAGATGTCAGTTTAACATGCATTCTAAATCATTACATCTTAAAGACATCTTCTAAACGTCTATTTGACATCTGACAGGAAACGTCCTATAGACGTATTACAGATGAGCAAACACTCTTAAAAATACGTCTTCCAGATGTAAAAATCACATCAAATAGACTTGTGTTATCTGGGTATAGTACCACCCCTTGCAAGGCTACAGAATCCTCCGATTTGCTAGAATACGTCATGGTAACCTTCCTCTGATTGGGTAAGAAAAATATTCCTCCATCGGCAATTTTTCCATTGGTTGTTGCCCGTGAATCTGCCAAACAACATCGATTTCATTGGCCTTTGACGTAGTGGTATTGCGCAACAAGGAAGTGTGTATACAAGCCGGGTAATCACTAGGCTTGTTTGAGATGAGCAAAATCTGCGCAGAACCGATCACCGGTGATCAGCGCGTAATGCATGCCGGTTAGAAATGTGTCCGAGTGCGGTCCGCCTTGCTCTGATGTCATGCTGACGTGTGTCATACATATACATACATGTTATGTGTGAATATTCCCAAACTCTCGGACAGTGCGATCTCTATGGGTTGTGCAATGTCATTTTATTTTATATATATATATATATATATATATATATATATATTAGTGCTGGGCAACGATTAAAATTTTTAATCGCGATTAATCGCATGATTTTCTTGCGATTAATCGCGATTAATCGCATTGTTATGCGCAAAATTGAATAATGACTTCTAAAGTATATTGCGCACTTTTGATTTAAATGTACTGCTATATACACAAAAGTGCAATAACTTTAAACAAATAAGGTGCTTTTATACCAGCAGTATTCCCTTTACACAGTAATCTCAAATCTCAACTTAAACATTAATGCAATCGAATCAAATATTTAAACAAAGCTATTTGCCACTGCCAGGGCATTAACTTTTATCTAGTTTGTTAAAAGGAGTCTAGTTTTCTTGTTTTTTTTTTCTGAACAGGTATCAACAGGTATCTTTTATCAGGGAGCAGCAGAAACAGTCTATGTAGTAGTCAGAGGTCATGATCACTACTACAGATATAAGTTGACCAACGTTACTTATAGTAGCTTAGGTTTGGTCATGCCATGGTTTCCCACGTAAGATTACATTAAACAGAGTAAAAAAACAATTTATATTTTATACTCACGCCATAGCTGTGTAGTGCGCGTACACTTCGGCGTACCCTGACGTGCACCTCTCCAAAAATGTAACGTCAATTCTACGCGTACCGCAAGCGCTGTGATTGCTAGAACCGCTCCCCGGGTTTCACATGCTCCCTCTGCATGTGTAATTGCGCGTCAAGGCGGACAACGACGCAGAGATATAAATGAAAACCAACGCGTAGTCTATAGCGTAGTCTTCGGCGTAAGTCCGACGCAGAAGTATAAATCAGCCAAGAGTGAGGTGTAGTGGTCGAGCACAAGGTGCAGCGACAAGCGGGTGCGTTCCTGTGAAACTGTTGCGGTCATGCTCGCCTCACGCACGCGCCCGCGCCCGCTCGTTGCCGAAGTTGAATTGTCTATAACTTTTTATAAAGGGCGCGCAGCACAAATCATTAGAAGAGAGACTGATCCTCGGCTCGCTGTTAGTGAGTTTCCAGAATCTAAATAGTTATTATCTATAGGGTTTATAGGTACTATCCATAGAGCGCCTGTCATTCACTCGCGGAGCGCAACCCTTTAACTGTTCACCAGAGAGAACCTGCCTCTCTCCACTGCTTGTTTGGGTGGGTTATTTGCTGCCTGACCAACATCCCACCCCTCCTGTGATCATGGTTTGACTGTTGGCCTATGTGTATTCAGAGCCAGTGAGCAACGGGCTTTCAAAATAATAATAATAAAAAAGACTGCGTTAACGTGCGATAAAAAAATTGTCGGCATTAATTAATAAATGCGTTAACGCGATAATAACGCGTTAACTTGCCCAGCCCTAATATATATATATATATATATATATATATAAACACATAGCCTATGTCTGTATTAAAGAAAAAATTATTGATAAACACTTATTTGGAATGGAATTAAATAACAAGTACTTTGGGTGTCTTGTTCATTATATTTATTTTGATATAAAAGCAACAGAACTTAAATTACATCCAGTTTATTAGCAACACTGTGCACGAGCGTGAATCCTGTGAATCCCGCAATATCCATCATTGATCTCGCAGGTCAGATCCACTGCAAGAAGAGAGAACTGTCCGGCTTGCCTGCGCTTTTTTCACTCCTCCTCTCACTGCAGGCGCCTACTCTCGACTACATTTAAGGCGAGGCAAGGCGCATCTCAAACACGCCTATTGTTTTCAGCGGAATCTGAGGAAGACAGCAAAAAAAGACCGCACCTCTCTATCATTAATAGTTTTTAAGATAATTACACTTTTGTAAAAGTATGCCATTTTGGGCGGTACCACCCAATCCGTCCCCAGAGGGTTAATAATGATCAGCAGCCATTAGTTTCCACAATGATTTAATATATTGTCATGCTCCCCAAAATAGTAGTAATTATAGCTAATGTGGAATTATGTTCCCCCCTTTTTTTTTTTTTTTTGCAGAATAAATAGACCTTAGCTGGATTTTCTGTATGCAATATGGGGTAGTCGTGGCCTAATGGTTAGAGAGTCAGACTGTTATTCCGAAGGTTGTGGGTTCGATTCCCAATACCGGCTGGAAATGACTGAGATGCCCCTGAGCAAGGCACCAAACCCCCAATCGCTCCCCGGGCGCCACATTGTAATGGCTGCCCACTGCTCCGGGGGTGTGTGTTCACTACTCCTAACTTGTATGGGTTAAATGCAGAGGACAATTTTTGAGTATGGGTTATGTTGTTCCAAACCTGTATGACTTTTTTTTTTCTCTTCTTCTGTAGAACAGAATCAACGATATTTAAAAAAATATTGGTAACCAAACAGTTTTGGGTCCCATTGACGTCCATTGTATTTTTATCCATACAATGCATGTCAATGGAAACCAAATTTGTTTGGGTATCTACACATTCTTTTAAGTTCCACAGAAGAAAGACAGCCATACAGGTTTGGAAAGACATGAGGGTGAGTAAATGATGACAGACTTGATGAAGACTTTTCCTTTAACCTTCCAAAAAGTATTTCCAGCATGTAAAAAAATAAAAATAAAAGACCTGATAGCAGTCCTTACAAGATCCACTTCTCAGTTTATCACAGACAGAGACACAAATTAGCTTGCATTATAGATTCCAATCGTACTGAGTATTGTGTAATTATCATGTTCACTAATCATTTTTCTGATTATATCACCCTGACATTAATTTGAAAATATCGCAACAACATGCAACAAATAATCGGCTAAATTATTCAGTTCATGTAGGAATAATTATTTGCCACAAATGGCACTCATGTGGTGATTTGTTTAGCAGGGATTGATCTGCCATCTGAGTAATGTTTTCCTGTAATACAGATGCAAACACACTAACGGTGCTGGATATGACACACACGTAATGATATGCTGATGGAGAAGAGATAGAAGTCTTAATGCTGAGCATAGATGCTGTTTTCAATCTAATCTCTGTCCTGGCCCAGTGGGCTCAGAGAAGCCAAAGGCCGTTTTATGGATAATGTGAATGCATGAGGAAAGCATGCATCAGCAAACAGATCCCAATATTGTCTGTGTGATAAAGCCCCCAGAGCCTGAATACTAACTGTGCTGCCTCCTAGAATGTGATTTGGGGCATTTACATTTGTTCAGTTATGAAAACTATGCAAAGACAAGGAGTTAAAGGCTGCCCCCTATATTTTATGTTTCACTTGGAACAGTGTTGCGGTCTAGTGCAGGATGCATAATATGCGCTGCTTCCGCTCTGCTTAAGCTCTAACAAATATGCACTGCTTAATGTGAAACAGGCCTGTGGTTTAGAATTTTGCACACAATACGCATTTTCAATACAGAGTGTCACAATGTAATCATCTGTGTATCCGATTCCCATGTGAGTTAAATACAGCATTAAAACCCCCAGATTATCCAAAATGTCAGCTGGAATCTTGTACCGACTCATATTCCTCTCATATTTGTACTTTGAATTCAGACATACTTTTCTTGTTACATACTGTTTTTTACCTACTATGTAGTATTTGATTTCAGATGCAGCCTCTCTCTGCCTGGATGCAGTAAAGACACTTGAAGTACTCTGGGTTCGGGCCAAATTTTGAGCTTTGAGAAAAAAATTAATTACTGCTAAAAATACTGCTATATTTTATAAAGATTTGTTCCTTTTAATTTCATGGTGACTTTAAGAATGTGCATGTAAATGCGCTCATTCACTCTTTCTGCAGGTTACTGTGTTACTTCAGTAGATGGCGACATGTAAGCTAACTGTCTTTATGAGTGAGTCACTGAATCATTCATTCAATCCACACATTCATTTATTCAGAAACACCTCTTCTGGTGTTGCCTAGAGACGCCACTTTAGTTTTTTTCCCCGCTCTGCATTGTTTGGAAATAATTTCGCTGGTAGAACCAAAATAGAAAAATCAGCTGATAATATTGTGTCTACAAAGTAAGTAACACAGTATTAAGTTATTGTTCATTGAACTACTATTTAAAACAATTGCATAGTTGTCATGTTGTTTGGGGAAAGTGCACAGTCTCTTAATAATTTATCTGAAAAATACTGGGATAAGTGAGAGAATTTAGTATGAATCTAAAAATATAGTTGTAACACAGTTCGTTGTTATAGGAAGAAGGAGGCGGGAACCGGCGAACGTTTAATAAATGTTAACAAGACTTTAATAAATAAATAAACACAAAATGAAAGTAAAGACGGCAGCCCCTCACGGACGACTGCCGCCACACATAATAAAACAAAACATTAAATAAAACAGTCCAGGCCTGGTCCTCTCTCTATCTTCACTGTCGTCGCTCCTCCTTTTATTCTTCCGCTCCTCCGTGAGAGATGCGAGACCGGTGAGTCGCGCAGGTGTCACTCATCGTCAATCACGCCACCTGCCTCGCGCCGTTCTCCCACGGTCCTCGGCCTCGCTCTGCCCGCCACAATAGTGTGTATATATATATATATATATATATATATATATATATATATATATATATATATTTATTTATTTATTTATTTATTGTATTATTATTATTATATACATTTTTTTGTATCAATCTGCAGTTCTGTACGTGGCAGTAATGCACCTATAAGTTGGTTTGCCAACCGCCATTAAAAACCAAAAGATGAAGAAGAAAAACATCCTGTTTGTCCATTTCAGCATAGACTCGTGCTTACGACACCTTTGTTCCTTGTTGCAAGTGAACTCAGCCTGTGTTGTATCTTCTTACACCATAGTTCTTCATGGTATTCGGCAGAAGTTCTCCTTTTCTTTTGCGGTCTTATCTTTGCACGAATATGTGGTTGCACATTTTGTTTTGCGTCGCCACTTGATGTTCGATGTAAAATCGGAAGCGTTAATTGGCACTGTTTATGTTTTGAATACACAGTTAGCGTTTTAAATGCACAGTTAGGCTTATTATGTATTGGTTTAACTCTTTTTTTTTTCTTTTATAGCTATGATGTGCTTGTGTGTATAATTCACGGTTCACGCGGAATACTTATCAGTCCATGCAGAGAGAGAAAGCTGGAACTGGAAGTGTTAATGCACACACGCTGCCATGTCAAATCGAGACAGTCTCGCTCCATGATTAAACAGGCATCACCATTTGCTCCGATATGACAGGAAACATGTCATTACCCTGTGGATGTGCACTGCATTTTGTTTATATATATAATTTTTTTTTAAGAGAATATGGGATGTGCACCTAGCACAACAGAGCTGTCTCGTCAGGAAAAAAGTGCCAATTATATGATTAAAGCTGTCTGGACCACTGACCTTTCTACATTAGCTCCGTTTGCTATTACACTCAATCAAGAAAGGTCAGCAGCAAACGTGTATCCAATTTAAAAACAACTGTTTTGTTCTGATCCATGGAAAATGTGTTATGCATTTATATGTGCCCGCTCTGACCAAAGCGAGTTTGCATTGTGACATTTGCTGACCTTGATAGATAAGCAGTTAGGCACGCCTTATGATTGGGACACGGCTTGTAGGAGTCCTGTTTTCTTATTGTCACTATTTGACCTTGTCATAGAAGTACAAAGATGAAAAGTGTTGTTGAGTTGATGCTGCCCATTACATGCTTAATGCTCTACTTAACCTCTGCACACCAGATCCACACTGATCAATAATAAAAGTGGTTGACATTACGAATTCATCGTTGGAAAACTTGCATTGGTCTACATTTTAATAGTGTAATCTTATTGTATACAAATGTAGAACTTTTCATTTGACCAATACAGCAACTTTCCAATCAATCATATATATATATATATATATATATATATATTTTGTATTAGGTCTTTTTTTCTGATCTAAATCAGCACTAGACAAACAGTGATGTTTTTTTGTAAGAAACGAAAATGCTGTCATCATGTACCCAGCCTCATGTCGTTCCAATCTGTATGCCTTTAGTCTTCTGTGGAAAAGACAGCTGACAGATTCAAGGCAGAATCAACTTCACTGTTAGAAATCCAAAAATACAGTCTATTATTAACAACGCTTTTGTGGTTTTCATTTGCTTAAGATAGAAATTTAAAAAAGAAAATCGGGTAGAAAATGATTTTAGAACATTCTCTCTTCTATTTGCTCTACTAGATTCTTAAGAAAGCCTGTTAAATGTTTTATGTTATACAGAGGGAATAGATGATGTGAAAGAACTGGTTGAGAAATTGCTCAATGTGATCACAGAAGTAGATAGATGAGTTTCACTTTATTAGTCTACAATTGTTATTCACCCTCGGTGTGCGTCATATAAGAATTGAATATTTTTATATATCCAGATAATCTCCCTCAGTTGTATGAAGTTAACAATGAGTTATTGGATGCTGTAGGGAAAATACATGGTTGTAGCTTGATTATGTTTCGATTGAATTTTGTTGAGAGAAAAAAAAAAATTGTTTATGTTCATTTCTGTGCTCATAATTTATTGCTGAATCATTGTTTAGACAAATGCACAACCGTAGTAGATTATTTATTGTAGATTTCTTTTTCAATGGTTTATGAAATTCATATTGTTGCAATAATGAGACAAAATTTCTCATAATTAGTCTTTGTGAAGTATTTATAATTATGTAATGGGATAATGCACACAGGGTAAACACTCCAGCTGTGGTGCACTGAATGAACCATCAATGTTAATAAGTGATGAGTTCATTGCTATGTGTTGGTGGAGGTGGAGAGAAACGAACAGACCGACAGAAGAGAGCTGGATGAAAAACGTGAATAGGGAGACACTCAGTGGTGGAGATCTGATAATACTGAAATCTGAGATTCAAGCTTTATTGGCATGGTACAAAATTGTAACCTTATATACAAAAATGTACTTATTACAATCATAATAATTATAAAAACTTAAATGGTAGATGATGATGATGTTGATGATAATAATGTGTTTACTTAAATAATATATTTAATTTAATAATAATTTATAGCCTTTCCTCCAGGTTGATAGGTTATTTACATATTTAGTCAGTTAAACTTCTCAGTACAGTGCAGCTGATTTGTAGAGAACGTGATGTTGAACGTTATTTATCGATCTAGGGTCTTATCTAACGAAATGATCGGTCATTTTCTAAAAAAATAAATAAAAATGTATATACTTTTTAACCACAATTGTTCGTCTTGTGCTGGTCTGCGACACGCCAGGCATTACGTAATCACGTTGTAAAGGTCACGCTGGATGTAGGCGGAAGTACCGCCCCATTGTTTACAAAGCGAACGAGCGAAGACTAATACAAACGCCCTTTAACAAAAAAGGTAAAACAATGATGTCAGTCGATTTTGAAGTTGGAGGAGAAAATAAGATGGAGTTTTTCGCCCTACCCTAACTTTTTGAACCAGAGTACACAGATGAAGACCTGAGGCAGATACAATGAGTAGACCTTCCGCCTACGTCCAGCGTGACCTTTCCAACGTGATTACGTGATTGCCTGGCGCGTCGCAGACCAGCACAAGATGAACAGTTCTGGTTAAAAAGTATATACATTTTTATTTTTTTTAGAAAATGACCGATCGTTTCGCTAGATAAGACCCT
Source organism: Gila orcuttii (assembly GCA_026230005.1). Lineage (NCBI taxonomy): Eukaryota > Metazoa > Chordata > Actinopteri > Cypriniformes > Leuciscidae > Gila > Gila orcuttii. Next base: position 42,730,160 of record JAPDVR010000003.1, on the reverse strand, counting down.
ATTCCTCAGCTGGGATCGTGCAGAGCCCTTTGAATCCCTTCAAAGCCCTTTGAAACTGCAATGATTTGGACTTCAACAATTTGGTTACCGTTAAAGTCCCTGTAAAGGCAATTCTAAAAAAAAAATTCTAAACACATTATAAATGTTAGAAATGTATTGCTAAAACATATTACAAAGACTGCAGAAGAGCGGAATTGTGGAGTTTTCACCATTGCTGTGTTCCGGATTTTTTGGGCGGGGCTAAAACGGGGGCTCGATGACGCACTGGAGATTCTGAGCTCCTGGACACGCCCCTACTTGATGACACACCGGAGCCACTGAGGCTGGCCCCTCCCCTAACAATATAAATAGAGCACATTCACTTCAGTTTGCATTTGCCGCTCAATCGCGAGTTACTGCCAGTACTGCTCAATACTGCAAATTTTTTCAAGATTTTGATAGCTTATTTTATGTACTTGCCGGCTTTTTTTATCATTCAAATTTGGCTGGGTGGCTAATAACACATTTTTCTGTGGTGTGACAAACTCAGAACACATACTTAATTTTGACTTTACAGGGATTTTAAAGTCCATTGTGTGAAGAAAAATCCTGAAATGTTTTCCTCAAAAAACTTAATTTCTTTTCCACTGAAGAAAGAAAGACATGAACATCTTGGATTGCATTGGGAGGAGTAAATTATCAGGACATTTTCATTTTGAGGTGAACTGATCCTTTAAAACCTTCAAACTTAAAGCTGTTAAAACTTCTCAAGCCAACATCAAAGTTTGTCTACAAACTTTTCAATCCATAGTGATTAGTCCTGGGGCCTGTTTCAGAAAGGAGGTTAAGTCAAACCTGAGAAAGCAGGGTAAGTCAAACTCTGAGTATGTTAACCCTGAAATGAGGGAAACTCTGGGTTTTCTGTTTCAGAATGGGAGGTAAGTCAAACCTGAGAAAGCAGGGTAAGTCAAGGCCGTTTCTGAAAGAGAGGTAACTTATATCAGTTACCATGGTAACTTACTCTGTGAACCTAACCTGGTCGGGAGCAGGTTTACTTCCGTAAACCCAGAGTTTATTTCGGTCTCCTCCCCTTTTTTAAAGAGGAAGCGGTGTTTAAACACCTCATTCATTATTTCGGTACATTTATTCATTGCTGTTTTTTCCCCAAGTTTTTTAATAAGATGAAGTCTATAACTTCTTAACTGGCAACTGAAAATACAGTAGATTAGAGTTAAATCATGTAGTTCTAAACAAATTCTACAGAATTAAACTGTGGTATTCACTGAAAATCACTGAACTGTGTTCATCTGTGCACCAGAAGTTGATGGACCTTCCTCCTACTGTTCTTCCACACTCTGGGGACGGGGGAGAGATAAGAATATCCGTTTATACTTAGATATAAACTTAGATTCTATAGGCTACTCCACATAAATAATGTGAATAAATGTGAATGTGTAGATTGATTGATGTGTAGACACATAATATTAACATTTCCTCTGTAGGCCTCTCTGTGACAGCAGAAACTGTTTCTTCATCCCCATCGTCCTGTGAAGATGAGTATTTGGTTGAGCACATTTTATAATACTATTTGTCATAATTTCTGGTGTATTGAGTAGGCTACTTACAACTGTCTGGGGTTCTGTTGGGACAGGAGGCTCCAAAAGACAGATATTACCATCAGAATCTGTTGGGAGCAACAAAAAACCCAACCCAACGTAAAATATATGGAAATATCAAAAACAGCCTATATAAAAAATAACACATATGTAGACCTCTTACATTTTATGAAGGCACTTGAATCTCCGGGAGTGACTGGCTCTGATGAAGTCCCTCCAGGAATTCCCTCAGCCATTTGCCTTCCAGCATTCAGGCTCAGGGCCATCTCCATCTCCTCTGCATCTCCATCTCCATCTCCATCTCCTCTGCATCTTCATCTCAATCTCCATCTTTGCGAGCCTCTTCCTTCTTTCTGTTGGCTGAGTAGAAGTCAAATGAGAATGAACATTTAATTGTGTTAATTAGACCTATGTCAAAAATGCTGCTGCACTGCAAGACACTGGATGCTATTTAGTTATTTAATATGTCAAATGTTTGTAAAGTCAGGTAGCCTACATCCATGATATGCTCAAGCCTTACCTGATTGAATTATGTTTTTATATTTTATTTTCAGCTGCTGCCATGTTCTTTTAATGCCTGCAGGATTGCACCTACATGAAAATTAAAATTAGGTTGAACACTGTTCTTCCAGTTTCACCTCTGATATTATAACAGTAAGGTAAGTTACTCTAAAATAGTTATTAATTACTAACTACAAATGACATCTTCAACAGTGTAATTAGATTAATGTAATAATTACTATCTCTAGAAAGTATTGGTCTACTTATTACTAATTACTTTATAAATCCCATATCAACCTCAACCACTTGAACAATACAAAAAGAGACAATAAACTGCACTTTTAATACTTTCAAATTAACAATATACAATTGCATGAATTATTATTGAATTGACCAAAGTGTGTAGAGAGAAGGTTACATTAAAAATATACCTTTTAAAAATGTTATGTTAAATCCACTATTGTTTTATACAGAATTGTTCTATAGTCTATGCAGTATTTAATGCAATGACATCATATTCTACTTTATATTACAGAATAATTAAGAGTAATCCCTTTAATTAAATTACAGTTTTTAATTTTTAATTTTAATTTCAATTAAGTTACTTGGTAATTACACCCAACACTGTATAACAGTAATTAAAATGTAAACTTACGCATTGACTCGAGCAACTATTTTCTCCCAAATTAACTCTCTCGATCGCCGCTGCCGCCCTGTTGCTTAAAAAAAAATGTTTGCGTACTGCTGGTGAGAAATATGCAGACCTCTTTTTGTCTGGCGCTGTTACCATGGTGACTCATAATATCTGCGCTCCATTGATAATGGCTTTTTATGGTTGTGGTGCACGCGCTTAACTCAGAGTCAGTCAACTTAGAGTTGATTGAACTTACTCATTTCAGCTGTTCTGAAACCGAAAACTCAGAGTTTACTATCTCAGGGTAAGTCAACTCAGAGTTCAAGTTTTAACTCCGAGTTGGTTGAACCTCCTTATTGAAACAGGCCCCTGGTCAGATGTATTACAATATTTTTTTTTCTCTCTAAACCAAAATAAACTTAAACTAACGGTTCCTGCAATAATGTGTTTAGTTACCCACAATATTCCTACCTAAAATTAACATCTGCTCCGGACAAAATATTCAGTACTGCCTTTTATGCTTAACTTGAACAAGAACATAATTGTTCGTCCTAAAATATGAAATAAATGTCATAGAGAACATTAAATTTAATTTTCTCATACATCGTTTTGGAAACTAGAAGGTTCTATCTGCATTTGACCTGTTCCAAAAATCCCCATTTACAAATTTGAGAGGATTTTGATATTGTACATTTAGAATACATATGGGGTCTCTGTCATTTTCATGTATGAAAGAGACTTGTTCCCCATATCATTTTTGCTATATGAATGCAAAAACTTTGAAGCTTAATATCTCAAAACCGCTCAGAATTCAGATAGAACCATTTAATTCCAAGGTGGTGAATTGACTCTTTGAAAGAAACCTTCCTGTCTGTGAAGATTGCTTAATTCGGTCGTTCTTTCGTTAGTTCCCACTTAATTAAAGGTACAATTATTACTATTATTTTTTTTTTTTTATATTCAAAAACCACTTGCACAGTGTGAGATAATTCATGCAGTTGAATACTTACATTGTCCCAAAAGTTCCTAAGGATTTGTAAAGAAATTTGTAGAGAAATTTCAGTTTAATAATGGCTCTGTCAGGATTCCATCCCCACAACGTTCATCATCACCTCCCACTCATTCTCTCTCGCCGCCCACTCAGCCTTTCTCCCTTTCATTATCCCCGGACTACTAATCACCGTCACCTGTATCCCATCACCAGAACATCCTATATACGTGCACTCTCCCTGCAGTCACTTGTCTGGTCTCGTCATTTCATGACTCGCAGACTCCCTGAACACTTACCTGTCCACTTACCTGAGACGCGATCGCTTCCCATCTGCAAGCCCAAACCTTCTTCCCCGATCTTCCATCATCGATATCTGCAAGAAAGAGAGAAAAGAGGACTATTACTATTCAGCTAAGCATCACTGATTGTTCTGTGTTGTTGTTACTCACCTTTTGTCTCCGACTTCGATTCATTCTGCAATTAAAGCATTGAACTCACCCTCTTGTCTGATTCGTCTGTGATTCCTGACAGAAGACCAGACCAAAGATGCAGAATCCGTCGGAGTCTGGAGAGGATCCCTCATCGGCTAATCCTCCGATCGCCGCTGCATTCATTCCACCACCTCCACTTCCGCAACCTCCCGCTGCTTCGTTCACTGCCTCTGCGAGTCCCATGGCCCGGCCAGCGACATACTCTGGTGAGGCGGAGAACTGCAGTGGGTTTCTTCTCCAAGTATCCTTGTATATCGCCATGAATGAGTATCAGTTCCGTAGTGACACCGCCAGTGTGGCTTTCATTATATCATTGTTATCTGGTCAAGCGCTTCGGTGGGCACAGTCATTGTGGGATTCAGATTCTCCGTTGGTCAAATCCTTCTCAGGCTTCAAACAGCACTTCAAAGAGGTTTTTGGGTAAACTGTATCCGAACTGTCCATTCATGACCAACTATTTAACTATTTAAGGAAATTCCTCAGTGAGTTCGTATGCCCTCCAGTTCCGCACTCTAGCCGCGTCTAGCGTTTCTACATGGATTGAATCCCAACGTCCGCCACCTGTTGGTTGTGTATGAAGACAGCATGGGGTTAGAGAATCTGATCCAGCAGACAATCCGGACTTCCCAGCGCCTCACCGCTTGTGATCGGTTTGCACCCACTGTAAGTTCTCCGCCCCGGCTCCATCAGTCACTCCTCCAGCACCAGTTCCTATGGAAGTAGACTCCACCCACCTTTCCGCTTCTGAACGCCAGCGCAGATTTCAACATTCCCTCTGTCTATACTGTGCATCAGACAAGCATCTCCTCAGTTCTTGCCCTGTTCGACCTCCGCGGCAGGCAGTAAGTTCCGTTCAACTCTCCCCGAAGATTGAGTCTCTAACACGTACCACTGTACATATCTTAACCTCCAGTGTTTGTCTCCCAGCGCAAGCCCTCGTTGACTCCGGGTCTGCAGGGAACTTCATATCCACCCAGTTTCTCCAAAAACTGAATATCCGGAGACGCCGTCTGTCTCGAGATCTTCCCGTCCAAACCATACAAGGCAAGCCACTAGGTCGAGGTCGAATAGGCTGTTTACACTCTGAGGAAATCTCTCTTATGGTGCTGGAGGAGTCCACCGCGGATATCATCCTGGGACGCCCCTGGCTAGTACAACATCAGCCAGTACTCCACTGGGGAACTGGGGAAATACTCCGCCTCAGTTCCATCCAGAAAAGCCCTTCTTCGTCTCGTTCCAAGTCGTCTACGGGTGAATCCAGAGTTCCTGTCTGTTCAACTTCGGTGGAAAGCCCTGAAGCCCAGGTTAAAGTCGAAATTCCAGTGGAGTACCGGGCGTTCCAAGATGTCTTCAGTAAGGTACTGGCAACTAAATTACCTCCACACCAGCCATGGGACTGCGCCATCGACTTGCTACCCGGAGCCACCCTTCGTAAAGGTCGCGTTTACCCTCTGTCCATCCCGGAATAGTAGGCCATGGAGGAGTATGTGGAAGAAGCTTTACATCAGCAGTTTATTCGACCATCTACCTCCCCTGCCGCTTCGAGCTTCTTTTTTGTGGCCAAAAAGGACGGAGGCTTGCGGCCGTGTATCGACTACCGTCATCTTAACTCACAAACTGTCAAATTACGCTATCCCCTTCCTCTGGTCCCTGCCGCCCTAGACCAGCTGCGTAGAGCACGCGTTTTCTCCAAACTGGACCTTAGAAGTGCGTATAACCTGATCCGAATCCGGCATGGTGACGAGTGGAAAACTGCCTTCGTGACCCCCTCAGGCCACTACGAGTATCAGGTTATGCCTTTCGGATTGTCCAACGCTCCTGCCGTCTTTCAAGGTCATAAGAATGGCCTTCATTGGTTACCTATAAAGTTCTGTATTAAATACAAGGTATTGCTTTTGACTTATAAAGCTCTAAATGGTTTAGCTCCAGTCTATTTAACGGATCTTCTATCGCCTTACAATCCATCGCGCTCTTTAAGATCACTAAATTCGAGGCTTCTGGTCATTCCTAGGATATCCAGATCCACCAAAGGAGGCAGAGCATTTTCACATTTAGCTCCGAAGCTCTGGAATAGCCTTCCTGATATTGTTCGTTGCTCAGCCTCGCTCTCCCAGTTTAAAACTAGACTGAAGACGCATCTATATAGCCAGGCATTCATATAAATTTTTTATCTTACAGTTACTGTAAATTCGGCCTCTAGTTCATAAACGCCAGAGGAGAACTGGCCCCCGACTGAGTCTGGGTTCTCCCAAGGTTTTTTTTTTCTCCATTGGGTCATCTAATGGAGTTTTAGGACACCATTAGGTCACTGGATGGAGTTTTTCGGTTCCTTGCCACTGTTGCCTTTGGCTTGCTCAGTTGGGGATATTCAAATTAATTAACCAATCATACCATTGATCAGCTCTACCAAACTTGGATGTCTTTTTTCCAGTAATAAACAAACATTGTAAAGTTGTTTTGATTGATACTGTGAAGCAGCTTTGATACAATCTGTATTGTGAAAAGCACTATATAAATATATTTGACTTGACTTGACTTGACATGAATGAAGTCCTTCGAGAATTCCTCAACCGTTTCGTAATCGTCTACATTGATGATATACTCATCTACTTGTCTTCGATGTCTGAACACCATCAACATGTCATCCAGGTCCTCAAAAAACTGAGAGCACACAGATTATTATCTGAAACTGGAGAAGTGCGAACCCAGTTCACTTCCTGGGTTACGTAATCAACCAACAGGGCATCCAAATGGACCAGAGGAAGGAGGAAACCATCCAGAACTGGCCACAACCCTCCTCCGTAAAGGAACTGCAATGTTTCCTTGGTTTTGCTAACTTTTATAGATGATTCATCCGGAACTACAGTCAGATCAGTGCTCCCCTCACCTCATCCCTCAAAGGCCGGCCCAAGTCTCTGTCCTTATCTCCCACCACAGTCCAGGCCTTCCAGCGCTTAAAAGAAGCATTCATCACAGCTCCCATCCTCATCCATCCCAACCCGGACCTTCCGTTTGTGGTAGAGGTGGATGCCTCTTCCACTGGAGTGGGAGCAGTTCTCTCTCAGCGCCAGGGTGAGCCACCCAAACTCCTTCCATGCGCCTTCTTCTCCAAGAAGTTAGCCCCGGCGGAGCGGAACTATGACATCGGTAACCGGGAGCTGCTGGCCATCAAACTGGCCATCGAGGAGGCACTGGCTGGAGGGAGCCAAGTATCAATTTGAGGTGATAACAGATCATCGCAATCTTGAATACCTAAGAGAGGCTAAAAGACTGAACCCTAGGCAGGCCCGCTGGGCTCTTTTTTTCACACGCTTCGACTTTGTGGTATCGTACCGACCTGGGAGTAAGAACTGCAAGGCAGATGCGCTATCACGACTCCATCATGCCTCAGTTGAAGACCTTCATCCAGAGCCTATCCTCCCTCCAGCCGTAATCCTCAGTCCTATCCTCTGGGAACTCGACTAACAGATCACCCAGGAACTTGCACGCCAACCCGCTCCGCCGGGAGGTCCAGAAGGGCGTATCTTCGTACCTCCACATCTTCGTACTCCCCTTCTGGACTCTGCTCACACAGTTCCGGGCTCTGGACATCCGGGTAGCAAGCGTACCCTCTCGTTCCTCAGTCAACGGTACTGGTGGCCGTCCATCTCTGAGGATGTTTTCAGGTTTGTCCGCGGTTGCTCAGTCTGTGCCATAACCAACACCCAGAGGAGACTCCCTGAGGGCAAGCTCGTGCCATTACCTCTTCCCCGACGACCGTGGTCACATATTGGGGTTGATTTCATGACTGATCTACCCAAATCGGGAGGCTTTACCGGTGTACTCGTCATTGTGGACCGGTTTTCCAAAGGCTGTAAGCTGATTCCCTTACCTGGTCTTCCCACAGCTTTTGAAGCAGCAGAAGCTCTCTTCCACAACGTCTTCAGGAACTTCGGCATCCCAGAGGACATTGTTTCGGACAGGGGACCCCAGTTTATCTCTCGGGTATGGTATGCCTTTTTCAAACTCCTCGGGGTCACCGTCAGCCTCTCCTCAGGTTACCATCCGCAGATGAATGGCCAGACTGAACGGAAGATTCAGGAGATTACTTGCGAACATACTGCCATCAGTACCAGGACAGCTGGAGCCGCTACCTCCCCTGGGCAGAATATGCTCAGAACTCCCTGCGGCAGAACACCACCGGGCTCACCCCCTTCCAGTGTATCCTAGGATATCAACCTCCACTCTTTCCTTGGTCGGGTGAGCCCTCGGAGGTACCAGCTGTCGACTTCTGGTTCCATCTGAGTGAGGGGGTATGGGACTCAGCTTATGTGCATCTCCAACAGGCAGTACGGAGGCACAAAGAAGTAGCGGACCGTCGCCGACTCGATACATCTCTGTATCGGCCAGGACAAAAGGTGTGGTTATCGAATCGGGATATCCACCTCCGTCTGCCTTGCCGTAAGCTGAGTCCTCGATTCATCGGACCATTTACCATCCAGAGGCAGTTGAAAAGTGACCTATAGGCTCAACCTTCCCTCTCAGTACAAGATTTCTCCATCCTTTCATGTGTCTTTACTCAAACCTTTCACTGATCCTGTCACTCCTGTTCCCTCAGATGACATTTCCACGGATGTATCTCCTCCTCCCGTTCCAGTAGAAGAGGAACCGGTCTATCACGTCTGTACCATCCTGGATTCCCGGCGGCGAGGTCCTTGTCTGGAGTACCTGGTGGACTGGGAGGACTACCGGCCTGAAGAACGCTCTTGGTTCCTACGGGATGACATCCTGGATCCTACTCTACTCTCCCAGTTGCACGGGGATCATCCGGACCATCCTGCTCCCAGGGGTCGTGGTCGACCTCGCCGCCGACAGCCCCCTTCTCAGTCGTCGAGAGCCACCTTGGAAGGGGGGGGGGAACTGTCAGGATTCCATCCCCACCACGTTCATCATCACCTCCCACTCATTCTCTCTCGCCGCCCACTCAGCCTTTCTCCCGTTCATTATCCCCGGACTACTAATCACCGTCACCTTTATCCCATCACCAGAACTTCCTATATACGTGCACTCTCCCTGCAGTCACTTGTCTGGTCTCGTCAATTCATGACTCACAGACTCCCTGAACACTTACCTGTCCACTTACCTGAGAAGCGATCGCTTCCCATCTGCAAGCCAAAACCTTCTTCCCCGATCTTCCATCATCGATATCTGCAAGAAAGAGAGAAAAGAGGACTATTACTATTCAGCTAAGCATCACTGATTGTTCTGTGTTGTTGTCTCCTTTTGTCTCCGATTTCGATTCATTCTGCAATTAAAGCATTGAACTCACCATCTTGTCTGATTCGTCTGTGATTCCTGACAGGCTCATCCCTTATCATTGTCGTATATCAATGATGTAATATCTGCGCTATCCTCGGTTTCCGTTTGTAGAAACCATATATAATACATTGATGCCTCATTAGCGGTCGATTCAATGGGCCACTATACGTAAGCCGCTAATAAGTTCTATGTATATGTATATCTATGATACAATATCTCGCACGCCGCTGTTGTGTCGTTCAGTCATCATGGTTCACGATTTTTGACTGGCAACTACAGAAAAAAAACGTAAACGTAGATCAACTGAGGCAAGCAGGCTTTGGGACAAACGGAGAAATAAAACAAGGATCAATGTCGGCGTGGCGTTTTCGAGATGGAGAGAGCTTCGCTACCAACTAGGGGCCTTATAGGTCAGTGGCAATATTTTGCAAGGATTATAGGTCAGTAACAATACTTCACATGATATTACAGTAATTTCAAAATGTTTATTGGAGTTTGATTATATTGTGAAACATTTAGTGGCATTATATGCCTAATCTTGACCTAAAAGGGTCAACAGTTCACCTTATGAATATTAACATGATAAATCACGTCTCTCTAATCTGTCAGATTTCAGAATTTCTGTCTTGAGTGTGTGTGTGTTTTTTATTCTTTCTTGGACTTTAAACAACCATAAGACTTGATTTTCTCCATCCATGAACTGATCAGGGACAGACATGAGCAAATTAATTTTAGACATGGGGTTTTTAAGACATTCAAATTAAAATGGGGTCTTACAGTAATTTTGAATTTTGAATTTGACCCTTGGATCTGGGATCCAAAACCATTTTAAAAGTATTTGTTAGTGCAGATTCAGGCCTTTAGGTATACCTCAAATTATGAGGCAGAATATCACTAGTGAAAATCAATTGTTCAACAGTAAGCATCAAAGGAGTTGAGTAGAGTATTGACTGGTTAGTTATGGTTATGTTAGCCCCTGCTGGTAGATGCCGTAACTACACCATCATGGAGGTCTCCGGACAGCCATCAAATGTAATATATTCTGACAATTTTCTTTTTTTAAACATACAATTACATATTCACACACTATTCAATGTATTAATTGGTTTAGAAAAAAAAAAGTGTTTGTGCAGCATGTTAATTAATCTGCAGTTATATAATTTTCATTTTTGTTTTTAATTAGTTGGGAGTGTTCCCTATATTTCATTCATTCATAAACTCACTGTCCAATCGATAATTCCTCTTTTCTCAGTGTCCTCAACTGAAACCACTTAGATGCAATTAAGATTAAGCAACTCTCTTTATTTCACAGAACTTGAACTACGAAACCAGGGACACTTTTATCCTGTAAGACACAGGGTGAGGAATAGATATTTAATGTGGAAACACGTCCTCTTGGCCAGAGTTAGGAAGGATATAGAGACAGGCTCTTCTGCCAGTGATGAATGGAGCGTTAAAGAGCAGAGCTGAAAAATGCGCTGTGGGGCTGTCTACTTTTCAGAAGAGGAGATAGTGAGAGGCAGAGGAAGGAAGGCAGGGAGGAGAGATGCAGAAATGGAGAGGGGGAGAAGGGCTTGAGAGGGTGTTGTTGATGATGCCGTTAGGAGACTCACACTTCATAAATTACACTGAAAGCAGCACCTCTCATACAACAGGGTGATGAACAGGCCCTGCCTCTGCTCTCTGCTGGGGAAACTAACTATTAATTGTTGACAGCTCACACTTTTTTTCATTGTCTTTCTGTTTATTTATTTTTAATTGAAAGTGTGCATGTCTTGCAGGTCATCAGTTTGCATGTTTCAGACTCAGATTCCATTAAGAGCGCAATGAAATCTACAAAATTCCATCGTCATGTTTGACATTTTGGGTGAATAAGGGAATGAAATTATTGGGTCAATTTCTGGTTGGCAAATGTAAGTGAAACATGTTGATTGGAAGCTGAACTACACATTTTCAATAAAAATACACTTTTCATGATGTTAGTTAATGTCACAAAGAGTGCTGTGATTAGGTTTTTTGTTTAGTTTTTTACATATAGAAGTATTATCTGAAAGTCTTTTTTTTTTTTAATCTGAACTGTGTTTCTACATTTTCTTATTTATTTAATTTTATTATTGCTTATATTTTAAGTACACATTTTTTCTGTCCCTTACATCCATTAGACATGAATTTGGCTACTAAAAAGGTTTAGCTGTAAAACTTAATTCCTAAAAATTAAAGGAAGATTTAATATAAACATCTGAAATAATGCCTATTATAGATGGGGCCCAAATGTCTGAGACCTAAAATATGACATTCAAAATGTCATTTCAACCTGTAAAATAAACAACGAAAAAATTAAAAACCTAAAATTCTGCCCTTTTTGTAGGTCTTTACTCAAGAAAGTACATATATGATATTGATCATGTGACTCTTTGTACAGATGGGATAAGATGTTCTTCAATTGAAGCTCAAGATGGTATTTGGATCATCTTAGATCATGCTGGAGAATATAATTATCAGTTTTGACAAACTTGTTCATGCAGTTCTGCCATTAAAGCAAAAGGTGAACGAAGCACAGACATTATGAATGACATCATGAATGACTTGTGATGCACGCAGCCTGGATTCAAAATGACAAGTTGGTTCATTTAGCCAGAGGAGAACTGTATATCGTATCTTATCTTATAGAACTGTACAATCTTGTATAAAGCACTATATAAATAAAAGTGACTTGACTTCATGTGAGACTGGAGTAATCATGCTGAAAATTCAACTTTGTTTAAAAAAGGTGAACGGTAGTGTATAAAAAAACAAAACACACAGTAGCATATCACTATCAGTTAGCTATATATATATATATATATATATATATATATATATATATATATATATATATATATATATATATACATATCAGTTATATGGACATTTTATGGGTTGGAAATAGGAAAGAGAGTAGTAGTGTTTGAGGGAGATGAGTTATGAACATTATTGCATTATGTATGGCTCATAATCAGAAGGTTGATGGTTCAAGCCTCATGAAGGCCAACCTGTGAATAAGACAAACAGCCCTTTGCTCTAGGGATGCACGATATATTGGCCACCACATCGGTATCGGCCGATATAATTTTTTATGTTTTCATTTTCGTTATCAGCCCGATAAGAAAATTTGGTTGATTTATTAAAGCCGATAAATAATGGATTATTTCTTTCAGCTGAGACACTTCAGATGTGCACTGTTCACCATGATGTTATTGAAATGCTTGAAATATGATTGTAGATCAAGTAAAAAAAAAATTAAAAAAATTCTAAAAAAAAATTTAAAACTAGAATCATATTTGCTACTGGTCACAGACTTTTATCCCCAATGGATTATATCAACAGATTTCACATTCCCATTTTCAGTTTTCAACCAGTTTGTCCAGAGTTGTAACTGAACTGGTTTCCATCTCATCGTCTTGTATATTTGATGCACTGTTCAGTATCAGCAAGAATTTTCTCGGCAATCCACGTTATGCATTTTTCACACTGGCAGGGAGTAGCGTGGATGGAGTCTAGAGGTGCTGGTGCTCTGTCAGAAGTGAGCTCCTGGGGAATGGATAACCATGTACATTAAGTGCTCTGCCAGTCTGTAGTCTCTCGGCTGCACAGCGGTGCTTTTGTTTGATGGGACATGTCAAGGAGACCACACAACTACGCTCTTTGAAACGAGTGATGGAAAATTGAATTCTTCTCCATATGTGGCATTCTCTTGCTTTAAATGGACGCTTATTGACGCCTCCGCATGGTGGCCCCTCATGACTGGTCCTCGGTCTGGGTCGATATTATCAATCAGCATGCCATGCAACCATTTCTCAGGAATTAACAGTACAGTACGACTATAGCTCCGCACAGAGCGCATTCTACTCGCCGTGTAAATCATCCGTTTAATAGTCATTGCATCGCATTGGGCTGTAATTGGATTTCTGCACGGTTACAGTCTCAGTTGACAGAGAATGTTGAGAGTCCATAAAGATTTCAGATGCTGTGACATCTAAAGGCAGGCCCTCTGCAGTGCTGTTCACCCACAATGTCTGTTAATCAATACGAGGAGGCAAAGCCGTCAACATGAGTGATGGGAAAAATTCAAGCTGCTTACGTTACTGGTCTTTGCTTTTTCGGTTGGACTTTTTCCACTGACGTTAAAAAATAAAAAAAAAATTTTCACTTCATTCTCTCAATAAAAACCTCAAATATGCAGGTCATCCCTTCAAAATTAATTCAAATAAATAATTCTTAACTGAAATTGTAGGCTCCACATATTTAGAAACTATATCCACATTTGTCACCTTTTTAGTAAGAATGGAGTAGATCTCCAAACTCATGGATTAGCTGTGTACATAAACTGAATAAGACAAAATGTATGGAGTTGATTTGAATTTTATGACAAAGGCAATTTTACTTTCTTTAAATATCAGAAAAGTGGAAATTGGCACAGAGCATGTTTGTGGAGGGAGTTTGAAAGAGAGACAATGTGCATGCAAGAGGATGTTATGTGTGAGTTGTAGTGTGTATGCGAGAGAGGGCTTCATAATCCAGATACTTTTGAAAACGCATATTTTTCCTTCCACACTGAGATGTTTTTGTCCTGAGAAACATGCACAGATTAAGAAGCTAAATCGGTTAAATTTTGAGTTTAAATTGACTAGTTACATCTGTATTTCCAGAGTTGTACACTTAGTTAAGCAGTTTTGTAAGTGGGCACACACCGTCTTCGAAGCTGGCATGATATTTCTCCCTATCTGTGCCAGAATTCAGATGCTCAACAGCTGTGAAAATTATGCTGGAATATATTCCTATATTGGCTTCATGGTAATCATGGAATGAAGCACTGGCATCTGAAATGATATCTCTGTCTCCTATGGTAAACAAGCCAGCACGCATTCATTAAAGTGCTCTCGGTTGGGCTTCAAATTCGTATTGACCAGCTGGGTACAAATAGGAACCATTCCCTCTATGAACTGACTGAATTTGTTCCAGTTTAGGATTTATTCTTCATCATGGTTATCATCAGAGGTTGGGAGGGAAGAAAAGAAACTGTTATTGCAGTCAAATTGATTTGGAGTTAAAAAAAAAAAATACTTATCTCTTTCTGGCAGATTGAGACTGCAGAAGGTTCCACCCATTGCAACAGTGAGGTGGTAGTTGAAGGCACAAGACAGAGATGAGTCTGTAACACAATGTTTACTGGTAAAACTCAGACAGGATAAACACAACTAATATTAACGAGAACCGACAAGGGACTGAACAGAACAGAGAGTATAAATACACAGGGTGAACTCAGGAAACTAACTAGACACAGGTGGAGGAAGATGAACTAATCAGGGATTAACAAGAACAGGTGCAGGCAAGACAGAACATAATTGTGACACCCATGTGGCCGCTACACTGGAAATATGTGATGCTTGTTTGTGTATGTGTGTGATTCAAAGGTATACTACTATTCATTTATCAGAGTTGTTGTAGGAATAGTCAGTGCCAGCCACCAATACCCTTTAGCAAGCGATACCAGTTACAGTATAACTTGGTATGAAAATAGTGTTTATATTTTTTAAATTGGTTTTTATTTTTACATTTTCAGTTTTCATTTTAACTTTAGCAACAGTCTGAGGGTCTTCACGCTCCGTTTGCCCAGTCAGAAACTGTGCACGTCCCGTCTGCCCAGTCTGAGACAGATCAGGAGATGTCCATTCGTGTGGCCGCCAAGGCACTTATGGACTACTTGGAACGTCTGGCTCTGGCTCTGGCTCTGGAACAGGCACTGGCTCCGGCTCCGGCTCAGGAACAAACACTGGCTCCGGCTCTGGAACAGGCACTGGCTCTGACTCTGGAACAGGCACTGGCCTTGGCTCCGGCTCAGGAACAGGCCCCGGCTCAGGAACAGACTCCGACCCTGGAAGGGCAGACACTGGCTCCGGCTCGGGAATAGCAGATACCGGCATGTCCAGGATCCGAGCCAGACGTTCCAAATAGTCCATAAGTGCCTTGGCGGCCACACAAATGGGCATCTCCTGATCTGTCTCAGACTGGGCAGACGGGACGTGCACAGTTTCTGACTGGGCAAACGGAGCGTGAACAGTCCCTGACTGGGCAGACGTGACATGAACATTCTCTGACTGGGCAGACGGGACGTGAACAGTCTCTGACTGGACAGACGGAACGTGAACAGTCTCTTATGTGGCCCCTCTTCTCCGCTGAGTCCTCATTTGGTCGGTACGTTATGTCACGAAACGTGCAAGGCACGATGCAAAAAGGTGTGAGGACTCAAGTGCAGGAGAAGCGATCTTTATTAAAAAAAGAAACAAACACAAAGCAAAACCCACGAGGGTGAAAAACACACTGAATGAAAATAAAACAATAACAAAACCTGAATAGGTAGAATATCACAGGGAATGGGAGACATTAGACAACGTACCGACAAAGACTGCAAACAAGAGGAGACTTAAGAAGGGAAACTAATCAGGAGGGAACAGGTGGAGTAACTCAAACAATAATCAGGTAACGAGGGGGAGGGATCAGACAAAGACAAGAGCACATGGCCCAAAATAACAAAACACCCATGTGCAACACAAGACAGGACAGGCATGTGACAATATTATCTGAGAAGTGAGAGAGTCTTTGGCCAAGACAGCTGTGGAGGTCTCATGTCAGAGAGGAATAACTGTTTACCTTCGTTTTTATAATTCAAGGGCACATCCCATTTCAGACAGTAAGCATTGTACATTTAATCAGACAAGAGGGAGTTCAATTCAGTCAATTAAGCTACTAGATAAGAAACCTTACAGCCTTGATGGTGACTACACTATTTAATATTCATATAATAATGAAAATGTACATATTTTAATGCACTCGCAGTTATATTGGCCCACACGTACAGCCAGGTCTAGGTTAGTCCCAGTTGCCTTCTCATTTCCCCCTGGGTGTGTGATGTCAGGTTAAAGGTCATATTGAACCCTGATGAGAGATTAAACACAATGTGTCATGGACGATGCCATACATACAAGTGGGTTGATTATATTCAGGTCCAGAGCCATGGCCAGAGATATGAATATCTAGATGCCGCATCAGCAGCTGTTTCTATTTACCATTATTCATCTGTACAGCCACCAAATTGGAAAAGTCTATATCTGTCTGTAAACACATGGAAGTCAATTAAAGGCAGTGTTATTTTAGGATTATTTGTACACTGTTATAGTTTTTATGAATAAATTGAAATAGTTCTAATCTAATATATTTTTTCATTTTAATTTGTTTGCCAAGCCGATGTTGATTCTTGTTTTATTACGAGCTCTGTCGCGTTCTCTTTTTGCCAGCAGACTCTCCTCTGTTCTGCGTTTTTTTTAAACGGGGTCATTCTTTAGAGGTTCAAAATTTAGCTGCTCCATGTCAAACTTTCTCCCTTGTTGTGATAACTAACCTCTGCCACACCATACACGCGTCACACTGGAGCAACTTTTCTCTCTTTACGGATGTGAGAGGCACATCCGGGCGAGTGCACGCATGTACGCAATTTCCCACAAAAACCATTCTGCCTGGTCTAAAATATAAACACTTATAATAGGCTTACCATAGTGATGGGTAAGAGAAAAACACGTTCTGGCAGATGGATTGATGACATATTGATGATAAAAATAAAAAATGTGCTCATTTAAAAAAAAAAAAAAAGTTATATCTTTAAAATGAGTTGTTTATGATGCGTGTGATCTAGAAAGCTTTTGGAAATATCAAAAAAATTTTTTTTTTTTTTTCAGATATTTAATCTATAAACACTCGGCATGTCCGTTGAAAGCAGAACATGAATGTTTCCATTGTTTCACTACTCTCACCGTCCATAAAAACAGGAAGCTTGTCAAACAAAGCATCTGATAAAAAACTTCTATCTCTTTGTGCTGACACAGCAGTCTAATACTACAGTTTTGCAGATAGACAGAATATAAATTGAAAATTTATGTTGCATTTCTCTTCATACTCAGGAAAGGCACTTTTTTCATGACTTCTGAAATGAACTAATGTCATTTGTAGAGCGGGCACTCAAAATTTCAGTCTCACTGCATCCTCGGCAAGTCCACAGCAGCTGAGGAGATGAAATGCAGTATGCCGCCTAAACTGGTTATTGTGGTAAACCACAACAGACACAAACCATCAGTGTCCTCTTATCTAGTCCATTAGAAGATGTGTTCCTGCTTTCAGTACATGGCGCGGCTAAATTGAAGTCTGACACTGTAAATGAGACAAACATAGCGGTTTAGGCCTATACTCTTTGTTCTCTCTCTGCAGTTGTTGCATTGTTTCAACAGTACCTGTAAATTGAATCTATTGCTTGTAATTGGCTGCCTTTAGTGTTCATGAAAATAGTTTCATGTGTTCAGCGCTCATTCAAATAAATAGTTCAGCCCAAAAAATTAATTATTTGTCATCATGTCATAATTTACTCAACCTCATGTTGTTCCAAACCCTTTCATGTTTGTTGCGGAGGACAAAAGAAGAGGGTTTAAAGGAATGTTCACACTGTTTTTTTTTTTTTTTTCAGTACAATAAAAGTGGATGGTAACAGGTCCATAAAATAAACCATATATTTCCAGGTATTCTGAAGCCATACGCTTTACTTAAAAAAAAAAGAAAAAAAAAAAAGATTTCTATTTTAAATAAACTTTGTTAAATAAGGTTCCCGGCTTCCACAAAAATATTAAGCAGCACAACTGTTTTCAACATTGATCATACTAAGAAATGTTTCTTGAGCAGCAAATCATAATATTAGAATGATTTCTGAAGGATCGTGTGACACTGAAGACTGGAGTAATGATGCTTAAAATTCAGCTTTGCCACAGTTATAATACTGTAGTAATATTTCATAATATTAATGTTTTCATTTTTAATCAAATAAATGGAGATACAGCATAAGAAACTTCCTTCGAAAACAATTATTTTTATATATATATATATATATATATATATATATATATATATATATATATATAAAATTTAATTGTTTTCGAAGGAAGTTTCTTATGCTGTATCTCCATTTATTTGATTAAAAATGAAAACATTGATATTTTTATATATTAATATATATTAATATATATTAATATATATATATATATATATATATATATATATATATATATATATATATATATATATATATATATATATATATATATATATATATATATATATATATATATATATATATATATATATATCCCCAAACCTTTGAACAGTAGTGTTTGTAATAAACACACTCAAACAAAACGGATAATCTTGTCTTTAAAATATTGCTTGACTGCCTTTTGTATGAAAAAGAACAGCTTAGACATTCTGCTAAATGTATTTTTGTTACATGCAATAAAAGAAAGACATAAGGTTTGAAAGGACATGAGGGTGAGTATCTTTTATTTAAACTGTCACTTTAAAGGGTTACACTTTATTTTAAGGTGTCCGTGTTACAGTGTAATTATGCATTATGTATTATTATAGTAATAATAATTATCTACATGTACTTACTATAGGGTTAGGATTGGGATTTGGTTCAGGGTTAGTTGCATGTAATTATGCATAATTTATAGTTATAACTACAGTTACTACTTGTAAAATGTGTAACAAGGACACTGTACAATAAAATGTTACCCTTTAATGTCTCCTCAAGCCATTTATGTTGACTAAACATTTTATGGATGTGAAAACAGAAGCACATTTTGCGTGTTTGATTGCCCATCATGCAGCAGAGGGCAGTAGCAGAGCATAAAAGACTGAACATATCACCTCTTTCTGTTTATCTCAAATTCTGGAAAAACCATCTCGTCCTGGCAGCGGTGAGGAATGAGATTTGTTCAAACATGGATATCACACTTTTCAAAGTAGCCCATATTTATGATGTCAGCAGGGTGAAAGAGCCCCTTTGCTTCTTGTGTTCGACAAAATCAAATGTGTCTGCGGACATTGAATCAAAGAGGGGAGGGGGCTGTTTTCGAGGCTGAGGAGAAAAAAAAAAAAAGAAGACGACATTTGCCTTGATCTCGTCAAAGTGAGGGTTCTGGTGAGTCATAGCCGAACCTTTTAGAAGAGCCGGTGATGCTCGTCAGGAGGTGAACAGATGAGAATGAATCTAAAGACGAAGTGTAAATTACCCCATCTCTATAAGAGATGAAAGACAGGACTGGAGAAATCTGAAATTGGAACTTAAAAACAGAAGAGAGAGGGGAAAAGGTGATGAATGGCATACAGAGATTGACTGTTTCCAGTGCTTCATGCACTGTCGACCCCCCCTGTGGCAGGTGGGCTCATTTCCATAAAACTCTTCTGCCTTCGTCTGACAAGAGAGAAAACATCTAGCACGGCTCCAACGCAGGACAGAATATCAAGATTCCCAGGATGTCTCGCAGCTATTTCTTTATCACTGCTTACCGCTTGCTTGTCGGCACACATAAATCTTTATGAATACATTTGCGGCAATATTTTTCCCCTGATATGACATGTCTTATAAATTCACTGTATCCTGACAATCATTGTAAACCATCATCCACCATTTTTATGATCAAATTAGGAGCACATAATCAGTTGTCCTACACTATTTGAATCAATTTTCTGAAGTCACGTGAATACTGGGAATCACAGCTAACAGGGAATGTTCTCGGAACTTTTGCCAATTCTGGTAAAGCGATGAGCAAGCGTTCTTCCAGTAACCTTAATAAAATGTTCGTTCAAAGTTAGTGTTCTCAAAACTTTAGCATAAAACTGGACATTTTGAATGTTCATAGAACATTCAGAAATAACATTTTCATAATGGCAACGTTAGCAAAATGTTCTTATGGAAGACGAATGACCCTAAAACAATAACCATGTCCATGTTATTTTAATATCATTGAGATGCTATTATTTTTTTATTAAATTATTTTATTTCAGTTTAGTTTTTGTATCAGGTATTTTCTTTTATAGTTTTAGTTTTAGTTAACGATATTAACTCTGATGCTAACTTTACCCACATAAACCTCAAAGACTGTCAGGCATTGAGCAGGACGCCTTTCTCACGTTTCAGTCTCTAAAGAGTCTTTAGTGGTCTATAGAAGGCATTATGGCACAGAACTACAGCAAAGTGACTGTCAAAATCTGTTTATGTTGCCTGAGTGAAATGCATTATCACATTTATACATATAAAACCACATTATAAGGTCAGAACAGAGTAATCAGTTATGTATTGCTATGTAAAGCAATGCATTCATCAGTAATGTATTTGCTGCTTGTCTTGAGTACATAGAGAATATTGCATATGTTGTGTCCTTCATAATCGATTCGGTAAACAAAACAATATGCTCAAACAGCTGGAGTGACCTGCATCGGGACACTATTGATTTGTGATTACTAATAACCGATCTGGAGGCAGGACGATATTGAAGCATGAGGTGTGACATGTGCCCCCTATTGGGAAACAGATTGATACCCAACTTACCTGGGTCAATGGGTTCCTAATTCATTACAGTCAATTGCTGTCTGTACTAATTGAGTCACAGATCACTGATGATAAGGACAGTGTTGTGTACAAAGAAAACAGACGCTTAAGCTTCTGTCTCGCTATAGTGAGTGATTTGGCTTAATGAGGTCGTACCTAATGCATTTTTCACTGCTTGTTGGCACTATTCTAAACGTCAGTGAAAAACATTAAGCAGTTGTTGATTGTTTTAAAATTGTTACCCCATTTTGGTGTATGAAATGCATCCTAATTTCATGGTGGATCTGTGCTGCCTTTTCAAAATGTACACTTAGTGTTTCCCCTGGCCCCGTTAATGTAGAAAGATTGAAAGGAGACCCTAAAATTTCATCTCGGTTGAGAAATTCGAACTGTTTTGTGATCTAGCTTTGGGAAACTCGCTGTGAATTTGTACACAGCAGGAGTCTCTATCAGCAGTGGCTGCACTGGCAGATAATCTGTTTCATTTGTGAGGAGAAATATTGTGGTGTTCACAGAGAGCCTGTCTGTATCTGTTTATAACAAAGGACTACTAGGTCTAACAAGTATTTCAATGTTTTTAGGTGACAGTCATGTTATATTTAAGGTAATTAAGGCATTTTTCCCCAAATGCCAAAATACACATTTTAATGCACAAAGGTGACCATAAATAAGATATTTGGTGTAAAAGTATAAACACCGTGGCACATTTGACATTTTTATTTTAAATGATAATTTTTTTGGGGGTTTGTTTGAGTGGTTATTTGATTTGAACAAACCCATAATGGACATAAGCAAGACCTCAAATCATGCAGCATTTGGAAAAGTACTGTGCTTTTACAAAAGAAAATGTCAGCAAGGATGCAGTAAATTGGTCAAAAGGGAAAGTAAAAATATTTAAAATGCTACAAAAGATTTCTGTTTCAAATAAATGCTCTTTGAACTTTCTATTTTCAGCACAACTTTTTTCAACATTGATAAAAAAAAAAGAAATGTTTCTTGAGCGTCAAATCAGCATATTAGAATGATTTCTGAAGGATCATGTGACACTGAAGTCTGGAATAATGATGCTGAAAATTCAGCTTTTTCACTAAAGTAATAAATAACTGTTACGGCTGGTGTGGTAAACAACACACACGAGTGGGAAAATACTCAAGGAAGTCTTTAATATTGATCAAACATAGGACCTCATGAGAAATGCATTAAGCACATCAACCTAAATGTAAACGACAGCCAACAGTGAACTGAGGATACTAAGTGGTTAAATACACAGGGAGTAATCAAGGGGGAACAGAACAAGTGTGGAACTAATTACAAACCATGACAACAGATGTACAAACCAAAGCTAATGCCCGGACATCGTACGATTTCGGGCTGTCCCAGACAAAAGATGACCAATCGTGGCTATTTTATGTGGTCGTGGCTCCTAAACGATGGTCGTACGTCGTACAGTGAGAGAGGTTCAAAGACGGCCATTGTTGCGGTCTTGCGACCAAAGATAGCCAGCGATAATTGTATGACAGTGTCAGAAATTTAGCATGATCATCTCACAGTGCTGCTACGACCGTCTACTGACTAGCCAATAAAAATGCAACATGCAATGGCATATTGATCAAAGCTACATGGCACTAAAACCTAAAACTATTTATCTCAAGCTCCATTTGCAAAATTGGAATGCCAAGTTGGCCTCTTTTCCCTAGCCATGACCGCGTCCATATTCTCCTCTCTTCTTAAGAGCACATAGCGCACAATTGCCAAAGTGTGATTCATCTGGCTCTATCTGTTTACCACTAGAGCATGCTGATGACATTTTATTCTTCTATGCTAACTTGCGTCGACACCATATGATTCAATAGGTGTCATTAGTCTACATACATGTCATACCAAAGTTTATTAGATCCAGTGTGATTTATAATGATCTTATAGTATTGCCGAAATCGCACAAGGCAAAATGGAGACAATGAAAACCAAACCAAAAAAGGCATGCACATAGTAACATTTGAGTTTTAAATTTGTAATATGTAACAATATTACTGTATTTACTATATATATATATATATATATATATATATATATATATATATATATATATATATATATATATATATATATTATTACTATTTTTTTATTTTTTTTATTTTTAAATCCCAAACGTTTGAATAGCAGTGAACATTTGAGCCTAATTTTGAACATTTGAGCCTAACCCTACCTTTTGATGCAGCCTTAGAGAATGTTCTAAGTCATTTAGAACGCAAGTTTATTTCATTTTCTTCCTCATCAAATTTCTGTCGCTCTACAGACGTCATCTGGTATAATTGAAACGATTGGCTATGAGCTACGTACAGGCGCATTTGATAGACATTCTTAGCACCCAATAAACGGCGCCGGGCATTCGTAAACCACGCCTCAAATACGAGAAAATGTACATGTGGTTCCCAGACCCAAGTCTCAACGAGAATTGGGTCTGGCGTTAGCCAGGCTACTAACACCATTGAATGGCACCATAAAAAGTAACTATCTCAGAATACCTCAGCAATCACATAGCAAACCTTAGTAACCAGACAACAACACATTGAGAAAGTTTTTGCATTGGCAAGCACAGCTCACATTTTCATCAGCAAATGTAAATATCGAGTTATTTTTGCATTTCTGGTGCCGCTAGTGGTGCAGAAATGACACCCTTCACCTTGAAGAAGATGATGCCAAATGTAATTACATCAGCATCATCCATCATGCCGCTTCTATAGTTGTAATCCTCTTTTAGCTCATAGAACTGCTCTAATAAATGCCTTGCGTAACATTTCAATGACCTGGATGATGATACTTGTGATGAAAAGTGATTGTCATATAGCACAATTTGAAGAGCTACAATAAACTGCACGGTTCAGTTCTGTTTGATTTTTATTCAGGCGGGTCTTTATCTTCCTGCCTTTGTGTCCTCACCTCGTGGAAACTGATCCTAGCATTGGGACTCCGAGGAGCTCGAGTCACTGTGACACGGCGCTCAGCCAGAATCCATATCCACACCACCCTTCCATTTGTCCTCATATCCCGCTTGACACTTTCCATGAGAACAAATACATTCTCACCTCTCTGACAATATAAAGGAAAAACTTGTCGCTGCTGCTGGCACCATTAAAGGCTTTAAAGGAATGTTCTATCAATTAGAGAGATTGAAAAAAAAGGACAAAGATTTACATTTTGTACATTTTAGTTGTGCTATTTAACAACATTGACCTTTGTTTTTTTTTTGTTTCAATTTTGTAGTGAATGTGAATATTATCAATTTGAATTTTAGCCATTTAACAAAACTAAACATCTTGTTATAAAATTACACTCCAAATAATTATTCATTTTTTTTTAGATGATTTTTTAGTTGGAAATAAACAAAGATTATTGGAGTAGGCTATAAAATATGGCAAAACGATCTCATGGCAGTTCGTAACCGTTTTACGTTTTGGAAAATTGGTGGCTACTTCGTGCGATCTGATTCATATGTTCTCGTACACTCTGCTTACGCCCCAAGTATGTTTAGTGGTGGAAACTTCATGCTTACTTTTTTCTAATAATCATACATTTTTCACATTGTGCGAAATCATACGAAATCGCACACCTTGAAACATGCTTATTTTTCCTGTGAGATCAGGTTGAAAATACTGTTTCAGTATTTAATGTTTAATTCAATGTGTTACTTGCCACTGCTTTGTAATTAATTGTGGAATTTACTAGCAATTTCTGAATGAAAATGTAAATCCGCATTTTTTTTTTTTTTTTTTTTTCAGTGTAGGGTTACCGATGAAGAAGAAATTCAGGACTTCAAACTGAGTTGAATTTATTTTCTGTGGAAACCTCTGATATGGATTTTCCATTTAGAAACAGGTTGAATAAAGCAGTAATATAGACTAGAGTATGCTGGCTCTTTAAATTGCAGATATTTGTCAATGGGTTCAGAAACATTAAACTGAGTGTGTGTATTTAAAATTGACCAAGAGGTCATGGGTCCGCTGATACGGTCGCTGTACAGTGAGGGCCATAAAACACAGGGCTGATATTGATCCATGTGTGTGTGTCAAATCGTTAGTATGTTTCTTGTCACAGGCGGTATATTAGCTGCCATGTCAGTAGCCTTCATTCACACATTTATTGCAAATCTGAAATTGCTGCAGCTTTGGATTGATTCCAGACACCCAAATGCTGTATAGGATCACTGTAATTATCACTTGAGAGCCCTTTGATTTTATGCTTCAGGATTTTTAAAGCACAGACAAAATGATCAACAGTCTAATTTACTTTCTCATTTTCACCCATCAAAATTAAATCAACCCAGAGAAACTTGATGTGTGAAAATGACTAGAAAGCTCAATAAGTGGATGTACTAGACTAATAAATATCTTATGCCAATCAAGTTAGCCAATCGAGTCAGATGTGGATATTTCCCAGTCTGTCATATTACCATTCTGTGAGTTGATTAAGAAAATAAAGTCTGGCACTAAAAGTGACCTTTTCATATTTGCTAAAACTTTCATTCAGATGTGCTTAACATGACATTACGAAAAGGTCATTGTTAGATTGGAGGCATAAATACCTTTATCCTAGATTTTCAGGAACTTAATGAAAATAACCTTTGTGTTCCTCTGCTTTGAGCTTTAAATTATGAAGCCAGACATTTCTTAAAGAGACAGTGCATCTGTGTGTGTGTGTGTGTTTGTGTGTGTGTGTGTGTGTGTGTGTGTGTGTGTGTGTGTGTGTGTGTGTGTGTGTGTGTGTGTGTGTGTGTGTGTGAGAGAGAGAGACAGAGTCCTGCAGAATTGAGACCCATATTTGGGCTAATCGAGTTTGTGTCTTTCGCTGAATGCGAGTACTGCCACACACAACCCTGGCCTGCTGCCACCAGTGGCTGTGATTGACTTCAATTATAGGCTTTGGGGATTACGTTGACCCAGGGTGGAAGTAAATTGTCTTGCTTTGCATATATAAATGAGCGATTATCAATCCTTTATCTCAGGGTGGCATCACTTCTCTGAACACTGCTGAAGAGAATTGATCAAATGAACATGTTCCAGCAAGCCAAGGACTTTTAAGTAAATAAAGACGAACAATAGTATCAGACATGCAGGCCATATCAACGCTTCAACTGAGACCTGTGTTAAAGGAATAGTTAATACAAAAAAAAGTCATTATTTTCTCACCCCAAATTGTTCAGTATTATTATTATTATTATTATTATTATGCAAGTATGCAAGGTCACAAAACAATGTATTTACTGTGTTATTCTGGAAAATTCCCCGATTTATTGCTGATGATTATAGGAGATAGAGTTTTGGGCTAATGGTTTGGGTGAAAGTTAGAGGCAAAAAAAGTGTAACAACAAAAGTTAATTAAATGCAATTACTTTAAATGTAATTACAATACATCAATATGTATCTGCATAACAAATAAATTGTATCAAAAGGTTAAGTAGTTAAGACCACCTATAGTGCAACTGTATGTAAACACAACACAAGATGTTTGGCTAAATGTCTTACTGTCAATGAAATTTTATGATTACGAATAAATAAAATTGTGTTGTGATGTTCTGTCATGTGACACAAGAACCAATGAGGACTGATTTTTTTTGACACATTTCTTGATTTTTACACCATTGCTTGACATTTTGGTTGGATTTGTGAGTTAATGAAAGCTATAATGAGCTATAATGAAAGTGTCACTTCTGAACACTTGTATGTTGCATATATTCATTTCAAACTTTTATGTCCTGTTTTTTATGTCCTGTGACAAAACAGCTGGGGCGGCACTGGCTCAGTGGTTCATGTAGGTTGTCTACAAACCGAAAGGTTGGTGGTTAGATCCCCGGTTCCACCTGACCAAGTGTCGAGGTGTCCATGAGCAAGACACCTAACCCCAGCTGCTCTCGACGAGCTGGATGGCGCCTTGAATGGCTGACACCGCCGTCGGTGAATGGGTTAATGTGAGGCAATATGTAAAGCGCTTTGGTGGCCATTGGGTCTGTTAAAGCGCTATATAAATGCAGTCCATTTACCAGCTGTTTTTTTTTTTTTTGTGTGCAAATGTTAAGTTTTGAGTGAAGTTAAATGGATGACATTGATGATGCATTCATTGTGATTTTCACTGAACAATTATCGTAGCTAAAATAATTCGCAGTAGGGATATTATTGCAATACCTATTGAAATCTTGAAAAAATATTAAACAAATAACAATGCTATCAGTCAAATTAATTTAATTTAATTTAATTTAATTCATTTTTTCCTCTATTTCATTTTTGGCCAATAAATTACACAAGAAGTATGTGCATACAGAGAGAGAGGTTTTCAAACTTTTTTTGGATACAGTTGTGTAACATCCCCACCTGGGGTTCCCCTCCTAACCGCCAGAGGGCGGCCTCTTCCATATACTGAACTCTATCCTCTGGTTTCTACTTCCTGTTTAAGGAGCCTGATTTCCTTTGTTCATTGTGAAGTATTGTTTGCCTGGTCTAAAATTCTGAGTGGTTTCCCATTATTGTTTCTTTCCTTGATTTTGGATAGGCTATAACATATAGAGGATAGCCTTATTATAGCCTACCGTTTACTCTCTTGGATTTGATTGCTTGTTTGGACCGTTTTCTTGGTTTTTGACCCTGGAATTTATTCTCTGGCCTACGGCTGTTTGATTCACCCTTTTGCTACTAATAAATCTTTGCATATGGATCCCTCTGCTCTCCCTGCTGAGTCTGCTATGTTACAGAGTGTCTCTCTTTCATCTGACATGATTTTGTGCAGCAATAGTAGCTCACTGAGTTTTTGTTGTCTTATTCTTATTTTCATTTAATTACAGGTGACAACCAGTGTTATGGTGCAATATAGTGTAGTATTAACATGATATCAATATTTCATTTTTTAAATGTCACTGTTATCGCCAATACTTGCGTTACGCCTACTTGCTACAGGGCTAAATCACCCTCTGCCCTTTTTTATGGAAAAGAGCAGCCTAACATCTCTATTTGTGCTGCACAGAAAATAATGGGGTCGAATGATGAGACGATGAATTAATGACAACATGTTCTGTGTCTCTCTTTAACTACTTATCTTTGACGATTTTTCATTTCCCAATGGGGACAAAGGAGTATACTGTTACTTTGAGCCCCAATGTACAAAGATGATGTTGTAATTTCCCGCACTTTAAAGTACAACAAATCCCATACAAGCTGACAAGATCACAAGGTGGATACAAAAGAAGAACTGTTAAAAATCTTCCCTGAGGGCTTTGACGTCAAAGTCTCTGTGTCTGTAACTCGACTCTAAAATGTGTAGCGTGTTAATAGTGTTTTAAGCAGGTGGCAACACAAGCTAAAAGTGCACTGTTTTGTCATTTCCTGAGGGGGCGAGTAGAGCCTTGTGTCATCTCCTCCACCAGTGTCTTTATGAGCCCTCATGTTCTTTTGAGACTTGCTTTACTGTTTTTATGTTTTTATGTTTTAAGTCTCAGAGATGCCACCGGTGTGTGTGTAAACATAACAATACTCTAAAATGAATCTCTTATTTTTCCCTTTAAAATCTTTTAATATGTCCCTCTTACACAAGCAAAACCCAGTAGGCCAATATTATTGGAGATTTTACCATCCATTGTATCACAATACTTTTACTATGTATTATAAAACAGCTATGTCGTCTCTGAGACCCCAAACTTGACCCTCAACTGTAGTGGCTTGGTCCTTGTGAGAGGAGGTGTGAATGGACAAGAACGCGGAGATGCGTGAGCGGAGGTCAGCAACAGCTGTGTTGTGTTGCGAGGAGTTGATGGAGGCTGTGGCGGCTCTCCTTTAACAGATTACAGCAGCTCTGTCATGGGGAAAGAGAGGCAAGTTCTGCAGACCATCCATCACCGGCCTTGTCTATATCCAGCCTTAGTCTGGCTAAGTCGTGTGATAAAGGTGCATGTCAGCTCCCCTCTGCTGCTCAACTGCATCCAATCCCTGCTGAAATCCACACTGGGTTTCTGGCTGGTGCACAAATCCACGCTGTTCAGCTTCACCTGCGGCCAACTTCATATACAGTGGAGAGACTATCCAGGTTTGACTTTCTGCTCTTTCTTTCTCTCTTACTTTTTCTCTGCTTCTTATAATTTTTCTCCTGAAGGATTAAAACCCCAACTGTGAAGAAAACATCCAGCAGTATTTTCCGTGCATATGACAGGGCTCGCTGCTCGTTGCAAAAGGGCAATTATATAGGCCCAACCTTATTGTGTGGCAAATCCTCTATCAGCTTGCACGCTCAGGGGATTCTCAAATTAATCCTGTCTGAAAGAGTGAAAGCCCAATCTTGTGTCTCTCTCATGTCATTAATACCAGTACAGTATGTGCTCACTTCATTCAGATTAACTGTCTGAATCCTGCATCTTGCTTGTTTGTTGGTTCTGCAGCATCTAAAGGTCCCTAGTCATCTCCATCACAAGCCTATTTATAGTTGCTTTTGAGTAGCAATGTGTGGGTTGTCTCCCTATTGAGTCACTGCACATGTAGTCATTTATTTCTTGCTGGAACAATGCACAAAACATCAATCGCAAACAATAGGCAGTACAGTGTTGTTTAGAGATCTATTGCTGCCATCCACAGTTCTCGTATCTCTGACATAAATACCAAATTCTTGCATGTAACTTACACATGACTACTTTGGGCTTCAGCCAATGAATCATTTTACTCTCCCTCATGTCATTCCAAACCAGAATTACCAAACCAATTTCACGGGAAAACTGAACTATTTACATATTCGTTCCAATTTGCTCAATGTGAATCGTACAAAAACGGACGATTTTAAGAAAAAAGGAAGCATTAAGTTCCATCCCTAACCCTACAATCCTGTCTTTCAGTGAAATTGCAGACTTTTCTCTGGTGACGTATGTCGAAATTCTCCAATCATTTAATCAACTTAAACCTGCCCCTTGCTTACTATCGACTGCCAAATCAATCAAAGCAAACAATCAGCTCTTGTAATCAATGTATTGGATGCAGGAGATATGTGCAGGAATAAAGATCTGATTGACTTTGACAAGGACCAAATTGTTATGGCAAGGCGACTGGAACAGAGTATCTCTGAAACAGCAAGGCTTGTGGGTCGATCGCGGTCAGCAGTGGTGAGAATTTACCAAGAGTGGCCTGAGGACGAACAAACCTCAAACTGGCGACAGGGTGGTGGGCGCTCAAAGCTCATCGATGAAATGAAGGCTATCCCGTCTGAGCCAATGGTTGCACGAGTCACTCAAAATTGTATTGATGGTTATGGAATGAATGTGTCAACACATAGTCACCGTGATTTTTTTCCAAGTAAGACCTGGATAACCATAATTTTGTTGAATCTGGAACAACATTCCCTTCTGAAAATGTAGTGCTAACCCTGTCCCTATACCCCTAATCCTAACTATAATTTATCCCTAAAATCAGAGGGAAATGATAGGATAGGTGAATAACACTAATGCAGAAGCAGCTAACCCTGGTTGTAAGCCTAAACTTGATGTTGAAATAAACTTCAAATCTGATTGGTTGATTGAAATGTTGTCCCAGGATCAGCAAAGATTGCTTACCTTTAACATGTTTTACTTGGTGAAATCACATTCGCCCACAACACACAGGGCATCACACTCTGCTGCGCATGGTGCCTATGATAACCCCTGTCCACCGTCGAAAACGCCTAAAATGGGCATGCAAACGTTGTAACTGGACAGTAGAGAAGAAGGTCGCCTGGTTCGATAAGTCCCATTTTCTTTTACATAACGTGGACAGCCGTGTACGTGTGCACCGTTTACCTGGAAAAGTGATGGCACTAGGATGCACAGGGACGACGACAAGGTGGAGGGTGTGCGATGTTCTGCTGGGAAACTCTGGTTCCGGCCATTCATTTAAACGTAAATTTGACACTTGCCACCTAGCTAAACATTGTTGCAGACCAGGTACACACCTTCATGATAATGGTGTTCCCTGGTGGAAGTGGCCTCTTTCGGCAGGATAAAGAACCCTGTCACACCACAAACATTGTTCAGGAATGGTTTGAGGGACATGATGAAGTGTTCAAGGTGTTGCCCTGACCTCCAAATTCCCCAGATCTCAATCCAATTGAACATCTATGGGATGTGCTGGACCAAGAAGTTTGATACACCTCGCAACCTACAGGATTGTTGTCTGATGCTAACCTCTTGGTGAAAGATACCACAGGACAACTTCAGGGGTCTTGTAGAGTACATGCTTCAGTAGCTCGGCACTGTTTTGGCAGCACGCAGAGGACATACAGCAAATTAGGCAGGTGGTCATAATGTTTTGGCTCATCAGTGCATATCAAGCACCTCATTGGTTGTAGTTTGGAGACATGCTAACCAATGGTGCTGCTTGCTGTTCTGTTATAAGTCTCTATTGTGCACCTCTCTCTGGGTGATCTGGCTCTCCTAGTCATTTTTTTTTCTTTCTGATTCTCATACCAAGACATCCGAATGTGGCCTCCACGTGCTTGACATTCAAATAATGCATAGGAACAAGTCATTTTCACCACCACGGGCGCAATACAGTATTTTGTTTGAAGAGATCATTACCTTTTCTCACAGCTTTTTTTTACCCGGCTTCCTTTCCTGCTCTGTCTGTGCAATCTGAATGCACAAAACCTTTCCCATCTGAATCCATACCTAATAGGAATATGTAATACATTTCACACCTTTGATCATCTGAAATTGGGGAGATAGAGTATCTATCCAGCGCCATCAAACAGTGCAGCACTCTTATCTTAAAAAGTCCAACAGAGCTGAAAAGAAGCTTTTCATGTCTTTTTTTCCTTCAATACTCGATGCTCAGATGCTGCTTTAGTGCTGAAGGTCAAAAAGTAACATGAGGGCAGTAAAAGATTTTTGACATTACATATAATTGCTGCACAAGCTCTGCTTGAACGTCTGCCGACCTCATTTGCAATTAATGATCATTTAAATAAATGTATGCTTGTTTGTGTTAGGTTCGTAAATCTGTGCTTTTTAATGAAGCAAATATTGATTCAGATATTTTATGATGCAGTAATTCATTTCCATTAACAAAAAA
Source organism: Gila orcuttii (assembly GCA_026230005.1). NCBI lineage: Eukaryota > Metazoa > Chordata > Actinopteri > Cypriniformes > Leuciscidae > Gila > Gila orcuttii. The sequence goes on along the minus strand of JAPDVR010000003.1, from coordinate 42,698,117 downwards.
CGAACAGTAGTTTAAGGCTTTGGGTTTTGAATTCTTTTGCATATTTCGTGGCTTCCACATGCTTAGATCATCAGACTGTGTTTTGAGTAGGCCTACTGTATTCGATCGAGAACTTTTTGACTGTTGATGAAGCATGTTCTTTAGCTATGCAGGCGTGTTGAATGTCAGGATATCTTTTTATATTACACATCTGCCATATTGGCACTGTAATTCATATAAAGACATTTTTTGGGGGTACCTATATGTATGACACATTTTAGCCTGGTCTTATTGTTTATAATTACTAGGTATACGTAACATTTACAGATACAAAAATATACTTTTCTGCGTTAGGCAGACATTGAAATGCGCATTATGATATGTTGACACCATCTAAAACATTAGCACTATTACACATTTACAGCCATAGAAACGTTAAATATTTATGAACCTTTTATATCATAACTTATATATAACATTTTTTTTCCTTTTCACTATTTTTATAGATATATTTTAGAACCCTTAACCTTGACATCAAACTACATAACCACTTTTCCACAATATAAAAATACAGTCAGAAAAATGTAAATTATAGAGATATTCCCTCTCTCTCTCTATCTCTCTCTCTCTCTCTCTCTCTCTCACTCACACACAATCACACGTTGGGTTTTTATGTTTTATGGGGACTTTCATAATGATTTTTATACTGTACAAACTGTATATTCTATCCCATAACCCTACTCCTAAAAACATTCTGCATTTAAAAAAAAAAAAAAGACATCATCTAGTATGATCTATAATCTGTTTTCCTCATGGGGACCAAATTTGTCCCAAGGTCAAAGATTTCGGATTTTGCCACATTTTCTCCCCACAATTTACCAGAAAATTTATGCATTTATTAGCATTTTTTATGTTATGTTTGTGGTGTTTTTTTTTTTTTTTTTTTTTTTTCATTTTTTTTCATTTTCTGTGGTGTGTTTGTGGTGTATTTTTAATGCATTTATTCTGTAGTGTGTTTGTGGTGTGTTTTGCTGTAGTGTGCTTCTGGTGCATTTACGCTTTGGTGTGTTTTTGGTGTATTTTTGCTGTAGTGTGCTTTTGGTGTATTTTTGCTGTAGTGTGTCCGTGGTGCATTTATTCTGTGGTGTGTTTTTGCTGTAGTGTGCTTCTGGTGTATTTTTGCTTTGGTGTGTTTGTGGTGCATTTATGCTTAGGTGTATTTGTGGAGTATTTCTGTTGTGGTATGTTTGTGGTGTATTTCTGCTGTGGTGTGTTTGTGGTGTATTTTTGCTGCAGTGTGCTTCTGGTGTATTTTTGCTTTGGTGTGTTTGTGGAGCATTTTTGCTGTGGTGTGTTTTTGGTGTATTTTAGGAGCCTATCATCTTCGAGTACTATTGAACAGGCCAATGTAATTGGCGTGCGTGATTCGCATCACACACTCCGCCCCCGTGGCGCGGGTATAAATACGGAAGTAGATGCACGCACTAGTTGCCTTTCGCTTCGGAGCCGATCGTTTGATGTCTCTGAGAGTGCTGTTGTTTACAACGACCGAGTCTGTCGGTGTTCCATAGGAAGACTCTCCCAGTGCTGGTGTTCTACAGCGCCAATTACATTGTCTCGTTCAATAGTACTCGAAGATGATAGGCTCCCTGGCGTGATCCCCATTCAGTCGACGTCGACTACGTCCTCCGTTCCCTCCTTTAGGGAACGGTGGGTTGCATACGCAACCTGGACGTTCAATTAGGACATTTAAGTAGCTTTTATAAACGTACATTAGAAAAAAAGCATTACTGATGTGCATCTTGAGACAAAACAAGTGCACTCACATATTGAGGGCGCTTTCACACTAGCACTTTTGATGCACACCCTGGTTCGAATGACGTCAGAGTTCGGTTCGTTTGGATGATGTGAAAGTTGTCTTCCAAACTCGGGTGCGCACCCGCGAAATTTACTCGAGTCCTTTAGTCCGCTTAAAAAGGGCGGTCTGGGGTACGGTTCATGTGAACTCCAGTATGGTCAACTGCATGAATGTGGTCCTCTTCATCCTAAAATTTAGGAGGTTCTGAGGGGGGAGCAATCGAGCTCGGGTTCGGAACAGGCAATCAAACCAAGTGTGAAAGCGCCCTGAGACATGTCAGTGCAAGTTGCTTTCAGTTAACTCAAGCATGCATTTTTAGTCCAGGACTAGGCTTAACCCTTTCACACGTAAGTTTAAAATATTCTAACTGACCCCCCAGCGTGAGTTTTTCAAGGCGACCGTTATTTAGAACTTGTCACTTTAATGTTTCCATGGTGACGCGTCATTGCTTGTCACGTGACACCGCGCAACCACAACACAGCGCTGAATGAATGATGATCTGCTTTTATGTAATTTTTCCTTTTTTATTAAAAATATACACAAATGTATTAGCTATAGCATGAAACACTGATATTCCGATTGTCAAATATGTGCAAGTGGATGTGTTTTGTTGTTTAAACACCTTTATAACGATCGCGTTAGTTGAGCTGTATGCGCAATGGGCGGCGCCATGTTAGTTTGTTTCACAGTTCAGAGAATCGGATCTGTTGGATTTACAACACGTCAATTCCTCCACTTCTCACGAAATACATGAAAGTAAGTGGCTGGTGAACTGGGAGAAGAATAGGGTAAAATCTAAAGCTACTTACTGTGTATCTGATATGAATGAAAGTGTCGTCTTATTATAATGGAAAGGATTATTATTGCCGCTTCCATAGACATCAGTGTGTATTTTACAAACTCAAAATCATTGTTTTGCTAGTACTTATGTGTATTTAAGTGTCTGAAACCTAAAATAAACATTATGTGGTTGAAAACACTCAATAATTGTGATATATGACAGCACTGAGTGCGTCTGTCTCTGGCTCAGCGCCAGCCAACGCGCGAAAGCACGTTTGAATTTAGCAGCTGATCACGTGATGCACTGACCGTTCTAATCACACCGGTGTGATCGTAGGCTCCAGGGACCAGCCAAGACTGATCACACCGGTGTGATCGTACGTGCGAAAGGGTTAATTAAGCCTTGTCTGTGAAAACAGGGGAAGAAATGATTAAACGATTACGGAAATGTTATTCGTTTTAAGGTTTTTATGTGTATTCTTGTTAAGCATTAAGGAATTATTTAAACGCGTTGGCAACAGAAGTCCCACTAAAGATAATGAAATGTTATAATTTCAAATTAAAGTCAATTGCATTAATTAAATGTGATCTCATTGATCGTAAATAGTACCGAATCAACTGATTAATTCCATGAATTAAAGCTCTCTGGCCTAAAGGTGTATTTTTTTTTGTTTCTTCAAGTTTCTCCATGTTTCTTCAGCCTTGTGGGATAGCAAAGTGTCATACTTCAGACTCTCAGGGGATGGAGCCATTTACTCAGGGGATTGAGGCACTTACACTTGTAGCAATTTCATTAAATATCCACAGGCAGAACTCTAAGTTATAATTTATTTCTCAGTTATAATTTATTTCTCAGACATAACCGAGAAAACAGTCTGTACTTATCACAGGCAGACAGGCAGACATTTTGATCACAGAGTCTATACATATTTTGCTTTATTTGTTTCTGTTTGCTGCATAAACCTTTGCTGCTGCCATATTATTTAATTTATGTCTCAGACAAGTTCATTAATGTGGTGTCATGCATGCTTGTCCACTACGCCAATGTTCTTGCTATGACCCCTTAAAGAAAACTTGATTTATAATTATTTCTGTCCGACTTTCATCTGAAATGCTCACATATTTATACTTGGTCTGCTTGACCCGTCATCAAAGAGAGTGTGTGGCGCTTTTACCAACTTCAATCTTTCATCCTTTCGTAATGTGACCAAGTAAAGCAAGGACATCAACCGTTTTACCTATTTGACTCATAATGATAATTATGAAATCATAATTTTTTTTATATATATATATAATAACTTGCATAATAAAACCTGCACTTCATGAAGTTGACAAAATAACTATATGATATTTCACATGCCAGAAGCAGGAGCAGTATAATGATACAGCACTCAGAGTACTTGACGTGACGTGCTGTGAAAACAATCCTGAACAAAAGGACATTATTATTGGACCCCATGATTACACTATTGCTCACATTCCATAAAAGAACGAATTCAAAACAAGTACAACGCTCGTTGTGGAAAACTGGAATACATCTAACTTAAGCAGGGAATAGATTGCTATTGAGCACAAGACAACTCAAATATTGGCCAGTTTATGGATTTGAGGCCTGAGACAATGAAAAAATAATCCATTGTTGCTTGTCTTTGCTTGTGAATTTATCAATGTCAGTCCAGCCTCATTATTTCTTAATCTGTAAAATGAAGCAAAATCAGGTTCCTGGTCTATAGACAACCTATAAATGCAAGAAAAAGTGCTTGTGTTTTTAAATATAGTTTTCTGTTATCATACTATCATAATTACACACAGAGGTCAGTTTTGAATAATGTTTGCCATGGGTGCTATAACATTTAAAATAATAATTAAAAAAAAAAATAATAATCGTAATGTTTCAAATAGAACATGTTTTCTTGGGAATACATTCTGGGAATGCTGTTGTTTTCTTGGGAATGCTATTCGTTTCCTTTATCAAAAGCCTGTTTCTTAATCATCCTCTATTTTTAGTGGGAAAACAAGAACACAAACATCAAAAAGTATTTAAAATGTATTTGATGGATTCTGTGAGGTTTTATTTCATTTGTTGGTTTGTCTCAATCTAAAACAATTTATTCTGTTAAAGGGGTCATAACATGAGAAATCAAATTTGCCTTAATAAGAGGTATTTGTACCATTAAAACATCCCGCTAGTTTCAGAGTTTAAAACATCCTCTGTTATAAACAAATCATTTGTTTAATCAAGCTCCAACACAGCTCATTTTGATATTGCGGGATCAGTGAAATAACACGGGCAAACACATTTGCATATGACTGCCTCCAGAGAAAGATTTCAACAAATAGTTGTACATCATCACACCCTAAGCCCCGCCCACTGGCGTTTAGTCGCTTAGCGGCTGATATTTGTCTACACTGGATGTGAGCATCGCGTCTAAAGCAAATAGAACCTATTATAATCACTGGGGTTGTCTTCACTGGACACAGTATAGATACATGTTCAGTTTCTGACACTCCACATATGAGTCTGCCGACAACAGGACAAATGGAAGAGTGAATGAACATCCACTTTGTTTAAACAGCTCGTTTGCGTCTTTAGAAGGATCCTATGGGTTAAATTGCGGCCACGGATCAAAATATAAATATAGCTGCAAGCAGCAATTACCGGGGCCAAGCGCAAAAGCAGCCGACAAGACATGCCAACATGGCAGGGAGTTTCAGACCAACTACAGCAAGGAGCAATTAAAGACATTTTAAGATGAATTTAGGCAAAATGGCTGAAAAATCACATACAGTAACTAAAAATATGATTTAATGGATTATCACTTTCGACCAATAGGCGGCGCAGTTACAAAACTGATGTGATCAGAGTGAGGTGACAATGACACATAAAAAGTTTGGTGTCAAAATGTGAAAGCATTGCATAGATAAAGCCTGAATAGTAATTTTGGCAGCATGCCTCAACTTTGATGCTGTGGTATACAAAAACGGTTTTGTCTATCGTTACGAAATCCATAACTTTTAGTCGGCACGGTCTGGAGATGATACGATTCGATTTTGGTGAAAATCGGACAAACGGTCTAGGAGGAGTTTGAAAAAGTAGGTATTGAATAAAAATCAAGATGACGGACAGGAAGTTCAGCCAAATACGGCAAACTTGGTATCTATGTTCTCGGAGTGACCCAAGGAATCTATTAAGACCAGTGACATTTTAATAGGCAGATATATTCAAAAGTTATTGGCATTTTTGTAAATTTTATTATAACTTTTGACCAACAGGTGGCGCTGTCTCGAAATCTTTTGAATACCTTCAGGGGATTTTGCTGGTGGCAAATTCTGAGTTTCATAATGTTACAGCTATGCATTTGTTAAGTATAGCATTTTACATCACAAAACTGTATTGAAGTCAATGGGAATTCCATGTTTTGTTCTATTATAGAGCCACCAAGAGGCAAAATCCCACAATTTTTTTCATGTGTCCTCAGAATGAGCCCATACATGTGTGTGCCTAATTTGGTGAAAATATCTCAATTCGCTTCGGAGTTATAGACATTTATATGAAAAAAACACGTCAAAAATGACTGACACATGACTTTGATTGAATTTTACTACCCCTTACTATCAATATTTTGGCATTTGGGCATTGATGTTTAGTTAACCAACTATGGTTTCAAACTTCTGACGGTGGTTTCGTCTCGATCGGACTAACGGTTTCGAAGATATTAGAAAATGTTTTTTAAGCCCTAAATCACAACGCTACACAAACCGTAAGGCGAAACCTAGCATGGGTGGTATCGTTGGACTCGGCAAGGATTCAGGAACCCAAGTAGATGACTGCTGTGAAAATCAGTCAACCACAGCCAGAGTTATAAGCATTTTAAATTTTAATTTTACCACTAGGTGGCGCTGTTTTGAAACTTATCAGGCTCCTTAAGAGCATCGTCCTGATGACCCATAGCGAGTTTCGTAACAATTGGTTCATGCGTTCATAAAATACAGCATTTTAGCACATAATTCAAAATGGCCGGCAGCCAAAATGGCCGATCTGGGAAAATTTGATATCAGTCGACTCGGCATGACGCCCTGAATCTAACAAGACCAATTTGATGATTTTTGGACAAATAGTTCAGTACTTATAAGCAAAAATAGGCATTTTTCGTATCTCCGGACCAGTAGGTGGTGCTGTGCCGAAACGCAGCATGTAGCCTCAGGTCATGCTTGTGATGACATGGACCAAGTTTGGTCTGAATACGATAAAGCGTTGCGGAGATACAGCCTTATGTCTGTTTTTGCAAGCACTACGTAAAATTAATTTGTGTGGTATTTGAGAACAGTTTGACGAATCAACTTGAATTCCATAACTTTTTGTCAGCACTGCCTGGAGATGATCTGGTTCAATTTTGGTGCAAATCGGACAAACCGTCTAGGACGAGTTTGCAAAAGTAGGTTTGTTAGACAATTCAAAATGGCGGACATATTTGTATGACGTAAAATGACGTCATGGAATGCAATCGAATCGGCAGAAGCTCAGGAATCAGAGGAAAAAAGAATTTTGTTTCTACCCATTATGGTTCAAAAGTTATTAGACTTAATATGAGTAAAACTTTGGACAGGTGGTGGCGCTAGAGGGATTGATTTTGAGACGCCAAATTTGCTCTATTGACTTTTCAGACTGTCCTTTATCAGTGTGCCAAATTTCACGACTTTCCCGCAAGCGGTTCTATGGGCTGCCATAGACGCCCAGTCGGAAGAAGAAGAAGAAGGAAGAAGAATAATAAGAACCGGAACAGACACAATAGGTGCCTCCGCACCTTCGGTGCTTGGCCCCTAATAAGCGTGAATCAAAAAATAACAAACATGAATAAAAACTTTAAACACATTAAAAAATATTTTTCACAAAACTTAAACTTGTGTTCATGCTTTCTTTAAAATTATGTTTTCCTTGGTTTTATTACTCTGTACTTTGTACTCTTTCATTTTCTGCTCATAATTTATTTATTTTGTACGCTTGTGCTGTTTTTCTCTTCGCTCTTCTTTCCATGTTCTGCGCTTGCTCTTCCAAATGTTGCAGTTCGAGTTTCATGTAAATTAGGGCAGGCTTAAGCATCACCATTGGTCCACTAGTTCTAGATTGACAGCTCCTCCTCTAGCCAATCAAATGAAGAGGGGAGTTGACGTCACTCCAATGCGACTCATGCTACTGATGCTCACTCCTACAGGGGAAGACAACAGTTTATTTTAAACTTTACAAAGGACTTTTAAGCAGTAAAGCTATCTGAACTATTATACAAATAATTAAATTCCTCTTTTATAGATAGCCTACATTTTAATGTGCACACTGGTAATTGGTGTTAAACAATACTTGGCTCATGATGTTAATATGCTAAGGCAGCTCTAAAACATCATGCAGTTTTGAAACACTACATTTCTTTGCAAAAATTAAGTTAAAAACGGCCATTTTACCTGTCTGAAGAATTTAGGACTTTGACCTTTCAACGCTACACACAGCTTACCTTTTTATATATATTTTATTTAGTTCCATTACAGACAAGGCATACAGTGCAAAAAGTACAAGACAAATACAAAGGCATTTGTGGTACAGTTCAGAGTATGTAAAACAAAGAACAACAACAACTAAAATTTTAAATAAACATGTAGCCTTTGTAAAAAAAAAAACAAAAAAAAAAACGCAGAGCGGTTGATTACCCTGTTTGATTCGGGTTGGAGGAGCTAAACTCTGCACCCAGGAGGACCGGCATTGCTCTTCCATGTTATAGATTAAATATGAAAGTAAAACGGCCAGTAGGTGGTGGCAAGTTACTGTCTTTATGAGTGAGTCATTCATTCAAACTTCTCATTCAAATCAGGAATTCTTTGATGAAACACTGTTGTGTGGCTCGCAGGAGATCGACACTCGTGGTGCCAGGTACAGAAGTAAGGCCAGGGCATTAAAGGTGAATATGATGGATCGTCAGACAGGCACAACTGTGACAGGTCGTCGTCGTTAGGGTGACGAATTTAACGATAACGGATCACCAGGTAGACGTAACAGGTCGAGTTGCAGGCACACATACAGTTTAACGGTGTCCTGCCATGGAAAGATTTTTGCCAGCTGAGCTGATGGTTATCTTCATAGACATCATATAGATAGACGCCCTATCGACCGCTACTGCCTATTGGCGCGGACGCGCCGTGGGGCCGCCATCTTAAACCGGTCACCCGCTCCGCTCAATGTAATCTGTGTGGCAGGTGCAATGAGCTGTCAGCGCATTTAATTAATCATATCTCACTGAATACCGAACTGATTTTCACATGGGTGTTTTTGCTGCAAAGGTCATACATGTAGCTACGATACAGGACACATTGAATATTTTATTCACAAAATACAACCAATAGTACGGTAATGTTAAATGTTAAATGTTAAATCTTACTTGTGGAAAGTAATCCCCGAGTGATGGTCCGCTGATTTGAGCAGGAATATGCTGCACAGTGCTCTGGCATCTACTGCTATGCAACGCAAATAGGAGTATGGCCGGTTTAAGATGGCGGCCGCATTTCTTGCGCCACAGCGGCCAATAGGGCGTCTAGCTCTATATGATTTCTATGGTTATCTTCACCTGTAGCTACGGGAGAACATCAGCGTGAGTCGCATTGGAGTAACGTCAACTCCCCTCTTCGTTTGATTGGCAAGAGAAGGAGCTGTCAATCTAGAACTAGTGGACCAATGGTGATCCTTAAGCCCGCCCTAATTTACATGAAACTCGAACTGCAACATTTGTAAGAGCAAGCGCAGAACATGGAAAGAAGAGCGAAGAGAAAAACAGCACAAGCGTACAAAAAAATAAATTATGAGCAGAAAATGAAAGAGAGCGCAAAGTACAAAGTAATAAAACCAAGGAAAACATAATTTTAAAGAAAACATGAACATAAGTTTAAGTTTTGTGAAAAATATTTTTTAATGTGTTTAAAGTTTTTTTTCATGCTTGTTATTTTTTGATTCACGCTTATTATATTTTGATCCGTGGCCGCAATACATTTGGCGGGATATTGATCCCATAGGATCCCCATAGGCTTTGATGCCTATGGGACAAACTTATCATCAATAGATGGAGCACATCCGACCTTTCACTAGTTGGGGAGCGCAATGTTCCATGACACATAATAACATTCCATTCGTATTAGAGATGCGCGGATGGGCTATTATTTCATCCGCAACCACATCACAAAACTCATCATCCATCCACCATCCATCCGCACCAACGTTTATGACCAATGTTCAAACCCGCACCTGCCCGCCATCTGCTGATTGTTTTAAGGTCTATGGGTGACGCGAGGCGCTGCTGCCGCGAGGCTAAGCTCTTGGCTGTTCTAGAAAGGAGACTGATCCAATGCAGCAAAGATATTTAAAGGCTAAAGTCCCTAGTAGCCTATGTTGTATCCCCAGAATTCTGATTGACGCACAGGCACAAAAATAAATAAATAAATAGCCTAAATAAAACGCACATCGGCAAACCTAAAATTTTATCATTTTGTTTTGTTTTACCGCTATACCGTGGGAATTTCTTGCTTTTCAACTGCGGTTAGAAAAAATCCATACCGCCCCAGCCCTACTCACAGGGCAGAGTAGATTCTTTTTTTCTTCTGACGAGGGAAGAGCTGACAGCGAAATGACCTGCGTGCTGAACGGAGTAGAGAGCACTTTAGGAACATACTCGTGCCTTGGCTTAAGGACGACTCTGGTGTCGTTGGGCCCGAATTCAAGGCAGGAAACGCTCACTGAGAGTGTTTGCAAATCACCCACTCGCTTGACTGATGCCAGTGCTAGCAAGAGAGCAGTTTTGAGTGAAAGAGGCTTCAGGTCAGCAGACTGAAGCGGCTCAAAAGGGGCCTCTTTCATGGCCTCCAGGACCGTGGAGAGGTCCCAAATAGACACAGAGGGGGGTCGAGGCGGGTTTAAAGGCGCTCTTGCTTCCGTAATGGTTTTTAGCACCCTATCCGTAAGGTTCGCCGGATACCCGTTGAGGGGCCATACATGGAGGGCCCACAAGTCGGGATGGGGATGCCAGATCGTCCCGTTCGCCTGCGTGAGGAGGTCTCTCCTCTGCAGTATCGGCCATGGGTCTGATTCCAGCAGCTGAGTCAACTCGGAGAACCATAGCTGGTTCCTCCAGAGCGGGGCTATCAAGAGCACTGCACACTTGCTCTCTCTGATCCGTTCTATGACCTGAGGTAGCATCGTGACCGGCGGGAATGCATACAGCGGGCGGCGTGGCCAGTTCTGGGCCAGCGTGTCCCTGTCTTTGGAGAAAAATGCTTTGCAACGAGCGTTGTCTTCTGAGGCGAAGAGGTCGACCTCTGCCTCACCAAAGATGCTCCATAACAGCTGAACCGTTTGCGGGTGAAGAGACCATTCCCCCGGGGGGACATGTCTCTGGATAGCATATCCGCACCCTGGTTCAGAATGCCTGGCACGTATGCCGCTCTCAGCGAGCGCAGGTTGAGCTGAGCCCATAGCAAGAGGTGTCTGGCTATGGTGTGCAGGTTGCTCGACCTGAGCCCGCCTTGGCGATTTATATAGGAAACCACTGACATATTGCCTGACCGGACCAATACGTGGTGACCTTTTATGTATGGGAGAAAAGCTTTTAGTTATAGAGCGACCACTCTCATCTCTAGACAGTTTATGTGTAGGCACCTCTCCGGGCTTGACCAAAGGCCGGAGACGAGTTTGTCCTCGTATAGGGTCCCCCAATGTATGTTGGACGCATCTGTCGAGATCACTTTCCTCTTCGAAATCACACGCATACTCACGCCGGACTGATGCCAGTCGGCTGCTTTCCAAGGAGCCAGGGCTCTGACACAGCCATGGTTCACTTTGATGCGTAAGTGTCCAGATCGCAATGCGTGAGCCGGTACAAGGGGTTTCAACCAGCGTTGGCTCTACAGCCCCTTTCACTAACAGTTTTGATACTTCGGTGCGAAGGACGTGAGCCACGTCGCTTCTCACTGATGTCTCGACCACAGCTAGAAAGTGCGGGGGTCTGCGAGCAAACTGTAGCGAGTAGCCTCGTTTTATTATGTTCAACACCCATTCTGATATTTTGGGGATGGCTTCTCAGGCCTTGGCCCGCATAGCTTGGGGCTGAATGTGAAGTCTGTGAATGGGCCGTTAACTGCAATATTGACATTCCCAGCCGCCTGAACTAAAGAGGGGACTGGGAGATGTGTAAAAGGTTTTTTGGAGGTTGGTCCGGCCTTGGCGGGACTCAAACACTTTCTTTTTCTTCCTGTCAGCGTGGGTAGGAAGGCTTCCGAGGCTCTGGGTCCAACACAATCTTGGGTCTTCTTGTGGCGGCCCGAAGCAGAGCTGGATCGTTTAGGGAGGAAGTGACACATAGCTTGCAACGCTTTCTGAGCCTCGGTGTAACGCTCTGCAAAACCTTTGACTGCTGGGCCGAACAGACCGGTTGTGGAGATAGGGGAGTCCACAAAATCTGCCCTATCTGCATCTTTCATCTCTGTTAAATTTAACCAAAGATGGCGTTCAAGCACCGTCAAGTTCGCCATGCTCCTACCAATCACCTGGGCAGTTGATTTGATGGCTCGCAGAGCCAGGTCTGTGGCACTCTGAAAGCTTCCGGTTAGGGTCCAGACTCGTCCATCGAGCGGAGAAGTTTGGCTAAAAACCCCTTGTAGAGATTCCAAGGACCATCATTAATTCTCTTTTATTAAATCATTAACTCGCAACCAAAAGGGGGACAAAGAGCCCTAACTAACCCACATTCCTACGGCCATGTGGTCCAGTGATAAGGTCTCCCCCCTTTCGAATTGGCGCCTAGAAGTCTGGGGAGCAAATGGACTTTTGGGCATTTATGCTGATAGATGTTCACGAATGTCTTACAAGCAGCGTGTTCTCTCTCTTGAGACAACAACAAGGCCTCCTGGGACTCCCTCCTGGCGGAAATCGGGCGGGAGAAGAGAAGAACAGATGTTCCCTTCTCCCACACGCGCGCAATACACATCCACAACGCACACACATGCGTCCATGCACGTACACATACGCAGGAAACCTAATCTTCCATCTAAAAGTCGTTGCTAAAACAGATTCGGTATGTTGAAACACATGTAAAATTACTGTAATGTGCAGACTGTCCTAATAATGTATTCTAATAAGTGTAAGGGACGTATAAATGCCTGAATGTATGCATCTAGATGTAACTCTGCAACATTATGTCTGTAAAGTGTGATGTTTGATATGGTTACAATCCTCTTAATCTGATCTATCTATTAAGCTGTATATCAATATCGTGAAATGTATAACCACATGTATATGCCGTTACCAAAGTAAGCTTAATTTTACCCTTGATCATAAAATGTAAACTACCGCCGAACCCCACCCAACCAGGGGCGTACGCGCTCCTCAAGATGGGCCATTGCCATTGGCCGGCACACCTCACCAGGGCGTGCTTAGTTCATCCTTAAAAACCCCAAAATAGAGACATTCGCTCTCTGATCCTTCTCCTTCCTTCGTATCCTGTTCCCCGATGTAATCTTCGTGTTTTATTTTGTTTTGTCTTCATTTCATTTCGCTGATAGCCAGTCCGTTCTTAGTGCGTTTCGCTAGCCTTCCAGCATTTCGGTGTAAGACTACCTTCACGCATACAGAACTGCTTAAAGGACGCTTTGAATCTCCCGCGAATCAACCACGAGTGGAGGAACCAAAGAAGTCCGCCTCCCACTTCCAGGACGCCGCAAGGTCTGAATGCAAGTTGTTCCATCAAAATTTAGACGCTTTCAATTTTGTAACTGCGACTGTCTCTGAGGGCCTGATTGTGCTAGCGATTGTGTTTCCTTGTGTTTCTACTTTTTCTTTCCTTATTGTTTCCATTTCATTTTGTTTCTTTTATATCCTTGTTTTACATGTAGTGTAGTTCATTTATTAAACCTCATTTATACTTCATTGCCTCTGTTGTTGTTGACCACATAACAAAGCCTCTTTAATATAAGATCACAAAGCTACAATTCTGATATTGTTGAGTGCACAAAACATTGTCAGTAAAATTTAAGCTAGATAGACCAAAAGCAATCGATAACCTCCGACAACGCTGCACGGCGGACGAGCGGACTGAGAAGGAGGCTTCAATTGCTTTGGTCATTTTTGAAGATCAGCTATATCCCTCTGTGTAGGATGTATATTCCTAATTGATCATAATTCGTTGTGTTTAATTGTTATATACATGCCCTGGCAGACGAGTATGCTGTACAACCCCTCGTTGGGCAATTTATTTACGTAAGGACTCGGCTCAAATTATATTCGATAGATTGTTGATCAGAGATTAATAACTGTTGAATATTTTTCCCCAAAATTAAAATTGACCAAAGAGCTGGTGAGCCCCGATCTAATTCCTTACAGTTTATATGGTGGAGAATGCAGGCAATATTTTAAGCTTTGTTGTGTGAGCAATTAATGCAGTGTCAATTTTGTATAGTTTGTGTGTTTGGATTAAAAAACGCGAGCGCGCCGCGCACATGGAAGCTGAAAGCCGAGTTTCAGCCGAGTACATTACAAATTGCTAAATTCGCCTAAACGTTTTAGTCGTTGTAATTGCTAAAATGAATTGCAGTTCGTAATACTGATATTACATTTTATGACTCAGGTTACGAATAATTCTATTTAATTTCGTTTTCTGTCCAGATAGGCTTATGGATTTTTCCTCAGATAAATCAATAGGTCTCACTAATATTTTACCTTTCTCTTTCTCGACAAACTAATGAGCTTGGTAATTTGTTTAATGAGTTGATAACTTTTATTGATTTCCTCTTTCTCTAAAAGAAAAGAAGTTTTATGGAAAATTTGTAACTTTGAGAATTGATTGATTGTTGAGATTTAATTATTTAATTTAATTTAATTAAATTTAATTAATTTTAATTAAATTTTTTTTTTTTTTTTTTTCTCCTTCCCTCTCCACTCTTGTCTTTTAGTGATATTGTTTTATCACGACCGCACCCGCACTAGCTTAGGTGTTACGTAACATCCCATATGTACACTGAATCGAATCTAAGAAAAAATTGAATTGCAATTTCAATTAAGCTTGTCTTTTCTACCAGGCTAACCACCGGGAGGAAGTACGTCCCCTGTGTGGCCCAAACCCGCCACTACAGCTTACTTACTCCTGGGTTTACCCTGCTTTACTCACTGACCCCTCTCCGCAGGTTACTCTGACAAACAACAACCTTGTCATAATTCCCTCTCTGTTTTCTTCTCTCCCACCAGTCAACAAGGCTTTGTATTGTCTACACACACAGATACCCAATTGGGTTTAGACAAAAGTAAGCTTTAAGTAAGTTTAGAGCCCCTTTTCTCTATCACATTTGGTATTCACAGGTAGAACTCTCTTGCGCTGTGGTGGTCTGACCGTCATCCCTGGTTGGTTTCCAGCAGGCGGGGTCGTCTGGCCGGCATAACCAGCACTTGCTGTGGGTGAGTCGCGGACCTCCCAGTCCCTCCATTGGTGCGGCACGCAATAAGACATCAGCAATTTGGCACTCCCACAAAAGGGGAAGATCCACCACGCTAAAGCGACACAAGGCAATTTCGGACCTAGTACTCAAACCAGGGTCTAAATCGGGACCACTCGAAAGAGGGTTCTGGGGAAAAGTCCTCTTTGCAGTGTCGTAAGCAGGTGACCTCCTCGGGAGTGCCGGTTGTGTTTAAAGTCGAAATTGTTTGAGTGGGCGCACCGTGGCTGAGGTACAGGAGAGGCCCACGGACACTTCAGTTAAGGGCTTGGGGCGACGGAAAGATTGACCTCGACGCTGGCTCCGGCTAGTGTGATTTCAGATCACCCCAGGCAAGCTGAAATAAGGTAAAGGAAAGTCTTCCACCTAATACAAGCCACTAGAATATTAGATATTCTCCCGTGACATTTAAACGTGTCCGCCCCTTTTCTCAGAAAACCACACACAGTCGGCTCAAGCCCTCTTAGTTCCCGTAACCCTTCCTGTGCGATTGTTTTATTTTATTTTCTTCCTTCTCTCCTTGCTATTCTCCTGTTAGATTCTCTCTGTTCGGTGTGAACTGTGCCTTTCAGGTCACCCAGAGACAGAACCGGCAGAGACACCCAGGGAGAGCCAAACAACAGACTGACAACCGAGCCGTTAGCATCAACAGTGACCTACTAGGCTCCGGCCCTGTCATAATCTGCATTTAGACCTTGCGCTGACCTAAACAATTTGTTCCGACCTAACTGTCTACCTCAGTTAGGTGAAATTGCCGTAAACGGCATCGCCCGTATTAAGGGTATAAGCGCCCAAATTATAGAACCAATTTGCATTTGGTCTCTTTGTGTGTGTGTTGTGCTCCTCTCGCCCACAGTAAGCCAGCATGTCCCGGTCTCCCAGCCCAGCAGCCCACTGGGACAGCCTCGAGACATGGCTGAATGCCATGACTGCCACCTTCCTGCCTAAGGACACCGGCGACTCCGAGCCCCGAAACCAGGCGCAGCTGGACACCGACCTGGACCTGCTCATGAGGAACGACCCCACTCAAAGCTACAACCACAAAGAATGGGCCAGAATCGTGGGAAACATGGCCCACACGCTCATCGCACAAGCCCGGCTTCACGAAAGACATGCCATCGACCTGGAACAGGAGACGGCAACACTGCGGCTCCAAGCGGAGGAGGCCCGGCGCGACCAAGCAACGACCCAAAGTCGGCTAGATCAGCTACTACTCGAGAACGAGGAACAGGACGAGGAGACAACGGACCCAGAGCTACGGAAGGAAGTAGAAGAACTTCAAACTGCTCTGGAAAGCCTTCGTCTAGACACCGACCAAAGGGAACTGAAAGAAAGAAAAGCCAGAGAGACACTCACCGAAAAACTGCAACGAGGTGAAGCTCTCCTTGAGAGAGCCTACGCAGAACTGAAAGAAAGAGACGCCAAAGCCAGGGCCTGTGAGAAACACTTAAAGGCGGCCAGAGCTGAAATCAATGAACTTAGCCAGCAAAGAGACCTTTATAAAGATGAGCTCGACGCTGTCCACCGAGAGGTAAAAAACTCTTATAAACTGCAGAGTGACCGGGAAAGGGAGGCGCACCCTACCAAGTTTTCCCCGACCGGTCAGTCTGCACACTTCAGCCAAGAACACAGAACGGTGAAAGGAAACGATCATCCACTGTCCAAGATATCAACGGACAGCCTACGAGAGCCCTCGCCCTCAGAAAAGGAGGGGGCTTCCCAGCCAACCTTTGCCACTTGCCACGGCATGGCCCTTAAAGAACTTGACAAGCTGGCGAGGAACATTCCTACCTTCACCCCAAACCCTGCCGGAGGCCACGATGTGCATGGCTACTTGAAAGACATTGATTTCCACTTATACACTGTTCCCCATGTGACTCCGTGGGACAGATTATACCTGCTTCGAATTACGTCCAGCCGGGACATACGCAGTTTTCTAGATCGCCAACCAGATACGGTCAAGTCAGATTACCAGCAACTGCGACAGGCGTTCATCAGGGAATTTTCTGATCCAGAAACTGATCAGGGACTCATCACTGCGATGGGCCTCAAGCAGGCACGACTGGAAACTCCGCAGGCCTTTTACAGTCGCCTCAGACAAGCCTATTTTGGGGCACGGAATGATCCTGGAATGGAGGAGGACTTTAACTTCCGAACTTTGTTCCTCCGTAACCTGCATCCCACTGTGAGCCATCACTTAGGGGTCCTGGCCTGTCCTCGCACAATGACTACCCAGCAACTGCGAGATCTCGCCCACAAAGCGTTCATCAAGCAGAAAATTGTTGCTGAAAAGACTGTAAAGACTCCCTCTATCTGTCCTATCACTGATCAGCACTCAGAGCTGGCACTAGAGGGCCACAACAACGCCACACTAACAGACTCTCTAATAACGAGTCAAGACCATTTCAAGCCAACAGAGGGCAACGCAACAGCGAGGGTGCTCGCCCGAAGCATCAGAGTGGGCGCTCTGAAAGATCATACGGCAGCCCACGACCTCCCTACATCCAAAAGGGGGAGCCACGTGGGAAGCCAGCCGACGGTCCAGACAGAGCCGAACTCCAGCAACAAGAACGTCTAGTCCAGACAGCCCGCAGCGAACTCCCTCTCGGCAGGCCTCAAGCAGATTCAAGTCCGAATCCGAGCCTGTTGCAAAAGAAAACAGTGACTCCACGTCAGAGACCGCAGAGATCCTAAAACTTCTAAAAGGGCTTCTTCACAAGAAAGATGACAAAGAGAACAAGCCAAACTCCTCGTGACTAAAGGAAAGTACTAAAAACCTTCCTGTCAGGCCTCCCACTGAACCAAGCCCCCCCAACACCGCTCTCCTGACACAGACCACAGGCCCAGCTGTCACAACACCAAGTGACAGTGACACCTACTCGCTGCTGTCAACAACCGCACAGACAGAAGGAGACCACCAAACCCATCACACCGGCGAGCAAACCCCTCAGATACCAGAAAGTGCTGTTTTGGTTGTGTGTCTCTGCAACGAACCCCAAGACACTGACCCTAACTGTTTATCGATCACCACACAAGCCCCGACACTAAAACTCCTGGGGAACCTGGTCGAAAAGGGCCTAGCACGCAAGCTTTATCTTTCTATCACCTTGGAAACTGAGGTGAGGCTCGAAGCTCTGGTGGACACCGGCTCGGATCTCACTCTGATATCGGCCGACCTTTTTGAAAGACTCAGATTTGAAGCTACCAGGCAGAACAGAACTCTAAAATCTCAGAATTGTGAACTGAATGTGCAATCTTACAGCCAAACTGACATCCGGCTTGAACAAATAGCACCCATTCACCTAACAATTGGTCCCATGAGCCTGATACACCCGGTGTACATCTCACCGATGAACACATATCCCCTACTCATTGGCAAAGATCTGCTAGACCGCTTCGAGCCCCTGCTGGATTTCAGACAGCTGAAAATCTGGGCTCAAGTGCGAGAACCTCTCCCCTGTCAGCCACCCAGGTCAACTGAGCCAGACTGTCAGGTCACAAAGGTCACGGAAACTTTCGCCGCTAGCCAAGGGGACACAGACTCGGCACCTGAGCGAGATTCAAGTTCGTTACTCTGCACCTTTCAACTCACAAAAGACTCTGAGCCCTTCTGCCCCAAGGTCAGCAAGACCCTGCAGCTGAATGGTATAACCACCACAGACATTGTACTCGCTCTATGGGCAGACAACTCTGCCATCAGCCTATCACTTTTCCATGATCTGATTAAAGTAACACCAAACCTTCCTTCTGCAAGCAAGCGCACACGTTTCCCTTTGAACTCATGCCCATCAAACATGGTGACTGCAAAAGGTATCTGCGCTTTGAACTTGAACTGGAACCAGCGGTGCCTGACCCATTACTTCTTGGTCCTCCCGGACCTGCCCCACGATGTCTACATTGGAGCTGACATTCTGATTCGCCTCCAGGCGCATGTGGACGTTATTAATGAGGTACTGTGGGCCCCACTGACTTCACAGCCAGCTGTTGTTCCTACACACACAGGCAATCTCCTGTCAGGCCAAACCATCCCAGAGGTCTGCACCCTAATCAGTGAACAAGAAACTGTAGTACCGGCTTACACCAAAGGGGTCGCTGTTCGGCTTAACATACGATCAGGCCAAACCCTAAACCACACACTGGGTTTCTTTCATCCTTCATGCATTGAATGCATTGAACTTGGACTCACACTTGAGGCCACACCCCTCACTGAAGTGTCATCTCGGGCAATCTACATCCTTTTCAACAACTGCATAGCAGTGGACATCACAATTCCGAAAGCCTATCAGCTCGGATGGCTAGTGAGCCATGACTTTCCTGATTTTGAACTGACTTTACCAATCATTGGGCCCATTCCAGAGGATTCACCCACAGAGGAGCCATATCCAGGATTTGAGTCGCAAGTTCAGCAAATTTTAAAAGACGCCGACGCAATCAAAGAGGATGCAGATCTCCAAAAACTCAGACAAGTCCTTTACAAATTGAAGGCGTCATTTGCCAAAGACTCTCTAGATTGTGGTCTCACCCACCTTCACACCGTGCGCATCCCGACGCACCCTAAGGCTCCTCCCACCTTCGTCAGGCTGTACAAGATCCCCATCGCATCCCACGAACCGGTGCAAGAAATCATTGACTCTATGCTTGAAAAAGGTGTAATTCGCCCATGCAATAGCACCTATTCCGCTCCTATCTGGCCGGTAATCAAACCAAACGGCAAGTGGCGACCCACCATCGACTACAGAAAACTGAATCAACAGGTGCCACTGTCGCGATGGCCCATGACCCAGCTGGAGCAAGAAATACCCAGAATCAGGGGAGCCACAATCTTCTCTACACTTGACGTGGCCTCAGGGTTCTGGACCATACCAGTACATCCGGAAGACCAGCACAAGCTAGCTTTCACGTTCGGTAACAGACAATTCACTTTCACCAGGTGCCCATTCGGCTATGCTAACTCACCTGCTGAGTTTAACATCTTCCTAAACAAAGCATGCCCCGATGCAAGAATGAGAGGAAATCTCATCTATGTGGACGACGTGCTGATGAAGAGCACAACAGTAACCGATCACCTGAAAGAAATAGACTATGTTTTGAACCAGTTATCAGCTGCCGGCGCCAAGATCGCCCTCCACAAAGGACAATGGTGTCGAACCAAGGTCAACTATGTGGGACTGCTGATCGGGTCACAGGGCATCGAACCACAGTCCAGCCGCATACAAGCTGTTCAAAACATCAAACCACCCACCAATCTCTCAGAACTGCGAAGTTTTCTTGGGGTATGCAACTACTCACGGCAGTTCATCGAAAGATACTCAGACATTGCAAAGCCGCTGACTGCCCTGCTGAAAAAAGACTGCCCATTTGTCTGGACAACCGTCCAGGACAATGCCATGAGTGAGCTGAAACGTCACTTGTGCACAGCTCCATGTCTGGCTTACCCTGACCCACAAAGAGAATTCCACTTAGAAGCCGGATTCTCCAACCACTGTCTCAGCGCTGGCCTGTACCAACGACACGACCAAGACAAAAGAGTTGTAGCGTATGCCAGCAAGACACTCCTTCCACAAGAGACTAAATTCTCAGACTGTGAAAAAGCGCTGCTTTGCACTGTATGGGCCATACAAAGATTCTCCAACTACATTGGAGCTCACAAAGTTATCATAGAGACTTGTCACCAGCCTGTCATGTTCCTCAACAGCCAACGCATCCGTGATGGCGTGGTCACCAATTCCCGCATCGCCACGTGGCTAATGGCCCTCCAAGGGCGCAATGTTGAAGCAAGATATGCTCAGAACCACAAGTCAGCGCTAGGCGACGGCCTGGCTGCCTGCCAGAACTGCTCTGATAACTCACCACCTGTGACAGCTCATGCGGAAGAACCACAACAACAGACATGTCACAGATACTTCGAAGAAAATACGTGCCAAGGTATGCCCACAGCCTACGTCGATGGATGTTCCTACAACCAAGAGGGCATCCGCCAAGCTGGTGCGGGTGTGTTATGGATAAATTATCTGCCCTGCACACCACAACACTTCAAGCTGGGACCTCAGTCATCACAATATGCTGAGGTGGCAGCCATTCTCATAACTATGCAAATCGCATCGACCCATAACATCAAAGAACTCCTTATCTGCACAGACTCAAACTATGCCAGACTAAGTTTCACATGCCACCTTCCATGTTGGAAACAAAATGGCTTTAAGACTTCAAACGGCAAGCCTGTCAAACACCAACACTTGTTTCAAGCATGTGATGAACTGACTAGACAACACGACATGATTGTCTACTGGAAGAAGGTGAAAGGACACTCCAAGCAACCGGGCCGCGACAAGGACCTGAATGACCAGACCGATGCCCTCGCCAAGACCGGCGCACTGCACGGCAATCTATGCTCACCGCCAGCCCAACCACCAGCCTTGGATGTAGCAGTGCTAACCGGCAGCAAACACACCTTACCTGCCGCACTGCCCGCCTGCCAGCCTCTCACTCTGACTCCGCAGATCTCAAACAACGACATAGCGGCCATGCAAGCCTCTGACACGTCCATAAAGACTTTTCTGAACCACCTCTCTGACCCCTCCAACCACCCACTCACGTCGTCTGACCTCACTGACAACCCGTGTCTCAAACGACTGCATGACATCCAGCACATGCAGCGTGTCATCAACGACATTCTGTGGTATGCACCGGATGACACCACCGCGCAAAGGCTTGTGGTCCCCCAGTGCCTAAGGGGGGTCATGCTAAGACACGCCCACGACGCGCCATGTGCTGGACACCACGGCACCAGAGCCACCTATAAGACACTGAAGCAAGTGGCATATTGGCCCTGCATGCAAGAACATGTGGCAGAATATGTAAAAGAATGTCTAATTTGCTGCCAGTTCCAACCTGCAAATCCGAACCACAGAGCTCCGCTGCAACGCAGAAGAGTCACATTCCCGTGGTCAAACCTCCAAATCGACTGGGTAGGGCCTCTGCCAAGGTCAACAAGGGGCAATAAGTACTTCCTCACAGTCGTGTGCCAGTTCACAAAATGGGTAGAGTGTCTTCCAGCACCCAACGACACCGCCCAGACCACAGCATACCTCCTGATGAATCACATCTTCTCCAGATTCGGATTGCCAATGAATGTCAACTCAGACAGAGGTACCCACTTTACGGCTGAGATTATGCAGCAGGTCTTGAAACTCCTGGGGGTCCAAGTTCAACTACACTTGAGCTTTCATCCGATCTCATCTGGCCAAGTTGAACGTTCAAATCGGACGGTGGTCAGTATGCTGAGAAAGTATGTAGCTGCCAACCAGAAAGACTGGGACGTGAAACTCCCGCTGGTGTTGATGGCTCTTAGGGCCACTCCACAGGACTCAACTCAGGTGTCTCCCTTTGAACTAATGACTGGACGACAGATGACACTTCCACTGCATCTGTTGTATCAGCCAGGGGACTCCAGTCTCATCACAGCCTGCACCACTCACCAGTACCTCGACGAGCTGCACCGGCATCTGAAAGCAACCTTCGCGTTCGCCCAACAACAGCTTCAAAAGAGTGCCGAGGGCCAGAAAGCATACTATGACCGGAAAGCGTCACACCAGGAACTAGCCGTGGGTGACAGGGTCTGGTATTACAGCTTCGCACAGCCGCCACGCACAGCCTCCCATCGGCTGTCAAAGAAATTCCTGCCCCATTGGACAGGACCCCACGAAATTGTTGACAAACTTTCTCCGGTGGCGTACCGAATCCGATTGAGCCGGGAACAGAAAGACCCAGTGCTCAAATGGGTCCACCGCAACCAAATTAAAAGACACTCGGCTGCTGGCCGAGAAAGGCGGGGAGGGGCCAATGCAAACTAACCTGATTACACCCCCCAGGAGCGAAAAGACTGTCCTACCAAACCAAGGGCAACTCTCGCTGACACACTGTCTCTCTCTCTCTTCCCCTCTCTCTCCACGTTTTCCCCTTTACCTCTACTAGGATGCTGCTGTGGGTCGTCGCCCTGTGCCTTCAGTCGACCAGAGGGCAACCGCCACCTGACGTAATCTCAACCGGCCCGGCGTCAGGCATCGTGCTAAGGGAGAAACCAGGTCTCTTGATCACCAACTGTCGGACCCACACCCAGAAGGTGTACGTCCGACTCGATCCCCGCAATGTGTATCGGGCTCATTACCCCAGCGCAGTAGCCCAGTACAGCTGGGCCGGGGCCCGATGGACAGAGGACTCCCTCTCCCACGCCGAGGCCGACGTCAGGCACATGCTGAACCAACTCGAAAAGATGACCGTCACCCAAGCAGAACTAGGCGGACACAACCGCCGTCCCAAACGGTTCCTCGGAGCTCTGCTAGCAGCAGCAGCTGCAGTGGGAACTCTGTTCAACATCGGTATGTCAAGCGTCAACGCCGTTAATCTAGCCACCGTGAGACGACATGTGGCTGAAATTCAAACAGAGATCCCACAGTTAAAAGAGCAGCTCAACGTACAGAGTGCTTCCCTGCAGACCGTCGGAAGGACCTTGAGGGGAACGGTGGTCATTCTCAATACCCACAGTGTCCTGCTGAACCAGACTGTAAATTCCATGAAACAGCTGTTCACTGTTTTCCAAAACGACTTTGCCCAAACTCAGCTGGTCACCGCCTTGATGACGGACATGCTGCGGGAGGTGAGCTCCTCCATTGACAGCCTAGCTATGGGTAGGATTCCCCCCTACCTCATACCTTTGAGCCTCGTCCAGACTGTGTTGGCTTCCGCCATCACCACGCCAGCTGATCCGCTCCAAGTACACCTGGCCTACTCTCTGGGAAGCGCCATCCCACTCTATGTCGACCCAGATCAGAGAGAAATGGGATTCCTCCTGAACCTACCCATCATAGAGTCAAACCGAATCTACAGACTCAAAGACATTGTTAATGTCGGGTTTTGGAAAGGTAACACGCACATCAAGATCCGCACCCCAGAAGTGGTAGCCTACCACGACAGCGTCCCGCAGCTGTACCTGGCCCCAAACCTACACATGTGCACCTTGACGAAAGACATTCATTATCTCTGCCCTAGCAAACCCTTCCTCAGAGATAACACTGATGGAATCTGTGGACTGCAAACCATGTCCAGCGACAACCGCTGACCTGCCGAAGCCAAGCCTCGCATACAAGTGGAAGAAACCCGAGCAGAGATCATCGGTGACAGGTGGCTCGTCAACACTCCGGTACTCACGGCGACTCTTACCTATGACCAGCATGACACCGCCACCCGTGTCACCCTGCTCAACCAGAGCATGTGGATTCAAGTACCTAAAGGTGCCATCCTCCACGTAGATGATCTGGCATTGTATCATCTCCCTAGCCACGAGTACGAAACCGAACTGGAAATTCCCTCCTTCTTCAAGGACCACAACTTCACCCTGGGTCCCGAACTGGAACTGGAAATTGAGACAGGGGGGTCACAGCTAATTGACATCGCTCCTCTCGACACGGCCCTACAAGCTTTGTCTCGACAGCCCATCCTGACTACCTCACCTGTTGCCCGAGCCTGGACCGCAGCCGACACTGCGCTGTGCCTCTCTATGATAGTCGGCCACGTCCTAACCCTGGGCCTGGCTTTCATTCTGTACAGGAGACTCAATGAGATGCGAGCATCTACCGTCAGGCTTACAAAAGCCGTGTCCGGAGGCTTCCGACGAAACCCCCGGAAGGAGGATAACACGCCAGGAGCTGCCGGCAACCTCATCGAGCTAAGCCCTCAGCCCTGATAATCACCTGTTACCCGAATTCACGATTCACCTTCCATCCTCCCATGCAATGATTGTCGGGAGACGATATCTCCCCAGGGACATCATCTCCCGAAAAGGGGGAATGTAGAGATTCCAAGGACCATCATTAATTCTCTTTTATTAAATCATTAACTCGCAACCAAAAGGGGGACAAAGAGCCCTAACTAACCCACATTCCTACGGCCATGTGGTCCAGTGATAAGGTCTCCCCCCTTTCGAATTGGCGCCTAGAAGTCTGGGGAGCAAATGGACTTTTGGGCATTTATGCTGATAGATGTTCACGAATGTCTTACAAGCAGCGTGTTCTCTCTCTTGAGACAACAACAAGGCCTCCTGGGACTCCCTCCTGGCGGAAATCGGGCGGGAGAAGAGAAGAACAGATGTTCCCTTCTCCCACACGCGCGCAATACACATCCACAACGCACACACATGCGTCCATGCACGTACACATACGCAGGAAACCTAATCTTCCATCTAAAAGTCGTTGCTAAAACAGATTCGGTATGTTGAAACACATGTAAAAGAACTGTAATGTGCAGACTGTCCTAAGAATGTATTCTAATAAGTGTAAGGGACGTATAAATGCCTGAATGTATGCATCTAGATGTAACTCTGCAACATTATGTCTGTAAAGTGTGATGTTTGATATGGTTACAATCCTCTTAATCTGATCTATCTATTAAGCTGTATATCAATATCGTGAAATGTATAACCACATGTATATGCCGTTACCAAAGTAAGCTTAATTTTACCCTTGATCATAAAATGCAAACTACCGCCGAACCCCACCCAACCAGGGGCGTACGCGCTCCTCAAGATGGGCCATTGCCATTGGCCGGCACGCCTCACCAGGGCGTGCTTAGTTCATCCTTAAAAACCCCAAAATAGAGACATTCGCTCTCTGATCCTTCTCCTTCCTTCGTATCCTGTTCCCCGATGTAATCTTCGTGTTTTATTTTGTTTTGTCTTCATTTCATTTCGCTGATAGCCAGTCCGTTCTTAGTGCGTTTCGCTAGCCTTCCAGCATTTCGGTGTAAGACTACCTTCACGCATACAGAACTGCTTTAGGACGCTTTGAATCTCCCGCGAATCAACCACGAGTAGAGGAACCAAAGTAGTCCGCCTCCCACTTCCAGGACGCCGCAAGCTCTCTCCTACACCACACTAACAGGTCTGAATGCAAGTTGTTCCATCAAAATTTAGACGCTTTCAATTGTGTAACTGCGACTGTCTCTGAGGGCCTGATTGTGCTAGCGATTGTGTTTCCTTGTGTTTCTACTTTTTCTTTCCTTATTGTTTCCATTTCATTTTGTTTCTTTTATATCCTTGTTTTACATGTAGTGTAGTTCATTTATTAAACCTCATTTATACTTCATTGCCTCTGTTGTTGTTGACCACATAACAAAGCCTCTTTAATATAAGATCCCAAAGCTACAATTCTGATATTGTTGAGTGCACAAAACATTGTCAGTAAAATTTAAGCTAGATAGACCAAAAGCAATCGATAACCTCCGACAACGCTGCACGGCGGACGAGCGGACTGAGAAGGAGGCTTCAATTGCTTTGGTCATTTTTGAAGATCAGCTATATCCCTCTGTGTAGGATGTATATTCCTAATTGATCATAATTCGTTGTGTTTAATTGTTATATACATGCCCTGGCAGACGAGTATGCTGTACAACCCCTCGTTGGGCAATTTATTTACGTAAGGACTCGGCTCAAATTATATTCGATAGATTGTTGATCAGAGATTAATAACTGTTGAATATTTTTCCCCAAAATTAAAATTGACCAAAGAGCTGGTGAGCCCCGATCTAATTCCTTACACCCTGGAGGACAGCCAACGTGTGAAGCGCCGAAGCAGCTTGGCCAGCAGAGGCATAGGCTCGGCCAGCGAAAGCTAAAGTGGCGTGGCAAGGCTTAGATGGATGGGGTCACCTTAGCTTTCAGTCCCATAGAGGTGGGTGGGCAAAAGTGTGCGGCCACTGCTTCTTCGAGGGGAGGAATTGCTACATATCCTTTCTCCACAGCACCGTCGACGGTCGAGAGCATTGAGGAGATGCTCTCTGCACGAGGCGCAGGAGCCCCTAGGCATTTGCAACAACGCCTGGAAATTGCTCTTTTAGAAAAGTGAGTCGTAATGGCGAACACACTAGCTTTTAAAAGGATATAGTCCGCCGGATGGAACAGCAGAACAGCGGGCTGAAGGCAGCGTCCAGCTGAAAACCAGGAATCCGGCATCCTCAGAGCTGCTTTACAGGTGGCTTGTTCCGCTGAAGGCTTTTCGGTGGCAGCGAAGAAGGCTTCTCAATCTGGAGGTCAGCGAAGTGGAACTTGTTGAAGGAGATTAAATCTGACTTCTATGGCGAAAATGGGGGCTTTTATAGCTATAAGCCACACCGATACTGGTGGGCTCTGACGCACTCTGGCGCAAAGCGACCTGATTGGTTCGCGCAGTTGCACAGCCAATGAGCGCACTAGATGCTTAGCTGTATGTCTGCTGTGCAGCTGCACTGCGTTTTAAAAATTTAAAAATTATCAAAAATGTTAAAGTCTTTTCACGTCAACATTTCGCATGTTGTTGTCCACCTACACTTCACATAATAGGCCTGTAGGTGGTGCCTGGGCTTCATTTAACCAACTATGATAGTTTGATCAAATGGTAAATGGTGTATCAATATACATGGACTAAATAAAAAGTGACTTTAATACTACTTACCATTAATGTGACTTTTGGTGCTGGTTTTCTGCAGTGCTTTGTAATCAATTAGCATCCATTGTTTAAACGACGCAGATTCAGATTGCTTCATAAATGTAAATTTGTCTGTAAATCTAATTTTCAAACAATTTATGAATGACTGGAAAATTACCACTCCACTTCACATTGTCCAATGAAATTTGAACTTGTTGTGCCAGATAACATTTGGTTGGTGTATTATACATGACAAACAGGCTTCAATGAATTATGAAATATTTTAGAATATGTGGATTTTTAATTGAATCGACACACCTTTTATTATAAAAAAAAAACAAAAAAAAAAAACGTTTAAAATGGTTTGGTTTATTCCTTCCTGCCATCAAGCCATATACTCACTGAAATAACTATATTTGCCTCAAGAGCATCTGTGGATTCCCGAGCAGACTGTGGAATACCTATGTTTACACTAGTGCATTTTCATTTTAAAACGCATCACTTTTGCATCCACACACACTACTTCGGAGTTTTAGACCCTTATCCGAAGCAAGACACGCAACTTGACGCAAGTGACGCTGACACCGACCTCAGATTGACAGAAACGTAAAAATAAACATGAACTTAGGCTACTTTAGTTTTGTACACATTGTCATGTTAATCATAATCCAATGCATTTTGTCTTTTTGCCCACTATATTATCATTGATATTTGTTTGAGAAGGGCACTTTTGATTCATTTTGAAAAAGGGCAAGGGCTCGAGCACCTAAAGGACCCACCCCCGCCCCACGCGCCTGGTTCTGAGAATTTTGTTTTGTAAACGAGGCACAGTGTAACAAAGAGATGAAGCAGCCAACAGTATTGGATTTGACAGCAGCTGCATCACAAACAAGTACATGATTTCATAATGCTTTTTCTGTAAATGATAATGTTTTCAAAACACTTACTCACATGCAATTGCCAGTGGGCGTTGATACGGTTTCCTATGCAATGTCGTTAGCCAATCAAAAGCCTTAAAGGAGCCGCCCCTTAAAAACAGATAATTTCAGACAGAGGGTCAGAATAAAGTTTGAAAACAAATGTTTATCTGCATATATATTTGTTTTGTTTTTGCAAAAACTTTATTAAGGTAAATCTTAAAGAATATATAAAATAATAATAATTAAAAAAAAATCCATGTCATGACCCCTTTAAAATAGAAAAATAAAAGTATGTTTCTAAAAGTCTGACATCTTCTTAAAACATCCACAAATTACTGTAGTATAGAAGCATCTTCCTGTTTTAAAATCTCAAGAGTTCAAAAGGTAACGCAGAACAGGACTGACCCAGGTTTATACAACATTTACATGAATCATTAATGTAGTAATGGTTGTGTTTTCGTCATACACGAATATGCTTGTTTATCATACAGTCCGTTAAAACATTATTTCCCCCCTAAAAGCAGCCCTACAAAGTGCTTGCTGCTTTTATCATTTCAGTGCCACGGGGTCACCATGAGTTCTGCTAAATATTTCCGTTCACCAGTAGGCAGATGCATAATACCATAATGCTATCTGCACTTGTCTTATAATGAAACTGTGCTTTTCATTCCAAACTCTGTATCAGCTAACCTCTGGGGTTCTGGATCATGGCTTCCCGAGGAGCATACAGGAGATTGGTCTCCCAGGAGAGCTTCAAGCAGAGGGCAGAAACCTTCTCCGTTCACCGCTCATTTCACACAGACAGCTTCTGCATACTGGGAGACATCATACTTCAGAATGTACCTCAAGTATGCCAGAATTGATCTGCTGCATGGTAATCTCTACTTCACATTCTTTCATTCTGCGTTCAGCATTGTTTTTTCTGCACACGCATGAACAGTCATGACAAGTGTGCAGGCTATCATGATACGAACCAGCATGAATCCAAGAACGACATTATTAATTTACAGGACGGCAGAGGTGTTCTGGGCTTAGGAGACCATTATTTTAGGAACGGGGGAGAGGGCAATAAAGCTTGCGGAAACCATTTCTGTGATGATAGGCATCAAGTAGAAAATATGAATTATTAATCACTAGCATTTTGTCCCTGATGCCCGGAGGAGACGGCGACCACTGCTAACACAATCCCCATCGCGTTCATTTTTATAGAAAACTTATTAAAGTATGTACTTGAGATCAAATGGTTCGTACTAGAGGAAACACGGAAATAATGAATGTCATCAACAGGGTCTGAGTGTTTGTGGCTCTTAACAAGCAATCAGAAAAGTGCTGCAATACGCATCTGAATTATGACTGAACTGAGATTGGGCTTCTCGAGTTATTTTATTATTTAGCTCCAAGTTCATTTCGTTAAGATATTCACGCTTTTAGAAACAGAGAGCAATAATGAGGGATTGACATAATATGCTCCAAATGACCCAATTGTGAATCATTGTTAGTGCAATTTCAGACAGCTGCATATATAATTGACCTTAGGTTATTCTGCTGCATAATGTTATGATACTTCGCAATTTGTGGCTGTGAATAAAATATTTGGTGCTAATATTACAGCTGTATAAGTTTTTAATGGTAACAATAAACCATAATCAGAGTCAGTTTGTTAACATTAGTTAATTCTTTAGGTTAATTCTCTAGGTCTCATGAACTAAACAATAAACTTTTTACAGTATTTATTGATCTAGGTTAATGTTAATTTATAAATATACTATTGTTCATTGTTAATTCCTAACATATACATGTAACTAACCATTCATTCTTTGAATATTTTATTTTTTGCATTAAAAACAATTAAGATAAAAAAAAATACTTTTATTCAGCAAGGATGCATTAAAATTATCTAATTATATAAGTGACAGTAAATACATGATACAAAATATTTCTATTTCAAATAAATGCTGTTCTTTTGAACTTTCTATTCATCAAAGGGTACTGATTTTTTTTATCATTGTTTCCACAAAAAAAAAAAAAAAAAAAAAAAGGCAGCTCAACTGTTTTAGAATGATTTCTGATCACAGGAATACATTCCGTTTGAGTATCTATTCAAATTGTAAGAATATTTCACAATATTACTGTTTTTACTCTGTTTTTTGGATCAGATAAATGCAGCATTGGTGAGCAAAAGAGACTTCTAACATTAAAAAAAGAACAACCCAAACTTTTAAATGGTGTGCATTATCAAACCTTTACAATACATATGAATCTTTCATGTTTTTTTTTTTTTTTTTAATTGGCACTTGTACTAAGGTACTTGCTTCTGATCATTCTGAGTACCTAACATTAAACAAGATAAATACCATCATAGGCATTTCCTGCTGATGACGAAATTGTGAGTGTGAACTACAGTTCTCGGTCAGCAGGGTTTATAGTCAGTGCCGTCGGCTTCATGATTTACTCTGTTCCACCAGCACGACTGCACTCGCCCAGGGGAGATGGGTGTCTTTTTGATATAACACCATTAACTTTTATATGTCCTTGAATGAGAGACCTTTCTTCAAAACTGGAAGAAGGGACACACAATATCTATAGGTGTCTCCTGTTTTTACTGAGGAGGTCTTCAAGGTGGACTCACTTGGCTCCTGCACAAGATGTTTCATCCATGAGTGGATTTGAGAGAAAAGATCTTTAATCTCTTTGTAAAGTTTAATCAAGGTGAAATTTTCAGACACGCCTCTGAGCTATTTTGGAGTGAATCGTTTTGACGTGACAGGATCGTTTTTATTAATAAATGCCATCTTTAATTGAAATCTCAATTTATCACTGTGAGAGCTATCTGTTGTGACGCAAAACCGCGACACAGGTGCCGGATTGAAATCATTACATAATTAGGAAAATTAAATAGGTAATACATTCGGTGCTTTACTCAAGGGACAGTTAAATTTCTGCTTTTCTATCACCATATTTTTTAAATGACTCAGTTTTGTTCTTGCAAAGAGGAGATAAGACTAATTGGACAGTTGAAAGACCCGTGAATTGATGATATTGCTTGTGTTGCTTTTGTTTTACTACGTGGCCCACATTAATATGTTTAAAACGTGGGTTTCCTGAGTCTGCACAGTGACCTTGGATTTTTTTTTTTTCTTAGTTGCCTCTTTATCTACCCTCTTAACAGTCTGAAATGGGATTTGAAATGCATTGCATTATGACATGCGAACAGAACGTGTGAGCTGACCCTCTCAGTTCATGGAAACATTCGTATTATGACTCACATCCTATTATCAATCCAGCCTTTCAAATGGGCTCTCAACAATAGATCAGTGAGCATAGAATTATCGTGAAAGTCTTTGTTCCTACTTACCTCTGAACATGGAATGGAGGATTGCAAATGCACTTCTTTGCCATGGCAATAACCATCTTTTGTACTGCAGGTTCTCTCTTATTGCAAGGAAATATTCCGCTTGGAAGAATAGGCCTACGCACACATTTATGAATCGATGCTGCACGTTCACATTGCAAGAAACCTCAAGCTTATGCTAACAAATACCCCTGTTTCCACCCACTATTAAAGATGTATTATTTCCTCAAGATTTTTTTCCAGCAAAGAGATAAACATCAAATATAAACCCTGCTGGATGAATTGAAGTCAGGAGCCACTGGCTCGTGTTGTGTAGATCGTGTCTGTTGACATCGGGTAGGTGTGTGGAATCAGTGGTTTATTGTGCGAGCCGCAGTGCAGAGCAAACGCAATGGACTGAGAGAGTAAGTCGTGAGCTGTGACACTACACTCTTTGTTCAAAAGCCAGGGGAACGTGGTCGATTTAGCACAGCAACTCCGGGTTCCCACAACACTTTATATCAAACGGAAAGATTAGCACTTAACAAGCGTTTGAGAAAAGGACATTTTTTTTGTCCATTTATCTCCAATACTGCATGAGTAAAACCAATTATAACATCCGGTGTATAGTGATTTTGTTTCTAAGCCTTCTCTACAGCCTAATTGACCATATCAGCACAGTAACTAAACTACTAAAGCATTTTATACGCTAACCACTCGCAGTGTCTCATTACAAGGTTCTAAATGCACTGGAATAGTATTTGTATATTAATGTCAAACATATTCAACATTGTCAGTTTTCAACTCAAATTTATTTTTAAGCGAATTACATCACGCTCAAAATGCTCACGGGAAGTTGGCGGTAAATGGAAGTTTATTTAAGAGGGATGTTTCTGTACAATTGTTAGTGAGCAGCAGTAGACCATCCAGCGGTGGAGAAAAGAGTTATAAGAAGTTGTGGTGTACAAGCAAGTGTGCTTTCAGCATTTTAAACCACTTATTAGGTTCCTGCATCACAGTAGTGAAACATTTCTGTACTGTTGTTTTAAAGTACAACAGATTGCAGTAGTCTGCTGCATCCTCAAAAACTTAAGGCTGGAATACAATGCATGTATTCCATCTGATTTTAAAACACTAGGCATTTTGAACACTAGGCATACACTTGCCGACTTTGTTGCAAAGAAAAACTGGTCATCACAGACTAAACGACTGAGAATAAATGACACACAATAAACTCACAAAAACGTGAACCTTGTTGCTAGGAGTCACATGAAAAATGAGAACAATATTATGTGTTCTGAAATTGGTTCAAAATGTCAATCATGTTTGATATCCTCTAACTGGATAGAATTATAAGTCCCTTTCGCACAGCAATCCTGGTAAATTACCGTAAAATTGCGAGAATGACTTCCGCAGCCTCTGAGAATAGCCTCCGCAGTCAGGGAATTTTGTAAATTCTTTTCTGCAAGTTTACACTGTCTCTTTTGCATAACTAAATTAGTGGGCATCATTGTTATACAATAAGGAAGTAAAGCAAAACAAAAATGCAACTTCTGTTCAGTTTGCTTTTTGGTTTAGTATTATTATTATGAGAGCATTGATTTTCAATATGTTGTCTCTATGCAGTATACCTGTAATTTATGCTTAGATGTTGCAGACTGTCAGAGTTAAGGCCTGTTCACACTATAATGATAACGTACTCGGTTACTAACGTAACCTCGGTTCTCTCTAGAGACGGAACGAGTACTGCGTAATATCTTACGCTACGGGGAAAACCTCTTTTCCACGAGATATTGAAGCCAAAAATTATCCTTAATTTTGAATTAATGTAAAACGCTGTGCAGCAGCATGCAGACATAGGCAGGACAGCTCGCGCGCCTATTGGCTGCCCTGCGGCAACAGCAGCAGCCTATCGAGAGAGGCGCTGCGTGACACATATCCAATGGGGGCATTTCGCGCCCATTTCGTCACGTCCCGCCAGAAAAGGCGTGGTCTCGCCCTGTAAATATTGCTCGATAAGGCTGGTACACTGGTTTTCATCGCCGAAGCGAACCAGAGCTGTGTATGCACGGCAAGATACGCAGTACTTGTTCCCTCTCTAGAGAGAACCGAGGTTACGTTAGTAACCGAGTACGTTCTCTTACGAGAGTATCTCTCGTACTGCGTAATATCTTACGCTATGGGGAACACAATGCAAAACGCTGTGCGTACTGGGATCCGACACCAAAGTCCCAAGGGCAGTAGCCCGGGGCTCATGTAGTGCATAATCACCATAGACTCACAGAGAGTCGGAGAAGAGAGGCTGCAAGCATCATTCCCCATGAAATAGCATCCTATAGGAGCTAGTTATGTTAATAGTGTTTCACACAGACAGGGTGAGCGTGTTCAGCCTGAACTGGTTAAAAATACGGGTTATTCAACACCCATGGAGCCGTGTTATCGCTCAGTGAGCGATGCACAAGCAAAACTCAGCATCTGGGCCGGCACAGCGGGGTAGATAACACTGAATTCTATACCGACAGAAGCTTGGCTTGTAAGGCGGGAACCTCTAGGTAATAAAACCTTATAAATGTAGACGGCGAGGCCCGGCCCGCAGCCGTACAGATATCTTGCAAGGTAACGCCACTATACCATGCCCACGACGAGGCAACGCCTCTCGTGGAGTGCGCTCTGACACCCAAAGGACACTGCAGGCCCTTAGAAGTGTAAGCCAGTGCTATGGCGTCGACTATCCATCTGGATAGGCTCTGTTTTGATGCGGGCAGTCCCTTGGAACGTCCGCCAAACAAAACAAAGAGCTGCTCGGTCTGCCTGAAGGCAGACGAGCGGGACACATAAGCTCTCAGTGCCCTGACAGGGCAAAGGAGACTTGCATCCTCCTCCTCATCTTGAACCGAGAGAGCGCACAGGGAAATCACCTGGGCCCTAAACGGTGTGTTGAGGGATATGGGCACGTACCCGTGCCTCGGTTTGAGTATGACTTTTGAGTCATTAGGCCCAAACTCCATACATGATGCGCTTACTGAAAGCGCTTGTAAGTCCCCTATGCGCTTCACTGAAGGGAGAGCCAAAAGAAACACCGTTTTGAAAGACAGATGCTTCATGTCTGACAAATGGATTGGCTCGAACGGGGCACCTTTCATGGCTGCCAAAACCGTAGAAAGGTCCCACACCGGGACTGAAGGAGGTCTAGGAGGTTTCAACCTCCGAGCTCCCTTGAGGAATCGCACGACTAGGTCGTTCTTCCCCAGTGACTGGCCAGACACAGGTTTTGTAAACGTTGCTATAGCTGCCACGTACACTTTGAGCGTGGACGGGGTCCTGCCCTTATCCAGCAGCTCTTGAAGGAAGGAAAGTACTTCCGTGACCCCGCAGTCTACGGGTGAAAAGCCCTGAGCTTGACACCAGGCAGAGAACACAGACCATTTCGAGGAGTAGAGCTGTCTTGTAGACGGGGCCCTTGCCTGCGTGATCGTGTTTAGCACTCCCTCCGGGAGGATAGCGGGTACCCGTTGATGGCCCATGCGTGTAGGGACCATAGTTGCGGGCGAGGATGCCAAATCAAGCCCTTGGCCTGGGAGAGGAGGTCTCTCCTCAATGGTATTGGCCACGGGGCAGTGCTGGTCAGCCACATCAGGACTGGAAACCACGCCTGGTTTGTCCAGAGCGGAGCCACAAGCAGCACTGGGCATCCATTTTCCCTGATCCGTTCCAGCACTTGAGGCAGGAGCGAGATGGGGGGAAAAGCATAGAGGGGACAGCGGGGCCAAACGTGGGCCAGCGCGTCCTTGCTCTTGGAGAAATATTTCGGACAGTGAGCGTTCTCGCGGGACGCGAACAGGTCCAGCTGCGCTCTGCCGAATGTCTCCCACAGCAGTTGGATCGTCTGCGGGTGTAGCGACCATTCCCCTGCTGGGACATTGTCTCTGGACAGCCTGTCTGGTCCCAGATTCAGGTGACCAGGCACATGAGCTGCTCTCAGTGAAAGCAGGTTGTGCTGAGCCCAGACCAGGAGGCACTCTGTTAGCCTGTAAAGGTTTCGGGACTTGATGCCGCCCTGGCGATTTATGTACGCCACCACTGACATGTTGTCCGACCGGACCAAGACGTGGTGACCCCTTATCTGGGGACAGAAGCGCCGCAGCACGTTGTCGACTGCCATCATTTCCAGACAGTTTATATGTAGGAGCTTTTCCCGTTCTGACCACTGGCCAAAGAACGGTCTGCCCTCGAGCAGCGCTCCCCATCCCGAGGTGGAGGCGTCCGTGGACACCACCTTCACGCTCGAGGGAGTCCCCAGACTCACACCTGACTGGTACCAGTCGGTTTTCTTCCAAGGCTCCACAGCTGAGACGCATTTCAGATCGACCCGGAGGCGAAACCGACCAGCGGTCCATGCCCTGGTCGGAACCCGCGCTTTCAGCCACAGCTGCAGTGGGCGCATGCGAAGCAGACCCAGCTGGAGCACTGAAGCTGCTGAAGCCATGAGACCCAGCATTTTCTGAAACCTCTTGAGCTGGACAGTCGAGCCGCGGCGAAAAGATTTCACGGCGCGCTGAATGTCCCGTGCGCGCTCTGGCGACAGATGCCCTGTCATAGATAGCGAGTTCAGCACTGTTCCCAGAAAAGACATTTTCTGGCTGGGAGACAGCGAGCTCTTCGCCCAATTGACTATGAGACCCAGATTCTCGAGATGTTCGAGTAATGTGGCCCTGTGTTCTATGAGCTCTGATTGTGATCGAGCTAGAATCAGCCAATTGTCCAAGTAGTCCAAAATTCGCATGCCCTGAAGTCTCAGGGGTGCGAGAGCCGCGTCCATGCACTTCGTAAAAGTACGGGGTGCCAGGGACAGGCCGAACGGCAGGACTTTGTATTGGTATGCCTGGCCCTCGAAGGCGAATCTTAAGAATTGCCTGTGACGTAACGCTATTTGTATTTGAAAATAAGCGTCCTTCAGATCTATTGACATGAACCAGTCTCCTTGGCGCACTTGCGCGAGGATTTTCCTGGTTGTAATCATTCTGAACTGGCGCTTCGTGAGCGTTTTGTTCAGCCGTCGCAGATCTAGAATGGGTCTGAGACCCCCGTCTTTTTTCGGTACCAGAAAATACCTGCTGTATAGACCCCCTTCGCTCTGAGCCTGAGATAAAGGTTATATAGCCCCTTTGCTCAGTAGTTTCGCTATCTCGGCTCGAAGTAGATGAGATACTTCGTTTTTTACCGTTGGTTCGACTTGCGCCACGCAAAGGCGGGGGCGTCGAGCGAACTGCAGCGAATAGCCTCTTTTTATAGTGTTCAGCACCCATTCTGATACCCCGGGAAGCTTTGCCCACGCATCTGCATGAATAGCTAGAGGTAGAATGAAATCTGGGCTCTGGCCGCGGTATAGCGGCGGCAGGAGAGCTCAGGTGTGCTGAGAAATAGACACTGTGTTTGTAGTGTGCGAGACGGGGGGTGCGCTGATCACAGCGGGCAGCCCGACCGCGCTCAGCTTCTCTCTGACGGGTTGTGGAGAGAAGGCGAGCGGGACGAGCCCCGTGGGGTTCGGCATGTCTGTGAGGGAATGTGGGCGCGGGATAGCGGGCACACTCGCTGCACTGAGAACACTGTCGGCTCGCGCCAACTGAAAATGTGTTGGTTTCCTTTTTACAGAAACCGTGGGACATGCTTCATGTAGTGTTTGTGGGCACTGTGTTGTGGGCACGTACACTACATTTATTGCACAATCGACATGAGTCGATTTTATTTGTGCTAGCCCTGTATTGTGGCGGGCGGTGTCTGCATGTGGGAATGGGCACTGAGACGTGGGCATTCTTACAACACTCATAACACCATCGGCCATGGCCGGAATTCCAGAAAATACACTCTTTTTGGGATTTATCTGGGTTGCCTTAAAACTGGCGTTTGTGTGCAGGCAAGCGGGCTGTGGTACCAGCTTGTTTACTGCAAAATACACTGGAACAGTCACATTGTTTGGAACTGAACGAGCGAGAAGTTTCGGTAGAGTCTGGCAGCGGCGAGACTTAAACACCGTGGGCCTTAGCTGACTGTATGTGTGTTGGTTTCTTTTACAGAAAACGTGGCACATGCAGTGTGTAGTGTTTGTGGGCACTGGGTTGTGGGCACATTCACTATAATTAATGCACAATTGACATGAGTCGAACTCATTTGTGCGAGCCCTGCACTTTGGCGGGCTGTGTTTGTGTGTAGAAATGAACACTGGGCTGTGGCATTTTTAATACACTCATAACACCATCGGCTGTGGCCGGAATACCAGAAAATACACTGCTTACATGATT
Organism: Gila orcuttii; assembly: GCA_026230005.1. NCBI lineage: Eukaryota > Metazoa > Chordata > Actinopteri > Cypriniformes > Leuciscidae > Gila > Gila orcuttii. The sequence continues at coordinate 42,659,982 of JAPDVR010000003.1, read as the reverse complement.
TTTCTGGGTCGCCGTGGAAACGGCATTTGTGTGCAGGCAAGCGGGCCATGGTACCGGCTTGTTTACTGCAAAATACACTGGAACAGTCGCATTTTCTCGGAACTGAACGAGTGAAAAGTTTGGGTGTAAGTCTGGCTGCGGCGAGACTAAATTTTTATCCGCTGCGAGAGCTGGGCTCGAACACAGGTCTCCCGTGCGAAGGCTTTGGGTTTCGCCACTGAGCCACAGGGGGAAACAACAAAAGCTTAAAATAGCCCGAGCGGATAAAGAGCGTCATCACAGTTTTGTGTGTGTCGGCGTTTGTTTGCAGGCGTGCGTGTAATACAACAGGCTCATTGCTGCAATATTGACATTTTCAGCTGCTCAAACTAAGAGGAGCTGAGAAATGTTTGAGAAATGGAGATTGGTCCGGCCTTGGCGGGACTAAAAACACACTCTTTCCTCATTTCGCCGGTGACACATGCCCACGGGGGGCGGGGGCGGGGTAGCTTTCTTATAACGTAAAGAAAGCTAGCCCCGGTTTTGAAGCTGGCCTTCTCTACAGATGCAGCTATCTCGTCGTCATTAATGGCGGAAGCGGCGGCGCGCGGTGGCCGTTGTCCGTCAGCGAGCGACTCGAGTGAAGCTGGTGAAGCTGGTGAAGCTGGCGGGCGAACCGGCGAGCTATCACGGGCTGGAGAAGGCTCGTGACTGTTTCGTCGACCTCAATGGAGGAAGCGGCGGCAGACGGCGGCCGCTGTCCGTCAGTGAGGGACTCGAGCGATGCCGGCGAAGCTGGCGGGCGAACCGGCGAGCTTTGGCGGGACGTGACGAAATGGGCGCGAAATGCCCCCATTGGATATATGTCACACAGCGCCTCTCTCGATAGGCTGCTGCTGTTGCCGCAGGGCAGCCAATAGGGGCGCAAGCTGTCCTGCCTATGTCTGCATGCTGCTGCACAGCGTTTTACATTAATTCAAAATTAAGGATAATTTTTGTCTTCAATATCTCGTGGAAAAGAGGTTTTCCCCGTAGCGTAAGATATTACGCAGTACGAGAGATACTCTCGTAAGAGAACTATATTAGTGTCCACACCAGTGGACAATATCGTTCTGTTTATTCTAAGCGCAATTAAGTGTAACCTCAGTTCTGGCAGGTCACGTTAGTCAAGCTCACATCAGCTGACTCTCAGCTGATCCATGGCTACCCTATAGGAATACGACGCCTATCACTGTAAACATATATAAGCTTCTTCAGTATTATCAGCAGCTATCGCATTCTCAGGAGCTAATTACCCTCCTCCATCCCCAGCTCCTCCTCTCGTGCAGTCTGGATATGGCCTTCTGAGTGCCCTTTGAATCAGAATAAATTCTCGAATTATGTTGTACTTTAAAATCTTGAATTAATGATATCTGCAATACATTAATGTTGGTTCTGTTCTGTTTACCCTAAGGGGGGTTATTGCTGCTCTCCCTGATCTTATTCATGCTAGGCTGCATGGATGCGCAGGGAGTTCTTGCCCAGAACAGAACCATACCGCCAATCCTAACTGTATGCTAATTGTCAATCGTATTTGATGATTGTGGTCCTGAGAGAACTACTGTTTTGTCGTCTGATGCTTTAAATGCTCGAGCTCTTTAAAGTCAGCTGGATTCTGATTGGCTGACAATGTTTTTATTGTTCATCAGCTGGAAAAAAAAAACACTCTATAAGTGACTCCAATGATATTGTTTCTCTGTGACATTATCGTGGTGTGGACTCTGCTATTCTTTTATATATAGATAACGTTTTTTAGAACTATATCTTTATTGTATCATTAAAGTTATCGTCCTTGGTGTGAACGGGCCTTTTCTCTCAGATCAATATTTATCTAATTGCAGTACTGTTTTGTAGGTTGATATAACCACTTTTATGAAATATGTATTAATGTGATGCAAGTATCTCTCAGGATCATTAACAAATAATCCAATATTTAAAAAAGTAGATTGTGTCAGGGTTCTGTCACTTCTGTCTAGTCTATTTCTTGGTTTTGTGTCCTGACACTCCTGTTTTGTTTTGTCTGTGTGTCGTGTTTCATGTGCTTTCATGTCATGTTTTGTCTTGTGCTGTGTTGCATGCAGCTTGTACATGATATGCTCCGAGGAAACCGAGTTCTTCATTTTTTTCCTTCCTAGTCATGAACTCTGGTGAGTTACAGTTTGAGGCATTTCTATATTATTTTAGTGTTGATGGGATCATCATTAGTAGATTTACTCCAATTAAAACCAATCAGAGTGATTTTCAATGATGTTGTGATGTGTTATTTTATTGAATGTGTGTTGTAAATTCAATATATACTGTGTATATATGTGTGATGTGGAATTGTGTCATTCAATTATTTTACTAAGTATTTCCTGTTTAGTTAAACGGTCAAAATCACAAAATTCATGTTTAAACTGCTTTATTCATTAGTATTTCGGCAAGAAACCGAGTTTATGAGACATTGCGTACTCGGTACGTAACCTTACAAATGTCTTGAATGGAAATTCCGCTGTGTGCCCTGATGCCCAAGGGGCATTGCAGACCTTTAGACCTGTAAGCGGATGCGATAGCTTCCACTATCCATCTGGACAGGCACTGTTTCGAGGCGGCAAGACCCTTGGTGCGCCCACCAAACGAGACAAAGAGCTGTTCCGAACGCCTGAAAGAGGCAGAGCGCGTAATGTAAGCCCTCAGCGCCCTGACGGGGCAGAGGAGATTAACATCATCCTTACTATCGGATGCTGGCAGAGCTGACAGAGAAATGACCCGCGCTCTGAAGGGGGTGCCCAACACTTTAGGGACATAACCATGCCTTGGCTTGAGGATGACTTTAGAGTCATTTGGCCCGAACTCAAGACACGCAGTGCTAACAAATAGCGCATGTAAATCCCCCACATGTTTGACTGATGACAGAGCTGTCAGAAAAACGGTTTTGAGCGAGAGGTACTTTAGGTCCACGGAGTCTATCGGTTCAAAGAGAAAAGCTTTCAGGGCCTCTAGGACCAATAAAAAGATCCCATAAGGGAACCGACAGGGGTCGCAGGGGATTCATCCTTCTGGCTCCTCTAAGGAAGCGGATGACGAGCTCGTTTCTTCCTACTGACTGTCGTCGCTGCGAAGGCTAGGGCTGAGCTGGGTGCTGGCTAGCATTTCGTGCGGCTCACGTGGGCGGCTTGCAGCAGAGCTAGAGCGTCGAGGCAGGAAGAGGTTCATGGCCTGAGAGGTCTTCTGTACTTCGGAGAAGCGGTCTACGATCCCGTTCCCTGCTGGGCCGAAGAGACCAGTAGGGGAGAACGGCGCGTCGAGAAACGCGGAGTGCTCAGACTCCCTCATATCAGCAAGCGTCAACCAGAGGTGCCTCTCTGTGACAGTGAGCGAGGCCATGCATCTCCTGATCGCCTGAGCCGCGGATTTTGTAGCACGAAGGGAAAGATCCGTTGCGCTCCTCAAATCCGTGATGGCGGCTGGGTCCTTGCTTTTCTCGTCCCATTCACGGAGGAGATCAGCTTGAAGGTTCTGCATCAAAGCCATCGAGTGCAGGGCGGAAGCAGCTTGTCCGGCGGCAGAGAACGCGCGGCCGACAAGGGCTGAGGTGGTCCTGCAGGCTTTAGATGGGAGGGCAGACTTTGAGCGCCATCTCGCAGAGGGCGGGCAAAGGTGCGATGCGACCGCGTCCTCCCACTGGGGGTATTGCTTTGTACCCCTTCTCGGCGGCGCCGTCCACTTGGGAGAGCACCGAGGAGACATGTGAGTGGAGCCTCGCGGAGAATGGTGCGTTCCACGATTTTGAAAGCTCAGTATGAAGCTCTGGCAGAAATGGCGCAGATCTGGAAACGGGTGGTGGGCGGCGGCTGTGGAGGAAACAGCCGTCGAGCCTATTGGGCGCGGGCTCCTTAGGCGGTGACCAATCCAGGCCGAGTTGGTCGACGCCTTCGACAGGAGGCGCATGAGTTCAGTGTTCACGCCAGCCCGAGTCCTGCTGGATTCCTGGATCGAGGAGGAGGTGGAGTGATGAGAACTCGACCACTCCTCACTGTCTGATGCCAGGATGGAGCAGCTGTCACCTGGGTCGATTCCTTCAGCTTCGTCCCCTGAGGCGGCGGCAGTGAGGGCCGAAACCGGCAGCTGCGCGTCCGGGAGGGGGCGGAGAAGGAGAGAGGGAGGCTGGCGGGATGCAATCCGGCGAGCACTTCACTGTGACCTCAGGCTCCGGTATCCTCTGTGAACGGTGCTTTCCTCTGCGTGCTGGTCGCTAGTTTCGACAGCGGATGGCTTCTCTCAGAGTCCAATGATGCGGAGAGCTTCGCTGAAGATGATGAAAATCAGTGATGCAGCTTCCGAGCCTGACTTTTATACGCTAAGCCACTGGTGGGCCACATACTGTGTTATATCCGACAACCGCATAAATGTGCCTCTCAGTTTAAGGTTTGCACTTTTTTACTTCATTGCATGTATATAGCCCATTTATTTATTTATGTAATCATTATGTGCAAGGATCTGTGTTCTGGGTAAGAAATGAATTAGGCTATACAAATCAGCTGTTTAGAAATGAGCTGATGCTGCATGTAGGCTAATTATAATTATACATTTTATTTGTAATGAAGTCGTCTATCAGCCAGCACGAGTACAACTTTTTTCAGCCGATACTGGCCCATACAGAAAAAGCCATCAGTCAGCCAGATGTGTAATGCACAGTCGGCACGGATCTGGCCCATTATCTTTTCACCGATGCCGACAGTGAGCCAACAGTGACGCATTTCAGCCGAAATCGGCCCGACTGTGCTTGCTATCTGGGTACTACGAGGAGAAAATAATTTCCAATGAACATTATTCATGGTATAACATAGTGAAAATGATTTTAATAGATTCAAATCTGTAAAAATGAAGTCTCATAATGTTGTAAGAGTTTATTGGTTGAAACTGATTACAATATGTATGTGCAGATTGTTTTTTTTTTCTTTCCCGTTCCCTGTGGTTTCCGACGCCACGAGGTTATTGGATCAAAGATGGTGAGCCAGTGAAACTCCGGAGAAAGAATATCGCGAGCCAGTGACCTTTTCTACGCTCTATTGCTTAAGTGAATTCAAGGATCTTCAGTCATTGAACTTTTCCCTGAGTGAACCTGCAAAATTATCAGATAAGAACTTTTGATCATTTATACTACCCGGGTAGATACTAAAAGAAAGACAATTTTCCTTTCCTGGTTTTCTTTTATGGGCCCAAGGTTTATTTTGTTTATTTACTATTATTGAATTGTAATTTCCTTTTACTTAACAAAATTTGCACTTTCATATTCTAAGAGAAATTTTGCAATAAACTGTGCAGTTGTTTAAATCTGATTTACGTGTTGTTGTGACTCACAAATACTGCCTCCTAGAGCCTAGGTCTTGAATTTCAGTGGTTCTAATATCTTGAGCTAGAATTGAGTAGAAGCGCTACATATGTTTCCTTGTGCTCTCCTGTCGATTGTCTAGTCCCTCCCATCTTGATAACTGATTATTGTTATCAAGTCAAGTCAAGTCAAGTCAAGTCAAGTCAAGTCAAGTCCTTTTGAACTTGGCCAGTAAAAGGTTGAGTAATTTCTGCTTAGTTGAAGTTTCCTTTGCAGTACTTTTGACTCAAACAATATAACACTGAATTAAACCACACTTTTAAAGTGTATGCTTTGCTTAGTAACATCTAAGTAAACAGTATGTACTGTGTAGACACCATGTGGCACATGAACAAAGACCTCAATACTTGGTACACAATACACTATGACATTTGTGTAACATTCTATGGATCGTTTTTGAGTATGAATGTGTCATTTTGAGTAGAAAATTAACTCCAATTTTCACAAAATGGCAAGTTATTAAACCTAACAACAAAAGCAATGATTATTGATCTGAATCTAAAAAATGATTCTCAAAGAACTACATATCCCAGACTGCACCAGCAGCAGCAAACCGGCTGCTTGTCACCTGATCAGTCATGGTCACTGATTTGGAGCACCTGAAAAGACATGGAGGTTCTCAGTCATTCAGACAAGCAAACTACAGAGAGAAGACAGTCCAAGTTCACTCATAGGTTCAGTCCAAAGACACCAATGGTCGGTGAAATGTTTAATTTACTTTTATGATGTTTAAAATGCTGCTAAATATGTTCAAGCTATGTTTAACTACTGTGTAGATTGATTAAGAAACACTGTAGCATTGACTTCATTGATTTAGTGGTAACTGGGTTTGTGCTAAGGAATGTTTCATTCTGTGTTTGGGAAAATTAAAAGTATAAGATTTGAAGGATGGTACAAAGTTAAAAATTTTAGATGTTAAAAATGTACTAATGAATTTGAATTCATGATATCATCATTTTCTTTATTTCATGTAGAAGTAATTAAATGTTTAAACTCATTTAAAATTCTTTAAAAATACTTAACTAAATGTTTAATTAAAATGGTAACGTTTGTTCTCTGTTTTGAAGGTTTGCAACCTTACAAGTTGAACAGACCAATCAACTGACAAAGCCAAATGAAAATAAAAGTGATTGAGTCGGAACATTGAGTTGTCCTTTGGATGTTGAACTGGAGTAGGACTTGACAATGATATATCAACCTTATAAATTATTCAAGACCCATTTCGTAATGGGAAGACCAGTATCAGAAAAGCTGAGTAGTTTTACTTAATTTTATAATGTATACAGGTCCTTCTCCAAAAATTAGCATATTGTGATAAAGTTAATTATTTTCCATAATGTAATGATAAAAAATAAACTTTCATATATTTTAGATTCATTGCACACCAACTAAAATATTTCAGGTCTTTTATTGTTTTAATACTGATGATTTTGGCATACAGCTCATGAAAACCCGAAATTCCTATCTAAAAAAATTTGCATATTTCATCCGACCAATAAAAGAAGTGTTTTTAATACAAAAAAAGTCAACCTTCAAATTATTATGTTCAGTTATGCACTCAATACTGGGTCGGGAATCCTTTAGCAGAAATTACTGCTTCAATGCGGCGTGGCATGGAGGCAATCAGCCTGTGGCACTGCTGAGGTGTTATGGAGGCTCAGGATGCTTCGATAGCGGCCTTAAGCTCATCCAGAGTGTTGGGTCTTGCGTCTCTCAACTTTCTCTTCACAATATCCCACAGATTCTCTATGGGGTTCAGGTCAGGAGAGTTGGCAGGCCAATTGAGCACAGTAATACCATGGTCAGTAAACCATTTACCAGTGGTTTTGGCACTGTGAGCAGGTGCCAGGTCGTGCTGAAAAATGAAATCAGATGGAAGCATGAAGTGCTCCAAAATCTCCTGATAGCTAGCTGCATTGACCCTGCCCTTGATAAAACACAGTGGACCAACACCAGCAGCTGACATGGCACCCCAGACCATCACTGACTGTGGGTACTTGACACTGGACTTCAGGCATTTTGGCATTTCTTTCTCCCCAGTCTTCCTCCAGACTCTGGCACCTTGATTTCCGAATGACATGCAAAATTTGCTTTCATCCGAAAAAAGTACTTTGGACCACTGAGCAACAGTCCAGTGCTGCTTCTCTGTAGCCCAGGTCAGGCGCTTCTGCCGCTGTTTCTGGTTCAAAAGTGGCTTGACCTGGGGAATGCGGCACCTGTAGCCCATTTCCTGCACACGCCTGTGCACGGTGGCTCTGGATGTTTCTACTCCAGACTCAGTCCACTGCTTCCGCAGGTCCCCCAAGGTCTGGAATCTGCCCTTCTCCACAATCTTCCTCAGGGTCCGGTCACCTCTTCTCGTTGTGCAGCGTTTTTTGCCACACTTTTTCCTTCCCAGAGACTTCCCACTGAGGTGCCTTGATACAGCACTCTGGGAACAGCCTATTTGTTCAGAAATTTCTTTCTGTGTCTTACCCTCTTGCTTGAGGGTGTCAATGATGGCCTTCTGGACAGCAGTCAGGTTGGCAGTTTTACCCATGATTGCGGTTTGGATAATGAAACAGGCTGGGAGATTTTAAAAGCCTCAGGAATCTTTTGCAGGTGTTTAGAGTTAATTAGTTGATTCAGATGATTAGGTTAATAGCTCGTTTAGAGAACCTTTTCATGATATGCTAATTTTTTGAGATAGGAATTTTGGGTTTTCATGAGCTGTATGCCAAAATCATCAGTATTAAAACAATAAAAGACCTGAAATATTTCAGTTGGTGTGCAATGAATCTAAAATATATGAAGTTTAATTTTTATCATTACATTATGGAAAATAATGAACTTTATCACAATATGCTAATTTTTTGAGAAGGACCTGTATATTTATTTTGTATTTTCTACAAGCTGTGAGTATTAATATAGAATTTACTTTTTTTTAAATTCTTGCCTGAACTAACTTTTTCATGTAGAAATTACATTTGCTTTTTCTGAAGTATTTACTTTACTTCAGAATCATCTTTAGCAGTGCATAACGGCCTTCAGCACTGAACGAATCAAATGCCTTCAGCACTGAGCGAATCAAATGCATTCAAAGTTTAGACATATTTCTGTCCAAAGGACCTGCCTTTATTGCCAGAAAACTGGACATCTGTGTGTCCACTGACAACACAAACGTGCAGATAAGGGTCTATTGCAGTCTGAGGAGAGAAACCGCACTGATATGCCATAGCAGTCTCTTCCTGATGAAGTGTATGACTTCAAAGAAGATAAAAGTCAGAAAGGCGGTGGACCACTGGTAGATATTAAAGTGCTTTCATGAAATACTGCTAAGGGACTTGTGGGTAATGCCTGTGGAAAAGACTCAATAAAGAGCTGGAACCCATAATGTAGGTCGCTGAATTTATATACAAGGTCTATGTTATGTCGAGGTCTGCTAAATAATCAAATATGTGTGTTATTAAGATGGAGCCAACCTGCTTACTGTGAATTCCTTTTAGGCCATTGGTAATAATGTTGGCATTACAAAGACTATTGATTTTTCACAAAACATGGATCCTACTCCCTGTGGTCAGTGTCATCACAGTAAGGTCACTTTCAAAATCCTTCACACTCCCTGTCTGGAACAAATTACCAACCAACCTTCACCTGGAGATCCATTGATCCATCTTCAAAAAGTGTCTCCTCTTCCAGGAGCACTTTACTAGCTAACCAGTGTCTTTTAAGCTTTTGCACTTAAAAAGAAAAAGAAACTTCTACACATCTCCTGTAGCACTACTGGTCCCTTGGATTAATTGCTTCTTATCTTCATTTGCACTTTGCATAAAAAACATCTGCTAAATGAATAAATGTAAATGTGGATGCTGCATGCAAAGTAAAATATCCATCTTTCTCAAGATAGCTATTTAATTTGAAACAGTTATTAGAGATACGGCGGGGAACAGATAGGTGAGGTGTAGTAGGTTGTATACAGTGACACATTTTTGTGACAAATCAGTGACGACAAATTTTTACATTTATCTGTAGGTTTTTGACTTTTAGAAATGTTTTGTAGAAGATGTATTTTCAACATTGTGTTGGTTGAGATATCAATACCAAGGCACACAACAACAGTATAGTCTCAGCCTCAGACATTACTGTTACTCCCCGTTTAGGGAAAAGGGTGCAACATGAAAAACTTTTAAATTCAATGAACCAATCAGGACCTAGCATCAATCAGCCTGCAGGAACCAATCAGACGACGTTCCTAGACAATCACAGGCAACAGAAATATAACAAAACACAATCCATAGGTTTGTAAGTGTTTGTTGGCTGAACATCTAATGCATAAGGCACACAAAATAGGAAATACTTCTGGAGTTTCAAAGGTGTCATCTGATTGGTTGAATTCTACAGGGTTTCCGGACACTTGTGCGTCATGCTCTTTGACGGTCCGCTAGGAAACAAAGATGCCATGACGCCATCGTGTTTACAATTGTGACAATAAACGCTTATCAGCTTTAACTAAACGCTGGAAGTATGTGAAGTTCGCAGCTAATAAATTAATAATTTATTAGATGCACGCTGGTCTGTTATCATAGGGACATCGACTTTACATTTTCACGTCCCTAAACATAATACGGAACAAAGCGAACTGTGATTGGTTGCTTTAAATGTCGGTCAGACATCCTCTTGGGCAGTCCTTGGCTGATGAAAGCTGTGATGAGTCCAGACCTTCTGTCAGGCCGTCGGTCTTATGGTCTGGCTACAGCGAGACCAACAACAGTAAAACCCATTAAAAAGATTGTACTTCTATCCCTTACAGCCTTGTATTTTTTTTTTTTTTTGCATCAAGATAAATAAAGCATCAACCCTGACTAAGTATTTATATTCATTTTTGCATAGCTCAATCTTGTAACTAATTGTTACAATCTTGTAACAATCTTGTAACTAATTGTATCTAATCAATCACGCATTTAATTGGCAACACAAAAGTTAATTTCTCTCATTTTGGAATGATTATTTTGATATTTCGAACATTATAAGAAATGTTAGATACAGCTGCTTTCATTTCGGTCGATATGTCTTGACGTAAGATTGTGGATTTTCTTTTTAAATTTGTATTACGTATTTTTAGCTGGACTGGAGGGGGTGGAGGCAGGCAATAAATATGGTTACGTTCTTCTCCACTGCATGCTTGTCGTGCACCGCTGCTCCAGCTCTCCCCAGCTCACTATATGTTCACCCCGATATGCACCCCGAGGCAATGTGCCTTTCATTATTTCTTTTGAAACTTTCATCTGAAGTCTCCTAGGGATTAGCCCTCTTGATTCCTGACACAGTCGATGAAAAACAAGCCTTATACACTGGGAGGCTTTCAGTCAGTGGAGCTCTTCTCTCTGCTCCATCTCTCAGAGTGTTCAGCCATGTCAGGATTCCTACACAACAAGTGAGCTGTCTTTCTCGATTTTCCTAATGGCTTCGGTGATCTCTTATCATTTGGAAGAGAGCTGGGGTTTTTAAAATGATCCCTCTCTTTCTTTGTTAATGAATGTAGCAAATCTTTACTACTTAACACCTCTGAGATTTTATCAGGGAACCTGTTCTGTTCATGGTCATGAATGTTAATAAGCCCTCTTACCTCAAGTGCTTCAATGCCTCGGCCCTCTTGGACAGTCTTTACAACAACGCTGGGACTTAAAAAGGAATGTGTCCGGTTTCACAGACAAGGCTTAAACTAGTCCCAGGCTAAAATTTGAGCTGAGTTTGAGTTTGACCTTGAGCTGTTTACCGAAATACACTTGCACTGACATGACTTAAAATACATGAGTGTCATTGTTTTTTTTTTCTAAGGCATGTTTTTAAAAGCTACTTAAATGTCGTAGTTTAACTAAGACCTACTCCTGGCTTAAACTAAGCCCTGTCTGTGAAACCAGGGGCCTCATGTACAAAGACTTGCGTTGAATTCATACTAAAACATTGCATACGGACAAAGCTGTAAATGTGCGTACGCACAAAAAAAAACAGATGTATGAATCTCTGCGTACGAAGGATCCCACGCATATTCTCTTTGTACATCCCAATTAACTTAAAAATGAGCGCACATGCACGAGCACAACGCCCCACCCAGTCTCCTCCCTTAATTAAATACATTTAAATATGGTAATGAGTCCATTGGCAAAAGAAAGGAGTAAGAAAATGGCTAAAGCAAGCGGCAAGAAGCGAAACTTTACAGAAAGTGAATCGGAGGTGCTACTATCGGAGGTAGAAACGAGAAAAAAAAAATTTGGAACTTTGTCCTCCGGAATTAATAACAAAAGGAAAAAATATGAGTGAGAGAGTTTGGCTGATGCCGTCAATGCGGTGGGATCTGAAAGTCGCACTGTAAATGACCTTAAAAAAATGGTCTGATATAAAGGTGGACGTTAAATGGAGAACTGCTGCGCACCGACAAAGTGTGGGCAGAACAAGCAGTGGTAAAGGGGTCAGAGAATTGCCTCAATTATGGGTGACACTTTACTCTCTGGAGTAGTATCCGCTGATGTGGGAGACTCGGATTTACTACAGGACTGCCACGAAGGTAACCAATATTATCTGCACATTTATTGAATGGAAATGTTTCCGATTCACATATGCAAATTCTTCTTCAGATGGCGCCTTTATAGCAATGCGTGTGCAGTCGATCGCTCCGATTACATTAGTAAAACCGGCTTTCGCTGCAAATTGCGTTTTAATGTTTGGCTGGTCAACTGCATCATATGGGAATATCATATGCTTTTATATGTTCTTACTTAATTGCATAATTGATAGAATATTCACATAAGGCTCGTGTGACAATATATGTAAATTATTTTATAAATTGCAAATTAATAGCAATGCATCCCACAGGTGGTAGTGCGATAGACTTGTAGAACAATTCGTTGTGTAATGTTTGCAACTTAACTTCATTGCCTGTAAGAGTCGCCAACGAACAAAAACTATGAGAAATGTACGTACGCCAGACATGAAATTGGCGTGGAGGAACGCACATTCTCAAGTTAATTTCACTGTTAGTACATCCGACCGTGAGCGTGAAAGCTGGCGTACGCAAAGTTTTTGTGCGTACGCAAGATTGATACATGAGGCCCCAGGCCTTAAAGTTTGGAAGTGTAAGCATTAGCTCAGACTGCAAGCTTTCTGATTGGCCGAGCTGAACCCGTGCTTTAAAATATTAATTGGTGTCCTTCAGAGATTTATAGGGATCATTCAGCCAAAAATGGAAATTTTGTCTTCATTAACGTCATCAACGTGGACCGATGCTAAATTTTCTATATATTGAAATCATTATGCTCACAACTTGTAATAATTGCTTAAATGAGCTCATTGTTTCTGCCTTAAATTAATACATGATGGTCACTAACTGCATGATTTGTATATGTACATTTCTGAATTAAAAATACATTACTTGAACACAATCACCTCTGATAACAGATCACTCTAAATTGTAATGTAGACACATGCATTTTCTGTAAAGCTGCTTTGAAACGATATGTATTGTGAAAAGCGCTATACAAATATATGTGAATTGAATTGAATTAATTTAGTCTAATATCGTTCCAAACCTGATTTCACAGAATGTGTCTGTATAATGAAAGTCAATGATGACGCCTGTTTCACAGATTTACTTTGTGATTTTAATTCCATTCAAATCTGTCAAGTCACACAACCTCTGTGAAAATTCTAGAGAAAATGACAAATTGTTTTTTCACATTCTCAGTGGTCCTTTGAGAAATCGAATCCCGTCCAAAATGTCTGTGACTGCTAATATTGTATTTGCGCTAACCTTCCACATGCGGTGTCTCTGTACAGACTTCAGAAGGATCCCAGCATCGGAAACAAGTGGATGGTTTATTTTAATAGCGTCCCGGATCACATCGAAGGATAATATGTTTGTTCGGAGCATTTTGTTTTTGTAAAAGAGGCACAGTGTAATGGAGAATTCGCAAATAAACTCTTGTTGAAAGATGAAGCAGCCAACAGTATTGGATCTGCAGCTGTATCACAAACTGTAAGTGCATGATTTAATAATGCTTTGTCTCTAATTAAGGTTTTATATGGATAATATTTTCAAAACACTTACATCCAATAGCGAGTGGGTGTTGATACTGTTTCCAATGCAATGGCATTAGCCAATCATAACAGCTTTTGTCTGGATTTTCACTACGTTCTATTTTTCCATGAAGCAGGTGAAGCTAATCTATCTCTTTTGCCCTTCAGTTATGGTTTACTGTCCAGGGGACTGGACACAAGTGTCTCCAATAATCTCTTAATTAGGCGATGATGGACTATTCATTTAGTATGCAAAGCTGCAGATCTCACTTTTCACTGAGCAAATCCCCCTTTCGCTGTGGCGGGCGAGCCAACGCTAATGATCTCAGCAAGTGGCAGCAATCCATTGCAGTGCTACTGTGGGGCCACATTAATCTTGTGGGTGATCCGTTTGATGAATGACCCTAGAATAGAAGTCCAAGCAGATTCCACCCTAATTATACTGAGGGTGCTCCTCCTGGGAGGTGCTTCGTAGAGTCTTTGCAGACTAAGGCATGTGTCGCCGCTCTACAGGTGCTTTTAGTCATTGCTCCGGTGGAAATCCGTTGGACCCTCTGGGAGAGATGACGTCATGTGTCCTGGGGCTACCAGCCAGAAGTGAAGATGATGTATTGGATCCGTTCCTCCCATGTGCCACCTGGGCAAAAGCCTACAATAATCATCAATCTGAGGGACATCCAGAGAAGGGGTCATTAGAGTCCTTAGATCTGTTATAAGCTGTTCTGAAACTTTTTAAACTATTTGAGGAATCTTCCACTGCCGGATTGCTTTCCGTTGTGTTTTTGCCATTTCGGCAGGCATTCAATTGCTTCTCTCTGTTGCTCTGAGTTATGTTTGAAGATTGAATGCTCAGCAGGGAAAGTGTTGCATCAGCTGAAGTTCTGGAAAAATAAATAATATACCAATGTTCTCGAGAGGCAGAGGAGAAGATATATTTTCTTCTCGAGTAGATTCTTGTTCTCAAAATTAGTTGAGCAATCATTTTCTGTAATTTTTCAAAACTGAAGACTAACATTTTACTGTTTAATGTTTTTTTTTAGTGTTATTTTTCTTTATAATTTCATAATGTATTTTTTGAAGTCAGAGTATGTTGTACATGTGTGCTGAGTAGAGATATGGGATGAGCTATAGTTTGCTTAGAGGTATGTGTGCAATGTAACATGTTCACTGAGCAGATATGTTCCACTGATGATGATACTTCAAATGTGTACAGTTGGCATATTCTTTACATGGAAAGGAATGTTTCAACTGGTGCAAATGTACCACAAATGTATATCACAAGGGAAGTTTCTTAATATGGAAAGTGGATTGTACTATGTTTAAGCATGAGCTATACGTTCCATTTTTAAACATAAGCAACATGTTTTTCTACCTTACAAGGAAGTTGAAAGTCGCTTAGAGTGGTGTATATAAGTTAAATTTTACTGTACCACCCCAGAGAAACAAAGGCATGATAGGGTGAGAGGAAGGATAAAGAGAAGCATGACGGGGTGAGGGAGGAGAAACCCAGAGAAACCATTAAAGCTGGCATGATCAGGTGAGAGGATAGAGAAATGGGGAACAGAGAAATCTGGAGTGAAGACCTCCTCGCCTGTAGCCTTATTCTAATATGCCCTTTTCTCTCTGTCTGACACATGATGCAAAATATATAGAGATCTCTTGGCAAAGTAACTGGTGTAGCTTCCGTGATTCAACAATAATGGGGAAAGCATGATTTTCAAATCTACAAACCAAATCACAAAATTTAGAGAACATTTGTGTAGTGAAATTATCTCATCACTCATTTTTTAATGTCTTTTTTTTTCTTTTTGAGTAGTTTTTTTTGTTCTTTTTGTTTTGTTTGTTTTTCTTTGTTTACACATATTCTTAAAGGGCCCCTATTATGGATTTTTGAAAATGAACTTTGATGTAGTGTGTAACATAGCTCTAAGTGAATGAAAACACCCTGCAAAGTTTTAAATCTGAAAGTGCACCGTATATAAAGTTATCATGTTTCAAAAGTAAGAGTCGACTCTGAGTCAATGAAATGAATCGTTTTTTCAAACGAGTCATAAGCCGTTTCGTTGTGACGTCAAGACGAAACATTAGCATATTGCGCGCACAGACACGAGGGAAAACCTCAAACACTGCAACTGATTCATGTGGATGCTGGATATCATCATGTCGAGAAGACGCTGTGATCAACAATGTGAAGGTAAAGCCAGTTTTTTTTACATTGCCCAAGGCGAGCATGTGAAGAATCGGTGGTTAAAATAAATTTTACCCCGATTCCACAGCAGTATAATCCTAAACTTTTGCCGTGTTCCCTTTATTTTACTTATGACTTTTTCTCAAATCTCGGATTGCACTGCAGGATTCGCAAACCGCTTGTTCCTGAAAGATGGTGTTCAAAATACTTAGTTTTGAGTTTTATATTGTGTTGGTCTCCTGCTAACTGGTTAACTCGCATTATTACTGTCTTACTGACATACTTCTGCATATCAGCTGTGGGCCACTATTACCTAAGACTGTGTCTATGCAGATTGCCTGTCGTTCTCACTACTTTGAGGAAAGATTAAGCATGGAGCAATATTTGTTTTACGTTTATGTTACGTTTATGTTACATCAGTCATTAGGGTTGCCACCCGTCCCGGTTTTCCCGGGATTGTTCTCTTTTTTGAGCGACTGTCCCGGAAAAATTATATTCTTTCCCGGGACACGAATTGTCCCGTTTTTTTTGTGAAAATGTACTTCTAAAGTAGAATTTCCTTGTTTCAAATTAAACCGTTTCCTTCTGTTACTGTGTTTTCTTCATGGTTGTGTACATCCAATCCTGTGTCCGTAAACGGGATAAAACGGGTAAAACAGTGGATTGGCCGATGCCAGGCGTTTACTTTTATTTGATTGGAAGCAGAAATACAAAGCGCCTATATCGCCTAGCAACTGCCTCTGCTGTCGGTCGGTCGCGGGCGCGCCTGCATTCACACATCCTGCAGGATGAAACAGTGCGAGTTTAGTTGCTTGCTAGATTTTTTAAAACTTTATATTTACCTACTCAGTTTTGTGAAATGGGGGGAGAGATGGACGAGGAGGATAACACAACAAAATCGGATGAGCCACCAGTGTCAAAGAAAAAACGATTTACAACCTACAACTCAGACTGGGCAAAAAGTTGGTTGGTCAAAGCCGAACTTCAAGTTAGATTAAACTTTAAATAATCATGCTTGGAGTTTAAAGCATTCATTGACAGCCAGGACTTCTTCAGGCAACAAAAAGGGATGAGAAATACACATGGAAAAAGAGGTGAGAAATGTCAGTCTTAGGTTGGCCAAATTTACTAAGGTAACACATAAAACAAAGTTGTTTATAATCTATTATAATACATGTAATCATGTTCTCTTACGAGAGGTTCTCTCGTATTGCGTAAGCTAGCTTACGCTACGGGAAAGATTCATCTTTGCTGAGAGTTTGAAGCCAAAAAATTATTTCATAATTTGTATCCATTGACAACGCAGTTCCTCTGGGGCAGACCTAGAGCAGGCTAGCTAGCAGCTCATTGGTTCGCTCAGAGAGAACTGCTTAAGCCTATGGGAGAGCGGGGCTGAACCCGCTACCAATGGGAAGCGCCCGCGCGCTCATTGCATCATGGCCCGCCAGAGTGGGCGTGGCTATGGTGTATAAAACAGTCTCTCCCAGGCTTATATGATGATTCATTTCATCTTCAGCAAGCTACACGCTTCTGCTGTTCTGAGAAGAAGTAAAGCCGTCGCCGTCGAGAAGGCATCACTCTAGCGAGCTCACGGACCCTGAAGAAGCCGGCCGTCTTCGCCACCTTCAGCCGCCCTGCAAGCTAGCGCCATCCGACGACTGTATCCTTCTCTGTTTTAAAAGAGCTGAGCGTCTTTTTAAAGATGTCTCGAATTTCCTGCGGCTCTTGCTGCGCTCCTCTCGAGGACGGAGACCGCCATATTGTCTGCGCTCTCTGCCTGGGACTCGAGCACGCAGAACTCGCCCTCGCGGATGGAGGATGCGACTTCTGTGAAAGCCTGCCGTTGTCGTCCCTGCGGGGACGACTCCTGGCGGCACAATCCGCTCCCGCGCCGCCTCTCTCTTCGCCGCGTAAAAAGAAACGCCGCGCCCAGAGGCCGCCGGAGCCCCCTGCGGAACCATGCGGGCCGCCGCCGCCGCTTCCCGCTTCCCGCTCTCCCTCCCCGCCCCAGCCGGACATACAGTTGCCGCCGAGTGGCCGCTCTGTCGCTTCCGATGACGCCGCGGAGGAGAAGGACTCATGTTCACTGCTCGCTTCAGACAGTGAAGACTGGTCATCTCTCGGATCCACGAGAGAGTCGGCGGGGATCCGCGCCGGAATAGAGGAGGAACTAATGCGCCTCCTCTCACAGGCCGTTGAACGCCTCGGTCTCGAGTGGTCTCCTCCACCCGAGCAGGCCCCGAACCGGATGGACGGCAGATTCTTTCATCGGCGCTCGACCCCCGCGTGCAACCGGGCCGCCCCATTTCTGCCTGAACTTCACGCAGAACTGACGAAGTCCTGGAATGCTCCGCTCTCGGCTAGAAACCGGTCCGACATATCCGCCTCGCTGCGCTCAGTGGACGGAGCCGCCGAAAAGGGCTACTCAGCCATGCCACCTGTCGAGGACTTGGTCGCCGCACACCTCTGCCCGCCCTCTGCTAGATGGCGCTCTTCCCCCACGCTTCCTTCGAAAGCTTGCAGAGCGACCTCGAGTTTTCACGCTCGCGCTTATGCCGCCGCTGGTCAAGCCGCCGCAGCGCTACATTCTATGTCTGTCCTCCAAGTACTACAGAGCGATATTCTCCGTGAATGGGCCGAGAGCGGTAGGAACCCCTCCCCCGCTGTCACAGACCTAAGAAGTGCTATGGACCTCGCCCTTCGCGCCACTAAAGCCGCCGCACAAGCTCTGGGGAGATGCATGGCCAGTCTTTGTGTAGCTGAGAGACACTTATGGCTAACGCTCGCCGACATGGGAGATTCTGAGCGCGCCGCGTTTCTTAACGCGCCCCTCTCCCCGACGGGCCTTTTTGGATCTGCTGTCACGGGAATTGTCGATCGCTTTTCCGAAGTCCAGAAAGCTACCCAGGCCATGAATTTGTTTCTGCCCCGCCGCGCTAGCTCTTCCGCAGGCCGCTCTCGTGAGCCTCCTGTCAGAGCCCCACCGCAGCGCCCTCCTCAGCAGACTCAAACAGCCCAGCGCAGACAGGGCGGCCGCCCTCGCTCTCGCTCGGACAGCCGCCGCAGACCGCCGCCCCCGAGGGGCCCGCGACCCAAGATCACGCTGAAGCCTGATCATCAGAAGTCTGCCTAGCAAAGTTAAGAAAACGACGGCGCTCTCCCGCTGCGGCCGGACCGCCGTCAAAGCTTCGCCCTCTGCCAGTCCCCGTTGTTTCGCCGACTGCTGTAGTGTTTACCGCCACAAACAAGCCGGAGTCCCTACCCGCTTGCGAGCGACAAAAAGCCGTTTTTTACGGCTACCCAGAGAAATCTCAAAAAGAGAAAATTTGCCGGTTGTGTAGAAAATGTGCCCACAATCATGTGTTCACCCATACACACAAGCATAACATATCCCGTGTCTCTCTCAGAGCCCCTTCACATGAGACGGGCACAGCCCGCTCTAACATCAGAGAAAATAAACACGCCCATGAATGCATGCACGTGTCCCCTCTCTGCTCGCTCTGTTTCACGGCCCATAGACTCCTCTCTGAGTGCAAGTCCCGTTGCAACACACATTCAAAGCGCGCCCACACTCTGTGTTCAGCCCGCTATGTACAGCAATCAGGGCGCGATAACCATTCGGCCACTAGCCGCATGCTCCAAAGCGTGGGAAGCCATTCCAGGCATTTCCCCGTGGGTGCTAAGCATTATAAAGAACGGCTATCTGCTACAGTTTCGCCGCCGCCCGCCTCGTGCACGCGCTCGGCTCGAATCTACTGTCAGCCCGCTGGCCGCCGGCACGCTTCGCTCAGAAATTGCGACGCTGCTACAAAAGGGCGCCATAGAGGTCCCGCCATCTATGACCGAGTCGGGGTTTTACGGCCGTTATTTTCTGGTTCCCAAGAAAGACGGCGGCCTCAGACCGATTTTAGATCTCAGGTCTTTGAACAAAGTGCTCATGAAGAGACCGTTCAAGATGCTCACTACCAGGAAACTCCTCGCGCAAGTGCGCCAGGGGGACTGGTTCATCTCTCTAGACCTGAAAGACGCCTATTTTCAGATCCAGATAAATCCCCGTCACAGGCCATTCTTACGTTTTGCCTTCGAGGGTCATGTATATCAATACGCCGTCCTCCCGTTCGGCTTATCCCTGGCGCCCCGTACATTCACGAAGTGCATGGATACGGCGCTCGCCCCCCTGCGGAGCCAGGGGCTGCGCATATTGAATTATCTGGACGACTGGCTGATTTTGGCCCAATCACAGACGGAGCTTCTGTCGCACCGCGCAGTTCTCCTCGACCATCTGAAAACACTGGGCCTCTCTGTCAACTGGACAAAGAGCTCCCTTCAACCCAGTCAATCGATTTCCTTTCTAGGAATAGATTTGAATTCGGTCTCAATGACGGCTCGCCTGTCCTCACAGCGCGCGCGCAGTGTTCAGCGTCTAGCCGCCTCGTTTCAGATGGGCACCCGCATACCCCTGAAAACCTTTCAGAGGATGCTGGGTTACATGGCCTCAGCCTCCGCTGTGCTTCAGCTGGGCCTTCTGCACATGCGCCCGCTTGTACCCCGTGTACCCCACCACGCGTGGAACACAGGCCGCCAGCTGGTCAGGGTTACGCAGACATGTCTCACGGCGCTGCAGCCATGGACAGTAGCAGAATGGTTTCGGCAGGGCGTCACGATGGGGACCTTTTCCCGCCGAAAAGTCATCTCGACAGATGCATCCAACACGGGTTGGGGTGCAGTCTGCGAGGGCTCACCGGCCTTCGGCCACTGGTCGACTCAGGAAAGCCCCTTACACATAAATTGTCTGGAAATGCTTGCGGTCGAGAACGCGCTCTCGCGCTTCCTCCCGCTCATTCGGGGACACCACGTCCTGATCCGTTCGGACAACATGGCTGTGGTCTCCTATATCAACCGTCAGGGCGGTGTCAGATCCAAGAATCTCTTTCTACTGACACACCGCATTTTAGTTTGGTCTCAGAGCCGCCTGCTTTCGCTCAGAGCGACGCATGTGCCGGGCCATCTGAACGACGGTCCAGACATACTATCCAGGAACCTCATCTCCATAGGAGAATGGTCCCTGAACACACAGACGGTCCAAATACTGTGGCGGCTATTCGGCAGAGCAGAAGTGGACCTCTTCGCGTCAGAAGAGAACGCTCACTGCCCAATATTTTTTATGAGGAGCGAGGACGCGCTAGCCCAGGAATGGCCTCGCCGCCCGCTCTATGCATTCCCTCCGATCGCTCTGTTACATCAGGTAATTCAGAGGATCAGGGACACACGCCACTCGGTGCTCCTCATAGCTCCGCGTTGGGAGAGTCAAAGTTGGGTTCCGGAGCTCACTCAGCTGTCACAGACAGCCCCGTGGCCCATCCCAGTCAGAGCAGATCTCCTCTCTCAAGCTCGCGGCACGATCTGGCACCCCCATCCACAGCGCTGGGCGCTACATGCATGGGTGATAAACGACTATTCGTCGATTTGCCAGAGGGAGTAAGAAACCCTATCATACAGGCTAGAGCACCTTCCACGAGAAGGCTCTATGCGTCTAAATGGTCTGTGTTCTCAAAATGGTGCACCGACAAACATCTGGACCCACGGTCATGCGAGGTACCGTCTTTGCTAGTTTTCCTTCAAGAGATGCTGGACAAGGGCAGGTCCCCCTCCACTCTCAAGGTTTACGTGGCAGCCGTCGCGGCATTCTCTGAACCCCGGCGCGCTCAGTCCCTGGGCAAAGACGAGTTAGTCATCCGCTTCCTCAGGGGAGCTAAAAGGATGAATCCTCCGCGGCCCCCGTCGGTTCCTATCTGGGATCTTTCTATAGTCCTCGAAGCTATGAAAGCACCCCCGTTCGAACCGCTCGAGTCTGTGGACCTAAAATACCTCTCGCTCAAAACCGTTTTTCTGATGGCTCTGTCCTCAGTAAAACGCGTGGGGGATCTTCACGCGCTCTCATCCAGCGCCGCGTGTCTTGAGTTTGGACCGAATGATTCAGTTGTCATTCTCAAACCTAGGCATGGCTATGTCCCGAAGGCGATTGGTACCCCGTTCAGGGCTCAGATTATTTCTCTATCGGCTCTGCCTCCATCCGATAGTGAGCGCGACGCTAATCTCCTCTGCCCGGTTCGGGCTCTGAGATTGTACACTACGCGCGCTGCCGCGTTCAGACGCGCTGAGCAGCTTTTCGTGTCGTTTGGGGGGCGCACCAAAGGTCTGGCCGCCTCAAAACAGACACTGTCTAGATGGATAGTGGACGCTATCGCTTCTGCTTACGCATCAAAATGCCTGCCCTGCCCTTTGGGCATCAGGGCGCACTCCACCAGAGGCATGGCCTCATCGTGGGCATGGTCCTGTGGAATTTCCATTCATGACATTTGTGTGGCCGCGGGATGGGCCTCCCCGTCCACTTTTGTCAGATTTTACAATTTGGAAGTTCCCGCCTTGCAGGCAAAACTACTAGCTGTCTAAAAACCAGCTCCCTAAGAAGCTGCATCACTGGGAGTCCCTCACACAACCGGTTCGCCCCTTGTGCTCTCCTAAGATGCTTATGTATACACTATGTGCCCGCTCTGCCGGCCTCTTTGTACATTCACTCCACATTAAATTATTCCCCCGGTATCACCCTGGGATTCATGAGTGTTTTTCATAGCGCGCACGGCGTTGACCAGGTGTTCCCGTAGCATAAGCTAGCTTACGCAATACGAGAGAACCTCTCGTAAGAGAACGAATCGGTTACCTAACGTAACCTCGGTTCTCTCTAGAAGAGGGAACGAGTATTGCGTTCCCGGCCGTGCTTGCGCTACTAGCGTTTCGCTTCACGCTGAAATAAATCATCATATAAGCCTGGGAGAGACTGTTTTATACACCATAGCCACGCCCACTCTGGCGGGCCATGATGCAATGAGCGCGCGGGCGCTTCCCATTGGTAGCGGGTTCAGCCCCGCTCTCCCATAGGCTTAAGCAGTTCTCTCTGAGCGAACCAATGAGCTGCTAGCTAGCCTGCTCTAGGTCTGCCGCAGAGGAACTGCGTTGTCAATGGATACAAATTATGAAATAATTTTTTGGCTTCAAACTCTCAGCAAAAATGAATCTTTCCCGTAGCGTAAGCTAGCTTACGCAATACTCGTTCGCCCTTCTAGAGAGAACCGAGGTTACGTTAGGTAACCGATTCGTTTTAATTGCTAAAAAGTATAGCCTATCATTCTACAAATGATTAGATTTTATAATAGATTATAATACAGTATATGTTTACACAAGTTTTATACAAAAGTGTATTTAATATATCAGGGATGTGATTTTTCCGGATTAATCCGGAATTCCAGATTTTCCGACCTGAAAATGTGACCTACGTGAATCATGCAGATCTGTAAAAAAAAATAAATAAAGGGTGGAGCGGGGGGGTTGTTGTCGGCTGCCGGAGTGAAAAGGAGAGGATATGAGGACATAACAGGCTGACGTGCGTACAGATTGTTCCTTCCTTTCCAAGTATCAACAAGGTCGTATTTGCGTTCAGTTTGTTCACCTGCTCAATTTCGTACCTCAGTCGCTCTCGCGCTACAGTGATATCGTTGTCAGTTGACAAGAACATCGACGTTAGGCCACCAGTAGGGCTGGGCGATATATCGATATAGTTAAAATTTGCGCTATGATCCTTGCTCCAAGCAAGCTGCTGACTGCTTTTGTAGAAATAGAAATGCTCGGTATATTTTCCTGCTTTTTTGTCCTTAGCCAATCACATGCCTGAATATATGTATTTAATGTAGAAAGGAGTTCAGAGTGAGTGCATCTACGTCAGGGAGTGTATCTACATTAGGACAAATATAAGTAAGAGAGGCAATAGGGCGTCCTACAACTGTTAACATAGTATATTTGCAAATATGGGTTGACCCCCCCCCCCCCCCCCCCAAAAAAAAAAAAAGAAAAGTGTCCCGGTTTTTCACAAATCAAAGGTGGCAACCCTATCAATCATTCACTCTAGAGCTCGGCTAATGTATACATTGCATACTTTCACTGTTATTGATACAGCTTCCACGTGTTGACCACAATATTAGAAAAATACTCGGTAAATAAATTAGAACAAGTAAAATAATCGGTTTGTTGATGGACATGCACTTGTTAATACTGATGGTGAGGAATTACAGTATCTCATAATGTTACGTTACCTCAAACTGAGTAGTGTATCACTGAGAAATGTCCTGCTCGAGGTGTCCTTGCGTTGGAGGTTCGGGTTGAATAACTAGTATCCAATGTATCATCATCGGACTTGCGCTCGCATTGATATGGTAAAATCAACGTCATTGTTCTTTACTGTCTTTAGTTTATGGTGTAGGAAGCCGCGGACACGCAGAGCTGACGTTGTTATGGTAATGAGCGTTTTTGTTATCGACGCGAACGCTGTACGGTAGTACCAAAGCCGTCTAAAAGGAAAGCCTGGCCACTCCCTATTAAGTCCTATTGTACCGAATTTTGGTTGTAGTTCCACCAGAGTTCCACTGGGGGGCGATCGTCCGAGTGTAAAATGAATGGGAGTATATGGGGCTAGATGGCTAAATTTGTCTCTTTCACCCGATTGCCGTTGAGAAATCTAAGATTTGAATGTAGGTTTTGCAAGTTCAACATGGGTTATAGATCAAAAGTTGAATGAACAAGTACTGATGTCCTTTTGATTTCTTACAGGTTGAGTTGTGGTTGCCCATAACATGCTAGCATTCTGCTAATGAACTTTGATTGGTCAGTGAAGGACTGATTATGTCCAGAGATACCGCTTGATGGCATCGTGGCATCCGAAGTATTTTCGGCGTGGTCTTTTCTCATCCACAGACGATTGATTTTGGGCATTTTTACTGCGTGAAATATACAAACAGCACGGCATAACGGTTCATCATAGTCTCCAAATTATGACCAGAATTTGATAAATATTAAGTCTGCTGTTTAAAACAAATAAAGAACCAATGTAGGAAAATGGTTATTACGCAACAACAGCGGGAAACTTTGTATATTTGTGCAGTGTGCGAATGTCAAAAAACCTATTCCGATTTGAATCTTTTGACTTATAAACGTGCACATCACCCCGATCATGCATCATATCACAATGTTAAGCATTCATGTAAACTACAATACATTCAGATTAATTAAAAAGAATGAATTCAGACCGATTGAAACAAAAGTTGTGCATGTGAACATATCCAGTCTCTGCAAAGTTGCCAGTTATGGCAGTATTTCCAGCTCTTAACGCCGCATGTGCTCTTGGATGATTAGATACATGATGGGCTAATAATGTAGAAAAAAATAACTTAATGTCATTCTGGGATGAATATATTCTGGAAATCCTGCTTTTTTTTGTCATTAAGGGAAATCATCTTGTCTCAGTTACAAATTTGACTGGTAAATCATTAAAAAAAGGTATTTATTGCATTGCATATTGTATGTTCAGGGGTGACAGATTAATAAACAGACATGGTATTTATGACTGGATGTAACTTTTTATACTTTCCTGTAAAAATGGCTCTCCTACTGACTTTGTCCTATCAGTGCGGCTCTCATGAAAAAAATAGTGAAGACCACTGATCTGATGAGTCGTTTGAGAATCATTGAAAATGTGGTGATGTGCAAATGTATATTATGAGGAAATGAAACTGTTTTTGACCTTTGATGCATGTAAACCTGTTGTAGGAGACTCCAAAACAACATTCGGAAACTTTAAAATAGCATAATAGGGGCACTTTAATGTTCCAATCCACTCTGACTTCTGACCTGTAATGCTGCCTGAATCATAATCATACACAGTTCGTTGGCCAGAGGAGAACTGGCCCCCCGACTAAGCCTGGGTTCTCCCAAGGTTTTTTTTTTTTATTCTGTCACCTGATGGAGTTTTGGTTCCTTGCCACTGTCGCCTTTGGCTTTTTGCTTGCTTAGTTGGGGTCATTTAATTTAATATTCAACAATATTATTGATCTGCCTGCATTGACACCATTAAATGAGAACTGAACTGAGCTGAGCTGAACGATGACATCACGGTTTTCTCCAGAACGCCTATATATATATATATATATATATATTTACTTACAACAAAAATAAACCATCAATGAACTTACTTAAGCTGGACTGTGATGCTATTTTCTTCTAGAAACAAACTTTGTTGCATTATTTTCCTGTTGTCTCTGTAAAGCTGGTTTGAAACAATCTGTATTGTAAAAAGTGTTATATAAATAAAGGTGACTTGACTTGACAAACTCCGCCCATCATTTTCTGATTGAGCCAGACAAAATGACAAAAGAAATCCAACTGAGAACAGGATCGGTGGCATGGAGAGTAAGGCAGGTAGAGTTAACTTTTGATGCGACCGACCCGAGTTCGAATCCATCTTTTAACAAACTCATTCTTTTCCCTTTTCCCCATCGGATATCAGCTTGGAGAGGTGTTTATTTTAAATACAAATTAAGAGAATATTCGAAAAGTGAAAATAAAGTGCCAAACGGGTATTTAGTGGTGGAACAAAAGTGTTTAACGAGTATGGTTAGTGGTGGGTGTATTTTAATAAATATAATCATTTAAACTGAATACAATGTTGTTATTTTTGCATACTGATTTATAATATACTACAATACACTGAAGTGCAAATAATATCTGCCACTATTGCACTAAATAGTATCTAAGTACTATCAATTGCTATTTTCACTTAGTGCAAATAGCAGCTGTCAATACATAAAGACTGAAAACTAAAGTTAGTACTTTTCAAAGTTAATTTAGAATACAAGTTTATAATGTACAGTCTGAAAAATAGATATTTGATATTATATAATATATAGTATAGTATATATAGTATATGATAGTATATAAGTGTTTAAAAATTAAATTAACTTTAAGTGAATGTTAAATAATTGCAAAGTTGATTAAATGTAAAATAATAATAAATACAAAATGAGCACAGTATCAAAATAGCCATTATTGACCGATATATATTCAATATCTAGCAATAGTCATAAAATCAGATATTGGCCAATAACTGATGTGGTCCCAATATTGTGCATTCCTAATTTTGAGGCATTGTTATAACCTTAAGGGCCGTTCACATGACACCGTTTTCAACTAAAAACGGAAAAAAATGTATGAGTTTCGGTCGCTCAATACACGACAAATGCGTTTTTGGGGCTTGAAAACGCAACCTTTTGAAAACAGGGTTCAAAGTGCAAGGTTTTGAAAACGATACCATTATCGGCTCCCTGTACACTATGACGTCATGCCCATGCGTAATATTCAAGTTCAGTCTATAGGCGCGGAGCGTCTCTTTACAAAGTGACATCATCACTGGCCTGGCAGAATAATACAGCGTTTTTAGCTGTTTCCGTGGAACCGTGTGAATGGAGAACGTTTTAACAACGTTGTCATTTGTATGTGAAAACTTCAAAGGAAAAACTATTTAGTTAGAAAAACTAACTAAAATAAATGTTTTTTGTATGTCGTTATCATGTAGATGTACCCTTAACCTCAACTGTTAAAGTTATAGCTATAACCCTAATCTTAAAACATTTTTGAAGGTCTTTACCATCTTCGTGTAGATTCTTGACAAATGTAGTGTAAAATTTGAGTAGTTTGTACAATCATTTTTTGCGAGTTACTGTATAGAAGACAATGTTGTAAAGCAGCGAGGAATGTAGTCTTAAAACAGACACTCTGTGAGGTCTTTACCCTGCATTTGAACAATAGGCTTAATAACAACAGCCCCTGAGTGGTTCATTGCCATTCTGTTCTGCTACATAAGTCTGAAGGATCTGTAGGAGAACCATAATGAGAAGAAAAGCCTTCATAAGAAGGCTGATGTCTCCAGGGCAAAGCAAGGCCTAGCATATATCCGCAGGGAAATTCTTTGACCTCTAGTTTCTAGTAGTGAGATGCGAGACTCCCCATGGCCCCTGATGGTTATCCTGCCCGTTCTCTGCGGTTTGCCATGCTCTTTCTCTCCAGAGCTTGTGACCCCTTCACAAGTCGTTTTGATTTTTTCCTTCCCAGCAACCTGTCCTCTGTGACTTTTTATTTCAGCTCAAATTTGTCATCTCTCATTATCTTTCAGAGTAATGACATTAGGATCAATGGGCTTTTACTCCCCAATTTTTATCATGCCCGACTGATGAAATCACTCATTATCTGTTTTATGTTTCGTAGAACAGCTTCTTGGAAATGTTTCATTTGTTTGTTTTCTTGTTGATTACACAGACAATGTTGACAATATTACAAATTCAATCTCCCTTTGCAGTCCACCGAATTCCTGTGTGTAGTTAAGCCCCGCAAACAGCACCGTTGCATTACAACTATCGGATGGATTGATTTAATTGCATTCACATACAATAAAGTTAGGATCTAAAAGGTCAGCAGGAAATGGTGCAAATCCCGAAGGAGTATTTTTTTAAGGGGCTGGTGAATTTAATACACATCCTTCACTTTTTATCATCTAATTAGTCCCCTGTATGGCAGGCTGTTCAACATGGGAGGAAACAGCACTATTGATTCGATAAAGGCCTGGTATCTATCATTTCACTTGTTCATTGACAGACTGCCCAGCCATTTCTGACTCTGTCTTTATGGTGTCAGCAAAGCGCTCCTGCTTGTTGCTCGATTGCCTTACAAAAATGTTATCATCCCTCTGATGTCAGAGAAATAACAGTTTCCTGTGTGAGGTATTGGTCACTTTGATGCAGTCATGCAACTTGGGTGCAAACCGAAAAGCAACCAAAGAGCGTTTTGTATCCAGCAATTTGGCATATTCATAAAAGCATGCATTATATTACTGACATTTCTAAATATGAGGGCTGCATTTTCCCCCCCTTAAACTGTACTCTACTGCATTATCATTTTAAATGATCTCTACTGTCATCCCAGCACCAAAATAAAAGTGGAGCGTGAAATTATTTTGTTCTGTCTCCATAGGTGCAGTGGAATGTATTGGTGCTATCGGCTGATCATCAATTTATGCCACAGGACTTATAGATCTTGTGGCTTGCTCAGCCCTCCCCACATATTTCCATGCTTTTGGACATGTGTGGTTTCTTTCTTTTTTTTTTTTTTTTTTTCTCTGAGGCTGTCAGAGGTTGTCGTTTTCTCTCTCACTCAGACGGTGGAAGCATCTTTGCTTTTGCCTTGGGCTCACAGCTTGGTGAGCATGTCATTTTTCTGTTTTGTTTGGTTTTCATTCTAGGGGAAGGACTTGTTCAAGTATGATCAAGCAGTAAGAATGTCTTGGCCAAAAACAGAAGGCAATGGATAGAGACGAAATACTGCAGTTCAGACACTTTTGCCGAGCTGCATGATATAAAAATATTTAAATAGATTAACCATATGTTAACATTTGATGTTTGTCCACTAATTACCTTTTGTAGGCGCATTGAGCAATCTGTCTGCATATTTATATTTAGCCATATTGTCTGCTCAATTTATCATCTACGGGAAAAAACAACAACAACAACAACAACAACATCACGGCTGGGTTGGAATGTAGGCAAAGTGTTTTGTTAAGCATGATATCTTTTTGTGTAAAAATCATTGACGCCTCAGTAAGCACCCTAAGCCTTATATCAATATGAGCAATATGACTATGCTGTATTAATAAGCATTAATAAGATAAAATATTAATTATCAAAGCAAATATCACATTATAGGTAACGAACAGTTCCAAGAGTGTAATTAAAATTGATTTACTGCTATAATACTTTATAATACTGCTTTCAAAAGTTTGCGTTTTCAGACCCCCAAACGCTGTTGTTGTGATAATAAATGGCCAAAACGCATAAAGTTTCCTGTTTTTAGTTGAAAATGGTGTCATGTACACGGCCCATTAGTCTTGTGTAACCAAAACGTTCACCAGCTAAAAAACGTGAGGTCTGGACCACTATTTTGCTTATCCTGACCAAATGTATGTAGACAGGAGGATATCATCAAGGTTTCTGTTATTTTTATGTAGCTAATTTGAAAGGTATATGGTTTGTCTGAAACTATAAGTGAGGGATAATGTACATCCATAATGTTATCGCAGAATGAACCCCGAAATGGTGATCATCATGTCTTCCATCACCCTGAAGAGGTTTATTCTGCGATAACAACCGGCTGGATGTATTATCCCGCTTATTACACGGCTACTTGCCACATGAGTAAATAATTAGACATGAAACATTAATCTGAGTCTAAATATTTTGTCTTCCAAAAGCTTCCATTTAAGCATTTAAGGGATTATGTTCCACTTATTATTTTATTTCACCATATACATTTTTATGGGGATAAGAGATAATTTGAGAAGAAACTGTTTTAAAATCATACCTGTTTGTTATCTTATAATCCATTGCAGTGTACAAAACAATCATCGCAAAATAGCAGCACCTGCGTTTGTATAAAATAATTAATTAACTGTACACAAAATATTGATTTGAGTTTTATTATTTTATTAGCTCACCAAACGCAAATTTCCACAAGGAAAAACTTTCATAGCAAGCGTAAAACACCAACTTCAGTGACAGTTACCCAGTTTAGTCTTTGTTATATGTTTTTACCGATTGTTATCGGGGGATAACATACCGCTGGATGGCGAGATTGACCAATCAGAATCAAGTATTTCATAGAGCCTTGTAAAAACAGAAAAAAATATTCAATGAATGGAATAAAGTCCAGAAAACACTGAAAAATTTTGGAAACTTAAATTATATACATTTTAAATTTTATTCCATATAAGCAAGGAAGAAGCATTACTAAAAAAACATTAAGCAGCTGCAACTGTTTTCAGCATTGATAATAATAAGAAATGTTTCTTGAGAAAATCATCATATTAGAATGATTTCTGAAGGATCATGTGACTCTGAAGACTGGAGTAATGATGCTGTAAATTCAGCACATTAGTGTACATAATACAACCTATCGCTGTAGTGAAGAGAGAACTGAAAACATTAGTTTTAGCACTTGACAATAACAATAATAATTAAAGCAGCAAGCAGCATTTATCGGGGGTTTAAGGCCTTTAAGCACATGCAAAGATATTATGTTTTACTTAGCAAGCACATAAACACTTAGAAAACTTAGGAAACCAAAAGTAATTTATAAAAGATCATATAAGAGATTCAGGGGAAGGAACCATCTCGGTGGTGGTGGTGGGGAGGATGGAGGTAAATGGAAGCGTCAACATCTGCGAACTCAGACATGTGTCAGTACCTATCTTATATACCACAGTATCAGAACACGATTGGACAGATGAGAAGGTAATCAGACGTAACAAAATTGAGTCTTCCCGGCAGAACTTATGCTAGAGCTTCATTTCTTAGCAAAGTATTGAAAATGATAGTTTGTGAGCAAATTCAATTATTCTTTAAGGAGAATAATTTGCTCTCTAATTTTCAGCATTTATATTGAGAGAGCACAGATTGATGAGCAGTATTGTTAGATTGTAGTACTGTACTGGATCATAAATTATTGCTGGATAAACTGTAATGTTACAAATTTACTTCTCATACTGTACATTGGTTTAAAAGTTAACTGTCTAATGGGACAATGTGTATTTTATAATAGAAGTTATTCAGATGTTAAAGAGTTGCAATGTGGTGTGCCTCAAGGAAGTTAAGTTGTTGATCTTCCGGAAAAAGAAAACATTATATTTACCTGCAACATCAATTAAGCAGTTGTCTACTGCTTTGAATGAGGAAATACAATTGGTCATAAAGTAGTTACAGAATAATAAGTTGGTTCTAAAGTAAAGCATTGCGTTTGCATCAAATTGCATCAAAAGTTAAATATGTCTGTAAAGAATGTGCCTATTGAACAGATAGAGGAAATAAGACTTCTTGGAGTTATATTAGACATTAGGCTGAAGTGGTCAAAACAGATAGAAAATATAGTAACAGGTATGGGAAGAGGTTTGTCTGTTATTAAGAGATGTGTAAACTGTTTACCACAACACTATTTCTAAAATTGTGCAAATAATGGTTCTTGCTTAGATTATTGCCCAGTGGTGTGGTCGAGTGCATCAAGTAAAGGCAAAAAATTGAACTAATTGAAAAATTGCAATTAGTCCAGAGCAGAGCGACTCATTTTAAACTGTAATAGAAGGGCTAATATAATAAGAATGCACTGTTGAAGGATTGTCTCTCTGCTTTGTTTTATAAGAAATATTTCTGTGTCTAGAGTTCCTAATGTCCTGTACTCTCAACTCTTGTATAGTAGTAGGGGAGAGCGGGGCTGGTTGGGTCAAGGGTTGGTTGGCACACAGTTCAATTCTAGTAAACTAGAGGGCGCTGCCACAAAAATCTGACATCAAAATGACTGCCCTCTTGACCTGAACACTCCCATTTACTAAAATCATAGATATGTCACTAACTTATGAGGTGAGGATAACTTTTCTATTTTACTTTGTTAAAAAAAAAAAAAACCTCCTCCCCACTAAAGACATTTTAGAACTATGATACTGTAGATAGAGATAATATAAAATGTAAGGATTTCAGTTGATATAGATAGGATCAGCTATATTTTGATATGAAATTTAAAAGTCTCTGATGAGTGATGCTATGTGGAATTATCTAACAAATTATCTAACATAATTTCAGTAAAGAGGTGTGTCCTAATGTGGGTGGGGTTGGTTGACACACTGATTTGGGGGTTGGTTGGCACATGTGTCATTATAGCCAATTGGTTATTTTATACAATTTATACAGAATTATGTATTAATTTATGTCATAATTTTAACACCAGGCATCAATAAAAGGGATGTTTTTTATTTCCGAAAACCACTGCAAAACAACAGACTGTAATGTATAGAGGAATGAAATATTACATATTTTTTAACAAGAAATATTTAAAGGAACATTTAATGGCACAATATATAGTAAATTGTTGAGTTTGATATTTGGAATGAATGTTGGGTTAGTATGTTTCATTGATTTGACTCTTTATTGTGGTTGATTAAATGTAGTTTTGTATTTTTTTACTTGTTGGGACCCCAGGAAGAGTATCCAAATAAACAAATACACTTAGATCATAGATGGAAAAGACCATTTACAGCCAATACAGACAATTTACTAAGGAATAATATGTTTTTTTAAAGTTTTTTTTGACAGTTATAGCACCATGTCTTGCCTGATCTCCACCACTTTAATTAGGTGTCCTCAAAGTGTGCCCATACATGTGTGTCAAATTTGTTGTAAATATCTCATTTCGTTTTGAAGTTTAGACGCTTATATTTCTGAGAGCATAAGAATGATCCATGGGTGACATTGATTGGATTTTTTTTTGTCAGTTCCTATCATAATTTTGACATTTGGGGATTATTGTTTAGCTTTATTGTTTAGTTGACCTATGTTTTCAAATTGCCTGTGGTGGTTTTGTCTCGATCGGACTAACGGTTTCGAAGATGGTCGCAAGTTTTTTAAGCGCTAAATGACACCGTTACACAAACCATAAGGCGAAATCTGGCATGTTTGGTATCGTTGGACTCGGCAAGGATTCAGGAGTCTAAGGAGGTCTCTACCATGAAAAACGCTGGCTTGAAACTTCTCAGGCTCCTTTAGGGCATTGTGCCGATGACGCATACTGAGTTTTTTGAGATATGCCAGTGTTCTCATACACTACACTCCATGGCACCCTGGACAAAGACACTGCATGCCAATTTTCATCGGACTAACGGTTGGGTGCAGTTATAGTCATTTTCATGATTTCTTTCCCTGTTATAGCGTCACCAAGTGGCCAATCGTCGCGATTTTTTTCTTGTGTCCTCAGATTGAGATGATAAACATGTGTCCCGAGTATAGCAAAAATATCTCTTTCCGTTCACAAGTTATAACCGTTTTAGTAAAAGTGGCCCCGGTCACATCAAATATTTTGGTTCCCCTTAACGACCGTGAATTGAAATTTCAATTTTTTTTGGATGATTATTGATAGCCACTCTCCAGAGAATATTTCTGCAGTGGTTTGGTTGAGGCCAAAAACCTAGGAGTAGTTCACAAAAGTAGGTTTTTCAGAAAAAAATCAATTTACTCGAAAATGGTGCCTTAAAGGGTACATGCACTTTTACAAGTTGATTGTACTGAAATGTGTGTTGGCAGTGCCTGTACACAACCATCATATAATGATAAAAAATCCATCCAGTGTTTTTGTTTTAATCTCCTTATATGTTTTCCCATGCCTCAAATTGAGCCGTTCGATTTTGTGACGTCACTAAATCGGACGCCCCTCCCACGATTGATAATTGACAGCAGCGTTTCTATGGTTTCAACACAGACCTGCCCTGAGCGAGCTATCATTGTAGTCCGCCATTGTTGATACACTGGGGAAGAATGGCGTCTAAGCATTTGTGGTGTTCTGTTCTTGGCTGTAATTAGGAACACAGCAGTCATTTTGGTGTTCCTAAATTCGAACCGCTGAAGACGCAGTGGCTGAGTTTTATTTTTGAAGGGAATATTCCCAACGTTCTACGTCAATGCTTTTATGTTTGCGCTAATCATTTCTCACCAGACTGCTTTCTAAACGAGGGTCAGTGTAAATCTGGTTTTACTAAGAAGCTGGTCCTGAAAACAGAATCGGTACCAACTATTCGTGTTCCTGCTGCACCTCCAGAAGAAGTGAGTGTAACGTTTTATTAACCTTTAAATATGAATCTTTGCAAATCGCTTGCACGCTTCAAGATGAATGCGGCTAATGTTTACACTCAGGGTATATTACGGCATGTTTTCTCTGTAATGTTACGACGTTCTCAATATAATTCATAATCCCACGTTTATAATGAACAACGCGTTATGGTAAATGTGTTATTAAAAACCCTGCCAGTACATACAAAAATAGATAAAAGTGACATTACGTTAGCCAGCCATTCAGAAACGTCCTGTTCGAGCCTTACTTGTCGAACGTCATCTTGTTCTGGTCCGACTCCGATTCAAATTGATACGGTAGAACAGATGTTTCCTCAGAGACTCCCGCTGCCATTCTTTCTCCAAAATATACACTCAACTGTTGTCAAGGCAATACTCCACGTGCGTTGTCAATACGCCCCACAGAACAGAGGGGCGGAGTGAGCAAAGCTCATTATCATTTAAAGGCATATGCACTGAAACGGCGTGCTGAAAACAGAGCTGTTTTTGACCAGGTAAAATTAGTGTTTTCTTACAATACTAATGAGAATTTTTAATAAAAGTATGTTACAAAGTTTTCATTTAGACCCTAAAGATTCATATTAATTTGTACAAAAATGTCATTATATGACCCCTTTAAGGGCGAGCAAATCCGAGGCATGCATTTTGTCCACCTTGAGTCAAGGATTCGTATGCCTGACGGTTTAGGAGTTATGAGCCATTTCATACTTTTGACCACAGTAGCGCACCCTTCAGGCTGATCGGGGCGCACCTTTGGCGACGTTGTAGGCGGTGTGAGTACTACCAGCCCTCAAAGTTACAAGTCTCTACGACTTTCGGTTCGGTCTGCCCGATCAGTTTTAGATGGAGAATGCTGCATCATGGGAAAATTAACAATAACAATAGGGTTTCAGCACTACCTGCTTGAACCCCTGATACAATTTCAAATATCATGTTAGCTGAACATTGTACTCTTCTGTTTGTATTCTGTGTTATGTTATTGGAAAAAAATATACTACCTGGCAGTTTATGTTTATGCAGGCTTATAGACCAAAACTACCAATTCCCTCACTTGCCACTTAGAGTCTGTTTCAAGCATTTTTGACAAATTTCACAGGATTTCCCTTTGAACGCCAGAAGCTTAGAGTTCAACTGCCGGCCTATCTTTTAAATATCCATGGATATTTAAAAATGTTTATTTTTTCCTGTACTGTGAATTCTGCATTACATTTTTGTGTAGATACTAGACTGGTGCTATCTTTAAAAGAAACTTCAAAAAGAATATGCATCCACATTTTTGATCAAAGAACTGTGTCTCCTACAGTTTGTGGTGCTGTATATCCAGTGAGCATTTGTACCTAAGTTTGAGAGGTCATTTCAACATCAGAGAGTGAGAACAGCAAAATTGCCTCATCTAGAATAGGTGGGTGCCCTATATGTGGGAAGAGGAAAGATGTATCAGATATAGCTGCAGCAAAATACAGCACAACATGTTGTGTTTCTACAGTGAAGGTCCTGTAATGAATGTGAAGTTTGGTGTCTTTAAGGTACTCCAGTGTCCAGTTATAACTTCATTTGTCAGTTATAGAACGAGCACACAAAAAATGCATAATCTGTTTTTTTTTTTATTTCCCACAAGGCATTCAGTATTTTCTTTAATGTTTCTTGTTTCACTGAATGGACAGAAAAGCTTCAGTGGCCAAGCCATGGCTAGTAAAGCGAGTGCACACCGTTTAAATCCATTGAAATGTGCAAATGTGATTTTAAACAGCCTCCAAAAACCAACACCAAAAAGCTTACTGCAGGAACTCAAATTCAT
The DNA here is from genome assembly GCA_026230005.1 of Gila orcuttii. Classification (NCBI taxonomy): domain Eukaryota; kingdom Metazoa; phylum Chordata; class Actinopteri; order Cypriniformes; family Leuciscidae; genus Gila; species Gila orcuttii. The sequence goes on along the minus strand of JAPDVR010000003.1, from coordinate 42,623,956 downwards.
CATGAAAACGAAATGCTTGCTTTTAACGGATGCTCAGGGCTGAAAGCTGTAGAATCCAAGGGATGTGATAAATGGAGTGTTCTAAGGATAGGAGACAGATCATTCAGTTTACAAGTCATCTGTTTATTTCCCAAAAGTACATAGGTCTAATATTTGTATCATATTCAGTAGAGAACAAGGTCTATAACCTGTGGTAATAAATGTATTACAATTTTTTCTTTAAACACTTTCGCTATAGGGAACTCCAAGAAAATAAAGGTGAATTATTCAGCATTCATACAAGCATATGGCTGAATTCCAGAGATGCATGTATCCACCCATTGGATCATTCCTCATATATGCAGTCACCTGCACCTGTCTGTCCATCTCATGAAGAATCGCAACTCTTTACCCTGTGATGTTCTTGCATGGATTAATCCTGTATCTCTCAGGCCAGTAGAGAGCAGACATGAGCTCTGTATACACCAAAGTTAGTGCTTCTGTGAAAAAAAATCATAATCATATATATATATATATATATATATATATATATATATATATATATATATATGTGTGTGTGTGTGTGTATATATATATATATATATATATATATATATATATATATATATATATATATATATATATATATATATATGAATTAATAAATTGAGCTAGAATAATATGATGATTCCTCATCATTACTGCTTTCACTGTTGCTGGTGCTGCGGGATTTGCATTGCATATGATAAACACTCTCCATCCCCTAATTTCTTGATTTTTTTTTACTTAATTTTCTCATTCATAAATTTTAATTCAATGTATTTGGAAAAAGTGGTCAAATAAAAGTTATCTATAGCATACATATTTTAGTTTATGCAAATTAAACCTATTAGTGAGTACATATTTTGTAATATTACTGAATTAATGTTTTATGCTAGCCTACTGATATATAAAATTAAACATCAATATTAGCATCAAATGTTGTAGTATTGAATAAAATACATAATATTGTTTATTTTTCTATGTATATATATATATATATATATATATATATATATATATATATATATATATATATATATATTGTATATACCGGTATATATATACAAAAAATACAAAATGTATTTTATTTATTAATAAATCATTTGATGATAATACTTATGTTAATTGGGTTGGTTGATTTTTGTTCTGCTGATAAAATTACAATCTTTCTTCCTTTGTCGTCTTGTAGATAGCGGTAGATGTACCACCAGTATCTTACTGTAGTATTATTCCCTTTTTTTCTTTCTCGGATGAGCCCACAGCTGATGCGCAAATCACGTCTACCAATCAACACGAGGCGTTACGACTGCGCGCTGCACTCTCAGCCACTGAGAGCAGTCAATGAATATTTATGGCGAGGCTGCTCACTCTCCAGCCCTCAAAGTTAGTGGATTAGCAGTGGAGGATGACTGCGTGATACAACATCAGCACCTCGTTTGGATTAAGATCCAGCGTTTGCGCCAATTGCCACTTGAAATCAGCGGTGTGAAGGACAGCGGTGTCAAAATTGTACTCCAGAAGCGGTATCGGGTGAAAGACGTGCCCTGCACATCACTTCAGAGACTTTGCTATCTCTTTGCCCCTTTTCTTTTAAGATGCCAAGACTCCCATCAACAGCATCACCCTCAGCCTACATTCAATCGGGTTGCTCGTTTGGAAGGACGCCCGACCGCAGCCGTTCTCATCTGCAAGTTCAATCCGATCAATTGTGACAAAGGCTGTCAGCGTCGGAATAAGAAATCGATACCAGAGACGTTCTTTTGGAATTTTAACGATCCATTTTCCTCAAGTGAAGCGCGCGTGGAGTGCTCGGGCTCCTCGCACTTTCAGATGTTTGCAGTGTTGATGGTGACAGATTATTGTTGTTGAGTGTCCATGCGAGACTTGGGGTGGAAACATGTCTGGCCACTTCTCTGAGAGGGTCGCTGCTATCAGAGATGGCATTTTGGTCCAGCACTTCGGTTTTTACTTCTAAAGTGCCCCGGAAAATCTTATTCATGTTCACCCTCTCCCTTTCTGTCACATATCTGTTCTATAGCTTGATGAGCTGCTACAACTCCTTCCAGTTCCAGGAGAACTACGTTTATCAGGGAAGGCTCGTGACCGAGGAAACAACTTTTGTCACGCTGAGGGAGAAACTTTACTCAACCTCTTCCCAGGGCTACCTCGACGAGGAGTTCATCGAGAGGACAGCGACCGAGCAAACTATCGCAGTCTCGAGCGTTAGAAATAGCGTGGGGATCGACGAGAGGACAGCGGGATGGGCGCGAGCTCAGGCGGCCACGACCAGCAGCAGCATGTCGCGCGCTGCCGCAGCTGTGGCTGGAGAGCACGAGCACCCGGAGTTCAGCACCACGGACAGCGAGCTTCAGAGAGTGGTGAACTGCACATCGGATTACGGGGTGAAAAAATTGCCCCAAGCCATTATAATCGGAGTGAAGAAAGGGGGGACAAGGGCTCTGCTGGAAGCTCTGCGGGTTCATCCCGACGTTCGAGCCGTTGGGAATGAGCCTCACTTCTTTGACAGGAACTACGAGAAGGGACTGGATTGGTACAGGTGCGCCCTTCTCGTTTCTCTGTTGTGCTGTTTTTTGGGTCAATTGCATATAAGGATGCCCGAGTTAATTAAAACAAATCTAGTTTATGTTAGTTTAATTTGGTTAAAAAAAATAAAATAAAAAAAAAGTTTACTGTCAAGTGGTGTAACCATCAGGTAAAATGTTTAAACTTTTTATATTTTGAGTTGTATTAAAACACACACACACACACACACACACACACACACACACACACACACACACACACACATATATATATATATATATGACAAACTTTTTAAAATAATTATTTTTATATAGGCTACATATTTAAATGTTCTAAATTTTGGTTTTATGGTTTTCTTGCCAAATGACAACAAAATGGCTTCCTTCATGACAGTGACTTATTTGGTAAACAAGTTATTCATATATATTAGTTTTTATATTATTATTATTATTTAATAGTTTTATTTATTTATATTATTAAACTTTAAATTTAAAATAAGAAAATAAAACGAAAAGAAATAATGATGAGATGAAAGATTATGCCAAAATTGCAAAAATATATTTAATCATAAATCATAAATGCATTTTTTTAATTATTTGATAAATCCAGGCAAAAACCTCACATCATCAATGAGCATTATGTCATTGACCATATCAAAGTATCACTTCTCTTTTCTTTACATTCAGATATTGCTGAATATCTTTTACCCTTTATTTGAGTAACACTATTTTTTTTTTGTAATTCAGAAAAAAAAACACTCTTACTTTTAATTCAAACTGTCTTAATATTTATAGTGATGATGATGATGATCAAAGCTGTTTGAAATATAAGATGAATGTAAGGCTAGTTAAGAACAGTAATTTCTTCCAATATAAGAAATAGTATTCATCATTATTTTAATCAGACCTGACTGCATGATCAGGTTTACTGGCTTGTCAGCACCCTGGTATAATTAATAACCTATCTTAAATATAGGCTACTTCTGTACTTATTGCATTCAAGTATGTATCTCAGTGGCCATCTGTATCGGCATCTTAAAAGAGCATGAAATGAAATTTAGTCATTTAATTAGTCAGTTAATTAATCAGTAGACTAACACATATGTGATGGTTCAAGAGAACCAAGTTCCAGGCTGCAACGTATGGTTTAGTCCAGCTTCAACATAATTACTACAGCTGCGCGACTGTTTCATTTCATGCCGAATTCATGTTCACAGTCGCTGCTCAGTAGAGCCAGGTGCAGTTAATGCTCCGTTGAGCTCTTTCAAGCACGCCTGTGCTCCGGACTCCCAGGTGTGCTCAAATCATGAGGTGCTTACTCAGGTGTATGTGCTTCCACATACCCATCCTCAACCGCTGCTGGCACGCTTTCGACTTGTCAGCCTTCGTCAGCTATAGCCATATTTCTTATAGTTTACATCTCTCCACTCCATTTCCAATCTGAACCAGTGCAGGTTATTACAGCCAGGCTGTTTTTCTTCGGAGTGCTGTTCTACATAGGCCTATCATCATTCAGCTGAGCAGTTGCCTATGGTGAGGAGACGCCCGTACGAAGAGCGGCTGGGGGGTAGAGATCGAATGAACATTAAGTCACACTGCGGTGTTTGCTGGATCCGCTTGGATCTGCTAGCCTTGGGCTGTGACTCAGAGCTTTGGGGCCGGGCAACATCTGCTGCAATTCACTTCAGAGGGAGCCCAACTCGTTCATTTGCCCGAGTGTTCATGCGAGCTGTTTCATTACACTCGTTGTGTGGGGGCTCATTAGACCAGGGGATGACAAGCTTACATAAATAACACCTAAGAGTGCTTTTGTGTTTTAATGTCTCTGAGCCTGGAAAATCCCTTAAGCGGCCCTAAATTTGTTTCCACATGCGCTTGGCATTTGACATATGTATAGCTTGCAGGAATATCAGATTTGAAATGGCTACCACATGCACCAAAGGGAAAAATATCACATGTGCATTTTTAACTCTTATTTGTTATGACAAAGCTGGACATGTCAACATTTGTGTTTTAATTTTGGCTTTTTTAATTCATAATCTCACCAAATGCTTGCAAACTGATTTGCATTTGGAGAAGCGGCTCATTTCACACTCAGCTCTGGCTGTAAAGATTAAATGTGTGAAACATGTAGTACATACAATGTAAAGAATTTGCATAAGATACGGATTTAGACAATAAATGAAAAGATGCCACTTTATTTTAAGGTGACAACAGTGCAAGTACTGAGTAATATTAATTAGTCAGTACGTATTACTTATTAATTAAACTACATTGATTTATTGTAGGGTTAAGTTACAGTACTTCTAATGGTGAGTAGTAATATAGTAAGTAGTGTAGCATACATAACTACCTAACCTTAAAATAAAGTGTTATCAATGAAAATTCTGTCATTATTTATTTACTGTCATGTAGTTTAGAACCTGTATGACTTACTTCGAACACAAGAAAACATTTTGATTTCTTTTTTTAATCCATATATTGAAAGTCGATGTTGCTTTGGGCCTCATTGACTTTTATTATATAGACAAAAACAGTTCAAACATTCTTCAAAATATCTTTTATGTTCCACAGAAGAAAATATGTCATATGGGTGTGGAACAACATGAGGGTGAGTAAATGATGACAGAATCCACATTTATGTCCCTTTAAACTGCACATGAAGGCAATTCGGTTTGCAACATTTCTACATGTAAAGTCTCAAAGACAAGCTGGTTTTACATTTAAAGCCATGGTAAATAAAAATCCAGTGGTAAAGGCTCTTTGGACTTCATTTGCTGGGCATATATATCAGGAGGAGTTAAGTAGTCTTTTTTAGTCTTGAAATATGATGGTGCTCCTCCTTTACAGCCTGACGCAATGTTTAAAAGGCTTGTCAGGGAGGACCGGATGCTCTGTTAAACTCCTGTCTGCTTTTAGAAGAAGCCTCACTTTCACTGAGTGGGTAATGCGTTCCCTCTGTCAAATAATAATAGCTCGGCATCATTAGACGAAGCGCACGACTGGTGGGGTCCACTCTCAGATTAAAGGAGTGCAATAAGGCAAAAAAAAAAAAAAAAGAGCGTTAAAGCTGAAGTGTGTAATTTTTGCAGTGATAAAAGACTAATTTCCCAGCTTAATATGCAGAGGCAACTCAAAGTAAGCCATTTGTATGGCAAAATATCACTGTTTTTTTTAGCATCTGGACTAGCCGACACAGCAACATTGACATTTTGGGCGGGAATATCTGTTTGTAACAACAATGGCAGATGGTTAAAAAAAAAAATTCAGGAAACAGTCTATAGCTTGAAATCATTGCATTTCAAAAACAAAAAAGATTTTTTTAAATTGTAATTGGATATTTAATAATTATTTTCAAGTCAAGTCAAATTTGTATAGCTCTTTTCACAAAACACATAAATGCATCTTTACAGAAAATCATGATGTTTGTAATGTTTATAATAAATGAATATGCTCATTCCTTAAACATTTAGCATTTCAAAGCTGGGTGATAATATAGTTACACTTGAAAAAAACATATTTTCATGATTTGCCATCAGAACTTTTTTATCTTTTGATAAATCAAATTAGATAATTTATGTGGTTCAGATAACATCATATTGTGGGGTTATTTTTTAATAGTTTCTACTTATTAAACTAATCTCCTCCATTGTATTAACTCAAATTTGTCATTTCTATTAACCCAAAATTTTAAGGTAACTAACTTTTAAACGAACAATATTTTTTTTTTGGAGTTGAGATATGCTATATTGGATAAAGTTGGATATCACATATGTATCCAACTTTATATAGAGAGCTGTGTGAAGATATACTGTAGTTACATTTTGCGACGATGTAAACATTCCAGCAGCCTATATTTGCTATACAGGTAAAGTAGGTAAAGAAAAAAAAAAATGCAGAATTTTACAGTCTTCTCTGATCTTTTATTTATTCATTCAATTCAGTATTCAGAGCTGGAGATCCTTCAGCTATTTGACCTCAGGAGTGTTTTTCCATCTTTTTGTCTGGTCGTGAGCCTGTAACAGGGGTGGCCTTTCAAGAGATAGCAAAGATTCAGCATTGCCTACACCAAGGTCTCTTCCTTTTTGTTGGAGATAAAATACATTCAGATCAATGAGAGCTTATACACCGCTGAAGCCCACGCATTGTTCTTGCCCTACAAGGCTACACAATGAAGCGCTTTAATTTCACCACCTATTTATTCCCTGATGCCCCCTTGTTTCCTCCTAAAAAGTAAAACTTCAGAAATTTCTCATTCCTTTGAAGTTTAAAGGAATATTGAGAGTTAAGCTCTATCAACAGCATCTTGCATTTTTACCCTATAGACTTCCAATGTATTAACAAACTGAGGGATGAATCACAATTATTTTCTGTGGTTATCGCTAACATACCAGAGATACCATCGATAGAAATTACCTTATAATGGAATATTTCCTTAAAGTACCCATATTATGCTATTTTAAAGGATCCTAATTTTGTTTTTGTATGTTTCCTACAATATGTTTACATGTTTTCAAGTCAAAGAACACTACCTTTTCTCATAATATTGCAGAGCCACCTCTTTTCTCACAGTGCATGAAACGTTGCAATAAAGGATTTGGTCTTTCTTAACCCCTCCTTTTCCTACTCGGCTATGATTGGTCTATACTCGGAAACCAAACACCCATTACCATGTCTGAATTTCAGCTCCTGAGGCGTAAATTACTGACGACTCGTTTCAGGCAATTCAGAATCAGTTCTTTCTTTTAGGAGACATTAACTCCAGTTGTCATGCACTTTGATCTTTGAAACTTTGCAGACCTTACATTCAGAATCAGAATCAGAATCAGAAAGAGCTTTATTGCCAAGTGTGCTTGCACACACAAGGAATTTGTTTTGGTACTGAGGCTTCCAGTGGACATATACAAATACAAATACAACAAGAAACATAATACTACAAATATTAAGAATAAAAATAAAAATATAAATAAAAATATATAAATATATAAATATATATATAACACAAACAGCAAACAGCAAATATATATATATTCACAAACAGCTTTGTTACACACTAAATGAAAGGTAATATGACAAAAAGAATAATAGGGGCACTTCAAAGGGATAGTTCACCCAAAGATATCTATCATTTTCTCAACCTCATGTTGTTCCAAACCAGTGTTATTTTAGTGTCAGTGAGATTATAGTTTTTATTAATATTTTGAATTACTTTTTATTTTTTACATTTCCTGTTTTTATTTTAATTTTAGTTAAATTCTTGAGTGTTTTTGTAATTTTTATTTGTTTTTGGCCTGGTTTTACAGACAGGGCTTAGATTAAGCCAGGATTAGGCCTTAGTTCAATTAGGTATTTAAGGAGCTTTTATAAACGTGCCTTAGAAAGAAAAAAAATCATTGCTGGTGTGCATCTTGAGGCAAAACAAAGGCATTGACATATTTTAATATATCTTTTAAATATGTCTATATAGTTTGATTTTTTTATTTCAGTTTTATTTTTTTTTGTGATTTTAGTGCATCATGTTAAACTAAATGAAAATGACACGTTACTTTTTTAAAATATTTTATTTTGTTTGTTAAAATACTTGACACATTTTGGTTCAGATACAGTATTAGTGGTTCATGTTCATAGTTAATGTGATGAACGACTGTGGATACTCTTCTATAACACCAGTGTGAACCTCGGGTGAACCGACTTCATACATCCACTTAAAATCCTGTGACACCTTTAAAAATGGCTTGGAAAAGTTAGATGTGAGAAAAACTCCTGCTCCATGCCACTTGCTTTGATAAATTTATCTACTGCAATAAAATTCAGATGTTTTAAGAGTGGCTTAATACTTTTAGGGCCACTGGGTGTAGCGAATCGTCGGCGAGTTTGTGAGGAGTATGAACAGCCTGCAGAGTTGATTCCTTTCCGTCAGAAGTCGAGACACAAGTCTCTGACAGGAGGAGTGAGTCACGGATGCAGATCCACTGCTGAGCGAAGCAGGATAGAGCCCAAATCCACCGTTTATCCCTTGTTTACCTTGCCTCGGCACGCCACGCTGCAGTTCAACCCGACTCTCGCCTCCCGACTGCTGGCTCAAAGCTGTAAGGGGAAGTGGGCCGCCTCCCAGCTCAAGCTGGATGCCATCTCTCTCCGCACAGCCTAGCTCTTGCACCTCCCTGGGATGCCCCAATCTGCCTGTTCCTGATAAGCTTCTGCCAAGGCGTGCAAGGACGCACCTCTGGGTATGCAGATGCCAACGTGGCAGTCGTGGAATTAAACTTTTTAATTAGCAGCATGCCCCTGCGTCTGTCGAGAGAGCGAGTGGACTGCTGCAGTCAGGTCTGTCTCATCCCCCTATTTCCACTTAATTAAATTCACTAGCACAAAAGAGGCACAGTGACTACAGGAGCGTCCGCCCTGCCACTTCACATGTTTATCACCCTTCCTGTCATCCTTTAGCTATAGGTGCAAACATTGTGCATCTGAGATTCAGCCGCCGCATCTCCTGGAGTTTGAAAATCGCAAATGTATATGCGCTGTTACTTTGTTTTGACGTATTGACGATATGCAGGCATCTTCTGGAATCCGTATTCGGCTTTCGGGGGTTGTGCGGATACTCACGCACATATTGTTTGGCCCTCCGGAAACATTTCCCAGACAGCAGTCTTGACAGTTCAATTACATCTGGGATTTAAAGTCAAAGAGCATTAAGGCGTAAGCGTTCACACGGCGCCGCGGTCTATGAGAAAGGTTCTCCATGGCCTAAAGAATCAAGGTGAATAGTGAGCTCATATTGCAAAATTTACTCAGAGGTCAGCCTTCCAGGTTATCCGAGTCCATTTCTTTTGTGGTACCAGAGCTATGCGTGGAATCCCGACATTATATTTTGAAGGCCGAGAGAGGAAAATTCACCTGCCGTCAAGATTCTGGAATACATTTTTTCTTACTCACTCCTCAATGCTTTGCTCTTTCTGACAGACATCCTCGCTGCCTGCTGGGCTGAATCGTGTTAGAAAGTTTCTGAAGTGATGATCTTCCTCCAGTTCCACAAGTTTAATTCATTTACGCTAACAATCTAATTTGTCAATTAAATTTGCAGGCATTAAACTATTGGCATCATCACACAATCTGCCATTAAAGCCCAGCTTCTGTCCTGCTTTGTGTCTGTGAATGAGAACCTGAGCCTTATCCTCATTGCAAAGCATACAGGGAGGCTGGTTAAGCTTTGTTACTTTTTTGTTTGTTTTTTAGACCAACATTGTGGATGGATTGCTTGAAAATGACAGCCGCTGCCTCGAGTATTAAATTATTTATTTTAAGCCAAAAATAAAGTGTAAACTTAAGTCATTTCGAGCTTAAATGAATTCTCAAAGGGATTATTTACTTTCCACGGATTTGCCATGATGTGTTTCCAGTCAGAAGGAACAATGATTTCGTTCAACAAAGAGCTGGTTTACAGCCATCTTAAAATCTCTGAATGAGAATTCCCTAGGACAAATAGGCCTGTCAGTCATACTTGACAATATTCTAATTTTCACCCTGCGTTTTCTGCAGCACCCCCTCCCTTTTTGCGTATTGGGTGAGTGATACAGTCTCAAGACACGACCCAAAAACAAGCTAATGCAGTTCAGACAGGAACTCTTGACACGTTGAAATCACACAGTGAGGGCAAACATGCGGCTTCCAGCGTGTCTCACGGCTGCTCCTCTGACCTGACATTTATCGTGGCAGGGCTTTACTTTTCCTCAGAGGAGCTGGAGGGATGGAAAAAAAATCTGATTCCCTGCTAGGAATGTGACACATGGCTTCACCTGCATCTCTCCGTGACATCTGACACAGTAGAGAGAAATCCTAATACGCCATATGGCTCTGACAGATAGAGGATTCTAGTTAAAGAAATAGTTTCCCCAAAAGTGAAATTTCTGTCATCGTTTACTCACCTTCATGTTGTTCTATTCTTGTATGCTACATTTTTCTGTCATGAATTTTTGAAGAGTCGTTATGTGCGTCAATCAAGGGCGTTTGAGCTTCCTTTTACCGTATTTTATGATCTCTATATCGTTTCTGCCGGTGGAAACCTCGTATCTCCATATTCCGTCATTTTTCTTTTTTCCATAAATCATTACTATTGGTACCCATCACGTCTGTCTGTGAGTTTTGCAAATATTTAACCAATGAAAAGTATTAAAAAGAGCCTGTGACTAAACCTCATAACTGTCGGTAAAACTTGATAACTCCAACCGTCTCAATCGTGAATTTAGTGTCTCACACAGTTTGGACCGTCTCTGCTTGTTTGCAATGCAAGAGTAAATAAAGAAATGGTTCTTTGAAAAAGTATTGGATATTCTTTACTCAATTAACACTATACATATATATATATACACACACACACACACACAATACATAACATAATGACGCATGCAAGTCACTAAGTGTTTAATTATTTAAAGGATACCATTTTTTATTTCCTGAAACGTAGCGGTTTTGGACATACAAGGTTTCCGCCCGACGGCAAAGATATGTAGTGCATTGATCAATGCTTATACAGGTCCTTCTCAAAAAATTAGCATATTGTGATAAAGTTCATTATTTTCCATAATGTAATGATAAAAATTAAACTTTCATATATTTTAGATTCATTGCACACCAACTGAAATATTTCAGGTCTTTTATTGTTTTAATACTGATGATTTTGGCATACAGCTCATGAAAACCCAAAATTCCTATCTCAAAAAATTAGCATATCATGAAAAGGTTCTCTAAACGAGCTATTAACCTAATCATCTGAATCAACTAATTAACTCTAAACACCTGCAAAAGATTCCTGAGGCTTTTAAAAACTCCCAGCCTGTTTCATTACTCAAAACCGCAATCATGGGTAAGACTGCCGACCTGACTGCTGTCCAGAAGGCCATCATTGACACCCTCAAGCAAGAGGGTAAGACAGAAAGAAATTTCTGAACAAATAGGCTGTTCCCAGAGTGCTGTATCAAGGCACCTCAGTGGGAAGTCTGTGGGAAGGAAAAAGTGTGGCAAAAAACGCTGCACAACGAGAAGAGGTGACCGGACCCTGAGGAAGATTGTGGAGAAGGACCGATTCCAGACCTTGGTGGACCTGCGGAAGCAGTGGACTGAGTCTGGAGTAGAAACATCCAGAGCCACCGTGCACAGGCGTGTGCAGGAAATGGGCTACAGGTGCCGCATTCCCCAGGTCAAGCCACTTTTGAACCAGAAACAGCGGCAGAAGCGCCTGACCTGGGCTACAGAGAAGCAGTGCTGGACTGTTGCTCAGTTTTGCATGTCATTCGGAAATCAAGGTGCCAGAATCTGGAGGAAGACTGGGGAGAAGGAAATGCCAAAATGCCTGAAGTCCAGTGTCAAGTACCCACAGTCAGTGATGGTCTGGGGTTCCATGTCAGCTGCTGGTGTTGGTCCACTGTGTTTTATCAAGGGCAGGGTCAATGCAGCTAGCTATCAGGAGATTTTGGAGCACTTCATGCTTCCACCTGCTGAAAAGCTTTATGGAGATGAAGATTTCATTTTTCAGCACGACCTGCTCACAGTGCCAAAACCACTGGTAAATGGTTTACTGACCATGGTATTACTGTGCTCAATTGGCCTGCCAACTCTCCTGACCTGAACCCCATAGAGAATCTGTGGGATATTGTGAAGAGAAAGTTGAGAGACGCAAGACCCAACACTCTGGATGAGCTTAAGGCCGCTATCGAAGCATCCTGGGCCTCCATAACACCTCAGCAGTGCCACAGGCTGATTGCCTCCATGCCACGCCGCAATTTCTTTCTGTGTCTTACCCTCTTGCTTGAGGGTGTCAATGATGGCCTTCTGGACAGCAGTCAGGTCGGCAGTCTTACCCATGATTGCGGTTTTGAGTAATGAAACAGGCTGGGAGTTTTTAAAAGCCTCAGGAATCTTTTGCAGGTGTTTAGAGTTAATTAGTTGATTCAGATGATTAGGTTAATAGCTCGTTTAGAGAACCTTTTCATGATATGCTAATTTTTTGAGATAGGAATTTTGGGTTTTCATGAGCTGTATGCCAAAATCATCTGTATTAAAACAATAAAAGACCTGAAATATTTCAGTTGGTGTGCAATGAATCTAAAATATATGAAAGTTTAATTTTTATCATTACATTATGGAAAATAATGAACTTTATCACAATATGCTAATTTTTTGAGAAGGACCTGTATATAAATTAAAGCTTGAATTAAATCTTTTCATCACATGAAGTGATCGCCTCTTCCCAAGACTTGGATTAAACAGCTTGATACATATGGATTACATTTTACAATTAACTTTTTTAAAACATGAACGTTTTGGGAGAATGAACTTTCAATAAAGGCACAGAAATCACTTAGGTGTTATTAATAATATGTTAATTTGTGTTTGAAAAAACTCTTATGGTTTTGGAACAACTTGAGGGTGATTAAATGATGACAGAATTTTCTTTTTGGGGTAAACTATCCCTTTAAAGGACAAACAAGTACCATAAGTGTGGTACATACAACTTGTGTTCTGAAGTCATTGTTCTTTAGGTTTTTGTGAAGAAAATATCATAATTTAAGTTGTTTTTCATTGATATTCTGACAACAATATTGACGCTACTGCTTGTTTGTGCAGTAAGTAACCAAATACAATGATGGATGGAAACCTTATAGTGATTAAATGGTTACATTTTTGCTCTGTTCCTCAAAAAAGTTTATTGTTGGCCTTGAATAGACTTGACATAAATTGCATGGGCTACTCTTATAATCCTGGTCATTATGTACATCTTTTTTTTTGGTCTTGGCAGCACTGAATCATGTACTTGTTCTGAGTGGCGATTCTTCAAAAACTACTCTTTAAAAAAAGACTACTTTTTGTGTCCGATGGAAAAATTAACAACATTTGGGTTTGGAACAACGTGAAACAACTTGCCAGTGGAATAATAGATTGGAAATGAAGTATTTCCCTTGTTTTGAAAAAAAAAAAAACGAAATGTGAACAAGCGAGCGAGCGAGCCAGCTTCATAGCAATGCTGCTCGGTGAAGGATCTGTGACATAGCTCACACCACCCGTTTGTTCAATAATATCCGCCGCTTAGAAGATTGTGACAGGCTTAATTCAATTATAGCGGTGAGATGTGCTTACACTCCGTAGGTGTGAGCTAATTCCTCTGTTAACACCCCTGAGTCACTGTCACAAACAAAGACAAACACATTCATTGGCTTACAGAAGCTTGTTTGCTGTGATTGTCCCATCGCCTTTGATGTTTCTCATTGCTTTCTGTTGTTTATTTATTCATGTGCTTTTCCTTGCCTGGAATCACCATGAGGTATTCAGTTAGAATCATTTTAGTATAGTGTGAAACAATGTAGGGATGGTATTTTGGAAGTGTAAACTGAATGCAACATAGTTTCAACACACCAAGTGATTAGATTGTGTAGATGTGTTCTTCAGTGACTTTGAATGCGTTTTTGGGAACTTTTCCTGTGTCATTGTCTATTGAGGTTTCAAATTGCATACACCATTAATCAAACACCCCAAGAGAACGTCCCGCAATATCATCTCAGCTCACAGTAGTAATGGCCACATGTGCCAAGCATCCTTTGAGATCTGGACTAAGCTGATGAGATGTAAAAAGATGCTTTTAAGGATTATGATAATTGCTAATTGTATTAGAAAGGTGATTGTTTTGCTGGGGTAATTATTGGCACTTGAGATGTTGGGTCGCGCAATGTTTTGTTGACATACTTTGCTTGTTATGTGCCTGCCTAGCATACATGGATAGTGTTGCTTCTTGCAAATAGCATAATTAAGTTAAATTGCATTTAAAATTCCTTTACTATGATTTTTTATTATCATAAAAGGTATAAAGATATGTACCCCCAGTGTTTGGAAGAAAGTGAATTGGAGTCACAGCATATCCTGTAATTTTATTGGCAAGTTACTTTGCAATACTTTATCTTTACTCGTATACCACATGCAAACATACAGTTGTAACAGACATTTCTTGCTTAAATGAAACTGAAAATTTTAAATATCTTGGTTTTGGAAGCATTTTCCCCATTCATTTTTTCCACAGGCATAAAAAAAACACATTTAAAGAGTTAATATCCTACTAAATCAAACAGATCTGAAATGAGTATTAACTACAATTTCACATATTTGAATCATAAACAAGAGAACAATCATTTATGTGTATAAAGGATATATTTCTTAAATTGATCAAAAGTGACTGTAAAGACTTTTATCATTGTTACAATATTTTTTATTTCAAATAAATACTGTTCTTTTGAACTTTCTATTCATCAAATAATCCTGGGGGGATCACTGTTTTCACAAGATTATTAAGCAGCACAAGGGTTTTCAACATTGAGAACAGTAAGAAATGTTTCTTGAGCAGCAAATCAGCTTATTAAAATGATTTCTGAATGATAATGTGACACTGAAGACTGGAGTAAGGACCGGTTTACACAGAATGCATTTTTGCTGTCGAAATTCGGAACGCAGGTCAGTGGAGCAAAAAGTTGCAAGGACTAGAAACACTTTTTATTAGGGGTTGACCTTCTTTTAGCTTGAGCATGCATAATTTTTAGAATGCCGTGTCATGCTGCAAAAGATGCGAACTCAACTGTTACATGTCCATCTTTTTATGTTTACATAAAAAAGTGGAAAAATAGCACATTCTTTGTGAACGCTCCTTAATGATTCTGTTTGAAATTCAAAATTCAGCTTTCACAGGAATTACTGCATTTTAAAATAATTTACAAAAAAATAAAAAAATAATTGTTTATCAAATAAATGTAGCCTTTTGACTGATATGTATAAAATATTTAATTTATTTGTGTACACTGACAAATGTATAAAAGTGTTGTTGAATAGATTGTGGAGTGTATATCGAACAATTACATCTTTGACAGTGCTTCACAGAGCAAACAGATTTGTTTATTTGATTTAGATTTTTCTCTCTTAAGGATGTATGATTGTGTAGCCTACTTTGCTGTTAAATACTGCTGTTATTATTATTTGTTAAAAGTTCAAATTATGCTGACAGATGGCTTGAATAAAAGCATTTACCATAGTTCAATAACCTGTGAGCTCACAAAATGTAGGAATCTTGAAAGTTTTTGGCAGAATTGTTAAAAGTGATTCTCTCTATGGAGACGATGAATAGGATTTTGCTTCCAGAACCCAACTGTTACACTGGATTGCATACCCTTATCTGATTTTTTTTTTTAAGAATTCTGAGCAACTTTGAGTTCATGTTTGGTTAAAACATACATTTTTGGTGCCTGGAGTGTTTAAAATGAGGTATAAAAATGAGGCTTCTTGTTTTATGAAGGGAGTTGGGAAATTAAGGTAGACTTATGCCACTTGTTGAGGTATTCTAAATGTTCTTTGTTCACCACTGATTCTCATTTAAATTCTCTCCCTGCTTTAGTCACTTTTTCTTCCTTTCATCTCAAAGATAATACACATTTCTGTGATTTACCACAACAGACGGAATGAAATGACGTGAAAGAAATAATGAAATAAGACTATTTTCTTTCAGCCATGCAGCTCGGGCTGTCAGCGTGTTGCCGGATTGGTGATCTCCATTCAGTTACTCATGCCACACATTTTTAACGTGTTTGCAGTGACACAGACTCTCTCTTCACGACCATCCACCCCCCTTTTTCCTCTCACCTGCCTGTACATATTTGGAATCTGTGTTCATTTTTAACCCGGAACAGAGTTGGAAAAGTGTTAACACACAATTGTTTAATTGATCATCTCGATAAACAATGAACCCGAACTCATTCAAGGTCACTTTCCAATCACAGCCTCCACATACTCAGTCCTCCGGTTACTTTAAAAGGCCAACAAACCATGAAAGCGCATCTGGGCAGAGGTGAGAAGGTAGCAGTGCTGTAACTAATGGGTTTATTTAATTTAATTTACTGCAGCAGCCCGGGATCACAAAAGCCGTACGGGGCCGGAGAGAGATTGAGGTTGCTGTGGGAAAGAAAGAAAGATTAACCCTCTTTTTAAAAGGGCAAAATTCACTCTCATGTCGTGCTGTATTTTTCTGCAGAGATATGGCACTGTATAACTTGGCAGAACTAAATGAATACAGGTTTGTGGAGAAATGGGGCTCTCCAGTTTATTTCTGACAAGCCTCTTAATCAACGTCACGCTGGGGCCGCGTGCGTTGGGCTGAGAATCGTTCCGAAATGAAAGCTTTGTAAACATATCTTCAGATGGATGGAGAGGAGCGTTTGCCACAACGACTGCCTATCGATGCAAAATGCACGCATCTCTTACCGACGTGTGCGGCGGATGCTGCCGAATCCTGAAAAATGGCAGTTTACTGACTGATAGAATATCATGGTCATGGTCAAGCATGTGTTGTAATCATTAACACTCTAATTAGGGACTCGCCTGTGATGCTGCTATTGTGCTTACGTGTCAGTGCATATCTCTTTATGCATGCTGTCCCCAATTAACAGGCAGAAGAAAAAAAAGAAAAGGAAAACATCTCACAATTCCTGATGCAATCTGTGGAATGTAAATGAAGCAATCCCAGCAGCCCTTGGGTTTGCATAGCCACAGTTCCTGCTGAATCGCTCATACAGAGATCTGTTTTGGAATAAACCGGCTGAACACATACGCGCTCCACCTTGGGTAAATCCGACAAATGCTCCGGGGCGTAGAAAATGATAATTAGTTAACCAGCAGAGCGTTGCCAGAAGAGGGAATGTTATACCTAGTGTTTAATAACAGATAGTTTAATTTGCGACTCTTGTAATGTGCCCATTTCTTAAAACCGCGTTGGCGCTTTCTGACAGTTCCTTCTGTTCTTTACCTCCTCGCAAACATATTTGATGTTCTCTTCTTGACGTTTTTGGTTTGAGGTGTCAAAGTGTTGTAAAACATTCTCAACGCTGATAGATGCCTAGGGCTGAGGCACATTGAGACAGTGAATTTTTGTTTGCTTAGTTCTCTTAGAATTCGCCTTTGGCTGACTGTGTCATGCTAAGATTATCATGCGGGGTGGATACACACAGGGTTTCTGGGATTTAACTATCATCACATGCTTTAGCAGTACCTTTGTAGCCATGGATGGTGACGTTTGACAGGATTATTTGACACCAAGTACCACTGGGCCACTGTGAAAGCTGAGGAATGAGATTCATGTAGTCTGTTACGTTGGGTATTATTTGAGCACAGACAGCACACAGACTTGTGTTTTGATTTGAGTAGCAATCATCAATGGGGAATTCAATGTCAGTTTGCCATTTATTTGTAACTTGTGGTCAATGTTTTTTTTCAAACACACCTTTAGCAATCCAGAGTCAATACAGTTCTGTGGTCATGGCACATGGGTCACAGAATTGGTTTATGCTGCATTGGTTTACCCCATTTGTAGAGTAAATATCTCTCTTACAATAACATGTAAGATGTGAGAAACAGATATTAAAGTACGAAAGTTGTTGGTTCATCGATACTCTGCTTTTAATTCATGTCTGTATTTGCCTGAATAACTTTCGTCTCGGGAGCGGAGGGAATGAAGTTACCGCTGAAAAAGAAGTATGGAGGTTAAACCCTGCGTAGTTGTTGTCTTGGGCACTTAACATCCCACATGTGACATGTAACATCCCATACATGAGGCTGCTTTAAAATGGACAGCCATTTTACCAATACACCTGGTATTAAGATGTTTACAAGTAGACAAGGGAGACACATTCACGTTTAAACCTGGTCCATCTCTTTTGTACACTTTTTTCAACCACTTCTGTCCTGATTTCTTCCAGGTGAGGGTCTTTCAATCGAATGGATGAAATAAGCTCACGCAATTTACATATGAATGCGACCGGAGACTGAAAAACAGGGAGAGCAGAGCCACAAGAGCACACCGAAGTGTGTGTTAGAATCAGGAATGGTGAGAGAACATATTGCTTAGTACGTTTTACGTTTTCAAAACCAAACTTAGGTCTTCAGGCGACAAAGTTTAGTGTTTATGCGTTAGGTCAGTAGGTGTTCTTTTTTTGGCTGTTTGAACGCATTCGACCACATGAGCATTTAAATGCATTTTCGACTATCTCTGGTAGTTGTCGAAAATGGACAACCTCAAAACATTTTAGACCCCATTTATGTCTTTATTTAGCGTCATTGACTTGTGATCTGATCGACCAAAACGCATCTTAACACCAGGTGTAAACAGGGCCAAGAGAAAGGAATGTGCTACATAAAGATTCACAATGATGTTATGATGAAGATGGCCTGAAAGAGAGGACACATGAATATGGGTACATAAAAGTTGCTCAAATGAACTCTAAAGTTTGGACAGCATTACATTAATGCTAATTGAAGTATACACCAGAAGGTGACATGAAAATGAAATGACATGCCACCTATAAAGCAAAGGAAGCCCTACTGTGCTTTACATGTGTCTTTAGCTTTTTAGCTCTTATTTCATTCTGTCCCTGACATTGTGCACTTTTCTTTTTGCGTGTTGCATTATTCTCAAATGAAAGACGCATCAAAGTCCACCACATGTTCTGTCAATTATGGAAAATCAGTGAAGCAGTCCTGTTGTGATAATGAATGTAATGAAGTCTCCCGTGGCACAAGCACAATAACAGACATTTCCATCAGTCCATGTGGTCTTTAGCATCATAAGTTACACTAAAAGTGACCATAGCTCAGACTCGGAGTGGGTACCAATACTTTTCAGACAAAGCTACTTTTTTCAAATTGATTCTGGCTTTGGAAAGGCTCATTCTCAGCACCAGTCAGACGTGGTCCAGGCGAGCTTTTATGATTTCCACCCACATACTCTTAACCAGTGTCTGTCAAAATGAAAACCGACATCTGTCACACAATTTCTGTGAATGCAAGGCTTCGTTCTTAGAGTAACTTGCTGTAAAATCTACCGGTAGATCATCTTTTTTTCTTTTTTGCTTTATTGGGTTGACTGTATGACTCATTTTAGATTCAAGATGTTTTTGATGCTACATAATAGGTTCTAGGTATCACAAGTTAAAAGATTAGTATCCAAATATGAAAATCTGTACTAATTTACTCACGTTGTTCCATGCATTTACAAACCAGAAACATCATGTGATGCCAAATGGTTGTCACTTGAAGCCAAATACAATGAATTTGCAGAGCATGAAGGAGATTTGAGAGCTACGTAAGAGGTGGAGGATTATCAATGCACTTTCATGCTGCTTTTTTTGTCCTTTTGCTGTATGCAAATAAGTATCTTGAAAATTCTTTGATAATTCTTCTATTGGTTTCCACAGAATAAAGAAAGTCGTATGAGTTTTGTTGTAAAATATTTTAGGTTGAATTGCAATGCCCTTTTGGGATCTTTGAAACACCAGTATGTACAGGAGTCATGCACTTTTTTTGTATTCGTTTTGCGTTTGTTGTTGTTTATTTATTTGTGTTTTGTTTTGTTTTGCTTTGCACCTGGATAATTTCCATAATGACCAACGCAATCTACCCGGAGCATTGCATTGTGTCTGGTTTAAGACATGCTTTTTTGGGGCGTTAAATAAATGGTGCAAATAACAGAAAATGTACTAAGGTTTGTGCTCGTCAATCACCTTGCATGATTCATTTAAATACTTTCCTCCCATAAATGGTGTGTCTGAAAGGGAAACTCCTACAAATGCATAGGCAATAAGGTAAGCTGCAAAAATAACTCTGTCCACACCTTTTCAGCGCTAATGTTTCACTGTGTGTCTTTAGTAAATCCTGACAGTAGTTTTTAACGGACAAAAGAGGGTTTGCGTTGGCGCAAGATGTTAGTAAATCTGGACGTTATTGTTCTAGGTGAGATAAAACATGACCAAGGAAGGAAAAAAACAAGTATATAGGCTAGTATATATTTAAGTTTAAGATGTCATAAGTGTACTGTTACAGTTTTTGTATATAGTTGCAATTGTGGACCAGTATTCAAATCCCAAAATGTAATTCGATTAGAATGACCAATTGTAGTCATGTGAATGGTTTTCTGTCTCAATGCTTTAAACAAAGCAAAAAAAATGTGTTAAAATAGAATATTTAAAGATATACAAATATTTTCTTGGAAGTTGCTTTTATAATCCACTTGGCTCAAAATAGGTGTATAGGTCACATCCCATGCCGGAGACGTCGGTTGGAATCCCACTCGGAGCGGGTCGAGTATAAGACCGGTTATATTGGCATGACACATGCTGTAAAGAATTTTAAAGAACAATGGAAAATAAAAAGGTTCTCCCATGGCATCCTGATGTCAAATCCAGTTTGGCACTAATTGGAGCCTTTATTTTTAAGAGTGACCACTTATGGTTACAGCATTAACATCTGTGATCTGCACTCAGGGCGTTTACCTGGGTCCCAGTTTGATGGACATGCACTTGGAAACAGCTCTAAGCAGAGCTCATCCAAAGGATCTGCAGAGATCTTCTTCACACCTCAGTCAATTGCAGCAGGTCACTGGCCTAATATGGTAGATTAAAACCCAATATTAATTCTCCTTCCTGCGCTGCTGGAAGCCTGGGCCTTTCGCTTGTTGTGTCTGGGGTGTGTTTGTTTTGGCCGAGGTGCTCCGCCTCTGCTATCCTTTTTATTAACACGGGCCCTAATGCCTTGATTTAATGCACTCTCAGAGGTCAGATATTGCGCTTGGCAGCCACAGAACACTTCCTTCCTCCCTGCCCCATTAATAACAGCAAACAAATCAGGGATGTGCCATAAATTTTCTCTCTGGTATATTAGAGAAACTTGGATCTGAGATGTGGACATGTTTATTATGAAAAGACAGCATTACTCCTGTGCAGCTCCAGCCAGTGTGTGTGTGTGTGGTTCTTTATCTCTTGCTCTTGCATGCCATTTCTTCCCTTGTATCTGAGAGTACATACAATATTCCCAGTTTGCCAGAGTCCATATGCAAGTCATCCTTGATTCATGTGTTTTCTATGCCTGGTATGTCAGCAATTTCCCTAATGAAAGTGGTCATAAAGACCCGTTCACACCAAGAACATGCCATCTGCCACTTTAAAGGCTCAAGCTCTTTAAAGCAGGATGATTTCTGATTGGCTGACAATCTTTCATATCCTCATAGCATTCAAACGATTATTAATTACAACATTATGAATTAAACCCGGCAACAACAGATCTAATATCAATATCCTAATGAATAGAATACTCTTAAATAACGTGGACACGCCAAGCTTTTCTTACGGTTTTGCCACCTGCTACGTGTACAGATATTTTTCATACACGAGAAGCGTGTTTAAAGGCAGATGCGCAAACGGTGGTAATGAACAACAATGCCTTGGCATGTGCTGATTTGTTTACTAACTTTTATTTGAGAAAATCTGTTTGAGTTTATACTTAATGGTCCTGCACTGCCTATTGATTCAGTTGATTTTAATAAATATATCAATGTAGGCCAACTTTGATTAAGTGAACTCTTAATTATAATGTACAATGATCAGAATGCAATTGCGAGCAGCACATGATCTGTTTTTTTACCTGCTTTCAGTATGGGATTTAGCTGTTTGATTCACAAATAGGCTATTTCATGTGGATCGCTTATACATTTTTTTTTGACTATCTTCTAGGGGTTTGTTAAATTAGTCGACCAGTCTGTTACAAAATTTATCATGGCTCACATTCCAGACACTTAGTGAACGTGCTGTCAGAGGCTGAGATTGTAGTTAAAAGACAAGAAGTAAAAAAATAAATAAAAAAGATTACTAGATAGCCACTTAAGGGCCCACTGAAGTTATTTCAGAGGCTCCTGGGGCATATGGCATCCACAGCCGCAGCATCGCTGCTCGGATTGCTCATATGAGACCGCTTCAGCTCTGGCTTCACGACCGAGTCCCAAGGTGGGCATAGCAACACAGCACGCAACGAGTACCTACTCCGACCTGCCGTCAGACCTTCACCCTGTGTTTGAACCTCAGTTTTCTACGGGCTGAGTGCCCCTGGAACGAGTTTCCAGGCATGTTGTTGTCTCAACACATGCCTCCACCACTGGCTGGGGCGCCATGTGCAATGGACACGCTGCCGCGGGCTCCTCGACAGGACCCCAGCACCCTTAGCATGTCAATTGCCTCGAGTTGCTGGCAGTACGCCTTGCTCTGCACCGCTCTCTTGCGTTGTTAAAGGGTCAACACGTACTAGTCCGCTTAGACAATAACGTGTCAGTAGCGTACATCAACCGACAAGGTGGTCTACGCTCTCACCATATGTCGCAACTCGCCCGCCACCTCCTCCTCCTTATGGAGTCAGAAGCATCTGAGGTCACTTCGTGCCATTTTATTCCGGGAACCCTGAACTGTGCGGCCTACAGCTGCCACGGTTTCAGCCCATCCCCAGTCGGTTCAGCTAATTGGGATCCATTCGGGACGCTCAGGTAGACCTGTTTGCCTCCCACGACTCATCCCATTGTGCCCTGTATTACTCCCTGACCGAGGGCACGCTCGGCATGGACACACTGGCGCACAGCTGGCCACTGGGCCTCTGCAAGTATGCGTTCCCCCAGTGACCCGTCTTGCACAAACCCTGTGCAAGATCAGGGAGGACGAGGAGCAGGTCATATTGGTTGCGCCTCATTTGCCCACCCGGACCTGGTTCTCCAAACTTACTCCTCGCGACAGCACCTCCCTGGCCAATTCCTCTGAGGAAGGACCTCCTTTCTCAGGGACGGGGCACCATATGGCACCCTCGTCCCGATCTTGGAACCTCCACGTGTGGCTCCTGGATGGGACGAGGCAAGTTGAGTAGCCTACCACCAGCGGTGGTGGCTACCATAACTTCCGCTGAGCATTGTCCATGTGACATGCCTATGTGTTGAAGTAGAACCTCTTCGTCAACTGGTGCTCTTCTTACCGAGAAGACCCCAGGAAATGCCCGATCAGTGTCGTGCTTTCCTTCCTGCAAGACGGGTTGGAGTGAAGGCTGTCTCCCTCTACCCTGAAAGTATATGTTGCCGCTTTCACCACACATCACTACGCAGTTGAAGGTAAGTCCGTGAGAAAGCACGACCTGATCGTCAGGTTCCTGAGAGGAGCGAGGAGACCGAATCCTCGCCTCCTCTCGTTCCCTCTTGGGACCTCTCAGTGGTTCTAACTCCTGGTTGCATTGGCCTCCTTCAAGAGGGCAGGGGACCTGCACGCATTTCCGTTGATGAAGCGTGCCTGGAATTCAGGCCAGCCTACTCTCACGTGATCCTGAGACCCCGGCCTGGATAAGTTCCCAAAGTTCCCACCCAGGTGGTGAACCTGCAAGCGCTGTCCTTGGAGGAGGCAGACGCCATTGCTTCGCATACCAGCAGCAAGGTCGACCGTGCCCCCTTGGTGTGAAATCCCACTCCACCCGGAGTGTGGCTTCCTCTTGGGCTCTAGCGCATGGCACCTCGCTAACAGACATCTGCGGAGCTGCAGGCCGGGCGACACCCAACACATTCGCCAGATTCTACAATCTCCGAATGGAGCCAGAGTCCTCTCATGTACTCGCTTCAACCAGCCGGTACTAGGACCTGCTCAGGTGTCTTCGCTTGCTCGCCATTCCACTCCACGGACTGGATACGTGTGATATTTCCTCAGGTGAGCTTCCCGAAAGCCCTGAGTTTCTCCAGCACTGCTGATGTCGATGCTAGTGTCTAGACCTGTGCGTTGGCTAGGTGCCTCCATGTGCATGGTCCTCCCTCTGGGCAACTCTCACATGTGTATTTTTTTACTGTAAGCCTCTCTTAGCATGTGTCTTTCCCTTGGCAAGCCACCTTGCCACCCCTGGGGTTGAAATATTCCACCCTGCGGGCTGGACACCCCAGTGTTCTC
Source organism: Gila orcuttii (assembly GCA_026230005.1). Lineage (NCBI taxonomy): Eukaryota > Metazoa > Chordata > Actinopteri > Cypriniformes > Leuciscidae > Gila > Gila orcuttii. Next base: position 42,599,580 of record JAPDVR010000003.1, on the reverse strand, counting down.
CATATGCATCCCCCTCCAGGTCATATGTATATTCTTAAGTCCCCCCCTCTTGGGTTGGTATTCCTGTGTTAAGTAGGAGTCCTTCGTCCGTGCCAGTCTCACGACAGGGACCTCAGACTTACGCAGGGCACTGGAAGACAGCCTGAAGGTGGCATGACTAGAATGGAACGACCGAACTCGTAGTGACTATGAAAGGGAACGTCTCTGTTACGTATGTAACCCTCGTTCCCTGTGTAGGGAACGGAGACGTTCCGTCTTCCTGCCACTTCCGCTGTACCGCGGGGATCGCCTGAGTTCAGTCTTGGCTCCTCAGCGAAGAAACATATCTGCATGTTGCCCGCGTCCTCCTTTTGTACCCACGAGGTGGGGCGGAGATATGCTATTTAAATTCCGCAGACCCATGGCATTTCTTTGCCATTGGCTCGTTTTGTAATACTCAAAGTCGATAGGCTTTCTAAGCGAAACCCCTTTCGTCGTCATGACGGAACGTCTCCGTTCCCTACTCAGGGAACGAGGGTTACATACGTAACTGAGACGTTCTTCACTATTAAAGAACCTCTGTTTTTAAGAGTGAAGGTTCAGGACACACATCTCAGCTTATGTCAGAAAATGACATTATATTGGCTAGTAGCTAAATGTCGTTCTTATCTCAACATGGTAAACTGATGAACTGAAATATGAAATTGAAATATTATAACAATTTAAAAATAACTGTTTTCTATTTGAATACTGTATATTTAAAAATTATATTTTATTCCTGTAATGCAAAGCTGAATTTTCATCAGTGTCACATGATCCTTCAGAAATTATTCTAATATGCTGATTTGGTGCTCAAGAAATGTTTCTTATTATTATCAATGTTGAAAAGAGTTGTGCTGCTTAATATTTTTTGCAATTTTTTGCAAAAAAATGGCAAATAACATTTAAAATGAAATGTAATTAAACATGACATTTTGAAATAAGAAGACATAAATGATATTTTCTTGTAAAACATACTTCAATAATCTTTGTTTTATTTACAACTTGTGTTGTCCAGTCTATCAGCAACTAAAGTTACTATTACTGACAATGTTAATGAGCTTATGAGATTTAAAACGTATTTGTTATTTAACTTAGCTTTTGAATGAAGGGGGTATTGAGTAATTGTCTCTGTTTGTGTAGGCATGTACTGTAAATTGTTATTTTGTATTTTTCTATTATTTACTCATAATCTGTTTATTATATCTTTATACACTCTTCTAAAACAAAAAAACAAAAAGTTGTTTTTAAATGTACTATATAAATAAATGAAAGTTGATGTCTCAGTGTCACAGGCTGAATGGAAGCCATCCATCCATCCATACTGTTTATACATATCTATAACTTTCCTTTCAAAGTCCCATAATACTTTTTTCCCATTAGACATGTATCCCTTTCAAACCCCTGTTGCAGAATATATTGTATCAATCCTGATAGTAGCCAAATTATTGATTAATGCTTTCATTTTTACTGTTAACTAGAGCATTCAAATGTATGCGATTCAATTGCAGCAGCAGCTCATGGTCATTGAGTGCATTTGGTTCCTGTTGCATTCAGCTGTTGAATTTAAGTAATTACGGATTCACTGAGTGTGGTTGAATTTATTAATGTCCAGAAAAACTAAAGCTAATGAGATCGCAATGCCCAGTTCCACTGAGTCATATTTACACAGTAAATATAAAAATACAGCTTGAAAAAGGTAGTTCTTAATGAGTTCATAATTTCTAGCATTAGAGACTATCTTCTTAGAGTGTTTCCATGACTACAAGACTGCTTAACAGAATAGTCTGTAATGAATCACAGCCATGTATTCATTTGGCTCAAGGTCTGTGTATTTCTGCTACGCAACGTTTCTGTCATTCTATTAATGAACAAATGATCTCAGTCATTTACCTGCAGATGCTGTAATGACTTGTGTGTTTAGAAGATTCAGAATCCACCTCGGATCGTCTCACCACGTCTGACAGGACGCGTAAAGGTGAATTACCACCACGCATCCCCAAAAGACTCGACACTCGGCCGTCACATCCAAAGCTTATCCCTGATCTTTCAAATTCACCAGGGTGTGACTTTCATCCTAAATAAATGCCTTAGCTGTGTATTACTTCTGAGTGGATTTTTATGGGAAGTGAAGAGATAATGCTGTGTCATAGGCATCGTCTGAATGGGACTCTATTTTGTAATAGGTAGTAATGTAACAGCAACAGAGCAAATGTTTGAAACTCTTTAGGCTCTTGAAATATCCAGTCTGCAGCATTAAGCATATTCAGCAAGGACACATTCAATTGATCACATTTAAATATATATTAAGCAGCACAACTCTTTCATTACAGATTATAATACGAAATGTTTCTTAAATGTGCACTATGTAATTTTTAGCGGCATCTAGTGGTGAGGTTTTGAATTGCACCCAACAGAAGTTACGGTTGCCAAAAGGAAAAGATGTCGTTGTCTGAGACAGCAGAGAGTTGCCAGTTAATCAATGAGGTTTCTTTACAAAGATAAATTAAGAAATTAGGTTTACTTAATTATTCAGGAAAAACTATCATGTTATTGCGAATATTATGGTTACTTGTTCATCATTGTGTCTGTTTTTATTTGCTGAATTTAGCTAGCTTCTTTGCACAAAGAACAACATAGTGACAAAACACGTTTGTCCGTTTAGGGCTACTGTAGAAACATGTCGGCGCAATTCAATGTAAGGGGACCCACGGTGTGTGTAGATAGAAATTATTCTAAGGTAACAAAAACATAACAGTTTAAGTAGTAAGGTCTTTAAACCACTGAAAACATTTTTGTGTTTTCACAAAAATGTTTCTGTCATCAAAGTCTAAATATTACACAATGCACCTTTAAGCAGCAAATCATCATCTTAGAATGATTTTTTTTTATTATTATTCATTTAGCTGACGCTTTTATACAAAGCGACTTACAATTGCTATATTTCAGAGGTCGCACGCCTCTGGAGCAATTAGGGGTTAAGTGTCTTGCTCAGGGACACATCGGTGTCTCTCAGTGGATTCGAACCCGGGTCTCTGACACCAAAGGTGTCTGCAGGAAAAGGTCTCTGCGCCATCACCACCCCATTTCTGAAGGATCATGTGACACTGAAGACTGGAGTAAAGCTAGTGTTATACTTTCCACGTTCGCGAGTGCGCGAGGGTCCGCTAGTGTCCGCGTGACGTAAAAATCGCCATCGGAGGGTGTGCGCGGAGGCTCCTTGCGGATGTCCGCGTGCCTCCCATTCTTTGTCACTATAGGTTACAACCGCGAAAGCGCTGGAAAAAGCCAATCTAGCTGATCTACTGCGCATGCATGGAACGCGTTCGCTGAGCGGACCTCAGCAGACAGTATAAATACAAGTAGTCCGCCTCCGTGCTGTCCACAGCTGTCCATGTACGCGTCCAAACTGGAGGATAACCGAGCCTTAATGATGCTGAAAACGATGCTTCAGGAATATATTAAATTTTTAAATATATTAAGATAGAAAGCAGTTCTTGTTTCACAATATTACAGTTTTTACTGTATTTTTCGATCAAATAAATGCAACCTTGGTGAGTTTAAGTGACCACATTTTTTTTTTAAACATCTATTAAATTATCAATTAAATAACTACTACATGTAGAGAAAAATATATAGAAATCCCTACAATAGAAACTGAATTTCAGTAATGTGCTGATCTCTCACTGCACTGGATTTCTCATTCATTCAAGGATATTTTTTTTAATTAATTTTCTCCTCAAGCTATTTTTTTTTTGTTTAAATAAAGACACAATGCTTTCAAGTTAGCAGCCCTGCATTTACAGTTAAGCATTTGATAGACAATTTCCTACAAAACAGCATTCTTTGTGCGTTAAATATTTTTTGACCGTGTGTTATTTACGGCACTGTTAATGAGATGAATCGCACACGACTTCAAACATTTTCGCTTATCCTGCTCTCCATATTGTTTATACACCATTAGTCTGGCAATGCCTCATCCCTGCACTTCACCTATGAAAGCAGAAAATGCCTCTGGCTGCTCTCATGCAGCAAACAATGCACCACACTGTCCATTGAAAAGCGAGCCAGAAAAACATTCACTTTAGCCACAGGATGTCACCACTGATTTTGTCTTTAAATAGAAAAAGTTTGGCTGTTGTAAAGCTGAAAATGATTTAGGTGCATTAAATGGAAAGAGATCAGATTACAGTTTGAATATTCACTTGAGTTTAGAACTATGAATGTTCTTCCTCTTTTAAGACTTGAAGTGAGAACAAAGAGAGAACATTAATTACACACATCAAGTAAGAAATCTTTTTAATGGGTATCAACATCAAAGCTAATGGAGGACTCAAAAGGGACCCTTAGAGAATAATCAATTGTGAGAGTGTGTCGGTGTGTGTAAGTGTGCTCGTCCTGCTCTTCCTTTGTGTCTGTGCGCTCAAGATTTGGCAGAATATATTCAGCTGAATCTGTTATTCACGAAAGAGTCACGGTTTGCCCGAGGAAAAAAGCAACATGTCGGTCTATCCCGCCGAATAATCAACATTGTTAGTAATTCTACCCCCCCAAATATTAAAAATGAACGGCCTGTGCGAGATGCGCAGCTCTTCAGTGAGGGCTTGCCTTGAATTTCAGGGACCAATCGAAATGTTTTGCAGGGGCTGGCATTCTCTCAGACGTTTTAACGTATAAATTATGCAGAAACCAGATGTTTCAATATTTATCAGCATGTATAAATATGCTTTAATGGATATGAAATTACTTTAATCGAGTGTCATACATGTCTCTGAGGAACAGAAGAGATATGGGTACCTTCCTAAGGATTCCCTCTTTCTTTCCTTCCTTCCTTCCTTCCTTCCTCCCTCCCTTCCTTCCTTCCTCCCTCCCTTCCTCCCTCCCTTCCTTCCTCCCTTCCTTCCTTCCTCCCTCCCTCCCTCCCTCCCTCCCTCCCTCCCTCCCTTCCTTCCTCCCTCCCTCCCTTCCTCCCTCCCTTCCTTCCTCCCTCCCTTCCTCCCTCCCTTCCTTCCTCCCTCCCTCCCTTCCTTCCTTCCTTCCTCCCTCCCTCCCTCCCTCCCTCCCTCCATTCATTTATTTCATCAACTGCAAGATTTTAGGTTACATTTTTTTTTGTAAATGTTTACGAGAAAGTGTATATCAGGGTTTTTCAAACTGTTTGATGTTACATATACCTCATAAAAATATATGTTATAAAGACATGTTGTTTGCAAAATCATATGATAAGCTGTTTAATTGTATTGAAGCCAACATAAATTTATTGGTTGGAGGAGCCAGGAGTAGCCTGGCGGGGACCCAGAGCACAGTCAGGACAATGGCCCACGCCAGAGTCGAGGGAGGGTGGAGCCATTGTGGAGGCTTGGCTGTCGACACCAGGGGGGCGATGGACTGAGATGGAGCCGATGAAGGTGGAGCCCAAGGTGAAGACGGAGAGAAGATAGGGCAGGGCAAAGCGTAGTTGAAGGCCGTTAGTCAGTGGCGCAGGCAGGGTGACGTCTAACCAAGGCGGACCCGGACGGATGAGGGAGCCCGGTAAAGCCATAAGTAAGATGGTCTCTGGTGGAGCCGAGGGAGGGAGGGAGGGAGGAGCCAAGGTGGAGTCGACGGAGTTCGTTCAGCAACTGGAGATGGAGGTGGAGCCAGAGCTGGGGGATCCTCTTTACTTGGCGGATCTGGAGACCAGAAGACCCGAGGCAAATCCACACAATCAAGTGGTCTCAGAGGAGGAGCCGAGGTGCTAAAGGGAACTAGCGGAGGCAAGGCCTTGGAACTGGCTGATTTTGGAAAAGGAGGCAGGAGAGGGAGGCTGGGTAGTAACTCTAGAGACACATGAGACTTCAAGATGGGCTGAACCAGCAGGGGCATAAAAAATTTCAAGCTGGGAGGAACCAGCAGGGACTGAAGAATCAGGGAAACGTCCTCATCCAATTCATCATAAAAGCAGTTTGCAGAGGCCAGCTGCAGCTCACCCTCAGTGTTGGGAGTGTGGGTGGGGACTTCCTCCATTCCCTGGTACTCCACTAATACTCCAACAGCGGCACATGATGTTGTTGGCTCACGCACCTGGTCAGACGTTTTGTGACGCTTGGGATCCAGGGTGATGCTCATGCATTGCGGCACGCTCAAGCTTTGGCAGTGAGGTGATGGCTGGCTGGGCTCTGGGTCTGAAGTGGGGCTAGTGATGTAGTCCGCAACATGGGCAGATGGTGAATGCCGATCTGTTGTTCACCAGCACCCACTCCAAAAACGTGACTTCACAAATCCCCCTGAGGACCAACACCAGGCATGCTTTTGTGCACTTGTTCAGGCTGGCTCAGTACATAACACAAGATGAGCGATCAGTTTGTTAAGCACGCCAGATCTAAAAAGTCCTTTGTGTGGTTCTCTAGGCTTTGTTGCTCCTGCTCCAGGTAGAGAAGTTGGACAGCTAGTAAATCAATAGAGGAAAAAAAAAGGAACATGCCACAAACATGTGTTCTTGGTCTGGTATTCTGTCAGGGTGTGGCTATAATGGTGTACACGGTGAAGGAGATGAGTAAAAAAAAAATAGTATTTAACAAATCCAAAAACTAAGACTCAGGCGATAGCAGAAGAATAAAACACAGCCATGTTAAACCAAAGACGCTAACAAAGACAATACCAGACAATAAAAAACAGATGCTTAAATACACAGAGGATGATTGACTGAAATAGAACAGGAGTTAACTAATTAAGAACCAAGGTGATTAACAAGGAACTAAGGAAAACGGGAGCACATAAACTAAACAAAACAGAGCATACATGTGACAACAGTTCATAATAAATATCATTCCCAAGCCCTTCTTTACAGAACAAAATGCCATAAAATGAGGTGACAGGAGAGATAGAATCCCTCGAAAGACAAAACCCAAATACATATGTGTGCTGCATGTATATAGAGAAAAACTTCTTTCTTACTGTTTTTCCTCTTAAATAACCTTTTTGCCTTTTGTTGCTCATTTTAAATGTTCCTGCAATGTGACAAATTACATTTAAATACAAATATTGCATATATAGTTAGGTATTAAAAGTTGCATGCATTATATTTTTTATTAATTTTCAGCATGCTATTAATAGTTTTTTTTTTTTTTAGTATAGCATGTCATATATGTCCCATATCCAAATATTAGAAGTGCACATCTGTTTTGTGTATAGCTTGAGGTAGAACTGTCTGCTACAACAATATGTTGAATTATAGAAATTCAGACAGCAGAATTACATCGCTCTACTAGAGCACCTGTTTAAAAAGGGTTGTTTGCTTTGCGACGGGAGCTGAATTTTCCAGCCTCATTTTGTGCTGTTTTGTCACTTACACGCCTCAGCTAAATTATGTGCCTGCAAAATGTTGATGCATCAAACTAGGACGCTTTCCAAAATCCCGCTCTAAAAGAAGCTCAGCCTTAATTGGCAACAACTATGTGGAGATCTAGCAAACCTGCACCCTTTTCTTCTCAGCCCAAGATACGAAAAATTGTACGGGATTGGCCGAGCCAGCTTTCTTTCAACTTTCATCCCTGCGATTCTAATGCCAAATTCAGTTGAGCTGTGCAGTGTTTAACCTCTCCACCCCCAGATCCCCAAGGCTCAGGCTGGAATCTCCTCACAGAAATGAAAGCAGTAGTGGGTTTTGCTATGGGAGTTGAATGAGGAATGCTGAATGACGGTGAGATAATTGGGGCCTGCTGAGGCGCTCTCTCTCCCTCTTTCTACGTTCTGATCAAGGGGACAGGAATAGAAGAGGGGTGAACGCTTACTCAGCACAGCTGAGCAACTTTAAGAGCACATTGACACACGCTCATGTACACAGTGAGAAACCAGGCAGCTGTGCAAACTCATAATGCAGTTAAATCATGTTGACTGTGTTTACAACTAAAGGCTGGTAACTAAAAAACAAACAAAAAAACACACACAACTCATTATAACATCCTGACAATGCGAAAAAAACATATCAGTTTACTTTTTGATGTTAAAACGTACACGGTTACTAACGTAACCTCGGATCCCTGAGAGATAAGGGAACGAGTATTGCATAGCTATACGCTATGGGAAAACTCCTTTTCTCGAGAATATTGAAGCCTTTATTTAAAAATGCAGTGCAGCTGCACAGCAAGCACAATGCAGGCTGTCTAAGCGCGCTGATTGGCTGGGCTGCGGAAACTGCACGAACATATGGCGAAGCAGCGAGGACGTGCAAACCTATCAGGGCGCTTCCCGCCTCGGCGTGGCTGCTGACTATATAAGTGGCCCATTTCGCCAAAGGAATCAGGTTAAATCGACTAAAGCGACAGCACCTGGACGTGCAGCATAATAGCACGGCCAGCTACGTAATACTCGTTCCCTTATCTCTCAGGGAACCAAGGTTACGTTAGTAACAGAGTACGTTCCCTTTCGAGAACGGTTCACTCGTATTGCGTAGCTATACGCTATGGGAACCCATTTTAAAACGCCGTGCTATTAGCTGATGACTTCACTCTGACTACCACCTGGAGCTGAGATGTCCGAGACTTATAGTAGAACTAAAGTCAGAATCCAACGGTGTCCGGATGAGATGGGGCCCTCGAAGGGATATGTTGAGGCTTGGGCCCAACAGGGGCCAATACCTCCTATATAGAAAGAACTCGTGCCTGCTGGGTCAGCACTTCCAAGTTGTAAAATCTTACAGATGTGGACGGCTGTGGACCAGCCAGCCACTGCACAAATGTCTTCAATTGGTACACCACTGGACCATGTCCATGAAGAGGCTATGTCCCTTGTGGAATAAGCCCTGACGGCTATGGGGCATTGAAGGCCCATTGAAATGTAGGCTAAAGAGATAGCATCTACTATCCAACGTGACAATCTCTGCTTCGTGACCGGGGACCCTTTGGTGCGGCCACTGAAGCATACAAAGAGCTGTTCCGACTGCCTGAACAGGGCAGAACGCTCTAAATAGACTCTGAGAGCCCTGACAGGGCAGAGTAGATTCAAGTCTCTATCTTCTTCCGACGGGGTAAAAGCCGATAGTGAAATAACCTGGGCTCTGAACGGAGTCGAGAGCACCTTGGGTACATAACCATGTCTCGGTTTGAGGACGACTCTGGAGTCGTTGGGCCCAAACTCAAGGCAGGAAGCGTTCATGGAGAGCGCTTGTAAATCGCCTACTCGCCTGACAGATGTTAGGGCTAGCAGGAGTGCAGTCTTGAGCGAAAGTGACTTTAAGTCAGCCGACTGAAGCTGCATGAAAGGGGGTCCCTTAAGAGCCCTGAGGACCTTAGATAGGTCCCAGGCGGGGATAGAGGGAGGTCGAGGCAGATTAAGCCTTCTGGCCCCTTTGAGGAAGCGTACAATCAGGTCACTTTTCCCTAAAGATTGGCCGGCCACAGGAGCATGAAGGGCTGCAATGGCCGCCGCATACACTTTGAGCGTGGAGGGGGTCCGGCCCACGTCCAGCAGCTCTTGGAGAAAGGAAAGTACCAGTGGTACTTCACACAAACATGGGTCTAGGTTCCGAGCTGAGCACCAGCCGGTGAACACTGACCACCTAAGGTTGTAGAGACGTCTTGTGGACGGAGCTCTAGCCTCAGCAATAGTGTTTAGGACTCTCTCCGGAAGGGTCCCTGGATAACCGTTGAGAGGCCATACATGGAGGGCCCGCAAGTCAGGACTGGGGTGCCAGACTGTCCTGTTCGCCTGCATAAGTAAGTCATTCCTCAGAGGAATAGGCCAGGGAGCTGTCCCTAGCAGCTGCATCAACTCGGGGAACCATGTCTGGGTCCGCCAGAGAGGGGCTACTAAGAGGACTGCACACTTGTTCTCCCTGATCCATTTGATGACCTGAGGGAGCATCGAGACCAGCGGGAATGCAAAGAGAGGGCGGCTGGGCCATTCGTGGGCCAGCGCATCCCTGTTCTTTGAAAAGAATATTGGGCAGTGAGAGTTGTCTTCTTAGGCGAAGAGGTCGACCTGTGCCCTCCCAAAGACACTCCGGATCAAAAGAACCGTCTGAGGCTGGAGAGACCATTCCTCTGGGGGAACGTTGTCTCGAGATAGCATATCTGCACCCTGGTTCAGTATGCCCCGTACATGCGCAACTCTAAGTGAGCGTAGGTTGGCATGAACCCATAAGAAGAGCTATTTAGCCATGGTGTACAGGTTGTATGACCTGAGACCACCCTGGCAATTTATATATGACACTACTGCCATGTTGTCCGTCCGGACCAAGACATGGTGTCCTGCCAGGTGTGGGAGGAAGGTTTTCAGGGCAAGAAAGACCGCTCTCATTTCGAGGCAGTTGATATTTAGGCTCTTCTCCGAGCTCGACCAGAGGCTGGAGACAGGCTTGCCCACGTACAGAGCCCCCCAACCTAAGTTGGATGTGTCTGTTGAAATCACCTTCTTCCTTGAGACCAGACCCATGCTTACACCAGACTGGCACCAGCTGGTGTCTTCCAAGGGGCCAGGGCTTTGAAACAGCCGTGGTTTACCCTGATACGTAGGTGACCGAGCCGCCTTGCATGAGCTGGGACTTGGGGTTTCAGCCAGTGCTGAAGGGGGCGCATACGTAGTAGGCCTAGCTGGAGTACTGGCGATGCAGAGGCCATTAGGCCCAGTCTCCTTTGAAATGTTCTGAGGGGCGTGAGGGAGTCGCTTTGATCGAAGCAGCTAGATGTTGAATAGAGAGAGCACGGTCTGGCTTGAGCCAAGCTCTCATCTGAACAGAGTCGATTATTGTTCCCAGGTACATTATACGTTGGCTGGGGGACAGTACACTCTTGGAGAAGTTTATCCTGAGCCCAAGGCATTCTAGATGGCTGAGGAGCCAGGTTTTGTGAGTCTGCCTCTGACTGGGCCAGAATGAGCCAGTCATTGAGGTAGTTCAGAATGTGCATTTCTCGCTTTCTCAGGGGTGAGAGAGCCGCATCCATGCATTTCGTAAACATACGGGGTGCCAGTGACAGTCCGAATGGTGGGACTGTGTATTGATAGGCCTGCCCCTCGAAGGCGAATCTCAAGAATGGCCTGTGATGGGGGGCTATTTGGATGTGAAAGTAAGCATCTTTCAGATCCACTGAGAAAAACCAATCCCTCGGGTGAATTTACGCAAGGATTTGTTTGGTCGTCAGCATCCTTAAATCTAAAATAGGCCTGAGGCCGCCATCCTTTTTCGGAACGAGGAAGTAACGGCTGTAAAAGCCTGACTCGCTCAGTGATCAGGGAACTGTCTCGGCAGCCCCTTTCGCCAGTATATTTGACACTTCAGTGCGGAGGATGTGAGCCATGTTGCCCCTTACTGATGTCTTGACCACAGCATGAAAGCGCGGGGGACTGCGAGCGAATTGGAGCAAGTAACCTCGTTTTATTGTGCTTAATACCCATTTTGACATGTCGGGGACGGTTTCCCAGGCCTTGGGCCGAGTGACTAGGGGTTGAATGAAGTCTGGGAGTGGGTGCGCCGTGTATCGGGGACCCGGCCACCCAGGTGTCTGGAAGAGGAAATTTGCTCTTTTTGTGCTTTATGTGGGTCGCTGTTAAAACAGCATTTGTTTGCAGGGGTGCGTAAATTGAAACGGGCCCGTTTCTTGCAATCAGAACATTTCCATCCGCCTGAACTGAAGAGGGGGCTGGAAGAAGCAAGTTATTTTCAGGGGTGGTCCGGCCGCAGCGAGACTTGACCCCATTCTCTTCCTTTCTGCTGGAATAGGACGGCTTCTGAGGCTCCGGGTCCAGTGTAAGTTTAGGCCGGGGACCCTGGTGCTTTGGAAAGGGGAAGAGCTTGGCTGGTTTAAAGCACTGGTTGGTTTCAGTCGCTGGGCGAGGCTGAGAGACCGGCGGCGCTGGTTTGGCTGGCTGTTTGGTCGACGCATTCTTGGGGCGACCTGAAGCCGAGCTGGAGCTCTTGGGAAGGAAGTGTCGCATGGCCTGCAAAGACTTTTATGTTTATGTGAAGCACTAAGCAAAACCCTTTACAGATTGGGCGAAGAGACCAGAGGTGGAAACCGGGGAGTCCAGGAAAGCAGTTATGTCTGCGTCCTTAATCTCGTGAGGTTAAGCCACAGGTGGTGCTCTTACACCACCAGGCTGGTCAGGCTCCGTCCAATGGCCTGGGCGGTGGACTTGGTGGCGCGCAGTGCCAGGTCGGTGGCGCTGCGCAGATCCTTGAAGGACTCGTTTTCCGGTGCAGACTCTTCCAAGGAGCGGAGGAGTTTAGCCTGGAAAACTTGAAGGACCGCCATAGTGTGCAGGGCTGAAGTAGCTTGACCAGCGGAAGCGTAGGCTCATCCGACGAGAGCTGACATTGTTCTGCACGGCTTGGAAGGATATGCCGCGTTAGAACTCCATCCAGCAGCGGTAGGAGGGCAAAGATGTGCAGTCACTGCTTCCTCCAGGGGGGGCAGTTTCTCATACCCCTTTTCCTCTGCGCCGTCAAGCGTTGAGAGCGTTGCTGAGGTTGAAGTACTCAGGCGGTCAGAGTAGGGCGCGCGTCATAACTTTGTGAGCTCCTCGTGGACCTCAGGGAAAAAAGGAGCTGGTCGCTGATGAGGGGCCTGTTGGCGCCTATAAATAAAGGCTTCAATATTCTCGAGAAAAGGAGTTTTCCCATTGCATATAGCTACGTAATACGAGTGAACTGTTCTCGAAAGGGAACGGGGGAAAGGCCCAGTGACTTCCCAGTGACCTTCCTCCTGTTTTGACATTAAAACTTTACCAGACATGCACATTGAATTAGCAGCCAGAACAGATGTATATCAACTTTTTTGTTGTTCATATATAAACAACAAAAATATTTGGGGTCTTTGATATCTTTTTGGTAACGCTTTATTTTACAGTTTCCTTGTTACATGTTACATGTAACCCTAAACCGAAACCTAATCCTACCCTAACACTATAGCAAGTACATGTAGTTCATTATTATTACTCAGTACATAAATATATAATTACACTGTAACAATGACACCTTAAAATAAAGTGTAACTATCCTTTTTTTAGAAGTCTCTTATGCTCACAAAGGCTGCATTTATTTAATCATAAAACAGCAATATTACTATAATTTAAAATGTTTTCTATGTTAATGTTTTTTATTCATGTGATCAAAGCTGAATTTTTAGCATCGTCATTTCAGTCTTCGGTGTCACATGATTCTTCAGAAATCATTCTATTATGATGATTTGATGCTCAAACATTTCTTATTATTTTCAATGTTGAAAACAGTTGTCCAGCTTAATATTTTTGTGGAAACGGTGATATCGGGATGTTTTTCAATGTATTAGAAAAAACGCTAAATCTTTTCCCTGATATAATGTGATAGTTTTCATAGTCCAAGAGTGATTTTTGGTTAAAAAAGTTAAACACATTTTTTTAAACATTTTCTGTAGCGTTTACTGAGTCTGACACTGCAGATTCTCATTTTCATTAGTTGAGATACAAACCATTTTTAATTTCTGATTGTTCATGCACCTGAGTTACTATATTTGTCTGTTGTTATATTTGTGTTGAAAAGTCACATTTATAATAAACTATACTATAGTAAAATTTACCAATAAAATATATAGTAGTTTATATAGTAGTAAATGCATGTTTTATTTAAGTTTTGCTACCAGAGAAAAGGGCAGGTTCACTGCTGCTTTGAGGCCAAGTTAATGAATTTGCAATTGAATTGGTTAAGGTATTTTAAATAATGATAATAAATTCACTTCAATCTCAAATTGCAATTTTAGCCCATATAGTTCAAAGCAGATCTAGACAAAATAACCAATGCCAGTACAGTTTTATTAATAGTCATATCCATGACTTTTCTGTGCCCGGAAATCAGATTTTCAATGTGTTTGAAAAATGATGTTTCCAAGACTTCTATGACTTGCTAAATGGTTTGAACACAGGACACGTTGTATCCAACGGATACTGTGTAGGATTATATTTTAATGACTTTTACTTTAGAAGCTACATTGAAGCAAAAGTGATTTATGTATGTCATTTTTTTTTTTTTTTTTGGAAACTGCACTTCTGAAAAAAAAAATGAAAAAAAAGAAGGGAAGGGTTATTTGTCGCATGACACTTACCTGCGTCGCATGCTGCAATCGAGAATGTCTTCCTTGTTGTGTATCGGTGAAAAAAGCATTGCTAAGTACTGGACCTTGAGCCGGTGGCATGTTTACCCATGAGACCTGCGGAGGGTGACACATGCTTTTACTTTGACTAATAAATCATTGACTGCCTGATGTGCATCGATAGGAATGCTGTGTCAGTTTTGATACTTGATTAGCATTTCTGTCACTTTGCTTTACACTTAACATAACTCCAGCTGCGCGGCTCAATCGGAGCCGTTCAACGGCATGACAATGATGAGCCATTCCTCAAACTGACAGCCTGTCATGACAACATGTCCACTAGAGGGGAAGAGCATCTGAAAGCTCTGTACTTGCCAAAAGGGCCCTTGCCGTAGAGTAATAGCTGGACAGCTGAGTGTATCAAACATCAGGGTTATTGATTCTAAAAACAGCAGGCTTACTCAACGCTTTTGGCCATTTTCGAAAGCTGTATTGAGCGATTGTGTGTGGTATTAAATGAGCTGTTTAACAACTGCACGGAAAACGCGCGCTGGCGACAGAGTTTATGCTTCATTGGCACCTTGTAACTGTAGAGTTGCAAATGGCAGCTCCCACCTTTAACATGCTAATAAGAAGGTGTTGTGAATCAGCTCTTCATATTTTCACTCCCCTACATGATCTCCTGGGCAGTCAGCCTGAGTCAGAGCTGCTAACTGTGAAGCGCTCTCTTATCAGAGAAGCCAAGGACAGTTAGTAATACTTTACGGCCTGTTCCAGCTACTCACAGTGTCTTAAACACATTTGGACTGTTGTGAGGCAGAGCTATTATCATATACTGAAGTAAAAAAAAATTCCGCTTGGTTTTGCGTCAGCTTTGGTTCTGCATTTAAAATGCCATGAGAGCCATCTTAAACCTTGCCGTTGTCATGACCATCAGCGCGTGTCTTGTCTTCTGTCGGCTGTGCACAGGAATAAACAAGCGGCAGACACATTGCCACATTGCTTACAATGTGATTCTGACTATTTTCTAAATGCAGGCAAATCTTCTTGTAAATCCAAATTTATATTCTCTTGGTTCCTCAGTAGATTTGTTCACTGTTATAACTAAAACTGAAATGTTTTCTAAAAAGTAGTCACAGTCAAAAGCTTTGATGAAATTGTCAAAATATATATAGATGATGGGAAATATTTGTATTATTATATCAACCATAAATATACTATTGGTACGTATGTACATATGTAAATGTATGTATATATTATACGTTTATATATGCACGTTTATGTATAAACATTCATATAATTATTCAAATATAAACAACACGATAACACAATAAAATTGTATGGAATCATCCTATTAATAAAAAAGTATTAATAATTAACCAGTATTTATGTATATGCTATTATAGTATTTGTTAATATTTTGAACTCACTTTTATTTTTTTATTTTTCGTTTTCATTTTAATCGTTTGTTTTAAAAATTTAGTTCTACCAGAAAGACTAGGGAGATAGATTAAATAATAAGCGTATATTTATTGACAGCTCGGCAAGCGTAAATTTATAAAGTTCTTTGGCATAGGCCCCATCCTTAGCGAGCAAAGCGAGGGTAACCGAATCTGCATGTCCTGCCTGAAGATGAAGGCAGGGGCGCAGCCGACCCCCCTGGAGGTAAGGAAGAGACCATCCTGGTGTGGTGGGGAGGATGAAGGGGAAGGGACCATCTTGGAGGTGGTTGGGGAGAATGGAGGTAGCTGGTAGCGACAGTATCTGCGAACTCAGACAAATGTAAGTACCAATTTTATATACTGTGAGTGTAAGCACCTGATTGGTTAGAAGAGAGGTAAGGCGTGACGCGCTGATTGAGGTTTCCTGACAGAACTTACGCTAAAGCTTTCATTTATGTGCTTTTGTCTTTTTTTTTTATCCACCCCCCCCCCCTCCCAAAAAAAGGTCTATATATTTATTTCAGTTTTAACTTTTTTATTTTTATCAATTTAGTACTTTGACTTATTTTATTTTAGTTTGCCATGTCAATATTTCTATTTTGTTTAAGTGTAAATTTTTTCAACTAATAATTATTTTATTTTTATCTCAACTTAATTTTATTAAAGGTATAGCGGAGGATCTTTCCGAATTTTAGAGAAGACCCGCCCTCTCCAATTTTTTCAAAAATGCACATGCGCAACACTCTATTTGCTCCCGAGAGGGAACGCCTATTAAACGTGTTGAGTGACCGAGGACTCAAGAACACATTGTAATTATCGAAAATGAACACACAAGGTTTTAGAATATTTCAGCGTGATACCATTTACCATTTGGTCATAAGGCTACTTTAGACAAATTGAGATGTTTACCGTGTCTACGCAGTGCATGACTTGTGCCAGGGCTAGCATCGCTAATCATAGCTTACATTAACTTTTACTAGCAGTGATTTTAAATGGATTTCTCCAAATAGCATGACAAACTTTACCTGTCTAGTAGAATCTTTCCGACTGCGGCATCAGTGGGAAGCCCAACCTGTGCTTTTAGCACACGCCAGCGTGTGAAATATTCACCCAAAATCACTCTGGTCTTGTTTCTATATTCTGCGGCCTTTCTCTTCTTATCATACACTTCGTATACATTTTTTCTCTTTCAACCCACAGCCATTTTCAAAGGAATGGCTGAAACCGTAACTCATCACACATAATACACCTGAAAGTGCGCATGCGCAGAAAGCGAAAACTACATAGGGACGAGCACGTATGACGGCCTTACGTAAACATATCACCAGAATGATTGACACTTAGGTGGACCAATAGTATAGGCTACCCACCCGGAAAAAGAAAATCCTCCGCTATACCTTTAACTCTTGCCCCGCCATTGACGTAAATTTCTGGCTTGCAGTGTTTTCACTGTTATACGGTAGGGGGCGCTAGTTGGCATCTTCTGAAAGATTACAGAATCTCCTGATCAAAACAAATGCAAAGAAGATGCAGAAACAAGCCATATCATATTTAAGCAGATGCATTTGTAAAATTACGCAATCGTAAACAGCATAAATCAAAACTGCCTAATGTTACTGAATGAAATATTGACCCAGGACGAGGACGAGCTATGGTACGGAAAAGCTTTGGGGGTGTTGTTTTTTTAAACTTACCCACATTCAAGTGTTGATAAAAAAAAAAATGCATTAAGCTAGAATAAAACAGTTTTTTTATTATTATTATTTAAAAGCAGAAGCTCTGTTATTTCTGTTTTTTCTTGATTTCTTTTGCATGTTCAGATATTCACACAACAACATTTTCTGAGAGCCATGAAAATGTTGTGAAAATTATTTTTAAAAAATGCTGGCGGTGGCTGGCAGGGAAAGAGTTAATAAATAGTTTTTAATAGTTTTATTTAACAATAACTAGTGAAGGCAAAACTCGACTAAAGATAATTATGTATTTTATTAAATTCATGAAAACTACCACATGTAAAATGGCTGACATCAGACTATTATTTCATTTTTAACTTCTGGCATAACTGTGAAATTCAAAATTAAATTATGATTTAATTATTGAGGGTATACATCGTTCATTATATGTGTGGTGTTCTGTCTCTCTCTCTCTTCCCCTCCAGTGCATTTTTTCACACTACATTAAACACAAAGCTGGTCCTCTGGGTCTGGTGCAGTTCTCTGATTTGTCTCAGAGCCGGCCATACAATACGCTCCGGTGCCTGACCCTTGCCCGGGGGCCGCTGACCTACATTGCGCCGAATATAGAAGATCTTCTTTATGTCTTTTCCACAGAGAGTTTGTGAAAACGCATATAGTACCTTCATGAAGCATTTTTTTTTTTTTGTGGGAAAATATACATCTGAGAAAGCTAATAATTTGCTAGTGACTTATAAAATGTAACACCACTGTGCTTTTTTTCTTTCTTTCAAAAAGCAACTTTTTTTGACAGACAGGAACTTGTTTACAAACAAGTTTCCGTCTGTTCCCAGATGTTTTTGCTGCAGGGCTACTGTTAATTGGCAACAACTTTTTCTGAGGTAGACTTTTAATTCAAAGACTGTGTTTCAGCATAATTGAATGCATTCATATATCTCATTTGCCTCACACTGTCTACATGTTCTTAGTCAGAACTGAGGCTCAGATGAGGTCAAATCACAATATAAAGTGCAGCTCTAGAAGCTTATTTGACCCGACTAACCTGCACGGTGACTTTGACTAATTGGATGTCAGACATTGTGCTGAACTGCTTCAGAAAGCAAAAGTGTTAATTAATATTCCTCCATGTTCTGCTTAACAAGAAAATTGACTGATAATGGGTCCTAACTGTTTTGCATCTGCTAGAGTCATTTGCTATTGCTGATCAAATGCGTTGTGGCCTAAAGGTTGTGATTTGACATTGATATTGTTATAACTTCATTATGATAATTCAGATTTCTTGCATCTAACTGCCTCTCCGTAATGACCCTTTTGTACTGGTGAAATTAACAGCCCCATTTTGTGAAGTGTACAGATGCTGCTCATTTGTGTTTGGTTTTTACAGTGGCACAAGTAATGGCCTTTTAGTGTCGACAGCCATACAGTTACAACCCACAGCAGCGATAGTTGAACAGCTGCATTAGTTGAATGGTACGGGGAGTCCACGTGGCTGCAAAGTTCCCTTAACATCTCACCCTTGGACTTTTTCGCACATCTGAGTCACACCATGCAGTCTCAGCACACTTAGCCATGCTCCTCTGATCTCCAGTGGTACACTCAACCGTGCCGGCCTCTTCTCAACTATAACACTTGTATCAGTAACTTCATTTAAAGTTTAGCACAGTCTCAGGGCATTTAGCTTTCCCAGTCTCTGCTGAAATTTTATTCGGACACTTGCAAAGTCCATAAGCAGCTGTTGCTTTTCTTGGAAAATGATATACACTATCGATCAAAAGTTTGGAGTTGGTAAGATTTTTTAATGTTTTGAAATTAAGTCTCTTGTGCTCACCAAGAATACATACATTTATTAGATCAAAATACTTATATTGTGAAATGTAAATTGTTCCTGTGATGTTAAAGCTGGATTTTCAGCATCATAACTCCAGTCTTCAATGTGACATGATCCTTCAGAAATAATTCTAATATGCTGATTTGCTGCTCAATTTCTTAGTATTATCAATATTGAAAACGGTTGTGCTGCTTAATTCTTTTGTGAAAACGGCATGCATTGTTTTCAGGATCCTTTGATTACGAGAAAGTTCAAAAGAACAGCATTTATTTGAAATCTTTTGACACATTATAAATGTTTGTTATAAATGTTTGATCAATTGAATGTGTTCCTGCTGAATAAAAACATAAATATATATATATATATATTTTTAAAATAACCCGAACAGTAGTTTCCACTAAAATTAATTAGTTAACTTCATTTGATTAATTACATATGCAAGTAATTCTATTTCTTTTTTAATCGACTGATAGACCTATCATGAATACTATACTATTGATATGACATTACGACTTTGACAGAAACAATTTATAATAATTAATTTTATCATCATTTATTAACGAAGATAGGCCTTTTCCCTACAATTGTTTTTGTGGAAATAAGCATTTGCAAAGTTCAAAAGTGAGACAATTTCAGCTTCACAGGTTCTTTTTTAAAGTGTTGCTCAGCAGTGGTCATCTGTACTCCTTAGTATTCAATAACAAGATTGGTTTCGTTTAATGGCTTTCACACCTGCCATATCATAATGGAAGGTCAAATATTAAAAATAAGTGCTATTCAAATCCTCTGTAATTGAATATTTGAATGGCCAATTAAAATCCCAGTTGGAGGTATAGATAAGGGGAGTTAGCTTTTTTTTATTCACCTCCCTTGAAAAGCTTTCCTCCCATTCACCATTAAGCCCCAGAATTCTGTCAATTTCCCTTACACTTCTACCTCCATTGTTGGACATGCTGGTTCAGTAATAATAGTGCAGAAGAAACTTTGCATTTTCCTATATTTTGCAGACGAAATGGCCTGGAGAGTCTGCGGTCTCTGTCAGACTGGTGCGCTGCTTGTGGGTGAGGCACAGCGTTCACATCCGCCTATGTGGGAACAAAAATGAATTTAGCCACACTTCCCACATATTCCAAGACAAATTCCTGTTGCTGCCCTCCGCTCCTGAACTTGAATTGTCTCTTCCCGTTTTCTGCTGTTTGTTTGGAGAGTCATGCCCCCCTCAGATTTGTGAGCCATGTTGCTTTTAATATAACTTACAAAACAAGAGAGAAACTGTTTGTATATTTGTCTTCACCCATTCACACGGCTAAATTTTGGCACCTTCCGCTGAAACTTTGCTTTAATCTGAAAATTTAGTCATCATCTACCCACTCTCGTGTCACTTGAAACTAAAATGACTCTTGCTATGAAACACAAAAGGAATTATTTAGCTTTTTTCATTTAGTGAAATACATGCTGATCATTGACTGTCAAGTTCAGTTATACATTGATAGCAATACACATTGGGTCAAGATTTCAACCTGATTTTAACATGAGAATATTGTTAATTGAAAACTGTACCTTTAGGCTAACACATAAAACATATCCAACAACAGCCACTGGTGCTTCCTCAGCAACATGTTCATGACATCGATTGTCTTTGTCTCATTACAAGAGGCAACCGAGTCAACAGCGGCAGGATTTTGTGTTGGATTATTTTTAGCATGTTGTGTGATGTGTGTGTTGTGGGAAGAGCGTTTCTGTGTGTCTAAATCGAGTTTCAGTTCCCCTGTGATTCGCTGCTGAGAAACAGACACACACTTGTAAAAATGACAATTCTCTGTGAAACTAAGACTTTGTCAGCTTGTGCATCACGAGGGGTCTCTGTCAAAACAATTAGATGCTTGTTCCAACAGTGTTGCTTGACGTTTTTATTTTCTAGCCTATGTTTCTGTTCTTGTTGAATAATGCCTATGTGATACGTTAATGTTTTAAGTGTGTAAAATACATCTAAAAACTGAAAATAATACAGCCAATATACAGTATATGTTTGGGAATAGAAACCATTACTACAGTTTCTGAAAGTGAACAACAATGTTTTAGCATTACATAAAAGGTAATGTCATAAATCTGACAATGTCATTTTAACATACATTTTTAACTTTTTAACATTCAACATTAACAAACAAATAAACAAACTAAAATATTTAAATTCCAACATCTCTTTGCTCAGTTTGGTAATATAGAGTATAGGTAAGCCTATATCAACCTGAAAACATACTATCACGAACATCCAGGTAAACAAAAACACCTGAAACTAGGGGTGGATGATTTTGTTTTATTTTTTTTATTGAAAATAAGGACAAAGAGGCAAATTACAAACAATAAGACAAATACTGTAAAACAAAGATACAAATGATATAAACAGTGCTTTAAGTTCCCTTTCGAGGGAACTCAACACTGCGTCGAGAATCGACACTTTGGGGACGCTCCCTTAGTGTGCGCCTCTGAAGTAAGAATGAAACTTATCCAATCCTGATTGGTGTTGCGTCATGACGTAACATGTGACGGCACATAAAAGTGACACCGGCACACACACACATTAGCTTTTCGCTCTTCAGCAAGCGCTCTCTGTGAAACTGTCTGTCTTATTTGATGTTGTTTGTCTGTGCTAAGCTCTATATTATGGCGAGTGAACAAGACACTAAGTGTGTGCACCCCTGCCCAAGATTATATGCCACGGGTGGGGACACGCATCAGCTGTGTGTGTGTGTATTGTTTAGGGGCGCAGCACGCACTGTCAGCTCTTGAGAGAGCTGCCTGTGCACACTGTGAAGCACTTCCTATTAGAGGGCTGCGCTCCCGCTTGGCTATATTATTTCCTGATGATGGCCAGGCTCGCAATCCCCGCGATTCGGGTCCCGCGTCTGTTGAGGCGGCGCGACAGCTTAGATCGTGGAGATCGCAGAAGGATCTCGCGGATGAGAACGAGACTGCTGAGGCACCTTTTCTCTCATCATCCGCAGATTCTATGACACTCGTTCACGACGCAGAAGCCCGCGATGCGGCTTCTTCTGCCCGTGATGAGTGCCCAGTGCTCGAGCTATCTGTTTATAAGGAAGTAGATGTGCTCAGCATCTCGCCGGCTTATGTTGTGATGCGTGCTGTGGCCAGACTAAATAAATAAATAAATAAATATATATATATATATATATATATATATATATATATATATATATATATATATATATATATAAATATATCAGCTGGCCACAAAATAAGCAGGATGATCCCCGTCAAAATGAACTAGACGAGAGATTCCTGCAGCACCGTTCACAACCTCAGAGCCGGGGCTTACTGTTTTTCCCAGATCTTTATAAAAATATATATATATGTGTAGATTCTGGGAAAAACCCCACTCTTTACGTATCTCACCACATTCATTATATGTTCATTATATGTTTATGGTGCAGTAAATCGATGTTGCTCTTCCACCGTTAAAAACGTTTCGGGACACATCGGTTTCCAGCGAACGCAGGCTGCACTGTCCGCCCCACATTTTTGTGGCCAGGCACCATTCGCGTTCACCAATCGAGAATCATTTTCGGTCCAGCCCTGCCGGAAACCCCCTTCAGGGGGTTGAGAACGAATCCCGATTAATACCCGAAGCCAGGCTCGAGAGCCTGGTTCCTTTGGTAAAATATTTAGAAAAGAAAAGGTCAGGCTGGTGCGTGCCTGCACTCTATTACAATTTTGGATGGCGAACTGAGGCCAATTTTAGATCTAGGGCTTTTCAATCGTTCTTTGAGAAAAAAGAGATTCAGGTTCAAAATGCTTACTACCAAACTTGGATGTCTTTTTTCCAGTAATAAACAAACATTAAGTTGTTTTGATTGATACTGTGAAGCAGCTTTGATACAATCTGTATTGTGAAAAGCGCTATATAAATATATTTGACTTGACTTGACTTGACTTACTATTCCCGTTATCGTGAACCAAATCAGATCCGAGGAATGGTTTGTCACGATGGATCTAAAAGACGCTTATTTCATGTCTCCATCCTTCCATGTCACAGGAGGTTCCTGAGGTTGCTTTCGGGGGCGAAGCATACCAATATCGGGTTCTTCCGTTCGGCCTAGCACTCTCTCGCCGTACGTTCACAAAGTGTATGGATGCGGCTCTGGCTCCACTGAGGCTTCAGGGGATCCGTATACTGAATTACATCGACGACTGGCTCATATTGGCCCAGTCTCGAGAAATGGCAGTTCGGCATCGAGATGTCGTCCTTGGCCACATTCAGAACCGGGGGTTGAGGCTCAACACTAAGAAAAATGTGTTGGACCCAGCTCAGAAGACTACTCTTCTGGGCGTGGTATAGAATTCGGTTACGATGCGGGCACGTATGTCTCCCGCTCGTATCGAATCCATCCTGGCCATGGTGTCCGGGATAAAGCTAGGCCAGGCCATCACTGTAAAGCAATTTCAAAGACTGCTGGGCCTCATAACAGCGGCATCCAACATAATTCCTTTGGGCCTGCTTCACATGAGGCCCCTTCAGTGGTGCCTCAAAGCCAAGGGTTCCGTATAATAAAGGTTACGTGCAGATGCCTTCGTTCCCTATTAATATGGAAGAAACCTTGGTTCTTGTCCCAAGGGCTAGTGTTAGGGGCGTCATGTCGCCGGGAAACTGTTTCGACAGACGCTTCCCTCGCTGGCTGGGGCGCAGTCTCGGACGGCCCCTTTGCCAGGGGTCTGTGGCAGGACCATCATCATTCTTGGCATATAAATTGCCTAGAGATGTTGGCTGTGTTCAGGGCTCTGAGGAGCTTCCTCACAGACATCAAAGGTTACCACGTCTCAGTGGTAGCTTATCTAAACCGACAAAGGACACTCAGATCGTGCCCTCTATCCAGATTGGCGCATCAGATCATTTTATGGTCCCAAGGGAAAATATTATCTATAAGAGCAATATATGTCCTGGGGGTTCTGAATCAGGGAGCAGACATCCTGTCGAGGCAGGGGCTGAGGCCCGGGGAATGGAGACTCCATCCAGAGGTGGTGGAGTTGATATGGCAGAGGTTTGGACCAGTGGAAGTCGATCTGTTTGCGTCTCGAGGGACGTCCGTCCCACTGTCCACTTTGGTTCTCCCTCACTCGGGGTTGGATGCCATGGTACAGGCCTGGCCGAGGCTTCGCCTGTACGCTTTTTCCCCGATCGCTCTGCTCCCGGGAGTCCTGGAGAGGGTCCGTCAGGAGGGCATCAGTCTTTTTCTGATAGCCCTGTTTTGGCCAGCCCGAGTATGGTTTTCAGACTTAGTTTCACTCCTGATAGCTCCGCCATGGCAGATTCCTCTGAGGAGGGATCTGTTGTCTCAGGCGGAGGGCACTATATTCCATCCTCATTCAGAGCTGTGGAAATTGTGGGTCTAGCTTCTGAGGGGGCTCAGTACCTAGATGCTGGTCTATCATCTGGGGTGGTCGAAACCATACTTATCTCTAGGGCTCCGTCTACTAGGAGATTATATGGCCTCAAGTGGAATGTTTTTCTACTTGGTGTAGAGAACTTGAGTTAGGCCCAGTTAACTGCCCAATGGCTTCAGTGCTGGAGTTTCTTCAAGATCGTTTTTCTGCAAATCTCTCCCCATCCACACGTAGGGTGTACGTGGCTGCCATTGCAGCGTTCCATGCACCACTAAATGTTGGGCCTTTGGGGAAGCACCAACTGGTCATACTATTTCTCCATGGTATTGGAGGATGAGACCGACAGTCAGGTCCAGGGTTCCTTCCTGGGTCCTGGCGGTGGTTCTCGAAGGGCTATCCCTGGCTCCCTTCGAATACCTCCAGTCGGCTTCGCCTAGGACCTCACGTTCAAGATAGCCTTTCTCTTAGCTATTTCTTTAAAGAGACTGGGAGATCTCCAAGCCCTGGCATTATCGCCAGCTTGCTTGGGGTGTCCCCCCGGCGGAGTTAAGGCCATCCTGCATCCGAGACCCAGCTATGTGCCTTAAGTGCAATTTTTCATGGCTAGGTCCATGGTCCTGCAAGTATTTCATCCTCCACATCATGTGTCGGCAAAAAAGGAGAGGTTCCTTGCTCTGCCAGTCAGAGTTCCGAGAATTTACCTTGAGAGGTCCTCTTCTTGGAGGAGGTCGGACCTACTGTAATGTGTTTTGGATCACCTATTAGGGGCTCCCGGCTATACAAACCATAAGTAGGCCTGCAAGGTGCGCAATTTGCCTTCACCTTTGGCCGCAAGGGCTCATTCTACTAGAGGCATGGCGTCCTCTAGGGCCCTCCTCTCGGGAGTGCCCCCTCCAGGAGATCTGTGAGGCAGCCGGTTGGGCTACCCCACACACTTTTATCAGGTTATTAGTCTGCACCTCCACAGTACGCATGGCGCACATGTGCTCTCGTCCTAGCTACTGCCTGAGATCAGTTTCACTCTTGGGCAGGCCTGTTTTCGGTGCGTGGCCTAGTGGGCATTCGTTCCCCAAAGTGTCGATTCTCGACGCAGTGTTGAGTTCCCTCGAAAAGGAACGTCTCGGGTTATGACTATAACCCTTGTTCCCTGAGAAGGGAACGAGACACTGCGTTGTCCTGCCACGCCCCTCGAGGCCTGAGAGCGTCTTGCTTCATCGCTAGGCTAATGTGTGTGTGTGCCGGCGTCACTTTTATGTGCCGTCACATGTTACGTCATGACGCAACACCAATCAGGATTGGATTAGTTTCATTCTTACTTCAGAGGCGCACGCTAAGGGAGCGTCCCCAAAGTGTCGATTCTCGACGCAGTGTCTTGTTCCCTTCTCAGGGAACAAGGGTTATAGTCATAACCCGAGACGTTTTTCAGGTAGGCCTTCATTAGATCCATTTTAAAAGTGGCATTCAAGAAACAATACAGAAACCGAATAATTAAATGTAAAACTAAAACACTGCATAGTCTTCACATGAATTAGATATACATTGATATATATTAAAGCTACAAAAGTTATTCAGTCAAGAGCAGTGAGTGTTGTTAATTGTATGATGCAGTGAGGCTGAGTGAGATGCACTGAGTGATCAGTTTAGCACTGCAGCAGTTCATATTACAGTTTCCCCTGCATTGTGTTGATTATTAAAATGGTATCTTAGTTTTATATAACATTTGTGATTTCATTTTTTAAAGATATGGCCAGATGTGCAGTCTACCAATAACATTAGAGCAACAGCACGAATGCCCACAAGCAACTTCACAGAGAATAGCAACTTACAGTGACAAAGTCACTGGTGGTGTGAACGAGGCTTTACATTCATTTAAAACATAACCAACTGTGATTACATGAATACTCACCAAGACAGGTGTTTGTATCTAAACGTTAAAGTGAAGGAGAAGGAGAACTGAAGTCAGATTACATGCTTTCTGTCAATGTGTTTCGGGTGTGTGTCAGACAACTCCAGTACCTCAATGAGTTGTTTTCCACAGTTTATTGCTTTCAATAACTCTTTTTAATGTCAATCAAGTCACACGTAAGTAACAGTTGCAAGCCCAGTCTATTCTCTGGTATATACGTCGACCTAAAACTTTGACTTTTCACAACTTTATGAAGTAGCTTATCAAAATCATTCAGATCACATCACAATAGGCTATCTGCGAAATTTCGATATATCGTGCAGCCTTTCCATTATTTTTTTTTTTTTTTCTCTGTGATTTAGTTATTCGGATTGAGGAATTTAGCTTCTGAAAAAAAAACACTTACATTTTTAGCCATGTAATGTTGTTTCACTGTAGTGCAAAATGAAGTCCATGGCAAAAACCAAGGCTTCTGCTGAAGGGATGTTGTCCATCCAATATAAATATGATCTTACAACAAATGCTCTCTTTAAATCAGTAATATTTGGTGTATTATTTTGACATTTTACACATTTTAGATAGTAAGGAAAATGTAAACCCTTATTATTCAGCAGGTCAGTGGAGGAATAACATTGGTGATATTATAAAATAATGCATCAAGACAAATCTTAGTGTAGGTCATTGCATTCACCTTGTCCATTACATGCCAGATATGCAGGTTTCACTATATTTCCGACTCTTTTTATTTCAGTTTGACAACACAATCATGAGGAGAGTCTAAAAAGGTGTATCAGAAATGAAGTTGAAATATTCAGGTAGCCTACTCTTATTTTCTAGCTGATGAGCTAATATCGTCATAACGTTTAGAAGCACGCTGGGTTACTTTGTTGTAAATGTTGTAATGTATGCGCACATGAACGTGTATGCACACGGAGTCCAGCTCATAAGGGCTGATTTATTGATTTTTTTCTCTCTCTCTTGGTTGGTCTTTGGAAAGTATTCTATTGCAAGAAAGAAAGTATTTTACTGAAAAATTGCTTTGAGGGTTTTGGCATGTGGCGAACAGGAATGTCTTTAATTTGACTCTTGAACTTTTTCTGGAGCTGTATAAATATGATGTGTGTGTCTATATATATATATATATATATATATATATAAAACATATTATTATTATTATTTGTTTTTGTTTTTTAACAAGCTATTTTCCAGTTTTTATGTTATCTTATTTGCTGATAGCAAATTGGCTTTAGTGTTTGGTGTGTGTACATAAATGTGTACATTCATATGATCTTTCTTTTAATTTAATAGTATTTAAAGTCTTTATAGATAATAATAATTCAGAAGCAAATATAAACACCTCTGAACTGCAAAAACTAAGGACATTTCAATATCACTATATTTTTATGTAAAGTGATAGAATTATAAAAAAGGAAACTTTAGAATTAAATATCTATTGTAGCGTCTGGACCAAACACACACACACAGATTATTTATTTTCTCTAATGAATACTCCGGCAAACTCACTCTCCCAACAAAGATCTGTGTAACTTCCCCCAAAGCTCACACCACTGGCAGAACTCGGACACTCACAGTGTCCAGTTACATAGATAAGACTCCTTTTTACGACATCAAAGAGAGAATTCCTGAGAGCTGTGACTCTTAATGAATTCTTACTGAGAAGGAGAAATAAACCCTGCTAATCCTATATATTATATTTTATATATATATATATATATATATATATATATATATATATATATATATGTGTATATATGTATATATATATGTATATATATATATATATATATATATATATATATATATATATATATATATATATATATAACCACTTGAGAATGTATAAACATGTATCTAATGTTCCCATCTTATGATTTTCCTTTTATGTTTTTTTTTCTTTTCTTGTAAACTCTAATGGGTTAATGTTTCAGACTTTGCATACAAATATGTGAACCATATTTGGTCTCTATAAACTCAAATCTTTGTTCCCCATTTGTTAATTTACATTACATTTTGCTAACTTTCTGACGCATGGGTATTATAAGAATCTTGAAGATTCTTTTCTTAAACACCCAATGAAATTACACATTCAAATGTGCTGCCTGAACACAAAGAGTCATAAAATCTCCCTCCAAAGAAACAACTTCTTATTGGCTCACTCACCCCCAGAGGGTGTGACATCTTCACCCTTTTAAAAATCACTGATCAAGATCAGTCTCTCTCTCTCTTGGCTTTTGGACTCTCTGGACGCTCTTGACTCTCTGAGCCCCCGTTGACTTGCTCTAATGTGAGAAGCCCTAATGTGAAGATGATGCTGAACTGGAAGTCCCTCAAGGACTCCCAAGCTTGTGCCAGGCTGCGGTCTTGTCTTTCCATTCACCAAAGATCCTCTGACTCCAACTGGTTCTCTCTCTCATCAAGACAACATCAATAAAGATCAACTGGAGCCTCAACAAATTGCATCAGGACAGTTTAATTAAAATGGGCGAGACATGCAAGTATCAAACTTAGTCTCATTATTCGATACATTAAGTATCCTTACAACCAGTAATTGGTTGTAATGTTAATGTAGCTACATCAAGTTAACCCAATTAACTGATCCAAATATTCATAATCGATTATAACAAGTTACGATTGATTATTAATATTTCATAGAGCTAATTTGCTACACTACTCTTTACCCGCACATGACGTGGGAAAAAATCGATGTTGTAGCAATGTTCAGGGAAGAAGGAGGTGGGAACCGGCGAACATTTAACAAATTTTATTAAAATAAAACAAACAAACCAAAAATACCGTCAGCAGCCCCTCACGGATGACTGCTGGCTATCCAAAATAAAATACAAATACAAAAAACAAACACAACTAAAACACAGGCCTGTTCCTGTCTCGATCATCAACGTCGTCGCTCCTCCTTTATGCTTCCGCTCCTCCGTGAGAGATGCGAGAACGGTGTTCTCACAGGTGCTGCTCATTAACACTCGCACCACCGGCCTCGCTCCGTTCTCTCACGTCCTTCGGCCTGGTCCTGTTCACCACAGATGTATATCATGGCCATGAATTAATAATTAGTTCCCACGACTTACTGATATGTCAGCATGTTTTACTAATTTGTTCCCTCGGTTTAAGAAAATTGTGCAGACAATATAATAATTAGTTTCCTCGATTTACTAACTTTGCGACATTGTAATAATTCATTCCTTTGTTTTAGTTAAATCAAAATGAGGGAACAATTTATTAAAACGAGGGAATTAATTAATAAATTGTGGGAAGAAATTCTTAATCCATGGCCAGGATTGAACTGAAATGAGTGAATGAATTGTCTATTCATAGGAATAAATTATTAATCGTATTCATGCGGCGTTCACATGTCACTCTGGTGTCATATTCAACTTGTTTCTGAAGATTCCATGGGAATACTGTATTTATTTTTTTTTAAAGAAATTAATACTTTTATTCAGCAAGGGTGCATTAAATTGATCAAACGTGACAGTGAAGGCATTTATAACGTTACACAAGATTTATTTCAAATAAATGCTGATCTTTTGATCTTTTTATTGATCATAGAATCCTGAAAATATGCATCATGGCTTCAACAAAAATATTAAGCAGGAAAACTGTTTTCAACATTGATAATATCAATAAAAGTTTCTTGAGCATCAAATCACTGAAGACTGGAGTAAGACTGTGTCACAGGAATAAATTATATTTTAAAATATATTCAAATAGAAAAGTTATTTTAAATTCGAATCATATTTTTACTTATTTATGATCAAATAAACACAGTGTACATAAGAGATTTCTTTTCAAAATATTGATAAAATATTACCAACCCCCCAAACTTTTTAATGGCAAAAATACTAAAATGTAAAAGTTTGCACCCAACCCATGTCTTAAATTATGCACCATTCAAACACGATGATAAAGTTTTGATGGAATCCTCTAAACTGCCATTAGAATTTCAAAGGTTTTGCCCAGAGAAAAATCCGCAGGGATGTTTCTCTTATGAAACCGTCACAGTATGAATTTCTGTGGTGTCTTTTCTATAAACAGCTCTTGTTCTCGTGTGTCAATGACTCTATCAGCATTAATAGTTTGACAAGTGACCGTGCACACTTGCACACGTGTCTCTTCCAACTGCACGTCTTTCTATTACCCTCACATTCCAGTCGGCTGAAACCTGCGCTTGATTCTGTCTCATTTTAGAGCACTCACCACACAGGACCCATAATGCCTTGAGTGCTCACATGAACCACATGTCAACCGAGGCTTTTCAGATGCCTCTCTCTCCATCCATGCCATCCTGCCTCTAACAAGTGGTGGAGTGAGGACAAAAATAAGAGGGAAATGGACTGGGGGGAGGAGGGATGGTGGGATGCTCTTCCCGCTCACTGTCCCGCCGTAGCTCTCATACAGTGAGCGAGTGCTGGCCTCGGGCGGGATAACATGAGAGAGCTCTCTAATCTCCAGCACTGACCTGTGTGCTTTGACTGCAGGAGAGCCCCACCCCTCCATCAATGTCACATACACAACTAATGAGAACAGGAGGTCGCAGGGTCAATGACTAAGCTGATTTGGCTACTGATAAGCGATGACTGTGATTCGGAGCCTTGGAGATGGGTTGTACCACTGTCTAGGCTTAGATTAGATCCACTGAGCTGGTGTTCAATTTATGAGCTCACAGAGTTGAAACTTGGTTGTAACCTTGGTGAGGGCGGGTGCTTGTGGACTTAATGTGCATTGCCATAACGCAGCGGTTCCCAAACTTTTTTCCTGTGCACCCCCTTCTATGTCCCAACCGGATCCCCACTTAAAAAAAAAAACGCAACAAAGCTTTGTCTTATCGCCATATAAAGACTCATGTTTAATCATGCGCAAATAACCAGAACACGCATGACAATAACAACATCTAGCTTAGCGGCTGCAGTGCATAAAAGAAGAGCAGTGCGTAAAAGAAGACAGCAGCTGTCTTCTACGTTTCTAACAAAAACTAATAAATTATAGTTTTTTTTTATTTAAAATAAAAGCAATTACAAAGGAAATGTTTACTGTTCATGTTTTTTTTATTTTATTGTATGGAAAAATCCCACTTAAAAAAAACAGACCGCCATTACATTTTTCCTCTCGCGCACCCCCTTGTGGCAGCTCCCGTACCCCTGGGGTTGCGCGTACCACACTTTGGGAATCCCTGCCATAACGTATGAAGTATTGCACCCATAAGATATAAGGATATACTATATACAGGTCCTTCTAAAAAAATTAGCATATTGTGATAAAGTTAATTATTTTCCATAATGTAATGATAAAAATTAAACTTTCATATATTTTAGATTCATTGCACACCAACTGAAATATTCCAGGTCTTTTATTGTTTTAATACTGATGATTTTGGCATACAGCTCATGAAAACCCAAAATTCCTATCTCCAAAAAATTAGCATATTTCATCCGACCAATAAAAGAAGTGTTTTTAATACAAAAAAAGTCAACCTTCAAATAATTATGTTCAGTTATGCACTCAATACTTCGTTGGGAATCCTTTTGCAGAAATGGCTGCTTC
Organism: Gila orcuttii; assembly: GCA_026230005.1. NCBI lineage: Eukaryota > Metazoa > Chordata > Actinopteri > Cypriniformes > Leuciscidae > Gila > Gila orcuttii. The sequence goes on along the minus strand of JAPDVR010000003.1, from coordinate 42,567,673 downwards.
AATGCGGCGTGGCATAGAGGCAATCAGCCTGTGGCACTGCTGAGGTGTTATGGAGGCCCAGGATGCTTCGATAGCGGCCTTAAGCTCATCCAGAGTGTTGGGTCTTGCGTCTCTCAACTTTCTCTTCACAATATCCCACAGATTCTCTATGGGGTTCAGGTCAGGAGAGTTGGCAGGCCAATTGAGCACAGTAATACCATGGTCAGTAAACCATTTACCAGTGGTTTTGGCACTCTGAGCAGGTGCCAGGTCGTGCTGAAAAATGAAATCAGATGGAAGCATGAAGTGCTCCAAAATCTCCTGATAGCTAGCTGCATTGACCCTGCCCTTGATAAAACACAGACCTGCCAACCTGTACGCATTTTGCGTAGCGGGTACGCATTTTGACCTCAAATTACGGTGGTACGATTTGTCACTCTAAACTACGCAAAAACCTGGTGACGCCTCTGTCCACGCGCAGTCCTCAAATCAAGCAACAGCAAAAGAAGCGGAGTTCGACCAATCATAGCGCTGGGTTCATTTTCTAAATAGCATGCGGGGATGATTGACAGATGCGTAAGGCCTATCATTAAAAAGAGACTGAAAATCGGCAGCAATAAAGAATCCCGCTCGATCCTCTTCCTCTCCCGCGGCCCGCAGTCTGACTGAGTTCATAAGCGTGGACAGTACAGTCGTCACAGCACTTCTGACTCCTGAAGGTAAACGGGCTGGGATGGATGTGTAAAGTTGAAATATTGTTTTTAGTTAACTTAATCTGGATTCGATGATCATACGGGAGTGATCGCATGCATGGATTATCTTAAAATACACCGTCATTCATGGTCACTCAGATAAGAGCAAAACATCATTCAGCCATGCAAATTATAAAATGCTTAAGTATTGATGAACAATAAATCTAAATAAAATTAAAATCGCTATGGCTTAGTGATTAGGAAAGTTCTGTGATTTGTGGATTACTGATAAGCACGAGTCTGGAGAAACAGGCGTTTATTTATTCGTTCTGTGTTGAGAAACGTAGTCTGCAGGTGTTACGTTATTGAGTTAATAATAACTAAAGTACCTAAGTATGTTACATAATAATTTTGTATGAAAACTAGTGCATTAGTTACTTATGGATTAAAAAGTACCGTTGTATCAGTGCTGCGCGAGCTCTCTCCCAAACACAGACCACGCGCACACAGAGAGAGAAGATAATTGTAAATTGACGGGCTAAGTTTAAATTTTGTGTTTGGTTGTTTTTTTCTGTCAAAATGTCAGAAAGCATTTTGTATTATCCATCCGTGTTTTTAAAATTCGTTAAAAGACAGACGTTTTACTGTTAACACAGCCCCATATTTTGGATTCATCTACTTGATATTCTTTTTAGAATAAGTGGTTCGTTTTGCTATTATTGGACTCCTGTCTATTCATTGTCAACTATTTTCTATATGTTCGCATTGGCTAACGTTTATTCAGCTAATGCGTGTCCTGTGTGTCTTGTCTCAAAAAAAGACAATGACCCCCCCCCCCCCCCCCCCCCCGGATGCTACGCAAAAAAAAATTAGAAGGTTGGCAGGTCTGAAAACACAGTGGACCAACACCAGCAGCTGACATGGCACCCCAGACCATCACTGACTGTGGGTACTTGACACTGGACTTCAGGCATTTTGGCATTTCCTTCTCCCCAGTCTTCCTCCAGACTCTGGCACCTTGATGACATGCAAAATTTGCTTTCAAATGAGCAAACAGTCCAGTGCTGCTTCTCTGTAGCCCAGGTCAGGCGCTTCTGCCGCTGTTTCTGGTTCAAAAGTGGCTTGACCTGGGGAATGCGGCACCTGTAGCCCATTTCCTGCACACGCCTGTGCACGGTGGCTCTGGATGTTTCTACTCCAGACTCAGTCCACTGCTTCCGCAGGTCCACCAAGGTCTGGAATCGGTCCTTCTCCACAATCTTCCTCAGGGTCCGGTCACCTCTTCTCGTTGTGCAGCGTTTTTTGCCACACTTTTTCCTTCCCACAGCCTTCCCACTGAGGTGCCTTGATACGGCACTCTGGGAACAGCCTATTTGTTCAGAAATTTCTTTCTGTGTCTTACACTTTTGCTTGAGGGTGTCAATGATGGCCTTCTGGACAGCAGTCAGGTTGGCAGTCTTACCCATGATTGCGGTTTTGAGTAATGAAACAGGCTGGGAGTTTTTAAAAGCCTCAGGAATCTTTTGCAGGTGTTTAGGGTTAATTAGTTGATTCAGATGATTAGGTTAATAGCTCGTTTAGAGAACCTTTTCATGATATGCTATTTTTTTGAGATAGGAATTTTGGGTTTTCATGAGCTGTATGCCAAAATCATCAGTATTAAAACAATAAAAGACCTGAAATATTTCAGTTGGTGTGCAATGAATCTAAAATATATGAAAGTTTAATTTTTATCATTACATTATGGAAAATAATGAACTTTATCACAATATGCTAATTTTTTGAGAAGGACCTGTATTTATATATCATATATGATGTATACATTCAAAAACAACATGTTAGTGCTCTGATTGGTTGGCTGGACCAGTGTGCTGTGATTGGGCATCCACTTCCAGTGTGTTTCAGAAATGTCATGCTCCTTACCATAACCACAATTATTATTATTTTTCTGTATGCCTTGGGTGAGAATTATTTAAATAAGGAATGTTGTGACGTGTTCATTCGAGTTTCAGGTAGTTCAGAAACTCCCTTTAGAGTGACTTTGTCCTTTGTAACTTTGCAGACATTTTTTATGCTCAAACAGCAACATTACACACTAAAGATACTTGGAAAAAAAATATTATTGTTATTTTAAATATTATGCTATTTTAATGTTTCCTAATGTTGTTTTGGAGTCTCCTACAACAGTTGTACATGTATCAAAGGTCAAAAAACGGTTTCATTTTCTCATAATATACATTTGCACATCAGCAAATTTTCAATGATTCTCAAACGACTTGTCAAATGAATCAATCTCTCTAAATTCCTCCTTTCTGCGAGCTACTCTGCTCTGATTGGCCAGACAGCTCAGTCTGTTGTGATTGGTCTACTGTGTATAGCGCGTGTCAAAAACAAAAACGCCCATTGCCATAACAACGTCAGCTCTGTGTGTCCTGAGGCTACCTACACCGTAAACTAAACACAGTAATGAACGATGACGTTGATTTTACCATATCAATCCGAGCGCGAGTCCGATGATGAAACATTGGAAGAACTATCTATTCAACCCGAACCTCCATCACAAGGACAAATCGAGCAGGACGTTTCTCAGTGATACACTACTCAGTTTGAGGTACATTATGAGATGTTGCAACTGTAATTCCTCACCGTCAGCATTAACAAGTGCATGTCCATCAACAAACCGATTATTTTACTTGTACTTATTTATTTACTGAGTACTTTTCTAATTTATTGCGGTGAATGTGGAATCTGTATCAATAACAGTTCATACATTAGCCGAGCTCTAGCGTGAATGACTGATGTAACATAAACATTGGTAAAACAAATCTTGCTCCATGCTTTATCTTTACTCAAAATAGTGAGAACGACAGACAATCTGTATTAACCCTCTAAAGACGGATTGGGAGGTACCGCCCAAAATGGCATACTTTTACAAATGTTTAATTATCTTAAAAACTATTAATGATAGAGAGGTGCGGTCTTTTTTGTCGTCTTCCTCAGATTCCGCTGAAAACAGTGATGACAAACTTACCCGGCTTGTATACACACTTCCTTGTTGCGCAATACCACTACGTCAAAGGCCAAATCGATGTTGTTTGGCAGATTCACGAGCAACAACCAATGGAAAAATTGCCGATGGAGGAATAATTTTCTTACCCAATCAGAGGAAGGTTACCATGACGTATTCTAGCAAATCGGAGGACTGTAGCCTTGCAAGGGGTGGTACTATATACTATTATGCAAACAGCGTTGAGTGGCAGAGACGACAGAAAGGACGCGTCGAGTCCTTTCAACAAGGCTTTACGGAGCGAGAGCGCACAGAGATATGAGAGAGAGACAGAACAATTATAATATATATATATATACACATAAAATTATAGCATTATTTATTGTTTTAGCACTTTTATGATGGCAAGCAGTAAACGATTTACGGTGGAACAAGCTCTGGAAAAATTACTGGAGAGTGATGAGATGGCTTATGACTCGTTTGAAAAACGATTCATTTCATTGACTCAGAGTCGACTCTTGAAAGACACTTACTTTTGAAAGACAATAACTTTATTTACGGTGCACTTTCAGATTGAAAACTTTGCAGGATGTTTTCATTCACTTAGAGCTATGTTACACACTACATGAAAGGTAATTTTCAAAAATCCATAATATGCGCACTTTAACACATCTGAATAAATCTTTTGAAAGATCCAAAAGACCACAGTGAATAGGCTTGTCCAAACTTTTGTCTAGTAGTGGTCTCTTAAATATATTCTGAATTGATATATCAGATATATCAGTTTTAATTGATTGATGATTATATTTTGCAAATGTACAAGAAAAGGAAACAAATTAACATTATGAAATTACATACATTTAAAAGAAAACGTGAGCCCTATATGGGCCATTTTGACTTTTTTTATTCATGCCCTAAAGCAGCTTGACACAGCATGTATAACATTCACAAGCAAGCAAGCAAGAAAGAAGATGCATTTTCTTCAGCCTCAGTAATCAGTTTACTGCAAAACAAATCATTTCTTCATTGCTTGTTAAAGAGAATGTGTTGTACATAGTGTTTTTGCTGCAATAACGATTTTTCAATTTCCCATTTCCCCCTGCTCTTTTGCGATTTCTGACAGTAAAATAAGTGACGTTCGACAGATATTGCTCCCAGATGATTTCACAATGCCATTCAAGTAGGTACCCGATTAGAGGCTTCTGGGTAATTTGCATGTGATTATGCCACTGGTTTTATACAGGGAAGAGCATGGCTGTAATTGTCTAACTTTTATCGTGTAATTACACTGCCGTTTGCACTCTGTAATCTAAAATTCTATGGTATGAGTTATTTGGCAGAATTAAACACAGTGGCATGTGTGCCAGCTGGAATATATTTCTTTTTATGCTGAGATTTTCCAGCATTCGCTTGCTGCACGAACGACGGCACAAAAGATTTCGCTCGCATTCGTCTTTCACGTATCAGGCGGATGTTTCCTTTGTGTGAGAGACATTAGTGAGTGACCTCTAACTCTCGTCCTGTGATGTACAGTGTCATCAGCCTCCACTACGCTGTCCCAGATGACTTGAAACGCCGCAGGGGACAAAATAGCGATGAATAATTACCCTGTACCTGAAAAACAGGTGTACGTGCCCGCTTCCACAGATAGCATCTTATCACTGGGTCAATCTAAAGGCTTATCTCTTTATTTTTCAGCTCACCTGAAAGCACATTCAAGACTTTAATCTCCAGCAGAAATGAAGTGCATATTTAAGCGTAGGAGCCCGGGGTGTATGGGTTTTAGGCAACCGAGGGTTTCTTCTCCACCAGGCAGACGGCAACACTTCCATCTGTTTGGCTCTCAGGGGGTGTGGGAATGGGGAACAAGGCATCTTTCTCATTTAAGATGCACTCTTGATGCCTTTATTTTGGCTGGGCCCTCCTTGTCGGGAGGCTGATAGCAGTATTGGCAGCTCTCAGCAAGACTGGCAGCAGGTGTAATCAATACGACCATCCCGCGTCAGTGGGAGACAGCCGAGCCCAGAGGCGGGCCATCCATCAGCACTCCAGCAGGCCTCGAGTCCACCTGGATCATACTGCATTGCACATACTGTGCAGAGGATGTGCATAAATAAAAAGGTTGTTTTAATTAGTTGTTCCTCCTCTGAAGTTTATTCAATTCTTTTTCCTCCCTAAGTGCCATTAAGAGATACTTAAATAATGCATCGTCTGCTCAATCAAAGGCAGACTACTTTAGCGTCTATCTGAGGATCTCAGAACATAGCTACCATCTCTGAAATATTAAAACAGCCCCCCTAGCCGCTAACATCAAAAAACACATTTTGGTATTTTTTTTTTTTTTTAAAGTAAAATTTTTTGTTATGGCAGAACACAAATGGCAATACTTTTTTAAACAAATCAGGAAGGGCTACTGGGTCTAATGAATATTCATTACATGATGACACATAATTAATATCCATGAGTCAGGAAAAGTCTTATATATACACACCCTCCACTTTTCAGATTGTTTCTAGACTTTAAGAGTCACTGTGAAAAACCAAATTTGAAAAAAATGGGTTTGTTCTGTCTAAAATTTATTTTTAACTGTTAATGAAATGAACGAGTTTGGGCAATAATATTATATATATATATATATATATATATATATATATATATATATATATATATATATATATATAACTTGCAGATAATATATAATTAATGAAATAAAAGGCCACTTAAAGCTCCAGTAGGTAGCTTTTGTAAACAAATATTTGTTAAAACTGTCATTATGTCCTCACAGTAGAATATGAGACAGATAATCTGTGGAAAAAATCGAGCTCCTCTGGCTCCTCCCTGTGGTCCTATTGCCATTTGCAGAAATACACCGCTCCCGGTCAGAAACAACCAATCAGAGCCAGGAGGAATGTCTTAGCAGTGTCAATCACGCTCGTGTACGCGCTGATCACCCCTCTCTTGCACAGCGCGAGCGCGTACCGTCGTTCGTGACTCTCCTGTTCGAACTCGTTCATCCAAATGAACGAATCTTTTTTCGAGTCATTTCGTTCATTCAACGAACGAAATGACTCGCAAAAAGATTCGTTCATTTCGAACGAGTCTTTTTCGGAGTCATTTCGTTCATTCAACGAACGAAATGATTCGAAAAAGATTTGTTCATTTTGATGAACGAGTTCAAACAGGAGAGTCACGAACGTGCATCACAGAACAGAGCAAGGCGAGCATTTGTGCTTATAAAACTTAAAGTTTTTTATTTATTTTTGAAATGACCGATCGTTTCGCTAGATAAGACCCTTATTCATCGTCTGGTATCGTTTAAAGCCCTTTGAAGCTGCACTGAAACTGTCATTTGGTCCTTGAAACGTTTGTGTCCTATTGAAGTCCATTATATGGAGAAAAAGCCTGGAATGTTTTCATCAAAAACCTTAATTTCTTTTCGACTGAAGAAAGAAAGACATGGACATCTTGGATGACAGGGGGGTGAGTAAATTATCAGCAAAAGTTTTTTTTAAAAGTGAACTAATCCTTTAACGTTATCTTACTAGCTATTTATAACTTATAGAAAGAGTGCAACGTTATAAAGTTACATGTATTGCAAAATACATAATGATTTGAGGACCAAGTTTGTAGTCAAAGTATGGGCAGGCCATAGTCAATGTAAAGCATATTGTTGATGTTTCGTCCCTATTAGTGAATGTTCCATAACTGTTTATAATCTGCCGTCATCGGTGGTCCTGTGTACTAGCCTGCGCGTTCACGGCAGGCTCCGCTGTGGGGGAGGAGCTGTGGAGGGAGGGCTGTAGTGGAGCAGAGAGCAAGGGGGTTGGACCTGGAAGTTGTGCTTGTTCAAATTTTCAGGTTAAGTCAACATTTTCTCAAAACTCCCTACTGCAACTTTAAGTGTACCTGAAGAGAGTATACTGTCATGACTATGTTCCTATACACATTTGAGTACACTTTTAAAAAGTACACTTTGTAATATTGTCAAAAAACACATTTTAAATGATTGTTTCTTTTTATTATCTTTTGTTGTGCTTTAAAGAATTACACTTATTTTGATATGCTGACTAACACTCTAAAGTATGAAAGCTTGTTTCCGCCACAAAATAAAAAAGGTAATTGCAACTTTTTCATCTCACAATTCCAAGTTTTTTTCTCACAATTGTGAGTTTACATCAGAATTGCATGATATAAACTCGCAATTTTGATAAAGTCATTTTTCCCCCTCAGAATTGGACTTTAAAACTTGCAAACTTTATATCACACAATTCTGTGAAAAGATGTCAAAATACAAACTCGCACATGCGAGAGAAAAAAGTCAGAGGTGCGAATTTATTTCTCTTTGAGTTTATATCTTACAATTCTGACTTTAACAACATGCAATTGCAAGTTTATATCACGCAATTACTTATATTCCGGCACTTTATATTCTAACTTTGGTTTCCGGCATTCTTCAAAATATATATTTATTTGTGTTCAGCTGAAGAAAGAAACTCATACAGGTTTGGAACAACATGAGGGTGAGTAAATGATGACAGAATTTTCATTTTTGGTTGAACTATCCCTAAAACATCACATTCAGTTTGCACTTAAGTATATTCTTTTAAAGTATATCATTTCCACAATAAGTGTACTTCTTCACAAGAGTCAAACCCATAAACTTGAGGTTGCTATCACTATACTTTTCCAGTTGAGTTACAGGAACACTGTCACACTGTAATGTCCGCTTTTCAGTCTTTTAATGGACAGACTGTCCATTCGGCTAAAGCATGGATCTGAAAAGAGTTTTGCACCCTTCCTTTCCTCTTGTGTATGCTTATTAGACGCCCACTGTTGCCTGGAAAATATGTATTGTTTGCTGAATTTAAAAGACTGTGTCAGCACAACATTTAAATGAACTGAATATAACTTGATTAGTTAAGTGGCAAAAGTTACATAATGATTAATGAAGCCCATTTTCATACAGTGCCAACGCTTATTTTTTCTGAGCATTATTTTTGTTTGTGTGGGAGACGCTATTCAGAGGACAGGTTGTTCACTTACCCACTGAGTTTAAGAATGCAAGAATCGCTAAGCATCTAGACCGGGAGCAGCTGGAGATAGTGTGTCGGGAGATAAGCGGAGCGTGAAGTAAAAGAGTTTGCAGAAGGTGAATCCTGAAATGTTAAAGAGGCCCAGCATTAGTCACCCTGTGCTGATTCTCCATGTAGGGCCACTGCTGGTGCATGTAGAGATAACTGAGTCACGCTTCTCTCCAAGAACCATCGGGAGGAAGCGCATGGCACAGAACAGCAAGCTGCGTCTCTCTGTCAGCGTGCTGGAGAGAGGGCAGAGAGCCAGGCCGTGCGCTGAGGTGACATTTGTAGTAAGCATGCCTAAACAGCAGCACAGCACCATTACTAGCAGCAGGTTCGCTTTCATATGAGTCAGTCATGCTCCCTCACTGACTCCCCCTGTTGCTAATGACCGTCACAACCTCACACCTACCTGACCATACAGCGCTCATTCCTGTGACGTGGATCCGGGAGCATCATCATCATCATCTCGCTGTGAGTTTGTTGTTTTGAAACAAGCTCCTCAGCAGATCAGCAGATATCCAATAAAGCCAAGAGAGCTGCTGGATAATAGTGATTTTAGCACAATGCGAACCTGAGTGGCTATAAACACAGACTTGGTTAAAAATCACTTGATGGTTTTGTAAAATGTTAAATAAACTTATAATAGCCTACGTTCAAAGGTTTGGGGTTGATAAGATTTTTTTTTATGTGTTTGAAAGAAGTCTATTATGCTCACCAAGGCTGCATTTATTTGGTCAAAAATACAGTACAAATAGTTATAAAATAGCATATAGTATAAATAAAATGGAAATAAGTTTAAATAACTGTATATTTTAAAATGTAATTTATTACTGTGACGCAAAGCTGAATTTTCAGCATCATTACTTCAGTCTTCCGTGTCACATGATCCTTCAGATATCAGTCTAATATGCTGATTTGATGCTTAGGAAACATTCATAATTATTATCAACATTGAATTTTTTTAAAAAAAAATTTGGAAATCATGATATATAGGCCTATACACTCCCCGGCCAAAAAAAGTCGCTGTTGGCAACAGTTATTCTAACCCTAATTCATGGAGTATAGCTTTTCATTTCTTAAACAACCATGTAGGAAGACACATCATGGCCATATTCCAGGATGACAATGTCACAATTCATTCAACATCAGAAACAAATGTGATATTATTTCCATCAAGAGGTGCATACATTTTTGGTCAAGATCTTGTATTGGCAATGCAAGAGTCCAGCACTCTGTAAAGTCTCCTCCAGCACATCTAAAAGACGTTCAATGCATTTAAGGTCTGGAATCAGAGGTGCTAATTCATGTATGAAAATGATTCTTCATTCTCCTCCCAAACCATTCTTTCACAATCTAAGCCTGATGAATCATTGTCATCCTGGAATTTGGCCATGATGTGTCTTCCTACGTGGTTGTTTAAGAAATGAGAAGCTACACACTGCATCAATTAGTGTTAGAAGAATTGTTGCTAAACATATAACATGCTAGAAACATAATATTCACTGATTCTTTGATGGATAGAAGTTCAAAAGAACAGCATTTATTTGAAATAGATTTTTTGTAACAATTTAAAATTCTTTACTGTCAATAATTAAAGTATTATTTATTTATTTATTTTAAAACCCAGAAACTTTTAGTTTAGTTAAGTTTAGTTTAGTGTACAGTGTATATTGCTAAGTGTTTATCACAGATACCCTTTAAACTTAATGGACAGTCAAAATTTTCCTAACAAATTAAATATAGTTGTCTTCACAATATCCCACTGAATATTTTTGTAATATCTTCTGACATTATTTTTTAATGTTATTTAAAGTACATCATGTTAAGTGCTGTGCTTGTTACGTGCAACAATTCAGCCGTAAATAAATTATAAATGTTAGCTACATTATGTTCATTACCTGTCTAGCGATGAATGTTTATGCTGAAATATTTAATTAAATAATGTTTTGGATAAAAAAAATTAAAAAAAACATCTATCCCTTGTCAATATGTGTGGTTTGCTCACTTGATTTATTCTGTGTTTCAGAACTTCCATTAAGGGAAGATATTGAGCAGCATTGATGCTTCTTGGTTTTCACGGTGCATTGTGGGTCTTTTTAGGGAGTGAACGTTTCAGTGCACTGGAATGATTTTGCATTTGAGGCAGCCCTTAAAATAGCTGACACCCTGATCAGTCCCCTGACTACTGAACTAAGGAGCTGCGCACCCCCGGTCTAACAGTAGGCTGTTTACAGTTGTAAGCAATCTATCTACTTGCTGCATTCATGAAGAATGTGCGGCCACAGGTGTGCGTTCATTTCCATTATACAACAGCTTTGAAAAGAGCCCATCATATCAAAAGTTCAAACTGAAACCATGTTTTTTATCACAGGGACATTTTCAAAGGAACCGCACCGGCACGCCAACCAAAACCCACTAAATTCTGCCAAACCAATCACCATTAACTCTCTCTAGACGAGACTTGGAATGTCATCACTAATGCGCCAGTGTTGTGCGGGTGTCATAATAGTGAATTAATGTGGCACTCCATAAAGAGCGCGCTCCACAGGCCGCCCGCTGCGACTGCGGTAATCAGTGTTTGTGAGTATGTAGAAAGCAGTTATTAGCTTGAGTAAACAGTGAGCAAGCTGTCCTGATCCCCACTGTGCTCGTAGTGCCACCACTGCCACGAGGAGGGCTGATGGCAGCCTATTCACAAGCTCATCTCAAACCCTTTCCACCCGATAACAGCGTCTCTGCGCCAGTCCCTTCCCCTCCATTCTGTTTCATTCACAACACATAAGCCTCTCGGATTCTCCTATGAGAATTCGGTTACAGATGTGTCACCCAATACTGCCGTTTTCTCCGTCCTAATAGATGACTGGCTTAGAATATTCTGTCAGTTTTTCACCAAACCGCAAAAGGTCAGTGTTATCCAATCTCCGATTGTGCCCGTCTCCATTTACCATAATCATTCTGAATATGAGAAATATAAAAGCTGTCGGGCCAGAGACACAAGACAGTTCTTTATTCAGCACGCAAGGTGAAGATTTTCTCTCTGTGTTCGGTCAGATTAATAAAAGCACAGTTTCGTGTGCCCGGGAATACTAATTAGCTGCTGTTTATTTTACCTTTCTTCGGACAATCAATAATCAGACAAAAGAGATGGAAGGCTCAAATCACTCTGATAACCGTTCAAAATTAAATTGGATGGAGTTCATTACAAATTCCTGAGGCGTTGTGCGTAATATTCAATATTAGATACTTTTTATTTAATTTCTTAATGTTTTGTTCCAAGTTCCTGTGTGGAAGCCAGACAAGTCAAGAGTTCAAAGACAATTAATTAAGTGTCTAACAATAGGGCATTTCATATGTTTCCTCATAGCATCACAAGAAGATTTGCTGAATTTGATTCACTCCTTTATGTAGACATATTCAGGCGTTCGCTCTCGTTTCCACCACAGCTTGTGCCCAGTGTCTTTATGTGCTAATCAAGAAAAATCCTTATACTCACCCGTTTGCCAGCACCCAGGCTTAAATCCCATGACTACAGTGGCACAGGCTGTAATTTCGGAGGTGGTGGTTGCCAGAGACTGTTGAAAGGAAACTTGGGCTGTTTGCAATGCAGCTTCATGATTATTTTTCCTGTCATTTTTTTCTTTTCATTGTTTTTCATAATCACTAAGGATTGTTGTTGCTGACAGAGAATGACCTGTTAACAATTAGATTGGCTTAGTGTAATCACAGCAAAAAAAAATATTGTTATGATTATAAAAGATGGTGTCTGAACCGTAGGTCAGTCTTGTTTCCAAGATAAAAGCTCATGGGATACAGCATTTATGTTAATTGTAACAAACACTTTGGAGCTCACACTTTCTCTTAGTTTGATTATCAAACTCTTTTCAGTGTTAATTAAGATCAGTGACATATGGCAAATCACATGTTGGAACGAATGACTCTTTAGATATCTAGGTAACATAGTAATAGGAGACTGGGGCTACCTGTTACGCTTTAGTGAATATTTCTCAGGTTTAGATTCGAAAGTCAATTGTGAATGATTCATCCATGGATGTTTAATTTTCTAAACTTTTTTTCCCCCTCAAAATGTTGATGAACTTTTAGACTTCTCTCTGGTGACGTATGCTGGACTTTATGCTATGTTCAGACTGCAGGCAAGTCAGATTTATTCTCAAATCAGATCTTGGTCACACTTTAGTTTAGGGTCCAATTCTCACTATTAACTACAACGTCAATTGATGCTTATAAGTTGGTAAGGTAGTTGTCAAGTTTTATGTTTTGGGTAGGAATTTTAAGAGATACAGAATATGGTCATGCAGAATAAGGCATTAATTTGTGCTTTATATCCTATTAATATGCATGTTAATAAGCAACTAGTTAATAGTGAAAAATATTAATAGTTAGACTCTTAATTGCAAGTGATTCAATAAGATGTGTGTGTCCAGACATAACCTACCTGTCTGCATGGGTTGCTTAGGTAGCTATAAGTAGGTGTACACAGGTATGTGGCGAGGCTTTCAAAACGGATGCAGGAAAAATGGAGGGACATCATCTCGCTCTCCAAATAAGTGCCCTGTCGAGTCACGGTGCAGAACTATAAGACTCTGTGCTGTAGAAATGGTCAAAATCTTTGGACATGCCATTTTGAATATGCCATGTAAATACTTCAGGCATTTCCGTTACCAGTTCTGACATTATCATTGTGTGGCGCATTAAGTGTGTCGCAAAACACAAATCCGATTAGAGAAGCCAGAACGTCCAGACTGGGACACATTTGTAAAAAATCTGATTGGAATTGCATTTCAAACCACCTCCAAATGTGGTTTGAATCAGATTGCATGTGTTTTTTGCTGTCCAGACTTTCAAAAACCCATCTGGACATAATCTGGATATGCAAAAAAAATAAATAAATAAATAAAAAAAAAAAAAAAAAAAAAAATATATATATATATATATATATATATATATATATATATATATATATATATATATATATATATATATGTGTGTGTGTGTGTGTGTTTTTTTTTTTGTTTTGTTTTTTTTTTTGCTGGCAGTCTGAACATAGCTTTTAGTTTTTAAGGGGGAAAATTCAGATAAAATGTACAAATTAAAAAAAATACAACTTTGAACCTCACCTCAAACCCTGAGAAATTTCCCTGGTCTCTCCTAAACCAATACAATGTAACAATTTGAGGATATGAATTTCAAATTCTGTCTCCTGTTATTTTCTTTTTCCTTGCAATTTTGTTCCATTTTACCTTGCTATCTGTTCAAGCTGTTTGCATGTAGAATTGCACACCATGCAAATAACATTAATTTGGCTCGACTGGTATTTTGCATACGCTGAATATGTATAATGAATGTTAATACAGTTAAAATCCTGTCAGAAGATGTTACCAATTACGGTAATTATATGCACATGCCGCTCATTAAATAATGTGAAGCATAAGGCATAACTGAAGCACAAATTAGAAGCACTCTCAATACCTTTAAATGTGGCCCATAAAAATGCCTTTTTATGTGAGATTCTGTAATTTTCATAATTATGTTGCAGCACTTTCAGCAAGCCTGCATGTGTAAATATTGTCTCTAGCTCTCTCATCCTCTTAATCTCTTTATCTCATGTGACACGTGGAAAGAGCAGATGTTTGTGATTGATTGAACTGTTGAATGATCGTCTAGAGTCAAATACCGGCAGCCAGAGATTTAAGCGTTTAATAAAGTGTATTCTGTCACCGCGTCAGTCATTCAGGTCTCAGATTGGCACTAGCTACACAAATGAATGCGTTAGCACTGACACAGGAAGTATGTGCTATATTTATAGCTTGATTTATGCTTAAAGATATCAGTGGCTGTGACATGGACATTTCAAATTCAATTCTAAATTTGTCACACAGAACCAATCTCCCTCGAAATCAGCTCACACGAGGTGAAGAGATTCTTGCTTGGCTTAAAAAAATACTAGCGCCTCCACTATTCACAGAGTGTCCGAAGACCAATCTTATAAGGTTTGGCACAAGTGCATCACCTGTCAAGCTACATTGATTTAGCCAGTGACTCAGCTGAAATATAAAAAAAACAGAGACATTGGAAGGCTTAAGTACTACTGGTCGCTTCATAGTGCTCCTACTAACTCCTCCAGCGCTCTAAATGTGGCAAAGCCATTTGCTCAGCTTATAAAATGCTTGGCTGCCTCTATCCTCCTCCCTTTTACTTTAGCGTACATATTGGAATCCACAGTGCGTGTAAACCGTTAAATGCAGGGAACTTGGAGCATGTCTGAGCATGTCAGGAACCAGAAGGGCAAACTTAATTTTATTGCAGGAAAGCTTTCTTTTTTCCTCCCGCACAATGTACAGTATGTGTTTCCACAGCAGTCTATGTTTCTATTATAGCTGTCAAAGATTTATGGTATGTTACCTTGAGCTGACTCGACTCCTTTATTTTATCCATGACAGCTTGCAGTCAGGGCACTAAAATTGATTTGTGCTCTTACAAGAACAGGTATTGAATCGGCCCAGCCGGAAATGTTTAATATAACGCTTGATGACATTTGAGAAAATTAAGGATGTGTTCAGTAATTTGTAAGTAAACTAACGGCAGCTCTATTAATCCTTAAAAAAAGTGCATAAATAGTAAAACATTTTGGAGCAAAAAGCATCTGTGACAACTTATTAGAAAAATTAATCATCACGTTATAGCTGTCAAGCGTTTGGATTTTACATGTACTTGAATCCTCAGAGTCATGAGACTGTTTTATGGCGGCTGTAACAGATGTTGTCAATAGTCAGGAGATATAATAACAGTTTGTGATGATTATAATAGTGCTGTCATACAGCTGACCTTTGATCAATGTTATGTGAGATGTCATAACAGCCTGACATCACATCAATCAAACCCATAGTTATGTGGGCTGTCCTGCTAGCTCTGTAAATGTCCTTGTTTGGTCCATTTTCACAGTTATATTCAGCGAATGTGCAAAAGCAACATGTATTTGCATTATAGTGAAATAGTATATTATTAGTGATTTATCGTTTCTTACTATTTTTCCATTTCTTACTTATAATAGGCGTACCGTAGTGATTCAGGATAAGACAAAAACAGGCTTTGGAAAATGGATGGAATACTAAGAAATGATACCTTACAAGTGTGGATGTTGAAATCTTAGTAGCTAGTCTCAAACTTAAGTGAATGTAAAAAAATAAAAATCACATTTAATTGTACCTACGTATTTAAAAGTAGAAAAGTAAACTTTTGAAATTGACTGATGAAATAAAGATACAGTGGTCAATTAAAATTGTATATTATGTTACAAAAGTGTAGCCTGTTTTGTAGTCACTTTTAATTTGTTGTTAAATGAGTTTCAAGTATGATTTGTTTTTTGAGCACAATCCAGTTTTAATATCACTCAAGTACAATTTCCCTAAAATAATACTTAAGTAGCATTAACTATTAAAAAGCTTTTTCCTTTTTTCTTTTTCTTTATAGTTTTTGTCTATGACATATATATGACATTCAAAGATGGAATGTTATTGAATGAAATTGCACATGATTTTGGTTGTAATGCTTTACAAAACAATTCTAGTTTGTTAACATTAGTTAATGCATTAATTAAAGGGGTGGTAAAACACGATTTCACTTTTCTAATTTTAGCTAGTGTGTAATGTTGCTGTTTGAGCATAAACAACATCTGCAAAGTTACAGCGCTCATAGTTCAAAGCATAGGGAGATATTTGCTTTTAAAAAATTCAATTTCTAAGGACTACAGCAAACAGCCGGTTTTGGACTACACGACATTCATCCGCGGTTGCTGATGTCAGCATATCCCATTATTTACATAAACCCCTCCTCCAAGAATACTTAATAAGCGGGGCGAGGACATTTTATATTGCTGTTTTGGAGATGAGTTGTCGCAATGCCATCGAAACACTGCTGTTATTTTCATCCCGGTTGCAGGTCCACTTTGTTCAGCCTTCCTAGGGACGAGGGAGTTAGGGATCAATGGTTAAAATTTATTTTTAACTCGGTCCCTCATAATTATGACCCAAATCTCGCTCTCTGTGCTGCACATTTTACGGAGGAAAGCTTCCACAATCTTCGTGAGCTCAATGCAGGATTCGCACAACGGCTTGTCCTGAAAGATCGAGCAGTTCCAACTTTAAGAACAGAAGCTTTTGTTTACGGGCCACAACCTGTAAGTATGATTTATTTTTCGTCGATGTGTTTTCCTGTAATAGTTTGTATTGTTAATTGTACGTTGTAGCAAGGAAGTAAACAAATGACAACGCTGTTTGGCTCTGCTGGTTTTTTAAATGCTCATTCATACTTAACATTATCCGACAAACACCTAACGTTACAAACTTTTTTTTAATCTCAACAGCGAACTTGGAATTAGTGAAAATTATTTTTCGATTAGAGCTTTTATGTTTATCTACATGCTTGTTTATCTACAGGCATGCTAAACATGGTTCTGTGTTTGATTTGGCAGCCGATGTTTAGTGTTCGTTTTGGGTTAATAGTTCTGTCGAAAGATATTTGTCTACAATCGTTTTAAAAATACAAAAGTAACGGTGGCATACAGTCAGAAACGATCACTATAGATCCGCAGTCTTTACTCAAAAAAATCCCTTTGAGGACTGTAGTATAATTTGTTAGAACGATTATATGAAATTCTTGTTTATGAAGCTTATTTTTTTGTAATTCTATAATAATTAGTACAATTAAATAACAGCATATCTAAAAAGTAATGAGAGAACAACAAAAAACAAACCTTTCTGAAACGTCGTTTAACAGCCGTTCTTGAACAGGTTCTGCTCGATCATCTTCACTAACGTTTCCCCGGGTCCGATTGGTTTTATTGACGCCATTGTTTATAATACACCAAAGCACAAAGTGCCGGTAAAGGTACGGGGCGTGACGTTTCCGGAAAACGTGCACTAGACGGTTAGTGAATCACAACACACTGGGCCAGCTAACCAATCTGAGCCCATTGCGTAGTTTTGAGGGACTAGCTTCATAGAACCCGGAAACCATCAGACCGTTTTTACAAGGAGGGGCAGAGCAGTGTAGAATAAAGGTAAAATATATGAAAAATAATTTTAAAAAAACCAAGCATGAACACATGTTACAGTGCACCCCACAAACACAATCAAGCCTTCGAAAAAATGCGTTTTACCACCCCTTTAACATGAACTAGCAATGGACAGTATGTTTTTACTGCATTTATTAACCTTTCTTAACGCTAGTTAATACAAATGTTCAGGTTCAGGTTAGTTCAGTGCAGTAACTAATGTTAACAGACCCAAATTGTGATCTTAAAAATGTATTAGTAAATTTGAGATTAATATTAACGAAGATTAATAAATGCTGTTGTAAGTATTTAATAAGTATTGTTCATTGGTAGCTCATCCTAACTAATGCAGTTAACTAGTGAACAAATGAAACCTTATTGCAAAGTGTTAAGGCCTGTTTGCACCAAGGACAACAACTATAATTATAACGATAAATATATAGTTCTAAAATTCATTCTAAATATAAAAAAAATAGCAGAGTTCACACCAAAACTATAATAATAACTGCACAAAAAAATTATATCATTGGACTCACTTTCAGAACTACTTTCTTTTTTTTTTCTTTTTTTCAAAATGATGAGCAATAAAAAGCATTTACAGCCCGTCAGAATCCAAACTTTAAAGAGCTTGAGCATTTAAAGCAGCAAACTACCAAACTGGAGCATGCGCTTAGAATAAACATACTATCATCCACTAGTTTGGATGCAAAACGTCTCAGGTTACGTATGTAACCCTGGTTCCCTGAGAGGGAACGAGACGCTGCGTTGAGACGCGGTGGGAACGCTCTGCGTGATTGCGTCGTGAAGCACGTGTATAATCAGTCCAATGGAAGAGCTAGACGTCATAGGCGGGTGACGTCATAGACCAGGAAGCTATAAAGCACCCCTGAAAACAGACCGCGACAGCTTCTGATAAGCCTGAAGCAAGTCGATCAGGGCATGCAGGAAGTATGGCAGGAGAACGCAGCGTCTCGTTCCCTCTCAGGGAACCAGGGTTACATACGTAACCTGAGACGTTCCCTTTCAAGGGAACTCGAGCTGCGTTGAGACGCGGTGGGAACCCCATACCCACTACGCCATAAAGACAAATGCCCGTTCTGTGTGAAGTCTTGCGCACACTAAGAAGCAAGCAACCTAGCCCCAGGAGTGGAGAGGTCTAAGTCATAAAATCTGACAAATGTATGTGGTGAGGACCAGCCTGCCGCATTACAAATATCCTGAAGGGAAACTCCCGAAATTAAAGCCTAGAGGCAGCCATACTTCTGTAGAATGGGCCTGAACAGCCATAGGGTGAAGGCTGTCCGGCCGCTTCATAAGCAAGTGAGATAGCCTCAACTACCCACTTGCTCATCATCTGTTTAGATGCAGGGCAACCTATCTTAGGTGACCCGAAGCAGACAAATAATTGTTCTGATATAAGCCACTGAGCAGCTCTGTGGACATATGCATCCAAAGCCCGGACAGGGCATAACAGATTAAGTTTTTCCTGATCTGGGGTATTAATGGTGGAGGACAGAAGGCCTGCAGCACAAATGACCCGCACATTCAGTAGGGACCTAGAGATACAACCTGACCTGGGGTGAAGAAATACTATCACCATACCAGGTGCAAATCCAAGTACGTGCAGGCCTCAGCCTCATGTACCACGGAGAAGACGAAATTAAGGATCTCTCCTCAGAGATAACCCAGCAAAGAAACATTCATTACAGAAAATCAAGTACTGTACCAACAGGGCAGAAACAAGATTCAGAAGGCGTTCTCTGCACCAGTCAGAGAACGGTTTCCATATCAATGCATATTTAGTCTTCTCGTGGAGGGAGCACTAGACTGGAGTATGGTCTCCAAGACCTCGGTCGAGAGACCTGAGTCTATGAGCTGGGCCCCCTCAGAGGCCGAGCCCACAGTATCCAGAGCTCCCAGGAGCAAAGATATCGGGAAATGCGTACAGTTGTAGCGTGAACCACACCTAATACATCACATCCAGTCCAAACGGAGCTGGATGCATGAGGGAGAACCACAAAGGGCAATGCATTGTACAAGCGATACGAAAGGTCGACTTGAGTTTGACCTAAGTTCTCCCTAAGAAGCTCCACCACCTCGGGGTGAAGTTTCCATTCCCCGGGCCACAGCCCCTGCCTCAACAGGATATCTGCTCTGATATACGAGACCATCAGTGTGTTGTCCGGACCCTTCACCGAGCAACCACTCATGATTGCCCCCGACTTGTGAGGGAAGCATCCGTCGATAGCATTATGCGTCGACAAGAAGCCCCCAACACTGGGCCTGGGCGAGGAACCAAGGTTCTTCCACATGACCGAGGCACGAAGGCATAGCCGCGTGACCTTGATCATGCGAAAACGGATTTCCCCTCGGAGAAAACCCCTTGGTCCTGAGGCACCACTGCAGGGGTCTCATGTACAGAAGGCCAAAGGTAACTACGTTGGACGCAACTGCCATGAGCCCCAACCTAAGGCCTTTCACCGAACGGCCACTCATGACCGCCCCCCATCCTGTGAGGGAAGCATCCGTCGATAGCGTGACGCGTCGACAAGAAGCCCCCAGCACTGGGCCCTGGGCGAGGAACCAAGGTTTCTTCCACATGACCGAGGCACGAAGGCATAGCCGCGTGACCTTGACCATGCGAAAACGGATTTCCCCTCGGAGAAAACCCCTTGGTCCCGAGCCACCACTGCAGGGGTCTCATGTACAGAAGGCCAAAAGTAACTACGTTGGACGCAACTACCATGAGCCCCAACAGTCTCAGAGACTGTTTGCAGTGAGTGACTGACCTAGTTTTAAATTCCTTTACGGCTGTGAGAATCGCAGAAATACGTGCAGGAGACAGACGTGCTTGCATTGTTGTCGAATCCCATAATACACCTAGAAAAGTGGTCCTCTGAGCTGGGAGGAGTACACTCTTTTGGTGTTGAGCCGCAACCCCAACCTCCTTATGTGGGACAGAACGACATCTCGATGTTGAACTGCCAAAAGCTCGGACTGAGCTAAAATCAACCAATCGTCGATTTAATTTAATACGCGAATGCCCTGGAATCTCAGAGGAGCCAGAGCTGCATCCACGCATATTGTAAAAGGTGCGGGGTGATAACCTAGGCCGAATGGAAGAACCCGATACTGGTATGCTTCGCCCCTGAAAGCAAACCTCAGGAACCTCCTGTGATGAGGATGGATAGATAAGTAAGCGTCCTTTAAGTCTATTGTGACAAACCAGTCCTCGGACTGAGTCTGTGACACAATCATATTTAGCGTAAGCATACTTTGAACTTAAGATTCTGAGACCTGCTGTTTAATTGACGCAGGTCTAGAGTAGGACGCAATCCCTCATCCTCTTTCGGAACAATGAAGTAATGGCAGTAAAACCCTGACTGTCTGCCGGGAGGAGGAACCCCTTCTACAGCTCCTTTTGCAGAAGTGTCAGTACTTCCTGCTCCATAACCAAAGCCTGCTCGGGGTACACCACAGTGGGGAGGACCCCTAGAAATCTGTGTGGACAAGAACTGAATTCTGAACCCCTTTTCTTTAGTGTGCAGGACCCACCGAGAAATATGTGGCAGTAGTTTCCACGCTGCCAGAAATTCTACTAGGGGAACCAGTCTCTCAAGACTGGCCTCTGGATTTGGTTGAACAGTCACTACGGTGCCCTGAAGCGGCGAACCGGCAGGGAACAACCGAACTGACCGTTCTACGACCCTCCTCGGAGGATCGTATGGGGACGCTGACACCTCGGTGCCCTGAACGGCGAACCGGCAGGGAACAACCGAACTGGCAGCGCTGCGACCCTCCTCAGAGAGTCGCACCCCAGAGGGCGCCGAGGAGAAACGGTTTCTCAAAACGGTCCCTGCCCCGGAGGAGCCCTCAGAAGCCTGATAGCCTCGTTTTTTTTTTTTTTTTTTACGACAGGACTTCCTGTCTAAACTTTATTAGAGATGACGACAGTCCTCAGATCTTGCCTACCTCTAAATAACTTAGTTCCTACGACCCTCCTCGGAGGATCATTGGAAAAAGCAGGCACCTCGGCACCCTGAAACGGCGAACCGGCAGGGAAACCGAACTGACTGCTCTACGACCCCCCTCGGAGGATCGTTTGGGGACACTGACACCTTGGTGCCCTGAACGGCGAACCGGCAGGAAAACCGAACTGGCAGTGCTGCGACCCTCCTCAGAGAGTCGCACCCCAGAGGGCGCCGAGGAGAAACGATTTCTCAAAACCATCCCTACCCCCGGAGGGGACCACCCTTTAGAAGCCTGATAGCCTCGGCGTCAGGGCTTCCTATTTGTCCAAGCTTTTTTTTTTTTTTTTTTTTAGAGATAAAAACGTCCTCAGATCTTGCATATCTCTAACTGGCTAGACTGCTACCGCCACCCAAGTCCCCCGATTGTGGAGGAGCCCAAATGGCGATGCTCGTTTGCACTCAGTGCTGCGAGGAGCTTAGTAGACCGAGACTGCTCCGCCCAGCAGTCTCAGGAACATTAGATTGGTGAGGAAGAAACCTCTGGAACGCCGCTGAATGGTTTATTTCTTTGTTTTTTCTTTATTTTTAAATCAGAAATACGTATGTATATATATATATATATATATATATATATATATATATATATATAAATATATCACTCCGTGGCCACCAGCAGGAAAACAACCGAACTGGCCGTGCTGCGACCCTCCTCAGAGAGTCGCCCCCCAGAGGACGCAGAGGAGAAACGATTTCTCGAAACCGTCCCTCCCAGTATAGTTTATCTCTTTCTTTGTTTTTGCACGACGCAATTCTCGAATAGCGTCAGTGCTGACAACCTCACATTCATCCATGTCCTTATAATTTACCCATTTTTTTTTTTTTTTTGCGCTGGGTAACGTCGGGGTTAAAAATAATGACGCCGACTCGGGAGAGAGAAAGCTAGTAAGCGTCTCTTTAACCCGAGGCACTGTCATACCATGATACTTAATACCCATAGCCTTACTATAGTTAGACGTTTGGGCATTAAACACAAAATAGAAACCGGCTTATTCCACGATCTCGACACCTCAGTGTGGTGTGGAGATAGGGAAAAAACGGCAGTCCCCGACGAGGAGGCTGAGATACAGAGTTTTTCTGTTTTTAGATATATTTCATCTAATAAACTCTTATACTCTCATAATGTTCAGCTGGCCAGAAAATATTTAACTAGCAACAGCACTAGATAAACCTCCTTTTAAAGCTCCTCTTTATTCAACAGAGTTATGAGCTGACTTATTTATTCATTTATTGAAAACTCAAACATCTGCCTTTTTCTAATATCTTTATTTGTTTTGTTCTCTTTTTCTAAACAAAACACTAACGATACCAATTCCTCGGAACTGGAAATCGCCAGCACTGGATCTGGCAGGTGAAAGCTGAGATAGGGCGGGGCCCGTCCCAACTCTCGCTGTCAGATCCGTTTGCGAACCCCAAAATGCGAGTCGCCGCCGTGCATCGGCAACAGCGGGACCCGCACGGGGAGCGCGAACCGAAACGTCCTCCTCGAAGAACGCCCGGCGGGAGCGGAGCGTCCTCACGGACAGCTTCTCGCAATGCTCACAGTCAGCCCCCTCGAGAACTGACTGTGGCATGCTCCACTCCCCATTAGTAACAAAAAGCTGATGTGTGTGTCCCCACCCGTGATATAACGTGGGCAGGGAACAACACAAAGCTGCTTGCTCTCTTTTGCCATAATATATATATATATTGCAACTTGACAGACAACAATAAATATGACAAGGACAGAATACACAGATCGCTTGCTGAAGGCGCAGAAGCTGTCGCGGTCTGTTTTCAGGGGTGCTTTATAGCTTCCTGGTCTATGACGTCACCCGCCTATGACGTCTAGCTCTTCCATTGGACTGATTATACACGTGCTTCACGACGCAATCACGCAGAGCGTTCCCACCGCGTCTCAACGCAGCTCGAGTTCCCTTGAAAGGGAAACAAAGTTCTGTCATGAAACTATAGATGGCGCAGGCTAATAGGTCCTTATCTCAATCTGCTTGCAATCACATCATTCCTATAGGGCACAGCTGATTGGTTCGTACGATATCAGTAGCCAATGAGCTTGCTTGGCCAGCATTTGCTGTAGCAGTTGCAGCACGCTTTCAGAAGCTCTTCACCTTCCCCAGCTCCACCTGTGTAGATCTCCTACGCAGGGCCGGCCCAAGCCTTTATGGGGCCCTAAGCAGAATTTTATTTGGGGGCCCATGGTGCCGCACGCAAATGTGATTGACTATTGTCAGTGCTTGATTATTCGCAGACTACAAAACTCACCCATTATCAATTTTATTAGTTTTAGTGTTGCTTGGATCAATGTGTGCCTGGCATGTTTTTACCCTTATACGGTCTGTACCTGTAACAAGATAACAATAATAAATGTATTAACATTAAAGCAACACCAAGTGACTTTTCCTCTGCGGTCGCCCTACAGGTTGGAAGCGGAATTGTCCATTACCGCTGTCGTAAATATTTTAGTCTACCGCAGGCTACTGTCGCACGCGCACACACATGCTCTCTTTTTATCCAGCACCGGCTTTGGAATCAACAATGGCCACAGACAAGGTAGAGTATGATGCATGATTTTATGAAAGTATGATGTATTGCGACATCACAAACGAGCAATTGTAGCAATTGTAACGCTTGCCGTAAAGCAAGTCAAATTAGTAGTTTTCTTATGTCTCATTAGAACTACAGAAACGCGACCCGATCTGGCAATCTTACATAGCGTGGATATATCAGATAAAGGACCGCAAAGCTATGGCATAAGTACATTTCACCATGTCACGACTTGATGAACCACTGAACGATTTTGGAAACATTATTTTAAGTTAAAAATTCTTACTTAGTGTTGTTTTAAAGGGGTAGTTCACCCATGAAAATTACGTCATTTACTCATTCTCCATGTATCCATTTATTTCTTCTGCTGAACACAAAAGAAGATATTTTAACGAATGTGTGTAACCAAACAGTGGATAGACCCCATTGATTTCCACATATAAAAAAAATAAAAATAAAAAAAAACTATGGAAATCAATGGTTACCCACATTCTTCAAAATATCCTATTCTGTGTTCAGCTGAAGAAAGAAATTGATACATGGAGAGTGAGTAAATAATATAATTTTTGGGTGAACTATCCCTTTAACTATCCATGTATACTATAGGCTGCTGTCCCGCTTCTAACAAAGTGACAGACACAACTGATTACTTTCACTTTAGACATAACCAACTGTGTTTATGTAAACCCTGAGTGTATTTGACAGTATTTGAACAATCAGAAGCAATTTAGATAAAGTCCAGTAAACGGGCGCTGTTTGACAGGTTTTTAGTGTGTACGCACACAGAAAAAAAAAAAAACATGTCAGAACAGCACGCAAATTAAATGTTTTACTGGCAAGGCTTTAAAGCAAATGCAAATAATAAACTTTTGTGATTGAGGATAAGTGCAGTGTCCCGTGAGTAACTCTACCGCTGCGTTAACATGATGCGAATGTACATCGAGTTACAGGTCTCGGTCAGGGTCTGTGGTCGGACCATAGTTTGGGGGAACGTTGTTTGATTAATATTTTTGTTGGAAATTTCATTGACAATATAAACACTAATGAAGTATTTCCTTAAGTACTGTACACTCTCGGTTGTCTCATATGTCCCTGTGTCTCAGTCCTTTTGGCCTCTAAAGAGGTTTATCTGCGACTGCTCTCGCTGTAGCTCCTGTCAATGTCAGATTATTTACAGTGTGCCGGGGGAAGCCCTGCCTCACTCTGGTAAACGTATGTCTTTCAAGTCTTTCCTCTGCACCACTGTGCTCTAAATCAAATGAGCTCTGTTTTCTTTTGTCTGCACATCTCCTGAGAGACATTTTGTTTCAAGGTTCAGAGAAATCGCACAGTTTAGTCAGGGTTTGAGGGCATTGTTTACTGCCTTCACAGCAGTCCTCAGAAATACTTCTGATAACTTATGGAACAATAGGCTTTTGTTGTTGTTGTTGTTTAGTTTCTTGCTTTTTCTTGCTGCAGCTGTGCTTTACTTAGCCACATCTTGTCTTTTTTCAAGTATGGTTCCGTGTCACTTTTTTTGTTCTCGGTCAGGTTGTCTGCTTAAGGTGTTGTCTTTGATACTGATCTTTGAGGGCCAGTGATAACCTTTCAACATGCTTCTCCATGTCCGCTTGTGTGCTTGATGAAAAGCGGAGAGCGACCATAGAGTGGAGAGGGATGAAAGTGCTCCTCATGCCCTTCCAGTGACATTATCTCAAGTGAGACACAATGAGAGTGGACGAGTGTGGGGTGTGCAATGCACATCTCTGAAAAACTGCAGATAACATTGATCAAGGAGACAACATGGACCCTGCAAGTGAGTTATTCATCATTAGCACTCAAAAATAGGCCTTGTGGTAGTACAGTCAGAATCCAGCTTAATGGCTGCGGACAGCATTTGTGGCACGTCAAAATCCCTTCCGTTTAGTTTTTAACAGTATTTTTTAAAAAATGTAACATTTTTTTTTAGTTTAAAATATAAATATAAAAATAATTGATTAAAGTATAAAGTTTTATTAAAGTAAATATTAATACATATAAAACATTTAAAATGTAAAACTTATTTTTCTGAAAAGTGTTACTTGAAACGTGCTTGGGCTACCATTCTTCAAATAAATGCCAGCTTGTTTGATTTTTTGTCATCTACTTCAAAGCCAATCTGATTAGCCGAACGTATGGACGCCCTGACATAGTGTAATGCATCATAAATAGATGCCAGAAATACGCATCAACAGCTTCTTTGTCTTCAGAAGCCATATGTTTGTTGAGCATGGTGTCCACTTCAATCCTGTGTGTGAAATAATTTAGGAGTTATGTTTGTAAACATGTCAGCATTGAGATGTAGAAAATGTGTGACGACATGATGCAGCATCGAAATTCCACTTCGAAGGGAAACGTCTTGGGTTACTTGTCTGTAACCCTGTTCCCTGAAAAAGCAGGAACGAGATACTGCGCTGCTCAGCGCTATGGGTACAACTTTGTGTGTGACTGGTTTTGAAGCATGTGTGCAAACACGGCAATGAACCTTGCCTTGAACCCCTGACTATGACGTCATTGGAATGTGTGCTCGTCAGAGGCTACAAATAGATGTGCCACAGGAACACCTTCAGCGCAGCTTCTTGTTTCCGCTTTTTCAGGGAACAGGGTTAGTCAAGTAACCAGAGACTTTCCCTTTCAAAAGCTTCTCTCTTTGCTGTGCTGCTCAGCGCTCAACGCCACCGCACTGGAGATTTCTGGACCCCTCACGGTTGTGTAGTGTGTGCTCACAAGCACGTGAAAGGTCTCGGACATGAACTTGGGATGTTGACTCAAGGACGTGTGAGCCTGGAGTAGCATTAGCATCCAAACTATAAAATCTTATGAATGTATGTGGAGAGGACCAGCCTGCCGCATCACATACTTGCTGCAAGGGGGGCCCCTTTGCCAAAGCTTGGGAGGAAGCGATCCCCCCGGTGAATGAGACCTAACACCTAGAGGCGAAGCATGACTGCGCTCCTCATAGGCTAGAGCAGTGTTTCCCAACCCTGTTCCTAGAGGCACACCAACACTACACATTTTCCAATTCTTCCTAATCAATCACACCTGAATCAACTCATCAGCTCATTAGTTGAGACTCCAAGACCAGAAATATATGGGTCAGATAAGGGAGACATCCAAAATGTGCACTGTTGGTGTGCCTCCAGGGGCAGGGTTGGGAAACACTGGGCTAGAGCAATTGCATCCCCCACCCAGTGTGATATTGTTTGCTCGGTGGAGGCCGCCCCCCTCTTTTGACCCCCATTGCAAATGAAGAGTTGCTCTGATTTACGGCACTGGCTAGTGCAGTGGACATAGGTCTGAAGAGTACGGACTGGACACAGTCTGTGAATTTTTTCCTGCTCCTGAGCTGTGAACGGCTGAGGACAGAAGGCTTCAAGAGTGACCGGATGTACGGTAGAGAATGGAACCTTAGGCAGATAGTCAGGGTGAGGATGCAAAATAGCTTTACCCGGAGGCAAAGTCTAAGCAGAATGTCGAGGTCGACAGAGCCTGCAAGTCCCTTATAATTTTTAGTGAAGTTATAGCCATGAGGAAAACTAACTTTAGGGTCAGAAGCTAACTCTAGAGATTCAAAAGGGGTCTCAACCAGACCCTCGAAGACTGTGCCTAAGTCCTAAGAGGGGATCTTGGCTCTAACGGGAGGCCTGGTGCTTCCCGATATGGCCACCACATAAACCCTGAGAGCGGTGGGGCATGTTTCCTGCCGAAACTCCAGCACTGAAACAATCTGGCAGTGGACTGGGTCTGCATGGTTTGCAGTACACCACCTTTCAAAGACACCTCATTGAGTGGCATAGATCATTCTCGTGGAGGGAGTCCTAGCAATGAGAATGGTCTCTATGACTTCAACTGAACTTCGCTTGACACGGAATATCCCTTGGTATCACCCAGGGCAAGCCATCAAGGAGAGATATTATCTCAGAGAAGCAAACCTTTTATAGCCAAAATGGCGCTATCAGTAAGAGGCAAGAACCTTGTTGACGAGCATTCTGGGCCATGTATGGACCATTGCATCCAGACCCAGGAGGACTGGGTGACACAGTGAGAAGTACTCTTGACACAGTGAGAAGGACTCAATGCCAAAGCGCAAGCCAGTCGTCTATGTAGTTCAAAATGCAGATGACCTGGAGTCACAGAGGAGCCAGAGCTGCATCCGTGCATTTTGTGTAAATGCAGGGTGATGAGGCTAGGCCGAACGGAAGAAGCCGAGAGTGGTAAGCTTCGCCCCCGAAAGCAAACCTCAGGATCTTCCTGTGTTGTGGCAGAGTTTCTGTATGAAAGTATGTGTCTTTGAGATCGATTGTGACGAACCAATAACGATGTTGGATTTGTGACTCAATCATCTTGATAGTCAACATCTTGAGTTTGAACGTTCTGAGGGAACGGTTCAAGCCGCGAAGAACAAAAGTCATAAGCAAGACCCCATTTTTTTTGGGAACCAGAAAGTACTGACTGTAGTAGCCTGACTCTCTCTCTGGGAGGGGAACATGTTATATGGCCCCTTTGCCCAGAAGAGGTTGCAGCTCTTGTGACAGCAGATGCACCTGCTCCGGTTTCTTGGTAGTGGGGACCATGCCGTGGAAACGCGGAGGGCGGTGCGCAAAACTGTATTCTGTAACCTTTTTCCACTGTCTCTATACCTGGCAGTAGCTTCCATTTCGCTGGAAACCGCTGCCCCTGAATCACCAGAGGTAGTGGGGATGTTACACGAGGGTGCCGGGAAAGAGCTGGTTGATGTGTTTTTATGTGCCCCATCCCGATGGGGGGCGCCCCCACAGATTTGGGCACAAAGCCATCAGGACTTCTTCTTTGAGACGATAATCCTGATGTCAGGTCTTTTTTGAGGCTACTGAGCGCGACGAGCCAGTCCCCAGTCTTGGCGAGGGGAGGGCAACTCGCCACACTCTGTTGTTGTGCCTCTCTTCTCTGAGAAGGGCCGTCTGTAGTCGCGCAGAGAGAAAGATCTGTGGCTCGGTGAAGCTCAGAGAAAGCTTCTTTGTCGATGAACCTTACAGTGTGCTCCACAAATCTGAGATCACATCTTTGATTTTTTTAGATGAATCTGGAAAACAGCAAAATAAAAAAAATTAAAATAATTATGCTAATATAATTTGTAATAAATTAGAAAATATAAAAGAAGCTGTTTCACGGTTGGTTCTCAGACTTTTGAAGCATACTATATAAGTGTGTGTGTGACAAATATGGTTTCCTTTGACAAACCCTTAAAAC
The DNA here is from genome assembly GCA_026230005.1 of Gila orcuttii. Taxonomy (NCBI): domain Eukaryota; kingdom Metazoa; phylum Chordata; class Actinopteri; order Cypriniformes; family Leuciscidae; genus Gila; species Gila orcuttii. The sequence continues at coordinate 42,538,028 of JAPDVR010000003.1, read as the reverse complement.
ATACAGCTTGGTTTCCCATGTTTCCATTCCATTACATCTGTTTTTGAGAAGATATTAGCTTTGTGTAGGAGCTCCCATCTTAGTTCCTCCTTACCCGGGGCGTATTGCTTGTATGATGGAATAAAATGTATCCATAAAGGCGCAGCTGAGTTCATTTACGGATGTGTTCAGTTATGTCAGGATGCCCTATGTGTAGATGGTCCATGTCCTTTAACAGCTGAAACTGCGTAATGAATAAGTAAAAAGCTCCATGCATGGTCTCCCTTTTCTCTGCACAGAAATTATAAGTGGAAGTGCTGGGAGAGGTCTAGCGTAAATTCAGTCTTGTCTCTGAGAGATGTTTGCTTTGAGACACTCCTAAAGTCCTTCCAGTAATGGCTTGTTAAGATCCTGGCACACTTTGTCCAGCAGGTTTGCTTTTCCCTGCAGGGATTAGTTATGAATTCATATGGCAGTTTAGAAAAGGGCTAGCTCTCTGAAACCATCACTGACTGTGATGGAAAGTACTTGCGTTGTCAATCGATTAAGAATTTTAATCAAATGTATCACGTGATTTGGCAATTAATTCATCAAACTGATTGCATACAGTATACAAACATTCACTGAAAAGTTAAGAAAATTCAAATACATTTTTGTGGCAGATTACAATAGTTATTGAATAAAAATTGCAATAAGTTGTTTTATTGTTTGTATTTTTATGTATTTTTTCTATAATATCATCTGCACTGTTTTTGTTTTGTTATGCATTTTGTTTTGTTTGTCTGTTTATTTTTTTTTGTCAGTGCAAATGTGCTATATTTGACTTTTTAAAGTGTTTTTTAAGATGCCACACTAAGTTAAAATTGTTCAAATTTTAAATATGCTTAGAGGCTTCACAGTTTAAGCTTGAATAGGTTTGTTTTAATGCACAGAGTTAATTAATTTTAAGAATGAATGTCAAGGTCTGGGGGCATAGTAAATATTTTTATCACATAAAGCAAATAAAAGAAAGCAAGGAAAGAAAAAAAAAACATCATGAAGTCGCGAGAATACTGTGTGGCTTGCAGTTTCCGCAAATAATTATGGTGCGATGTAGAGGAAACCCTTGACATCTGTAAGATTTCATTATCAGCTTTTCTGAGATGAAAATGGAATTACTCTTCACCTCTAAAACTGTTCACCTGAGTCTTTAATTTGATGAGTTTCGCTAAAGTTGCATTTCCAGGCAGAGGCTCTGTTATGTGAAGGGGAGTTTGTGCTCTGTCAAAACTTCATCAGTACAAGGTGAGCAAGACAATATGGTAAGACAGATTGTGCAGACAACCTCTCACCAGGCCTCGTCACATCTCGTTTATGGCACAGCGGTGGTGCTTCAGTCGGGAGGACAAAGTGTTGTCGTGGGTGTTCAGGCTACATTCAGTGCTGAGGTTCAGAAAGGAGCGTGCAAAACGACAGCTTCAAAATTGACTAGTTGACTAATCAGTCTTAAATGACAATTCCGGCCAAAAATGGACCTAGGGCTAAATAACACATGGGTACCGAGTCGACCGTACACTTCACAGTACACTTCGCGTATATAGGCAGGAGCCATCATTGGAAAACTTTCTCGACCAGTTGAACCACGAATGCCGTGCTACGTGAGCGGAACTGTGACTATCGACCAGCACGTAGTACGGCGTTCGTAGTTTGACTGGTCGAGACTGTTTTCCAAAGATGGCTCCTGCTTGTATACGCGAGTGTACTGTCTTTATAAAGTATCTTCTTATTAAACTGTCTGTAGACTTACAACGTTCTCAGTGCTTCGGTTTGCAGGTAGAGACCCTCATTATGATACTGTGTTAGTGTGGGGCTATTTTGAACCTTGTTAGTGGTATTAACTAGCGATTTTTATTTTTACTTATTCGATGCCCCATACACTAGCATTATAAGCTAATCTGTTGTTAAACTAAAACTAACGTTAAAACTGGGTACATTCGATTTTCATGAAAACGCATCCCAGAGAACAGTCGACTCGGTACCCACGTGTTATTTAGCCCAAGGTTAATTTTTGTCCGGAATTGTCCTTTAAAGGTGCATTTTCTCTAGTTAAAAAAAACATCACAGTTGTCAACACACAGTAATATAATACACAGGTGTCGTGGAGCATTTTAAAATTCAAATCTCTCCAAAAATCTTATTTCCTAAAACATTTGCAGAAACATCAAAAAATGTGTATGTCTATTTTTGTATTTAGAGCAGATGCGGGTATATGTCAGATTTGTGTGTACGTGTGTATAGCCTGCATAGACGTTGCTATTGGAGCGATGGCGTCTCATCAAACCTGGCCTCATTACTCATGGCATCATTATCTTAGCACTCACACCCAGACAATTAGCCTTATGACAACCCAACCAGAGATATGTGACTCTATGTAATGACAAATTTGCATGACTGTGGCCATCTATCTATCTATCTATCTATCTATCTATCTATCTATCTATCTATCTATCTATCTATCTATCTATCTATCTATCTATCTATCTATCTATCTATCTATCTATCTATCTATCTATCTATCTATCTATCTATCTATCTATCTATCTATCTCTATGCAGCTTGCTGTGATTTTGCTATTAGACAGTTTCATGGTAAAATACTCTTGGGAAAACGTGCGTTTTTAAAGGGTTAGTTCGCCCATTTAAGACATGAAGTTGTATGGAATCCTTACCAGCACTATAGTGCATACACACTGATCCACTCTGTAGTAGGGCTGTCACTTTTGTGAAAAAATCCGGTTCGATTTTTGAGACATATGTGTTCATTGAATCGATTGTAAAATCGATTTTTCCATGTCTAAAGACGTTTCCATTTTCAACAACAAATATTGGCAAATCCACGGACAACTAACAGGCATTAGGACGAACGTAAAGAGGGCGCTTGAGACGCGCACAACTCAGCAATATTTCTGATGATTTATTGGCGTGAAGTTTTGTGCACAATGACAAACAGGAGTGCAACATTCAAGGATTGAAATTAACACCCGCCAAATTCGGATAAAAATTAACTTTGGCGGGTAACGCTGTCATATCACGAGCCAATTTGGCGTTTTTCTATGTTTACTCACTTTGCTGGGGAAGTTCGTGTAAGCCAAATCTGCGTGGATTTAGCGCAGATACGCAACTCGTGAGTCCTAATGATATATTAAATACAGCGTATTGCGCAGAATCTGCGCATTTCTGGCTTGCTTGAACACACACGTCACTAAGCAACAAATAACGGCGCGCTTGTTCACTTGCACTGAAGTAATAGCGAATAAGCATTTGGTTAACAGAAAAGACATTGTTATTTTCCAACATCCTACATGTTCTGTGTACTCTATTGATCTGTCTACCTAAAACACATTTTTGGTTAAAAAAAACGGCAGTTAAAATCGATTCCCTATTTTCGTTTTCGAAACTTGTGTTGGTTGGTCCGATCGATTGTGCAATCAATTTTCGAACGTAAAGTGACAGCCCTACTCTGTAGTCACCTCCCTGGTCAGAGTTCGAGTTCGCGCTATCAACAGCTAATCGGAACGTGCGCACTGTTGACGTTGACAGCAGTGCGGATTGATCGAAATGGAAAGAAAATAGTGCCGATTAAAACTGAGGTATGAATTTTGACCGGCGTGTTTTTTTTGTGTTAAATTAATCAAGCTTTGAAACGCAAATAATTTTTTCACGTAAAAACGCACAGTTTTGAGGCCCCGGAAACTAACCGGGAGTACTTTCTTGAAAAACTTCCAGCGGCCAGAACTCTGACCAGGGAGGTGACTACAGAGTGGGTCAGTGTGTATGCACTATATTGCTGGTAAGGATTCCATACAACTTCATGTCTTAAATGGGCGAACTAACCCTTTAAAAACGCACGTTTTCCCAAGAGTATTTTACCATGAAACTGTCTAATAGCAAAATCACAGCAAGCTGCATATAGATAGATAGATAGATAGATAGATAGATAGATAGATAGATAGATAGATAGATAGATAGATAGATAGATAGATAGATAGATAGATAGATAGATAGATAGATAGATAGATGGCCACAGTCATGCAAATTTGTCATTACATAGAGTCACATATCTCTGGTTGGGTTGTCATAAGGCTGATTGTCTGGGTGTGAGTGCTAAGATAATGATACCATGAGTAATGAGGCCAGGTTTGATGAGATGCCGTCGCTCCAATAGCAACGTCTATGCAGGCTATACACACGTACACACAAATCTGACATATACCCGCATCTGCTCTAAATACAAAAATAGACATACACATTTTTTGATGTGTCTGCAAATGTTTTAGGAAATAAGATTTTTGGAGAGATTTGAATTTTAAAATGCTTCACGACACCTGTGTATTATATTACTGTGTGTTGCACTACCCAGCTAAACAGTTGCCATGCTCTGTTCATTCTCTGGTGGCGCTCAGCTGGATTGCAGAGCACTTTGTGATTTGCACAAGTATCTGCAGTAATGGGTGTCCCTCCCAGCCAGCTCCCAGCAGATGGTTGTGATTGGCATGACAAACACAACAGGGCTCTGGCTCTCAATTACAGCTTAAACCCAGTCTCTCTGTGAGGCAGACACATCGATGAACTTTTTTGTCACACTAGAATATATAAGGAGTGTTATGATGTTCAGTCACAGCTAATTATTTAATTTAATAAACACATATTTATAATTATATAATAAATATATATAGCACTGGAAATGCCAAGGTCATTGCTTTTTCCCTAAATTCCCTAAAGCTAGATACTGTTATTCCGAAACACCAGAATAACTAACAAGTCAGAATAAAATATGACAAAATTCTTGGCTGTGTAGCACCTACAGCTCTGCATATTCTTCCTAATAATTTCAGAGCATTAGAGTAGCAAGTGTCTAAAGATTCTTTTTGACAAGATCCCTGATAGCTTCAGTCTGACCTGAACGGTTTGTGTGGTTCATTTTAGTGCAGATGGTTTTGTGAATATGTCAGAGTGCCATTCAGACATGTTATTACCGGATGGAGCACTTAAATGTTATGTTGGACTCAACAGAAACCCTTCAGTGTGTTAGTAAGTTCAGAAAAGCACTTCCACGTCTCATTTCACATGCAAAGAGAGTGTTTACATCAAAGTCTTAAAGGCACATCAGCAAAAAACAAAACCCGCTGTTTAATTTGTATGGGTCAGTGAGGGGGTGGGAGAGAATTGAAAAACATAAGTGGACCTTAGGGGAAAATAAATAAAAAATGTATCTGAGAACTTCAATATAACCATATTTGCTCTGCACTAAAGCTCTAGGTGACTAATGCAACCCATCTAAGTGTTAGGATGCCATGCAAATCTGTTTCATCCACAATCATTTTGTGTATTGTTTTGAGGGTCTCTGAGGACAGACCTCTAGAGGTTTAATTGGCATTCAGAGACCTCTGTATTTCCATTAATTTTTAAAGCCATCGTCATACTCTGCTTTAAATGGCAGAGACATTGCATGCTGATTTTGTTAGATTTTCCAGCACAAAGTGTGGCAAAACGTTTGACCTACTTTAAAGCTCAGAAAGCGGATGGCGGAGGAGGGATGGACTCTGTTTGACCACCTTCTCTGAATCCCACTTTCTCGCCGTCTCTCTCCTGCAATGTCAAAAAATCCCCATTCACCTGTGTCCCTCCCTCCACTACTCCCTCTCTGCCATGCCACATACGAACCGAGCGGGTTTTAAACATTGATGGAGCCAGTTGTGAAGCCCATGTGGGGGAGCGTAAGTGACCCCAAGTGATATAGAGCATCTATGGGATACATGAGATGGGTTCTAGAGTGCGCTCTGTTTGTACAAACAACAAAATGACTGTCTTTTCCCCTCCTTTCTTTATCATACAATGTTGATTTCTATATCCCGTTTCCAGTTCCAGATGTGCCTTTGATCCCTGTGTCTATTTTTGTTTTCTTTTGTTGCCATGAAAGAGAGAGCACAGCGAAGGCGGTTTTGCTACATCTGAGCTCCCGGGCACAGGGATACGTCCCTTATTTCTCGAGAAATTCAGATGGAGAAGAGCTTTGAACGACTTACAAATGGGTTCTCATTTGCCCGTTAGTCTTCATTGATCCCGTGTGATTTGGCATTGACTTGTTGAAATCAAACATCAGCCTTTATTTGCAGTGATGAAGAGGATGAGCTTGTGAAACACTCACCTCATTTAAGACATCCATTTTAGTCACAGCATGTCAAAGCATCATAGATTTTCTTTTGGCACCCCCTTTTTACTGATTACTGTGTTTATGTAACTGGCACGCTGCACAACGTCATGCTTTTTATCTTCTGCGAGCTTCAGCAAATTCCGCTTTTATATATCCAAGGAGACGTTTAGTCATACCTCATTTAGTCTGAGAAAACTCATCACGCTCAATTAGGTACTCTGTGTTTTTCTTGTCATACCTTTTAATAATAATTATAGAGTTTTATGCTCAAATCTAATAATTACTGCAGAATGTGTGTGTGTTTACTGTAAAGACATCTGCTTTTATTTTGTTGATGGCAAGACCGCTGATTTGGTTTGATTGTTGGTAGTCTTTACAGGTACACACAGACATGCACACAGACGCTTAATTGCAGTCTTTATGTATTCAAGGTTTTCTTGGCTAGCATATAAGTGGCTTGTAACTGTATCTAATGTCTCAGAAACTGCAATGTGGAAGGTTTTGAACTTTGTACTTTGTATTTCCAATAAGCTGTCTTGATATGCTGACATGATTGTTTTTTTATAACATGTTTAAATACAAATGAATTCCATAAAATTAATGTAAAAACAGCTTGGAGGTACACTGTATTGGGAATTGTTAAGAAAAGCAAAAAAAAAGGCAACATGATGCATTAAGATTTCACTCTAAAAAATATTGTAAAAAAAATTAATGCAACAGTTTGCATCAATCTTTTTGAGTTATGGCAACTTTGAATGAATTATGTATGAACAACAAACTACATTGAGTTAGAGGAACTTAATAATTTGTAACATGAACACAAATATTTAAGTTGGTTACTCTCCAACTACTTGAGTTGCAGCCTTGGAACCGAATAATATCATATATTTCAGTTAAAATCCACATCTAGTATAGCACTTGTCACATGCTAAATTTAACTTATTTAATATGTGCATTTAATGAACAAGTAAGATATTACTTGTCACTGGCATTAGTGCAGTCATTGCTTATAGAGTCAATGTAATGTTTACCTTCACGTCATCTACTCTGCTGCACAAACTTCAACATAACACACACTATTGATATTTGAAATCAGCCCAAACAAACACACCCCTTCCTTCATTGCTCCACCACCAAAATGCAAGAAAAAACAATGCAAGAGTGGATGTCTCTTTATCAGCTAAAGTGAAGCAAAATAATGCTTCAATGGCACTCAAAACTGTCCTGTTACTAAAGCTAACATTACACAAACAGCATATCTTGGTTCTGTGAAACAGCAAAGCGTCTCGGTTACGTATGTAACCCACGTTCCCTGAGTAGGGGAACGAAGACGTTCTGTCGTGACGACGAATGGGGTTTCGCTTAGAAAGCCTATCGACTTTGAGTATTACAAATTAATGGCAAAGAAATTACTTTGCCAATGGCAAACAAATGCCATGGGTCTGCGGAATTTGCATGGGGCAACTCCGCCCCACCTTGTGGGTATAAAAGGAGGACGCCGGCAACATGCAGATATGTTTCTTCGCTGAGGAGCCAAGACTGAACTCAGGCGATCCCCGCGGTACAGCGGAAGTGGCAGGAAGACGGAACGAAGGATTACATACGTAACCGAAACGTTCCCTTTCGTTGTCACTACGAGTTCCGTCGTGACGATGAATGGGGTTCCAGTCTAATCACGCCACCTTCATAGCTGTCTTCCAGTGCCCTCCGAAAGTCTGAGCTCCCTGTCGTGAGACTGGCACGGACGAAGGACTCCTACTTAACACAGGAATACCAAGGGCGCTGGGGACCTGTCCAGGAGCCCGTGGCAGCGTGTCCATTGCGCATGGTGCCCCAGCCCATGATAGAGGCATGTGTTGAGACAACAACATGCCTGGAAACTCGTTCCAGGGGCACTCAGCCCGTAGAAAACTGAGGTTCAACCACGGGGTGAAGGTCTGACGGCAGGTCGGAGTAACTGGTACTCGGAGCGTGCCGTGTTGCCATGCCCACCTCGGGACTCGGTCGCGAAGCCAAAGCTAAAGCGGTGTCATATGAGCAATCCGAGCGGCGATGCTGCGGATGCCATATGCCCCAGGAGCCTCTGAAATAACTTCAGTGGAACAGCACTCTTGCGCTTGATTTGTCTCAGGCAAGTCAGCAGTGGCTGCGCGGAGAAGGCGACCGAGTCGATACCGAGAAAAGAGATCCTCTGCACGGGGCAAAGTTTGCTCTTTTCCCAGTTGACCCGAAGGCCCAGATGAGCAAGGTACCGGAGCACTAGGTCCCTGTGTTCGCAAACCTGGTCTCGAGAGGTAGCTAGGATTAGCCAGTCGTCGAGATAGTTCAGGAACAAGGGCTGCTTCGACGACCTTTGTGAAGGAGACAGGGCTAGCCCGAATGGGAGAATGGCGTACTGATATTCTCGCCCCTTGACAGCAAACCGCAGGAATGGTCTGAGTCGAAGGAGAATGGAGACATAAAAGTAGGCGTCCTTCAGGTCGATCGCTGCAAACCAATCCTGTGGCCGCACACATTTTGCACCCAGAGCATCTTGAACAGCAGCCTGTGAAGGGGGCAGTTCAAGACGCACAGGTCCAGGATTGGCCGTAACCCACCGGAATTCTCCGGGACAATGAAGTAGGGGCTGTAGAACCCTGACCTCATTTCGGCTGGAGGGACAGTCTCGATCACACCCTTCGCCAGTAGGGTGGCAATCTCCGCTCTCATGATAGGAGCATTGCCACCGAACATAGTGGAGCGGACTCCTCTGAAGTGGGGAGGAGACCGCGCAAACTGAATCGCATAGCCGAGCCTGACAGTTTGGGGCGACCCAGCAGGACAGGTTGGGAGCTGTAGCCCCAAGAACAGTGCCAGCGGGGTCAAGCGAACTACAGACGGCCCCTCGGTGGTGCAGCGAAGCGCAATGACCGGCCCGGACATGGGTGGCATAGTGGCCCACGGGCACGGTCATAACCACATCCTGACAAAGGAGGCCAGGGAAGGACCAGTGTTCCACAGGGCCTGCTCTGTCAGGGGTCTGGCGACAGAGGGGGACGAGAGTGGTGCGGCCCGGGGGCGGCACACACTGTCGTCCGAGAACTCTGTCACAGAGGGGGACGAGAGTGGTGAGGCCCGGGGGCGGCACGCACTGTCATCCGAGAACTCTGTTTTGAGACAGAGGGGGACAAGAGTGACAAGGCCCCTGAGCGGCGCGCACTGTCATCCGAGAACTCTGTGTGCTCAGAGACGGGAGAGTCAGTTATTTCTGAGAATAAAGGATTCTCCCGCGGCCCTCCACGGGGGGAAGGAGTGGCCCTGCTACCACCCCCTGGAGTCCCATCTCTGTGCAGCCTGTCTCAGGAGTGCCGCTTAGCCTGGCGTTTAGCGGGGGGCGGGGCTGGAGAGGGCTGTGGCGCCTTCCTGCCGCTTCCTCCACGACACAGCCCGTTGAAGGCTGCTGCTGTGGCTGTGCGGGAGGGGTGGGAGCCGCGGAAGGGCACCCTCGGCAATGGGAAGAATGAGGGATCTGAGCCGACGGCGGGGCAGCAACGGGCCATCGGGGCAGAATATAATGGATAGCCTCAGTCTGCTCCTGGGCGGTTGAGAACTGTTGGACAAAGTCCTCGACCGCACCGCCAAAGAGGCCGACCTGGGATATGGGGGTGTCGAGCAGACGAGTCCGCTCGCCATTCTGCACATCGGCTAGGTTCAGCCACAGGTGATTGGTGGACATCACCTGACCCAGGGAGCGTGTGGCCATTTTCGCCGCTCGGAGAGCAAGGTCAGTGGCGGCGCGCAGCTCATTAAAGAGCCCTGAGTCAGTCCTGCCCTCGTGCATGTCCCTAAGCATCTGGGTCTGGTAGACCAGCAGAATGGCCATGGCATGCAGAGAGGCGGCTGCCTGTCCTGCTGCTCTATAGGATTCCGCCACACGCGTAGACAAAAAACTACAGGCTTCCGATGGGTGCTTAGAGTCGCGCCGAGAAGAAGTAGAAGTAGCATCGCAACAGAGCGTTCAACCAGGGGAACCCCAGTGTACCCATGGGCAGCGGACCCGTCGAGGGGAGGAAAGGCGGAGGAGATCAACGAGGGATCATGGGAAGACATGGGGGTCTTCCAGGATTTCGAGATCTCCTCATGCACATCCGGGAAGAAAGGTATTGGGGTTGGATGCCGATGGGTGTCAGCGGCCGCACCCAAAAACCAATCATCCAGCAGCGAGTGCTCAGGACAGGGTGGAGGGTTCCACTCTAATCCAATGCTCGCGGCGGCCCAGGAAAGCATGGCCGTCATCTCAGGACCCGACTCGACAAATGCCGTATGCGCACCCGAAGGTGGCAGCACTGCCGAATCTTCACTTCTTGAAGATTCTTGCCCGCCCTGGGATGCTGCGATGGACATCAGATCCGATTCTGGAACGTCAAAGGAAATCCGCAGGGGTCCGAAGACAGGCCCGCGGGCGTCCCGAGATCGCTCACGGGTTGCGTAAGTGAAGAGGGGGGCGTGGGCCGAGGACGAATCGTCGGCGTTTTGTTCCACACCATCACCCTCAGGTCACCCTGAACACCAGCCGAAGTACCACCTCTCGTGGAGGGTGTAGATCGGGGTGTGGATGAGGGGACTCTCTCTCTAATGAGATCACTGAGTCCCGACCGTAATGACGCGATGGTGATGTTCCTGCAGAGAGAACATGAGTCATCCACAAACGCTGCTCTAGATTAATCAATGCCCAAACACGTAGAGCAGAGAATGTGCCCATCAGAGTCGGAAATGAGTCGACCGCAACCAGAAGTGCACGGGCGAGCCGTCTTTAAAAAGACGTGCAACCTCTTTTGTGAGAGGAAAAAAATCCGCGGATGTTTAAGCGAGCAGGGAGAAACACACTCACTGGCAGATACTGCACAGATCAGCAGGCAGTGTGAACTCGCTCGAGATCTCCGTCACACCAACACCGGAGAGTCGCTCGTCTCGTAGAGTGAAGTCAGAAATGGCTGTGGAGTATAGAGATACTCTTGGCTCCGAAGCGAAAACATATCTGCATGTTGCCGGCGTCCTCCTTTTATACCTACGAGGTGGGGCGGAGTTGCGCCATGCAAATTCTGCAGACCCATGGCATTTCTTTGCCATTGGCTCGTTTTGTAATACTCGAAGTCGATAGGCTTTCTAAGTGAAACCCCATTCGTCGTCACGACAGAACTCGTAGTGACAACGAAAGGGAACCAATGTTACTCACGTATGGAGCAGAAACAACTCAATCTCTGTGTCCGTTTTCAGGCCTTCCCGCTTGGCTTTTTTCCTGCTCCTTCCAGCTTTTCTAATATTAACACGAGTCCTAAAGCTCTTGCCTGATCATAACCCTTCTTTTTCCATTGATATTGATCTGACCTTATCTATTTTGCAATGTCTCTCAGCCATCTCTCTTTCTACAGTCTTTCTTTAAATCTGCCTCTTGCTCATTCTCTCTCCTCCCCCATCATGAGTGGACACGCCTCCTACTGCTGATTGGCTACAAGTTTGTTGTGGTGTTCTGTCTGATACACTTTTAACAGTGTTTCTTAGAAATCACTTACTGCACCTTTAAATGTCAGACATAACAGCATTAAACACTAACAGGTATTTCCATTCACTAAAAATTTATAAATAAATGAACACTTAATTTCAACATTTATTTTTCTTATCCAATCTTATGAGTGTCCTGGGAACTAGAAATCCATTTTCCACAAAATAAATAAATAAATAAATAAAGTTATCAAGACAATTTCATTAACTTACTACAACTTAAATAAAAAAAATCAATTCATGCAAAAATTTGAATTTAAATTACACAAAATATTAAGTTAATGTAATTATCAACATTATTATGCATTAAGATCTCAACAAAATAATGTTTGCAATTTAAAAGTTTTATTTAAATCAGCAAAAAACAATTTTCTAACAGGTCTCCTGAATTTTACTTTTTAAAATATAAAACGACAAAACAGATCATTTTACAGACAACACACTCACATTTTGCAGTAGCTGCATGATTATTCATGTTGCAATGCATGCTGGGAACTCACAAAACTCACAAACCAAGTTCAAACTTTGTGTACTTGGAATTGAGAAACACCCTTGTTTTGGGTTGCATAGATTGTCTATCTTCTTTTTCCTGTTGAGGTGGTTAGCAAACAGCATTGCATTACCACACACGTCCCCTTCTGGATTGGAGTGTGGATCACCTGTGACTGACTGTATTCGTCGTCTGACTGTAAATTCCATATCAACCTTGAACAGTTGAACAATACAAGGATAAACATGAAACTGTATGAAAAAAATTACATAAATTATTATTGAATGAACCAAAGTATTTAAAGGGAGAAGGATATGTTACATTTTAACATTAGATGTTAAATTTTGATGTTAAATCCATCAGTTTTATATAGAATTGTTCTATTACAGAAAAAGAGTTATTCCTTACTTTACTTTTTCAATGGAAAAGTAATTAAATTATTGTAATTAATTTATTAGTAATTCATTATACCCAACACTGGTACATTTCAAGAAAAATTTTTTTTTACCTCCTTTTTTATTTTTGCTGGTTCACCTGATATTTTTGGTGCCTGTAGTTTCCGATGCAACACAGAGCATGTACTGATGCGAGCACCATCCGTTCACTCCAGAATAAAAAGAGGCTTATTTTAAGCATAGACCTGCATGCTAGACAAAGTCGCTAAGAACTGATTTTATTTATGAAGGACAATATTTTCTTTTGACGAAAGAAAACATGACACACTATTACCTTTACAAATGTGTTCGCAAGAAATATTGGTAGGGATTATTAATAGTCCCTTAAATTTAATAGGAACATGTCCCTAACATCCAAAACCAAATCTCTGGAACACACATGCAAAGACGCTTTCAATCCTTTGTTGGCCAAAACTCCCTCTTAATATCTGTACAAATACGCTCTAAAATATCAAAGTGCAAGTGAAACTCCATTATTCTCCCAAATACCCCGAATTTGGGGGAATTTGAAGGGATTAATGGGAGATGTAGAACTCTGCAGAGGCCTGCCAACTCCAGATGTTACTGCAGCTGTGATTGATGTTTACTGCCTCATCGTCGGTGGGTGGTTTTTATTTTTAATTTCGTTCTATCTGTGAAGAAGATCTATCACAGAAAGCTGAATGCTATTGACAGATATCGTTTTCCCTGTATATCATTGACATGACCTGTGATTCTTTTGTTTTATTTTGCAATTAGAGCAAAGCATTCAATACAAAGTGCAATGCAGGCAGATCTACAGCTCCACAATGCTATGTGAGCTGAATTAATTTTCTTCACTGAAATGGGAGCAGTCAGTGTAGACAAGATAGCAACCCAATGAGAGGAGGGTTTTCAAATCCAGCTGAAAAAATCCTGACTGGACCACGATTTTCATGACAGGAGAGTGTTCTATTATTTAATATGGCTGCCAAACGATCATAGATCCACGGTTTAAACCTCACAAACATGGTTTCCAAAGAGGATTACAGCCGTTCCAGTTGGATTCTGAAGCAAAAATGCAAGCAATAACCAGCTCTACTGAATGTTGAACTTGCTATAATCCTCTACCACACTGCTGATAAAAGATTACCCATAAGTAATCCTTGCATTCAGTTTGCCATAATCAAAGGAAGAAATACACACACAATTAAGACACAAGATGAAAAGAAGAAATGCCCATGTGACACATACACACCAAATTACTTTTCTACTTGCTCATCATTCCTTATTTCTCTTTGACAATCATTATTTGTGGAGACTGGTAAATCACATATTTTTAAGAAGACCAGTGCAGGCATTCCAGGAATTGCAGAGCACTGTAAAAACAAAATGATGTTTAGCTCAAGTTAATAATTTACTTTTTGTGTATTGCAGTTCTTTGAACATAAGTAAAGCATATCAGTACAGATTTTCTTATTAGATATACTGTAGGATAAAATAGGGAAGGAGCCTCCCTTAAGAACAATGTGCATTTACTTTTAAATTGTAACATACTGTTCTTGGATACATGTTTTTATATTTCATATTTTAGCACATAATGTAACATTACAGAATGTACAAGTTACATTTGATATCACTCTTAGTTATATGAATCTAAAATCCCACATTACACACAAAAACTTTGATATTCAACATAATACAATGTCACAGATCACTGTTTTCAAAGACACAATTAGATCAATTAACCCCAAAAATGTTTAGACTGTCTAAATCACACAAATGTTGGTAATCAGATGAAGTGACACAATCCAGAGGAAATAAAATGCCTATATTTAGATTTAGATTTGTTTTTGGCCTACACTGAAACAAAATGTTTTGTGGTTCAGATCCTCTTGCCTGCTCTTGGGCGTGAATACTTAATACTTTCATTGTTGATGTTTCTATTGTTAACCTTACCATGTTGTATGTACTGAGTGTTGCGGTGTTTGGAAATTTAACTTCAAAAGTGCTGATGTGATGATGTCTATAGTTGCAGTCAGATTTTTTTTTTTAATTGTTGTCATTAGTGTAGTGATGTATGAAGAACAGCTCACGCAGAACTGACTTTAAAACCAAGCAGTTTTTTGTTGGTCAATGTGGAGATGACCATATGACCAAATTGAACCCATTGTGAAATCTTTATAGGGAAACGCACCAAATTGGATTTTGTGGATTTCTATTGAAATTAATGGATTCTGTCTGCAAAAATTCACTGGACAACCATTTTATTTATTTATTTATATTTATAATAGTATATATAATATTTATATTAACCATAAATGTGACCTCACCTTAAATGATGGACTCCCAGCCTGACCAGCTGAAAGTGCCCTCTGGAGCAAGCCAAAGACCAGCAAACTTGGCTGGTTTCAATTTTTTTTTGTCAGAAGGGATACTATTCAAAAACTTGATCAATAAAACCAACAACAACGTTTAGTAATGATTTTCCCTGTTTAAAATGTTGCAACTTATGTGACATTGGTTACACTTTATTTTGATGGTCCACTTTAGACATTGTACTAACCATAAGTAACTTGTCAACTAACTCTCAGTATTAGTAGTATTAGTAGACTGTTATAGACAATTAGGTTAGGGTTAGGTGTTTGGTTTCAGGCAAGTAGAATTAATTGACTTGTACAGTAGGTGCAAACTTACTTACAGTCAGTAGAATGTCTGTTGTGAAGCATCAAAATAAAGAGTTAGCAGATATTAAGCATACAGTCTAATAAAACTCTAATGGGAGTAAGTCAACATGTAGTTGCAAAGTTAAGTTAGTAGAATGTCTAAAGTAGACCATCGAAATGAAGTGTAACCAAGAGTTTGACTGGAGTAAAGTGAATTGAACTCAAAAACATTCATGCAATCTGTATCCTTCATTTCTCTTTCTACGAACACGTCAGGTTTTTTTTGACAGCGAGTCTTCACAGGAGAGAACGCAAATGATCCAGAAGCTGTTGACATCTCTTTCCTGTTGTTGTTGTGAATGTGCAGTACAATGAGTTAAAAGGGAACCACAAATAATCAGTTATCTCTCAGCCAGCATCAGCTTGGCAAAATAAGCAAAACAAACCCATATTACATGCTGGGCTAATTAGGCCCCAACTTGCTTTATTTATTTACAATGCTCAGACAGACATTACACTCCCCTGCTGCCAACCCTTTGTGGCCAATCGGAGCAGAGCCGAGGGGGACAGCGTCTTCAACACGGCCTCTGCTCCCAGCCTGTTATCAGCCATGTGTGAAAACAGAGGAGCGCTTGTCAAAAAAAGTGCTCCTCAATTCCTGTAAGCGTTTCGCCTTTTGACACATTAGTCATTTGGTTTGTGCAGCCCAGATAAAGCATCCAAACGAGGCAGAGGAGATAAGTAATCTCATTTACATTTGTTGCTCTCCTTAAAGCATAAACAGCCAGATGCTCTATTTATGAGACGGCAACAATTAGCAAGTAAAAACTCACATATAAAATCCCATTAATATTCAAGGCTGAGAGGCTGCTAGTTGGACGTAGTTTGCGCTGCAGTTTGTCGTAATAATATTACGGCGAAAATAATTTACCATCACTCATTTTATATAGGTGAGGGAATGTGAAATCCACAACCGTTTTGTTAGCTGAGTGTCAATGTTTGCAATATCTGTCTTCTTCTTGTTGTTGTTTTATACCAGAGTTCAAATCTATTTTGTTCCCAGGCAATTCAATTTGCCAGGTTTGGGTTTTGGTGATTTTTTTGATTTGGTTAGAAGCCCAGAGAATTCACTTTCTCCTGTCCCCGTCTGCATCAAAGGTCTCTAATGAGAAGCTTTTGTCAGCATTCATTGCTACAACCTCTAAACTGCCTCTTTGAAATTGGAGAACAATGCCACTGTAATCATTTGTACTGGGGACAAAAATGCAGAAATTAAGTCGCCTGATTGACACTTGGTGTGCTCTCTATTTTGACATTGTAACTGTTGATCATCTGAAGACTTCATTGTGTTTTCTCATGGATTTGCTGGTCATGTGACTCCCCTTTATTAGGTTACTCCAATATACCAGCCGCGATTTGTGCCAGCACCAAGGATTCTCTGATATCTGCCTCCCTCATAGTTACCGTGGAAACCGCTGTGAGCCGATGAAAGTTTGCTGCAAACGTGTCTCCCACATAGGTCTGTCGCTTCGGTTCAAAATGAGACATGGAATTAAAAAACAACACGCCTATATTGTGCTTTTCAGATATTTGTTGATGCCGGCCTGCATTTGTCAGAGGAAGTGTCATTGTGCCACTTCGCTTTTCATCACGCGTTGTGCCACTATCATTATAAAGCACATTTTTCATTTTACCAAGCTGTTTCATTCCTCTTCCCGCAGATTAAGTGATAAGAGTTTAAAAGTGGTTTTGACATGAAGATGATGCCTGCGAGAAGTAAATAAGCGACACGGCTCGGCGTAAGCAGGATTGCGGTGGGGCGGAAGCTCCTTCTGGAGATGAAAAGAATGACACTGGATTCCACCTGGAAATTATTGTGTGATGTCATATTAAAATGTATGACATGTTAGCCGGGAAATTAGTAGTTGCAAATGATAGAATCATGTTTAGAGAGAATGCAAGAGGACAGAGTCATGCACGCGGGCGGGTCCCCGATGGGTAAACCCGCTAATATTTCATGTAACAGGTGGAATAAAATTTACGTGGTCATTTGTGGTGTGGTGTGGTCGTTTTATTCAAAATATTCACAAACTTGTTGGCTATGTCATCAACTACGTGATATTCTGATTCTCAAATACTTGTAAGTGAATGTGTTTTGTGTTTTTTTTATGTCCTTTATTATGATCATGTTAGTTTGTGCCACAATTCAGAGAATCGGATCGGCCTTTTTTACAACACGTAAATTCATCTACTTCACCAGAAAAACATAAAAGTAAGTAGCTGGTGAAGTGGGAGAAGAATTGAGTAAACTTTATAGTTAACTCCAAAATGTGAATCTGATATGAATAAAACACGTCGACAATTTATAATGGAAAGGATTGTTATTGCTGCTCCCATAGACATTGTGTATTTTTACAAACTGTAAACATATTTTTTTGCTAGTACTTAGGTGCATTTAAATGTTCGAAACCTAAAATAAACCTCAATTGGTTGAAAACACTGAATAGTTGTGATATAATGACAAGTGGTGAGCGCTGAACCGTTCATGCTCAGCGCCAGCCAATGTGTGAAAAAACGTTTAAATTCAGTGTTGCCAACTATTTTCAAAGTAAAATTAGCTACAGCCTGCCCAAAAAAGTCGCTAAATTACGTCATGCGTCAATTAGAAAATCTGTGACGTCATCACTTCGTACTTGCCAAATGTCTGTTTTCTCTCCTAATCCGAGCTCATAATTAAGTTTTTATTAATAATTAATATAATATAGCTGAATATCCAATAAAGTTGTTCTCAGCCACTCACTGAACAGAGGTGTGACAGCAGAGGGGAAAGCAAGACATCGCGCTCACAGGACAGTACTGGCGACATTTGGAAAGTTACTGAGGTTTGTCCAAAAGTCGCTATATTTGTCGCTAGGCCTTTTTTTGAAGAAAAAAGTTGCTAAAGGGGTCTGAAGTCGCTGTTTGAATTTAGCAGTTGATCACGTGATGCACTGAACGTTCTAATAACAGATAACGGGTCGGGTGTTCTGTTAAGTACTGCGGGTGCAGGTTTACCAAACAGGACCCATGCAGGACTATTACATCCCAAAACGTGTTACATTACACATGCCAAAATTAGATTTTTATTTTTTTTAAAAGTATGATTTAGATGGTTTTGATCCATTAATGGTGTAAAACTCCATATTTCTCAATCTTGCTCCCAGGAGCCTCCCAGAACTGTGCTATTCCTCATCTAACCACCTGATTCAAATCATCAGCTCATTAGAAGCTCCTAGACTTTATTTGGGTGTCAGATTTGCGAGATACCTAAAATGTGCAGAGCTGGGGGGCTCCCAGAAGCAGGATTGAGAAGCACTGATCTAAGTCAATTTATTTTCTATAGTGTTGTATAATTGGAGCTGGTCCAGGCCAAGTTTAAACTGCAGTCTCTATAAACACTCCATTTCGGTGACTAAAATTGAAGAGTTGGCATAGCCGAGGTCGGTAGTGTGAGAAGTGGCACGGCTGTTTGGGCATTATGCAGAGTGAATCAAATTTTAAGCAACTGTAATTGATTAACCGTTCATGCATTTACTTGCTCAAAGCAGGAAAATTGAATTCTGACCTCCATAATGTGGCTTTTCAAATAACCAAAGCTAATATAAGAGATTTGTAATGTATGTGGTGTGTTCGGGTGAGGTGGTTTGGGGTATGTGGTGTGCTCAGAATGCCATGTTTTGTGCTCAGAATGCCATTTCCATGGAGGGAAAAAGTAAGTTTGGGTGAGTAGATGATGACAGAATTTAGTTAGAACCAAATGGTCGGTAGTAGGGATGGGACGGTATGAAAATTTCATATCACAATTATAGTGACCAAAATGATCGTGATTATCAATATTATCACGGTTTTGTTATAACGAGATGAAAGTGTTCAAAAAGAACTGATGCTCACACTGAAAACATTTCAACAAGTTTTATATTTGAAAAACAACAAATAAAACAAGCAGCTCTATGCACTTTTTAAAGCAAGATTCTATTCTGTGGCATTTCCTTCCTTATAATGACAAAAAAATGGGTGTAATAAGTGTACAATGAATATACATCATCATCTCTTAAATGCAACTCTTAACAGTCTTGTTTGAACTTGTTCATTCGTCATTGGCTCAAAGCCACTTGCTGCGAACTTTTCTTTGCGGAAGCTTCACTTTTATGTCAAGTGAGTGAGATCAAATATTTCAACATTTATTTATTCAACATTAATAATTTATTATTATTTATATTGGTATTGAGGTCAAAGTTAACTTGCCTTCCGCCATTCCTTCTCGAATAAAAAAAAAAAAAACATTGCGTGCTGCGTTAGACTGTTGCTGGCTGGACAGGATTTATGTTATTAAAATCACGATAATCAAACACGGTTTTAATGATAATTAAATTTTAAACAATAATACTAACCGTCAGTACATTTTATCGTGGTTTATAGTGAAACCGGTAATCGTCCCATCCCTAGTCGGTAGAGGGCACAATGTATGTGAACTTTCCAAATTTTATTAGAAATTAAATTATTAAATAATTCAACAAAATTAATTTAAATTTAGTCAAATTAAATTGATTGATTGATTGATTGAAAATAAATAAATAAACAAAATCAGTAAAAATTGTAAGATTTAAAATGCTGTTCTTTTGAACTTCCTATTCATCAAAGAAAAAAAACATTTATCACGCTTTTTACAAAAAAATATATATACATATAAAGGCCTAACATTTTATGTTTTTTATATTATTATTTATAATGCAGCTGTGCGTACTGTATATTTTATCTTATTAGAAAAAGTCCACTGTTGGAAGCTGTAGTATGCTGAACCTTTGCAGGTTATCTGACTCTTTGTTGCATTGTTTTTCACTTCATATTCTAAGAGTCTCACCGGATTACAATAAAAAGGAACCATTTACATGGTCAAATGCATCGTTTTGGGAGAGAAAGAAAATCATCCATATTTGATGATATTGTTTGTTTGTCTCATCCTTTGTTCTCCTGAGTCCCATCCCCACTCAACCAGCATTCAACTGGCACCACTTCCAATGTTAAGTGCATTTTTCATGGGGCAATCTGTGAGATTCTCTTCACGTGAGCAAATTCTGCTTTCTACCGCTGCTCCCCCTGGACGCACCATTTTCCACACAGAATATTTGCTTTGTTACAAAACAATCATGTTGGAATTTTGTGGACGTGAGAGAAAGGAAAACTGATCAATGTTGCATCTATGGGTCAATTTTTCCAGCGTGTTCTGCAAGGGTTCAGAAAGGTTATGTCTGCGAAATCAGAAAGGCCACGTATCAGAGGTTGAGAGCATGGCGGGTCGTGATGGTCATCTGGCCCAGAAGGTCAGCGGTTCATCCCCCTGTCCATGACTCGTGTTCACTGTAATTCTATCAAGTACTCCGGCGAAAAAAAAACAGCGATCTTTCAGGCTGCAAAGGTCACACGCATTGATTCCAGCAAAATGATGTCATGTCCCTCATCTCTGGTCTTCTCTCGCTCCTCTGTGTTCGTGAGGCTGCCTCATCGGCCCGGCCGCTAATTGCTCCAAAATTAAAGTGCCCTGATAACCTGATGCTTCCCCTATCAATCTTTGTCGTATTTATCTTTAATTGGTCTTGCAAAGGTTTTTATAGCTCTGATCTGTCCCATTTTTCCAGATGACATTTGCTTGCCTTGATTGGCATTTTATTCACTTTCTCCGCACACAAATTCCGCTAGTTCGTCATATCAATGTGCCCATCAGAACTCGTCTGCCTATGCGGATAATGGCCTTCTTTCCGACATCCCCTATTTCTGTGCAACCTTTTGAAATGCCTGCACTTTTGATTGAATGACGGTCATTTTCAACAGACATTAGGCAAAGATAACATGGTACTGAAATGATAAAAGCAAACCAATATGTTTCTTTTCAAGCCAGGGAGTCATCTGTAGTCTAAGCCACAATAGTGATTCAAGCGATGTCGCGACAAAGCAGAATTTGTCACAAAGGAAAGAACACGTATTTTTCTTCACTACCACCATCGAGATTGTTTAATGCCCATCCATAATTACCACTGATAGACACAAATCGGTCGCGCTCGCCATAATTACCCTCTGTACATTTGACCTTTACGTCATGTCTGTCGAAATAACAGTTCGTAATGAAATCCGGCATGTTTCGAGGACCTCAGAGGCCTGTTATTGTCCCGACTCCTGAGAATTATCAAAACGAAAAACAGCAAAACATGTTTTGAGTTGGATAATGAAAACAGCAAGTGCTTCTGAAAAGTATCAGAATATTCCGTCAGCACGCCTGTTAATTACCCCGTCTCCCCAGGGTTCTTGCTCATGGTTTGGTATGAAAAGGCTCATTAACACCGCGTTCTTCTCATTGGGTTGATTTTGTCAGGCAAATCCCAGCACCTTCCTCTTCCTGCCAATTGGTAGTGCTCACCGGCATTTATATTATCTTCAGGCTCTGCAATCCTTCAATCATGCATTCAGACACCAGGCCACACACACTGAAGTCTCTGTCCCCAATAGTCAAGATTATAGCTCATATCAGTCTGATACTGAGCTTCAGGCAATCCATAACTAGGACTGGATTGACACTTAAAGGCATTGTTCACCCAAATATTAAATTTCTGTCATAATTTTCTCACCCTCATGTCATTCCAAAACTGTGCTGTATATAAAAAAGTGTTTTTTTTTTGTTTGTTTTTTAAGAATATCCTTGACACTTTTATCTATCTATACAATAAAAATAAGAGTGGACGGGCCTTTCAAACTCCACAAATTCCTGACAACTCCATGAAAGCACAATTTATGCATTATTCTAAAGCCATATGATAGTTGTGTGTGAGAAAATGGCTGACATTTAAACTTAACTAAAATATTTGATCTGAGAGCCACAGGTATTCAGTGAGTAATGACTTGAAATTTCAGTCAGTTCACACAGAGCTACTCTGCCATTCAAATGTTTAAGGATGGATATGATTTTTAATGCTTTTGAAAGAAATCTCTTTCAGTCACCAAGATTAAAATGATTTGATCAAAAATAGAGTAAAAATAATAATATTGTGAAAAATCATTATAATGTAAAGTAACCATTTTCTGTTTGAATATATTTCAAAATGATGATTTGCTGCTCAAGAAACATTTCTGATTCCTAACAGTTGTGCTGATTAATATTTTGGTGGAAACGTGATAAATCAAATAAAATATATATCAAAGAAACAACATTGATTAATTGAAATATAAAACTTTTTAAACTTTTTTTTATTGTGACTTTTAAACAACCAGCTTAGAATTATAAGGTTCTATCTGACATGGTTGTCAAAATTGAGTTATTCACATATTTTCATTCTGCGATAACTGATTTACATTATGTAATGTAACTTTTTGAGACTTTTTATTTAGAAAACAAAAAGGTTCAATCTACAAAGTCGAATGGAATGTGAAAACTTTGATGCTCAATATCTCAAAACTGATCAGAATGATAGAACCAAAATGGCGATTTTAACTCATCATTGATGGGAAATACATATTTATAACAATCTTTTTTTGGAGCTTAATTGACCCAGTTTTGCTTCATTAAATAGTAAAAAGCAGCCTAAATAAAAAATAAAATAAAATAAAACTTCTGTTCTTAAAAATGCATGGGTGAATTATTTCTTTATTCCTTAAAGCTGCACAAATGCCTGATCTCTTCTATCACAACACCGTATAGTTTCATCATGTTCATATCACTGCTCTATATTTCAGCCACCTAATGTGTTTGTAATTTGTGTTCCCTTTCAAGGGAACTCGAGCTGCGTTTGAGACGCGGTGGGAACGCTCTGCGTGATTATGTCGTGAAGCACGTGTAAAATCAGTCCAATGGAAGCCCGCTACGACATAGGTGACGTCATTGACCAGGAAACTATAAAGCAACCCTGAAATCAGACCGCGATAGCTTCTGTACCTTCAGCAAGCGCTCTCTGTATATCTGTCCTTGTCTATTTATTGTTGTCTGTCAAGCCCCTTATATATATATATATATATATATATATATATATATATATATATATATATATATATATATATCACTATGGCGAGCAAGCAAAGTTATAAACCTTGTGTTGTGCCCTGCCCTCGTTATATCACGGGTGGGGACACACATCGTATGTGTATTGCTTGTTTGGGAGTGGAGCATGCCCAGTCAGTCCTCGAGGGGGCTGACTGTGAGCATTGCATGAGTTTGTCTATGAAAACTCTCCGGTCTCGCCGGGCGTTCTTTGAGGAGGACGGTTCGGTTCGCGCTCCCCGAGGTGCGGGTCCCGCTGCTGCCGAGGCACAGCGTCGACTTTCATCTTGGGGTTCGCAGATGGATCTAGTAGCTGGGTTTGAGACGGGCCCCGCCCTTTCTCAGCCCTTACCTGCTGGATCCGGTGTCTTTGCCCAGGAAGGAGCCCGCTCTGCGGCTTCTCCTTCCCAGGCTGAGGCACCAATATTACGGCTATCCAGTTCTGAGGATCTGGATGTCGTTAGTATGGGGGATATTGAGTGTTCGCCAGCTCATACCCCTGCTGATGAGGAGCTTATGGAGGTTTTATCTCGTGCTGTTACTAAATTAAATATTGAGTGGCCAGCCGATGATTTCGATGTTGAATCTAGAAAGAGTCTTTTAGATGAACGTTATTTACCATCTAGATCACGACCTCCTCGTTGGGAACTCCCGTTTTTTCCCGATCTGTGTCGAGATCTTGGATTAAACCGGCGTCTTTCAGAGTGCATAACCCACAAACTAAGAATTATAGTAAAGTTCAAGGGATTGATCATTATGGTTATTTGACTATGCCTCGTGCTGAAGACACACTAGCGAGCTATCTCTCCCCTGAGTCTTCTTCCTCTCTGAAAGCCCCGACGTTACCCACCAAACCATTAAAAAATACATCTTTGTTGGTGGGTAAAGCGTATTCGGCAGCAGGTCAGGCCGCAGCATGTTTGCACACTATGTCGATTCTCCAAGCGTACCAGGCTGATCTGCTGAAGGACATAGACGATAGTGAGGAAGTTAGTGCTGACGCAATTCGAGAATTGCGTCGCATGACAGATTTATCTCTCCGAGCCACCAAAGAGACGGCCAAGTCTGTGGGCCGCTCTATGGCAGCCTTGGTGGCCACGGAACGCCATTCATGGTTAAATTTATCAGAAATAAAGGATAAAGATAGATCTGTTCTTCTGGACGCACCGCTGTCACCTACAAGTCTGTTCGGCGACGCTATAAATTGTGTCGTCGATAGGTTTCAAGAAAATAAGAAACAAGCGGCTGCTTTTCAGAGGTTTCTTCCTCGCCGGTCTAGTGTCCCCGAGGCTGCTCGTAGTATAAAGTCTGAGCAGCCTCGTCCGTCTACGAGCTCCGCTCACAGAGTTCAACAAAAACAGAGCGTCGCCGCTCGGGCACCTCCTCAATCTACGGTTCCTGAGTGGCGCTCGCAGCCCAGGCCTGTTAGGGGTAGACAAGATCTGAGGACTGTTATCTCTAGGAGAGCTTGGTCTAAGAAGAAGTCCTGACGCCAAGGCTATCAGGCTTCTGAGGGTGGTCCCCTCCAGGGAGGAACGGTTCCGAGGAACCGTCCCTCCTTGGCACCCTCCGGGGGGCGACTCTCCGAGGAGAGCCGCAGCGCTGCCACTTCGGTTGTTCCCTGCCGGTTCGCCGCTTCAGGGGCGCCGAGGTGTCAGCGTCCCCGTGCAATCCTCTGAGGATGGTTGTAGAACGGTCTGTTCGGTTGTTCCCTGCCGGTTCGCCGCTTCAGGGCGCCGAAATGATTGTTCAATCAAATCCAGAGGCCAGTCTCAGTTCCCTTATCGGAATTTCTGGCAGCGTGGAAACTTCTGCCAAATATTTCTCTATGGGTCCTGCACATAATAGAAAAGGGTTACAGAATTCAGTTCGGTTCTCGTCCGCCCAGATAACAAGGGGTCCTCCCCACGGTGGTGGACTCACAGTAGGCTCTGGTAATGGAGCAAGAAGTACTGACACTTCTTCGAAAGGGAGCTATAGAAAGGGTTTCTCCTCCCAGCAGAGGGTCAGGGTTTTACAGCCGTTACTTCATTGTTCCAAAGAAGGGTGGAGGGCTGCGTCCTATTCTAGATCTGCGCCAGTTAAACAGCAGGGTTCAGAAACTCAAGTTCAGAATGCTTACACTCAAACAGATTGTATCACAGATTCAGTCCGAGGACTGGTTTGTCACAATAGACTTGAAGGACGCGTACTTCCATGTATCTATCCATCCTCATCACAGGAGGTTCCTGAGGTTCGCTTTCGGGGGGCGAAGCATACCAATATCGGGTTCTTCCATTTGGCCTAGGTTTATCTCCCCGCACTTTTACAAAATGCGTGGATGCAGCTCTGGCTCCGTTGAGACTCCAGGGCATCCGTGTATTAAATTACATCGACGATTGGTTGATTTTAGCTCAGTCAGAGCAGGTGGCAGTTCAGCATCGAGATGCTGTTCTGTCCCACATAAAGAGTTTGGGGTTGCGGCTAAACACCAAAAAGAGTGTGCTCCTCCCTGCTCAGAGGACCACTTTTCTAGGTGTAATTTGGGATTCGACCACAATACAGGCACGCCTGTCTCCTGCTCGTATTTCTGCGATTCTCACAGCCGCAAAGAATGTGAAACTAGGCCAGTCACTCACTGTGAAACAGTTTCAGAGACTGTTGGGTCTCATGGCAGCTGTGTCCAACGTTATTACTTTTGGCCTTCTGTACATGAGACCCCTGCAGTGGTGGCTCAGGACCAAGGGGTTTTCTCCGAGGGGAAATCCGTTCCGCAAGATCAAGGTCACGCGGCTATGCCTTCGTGCCTTGGCCTTGTGGAAGAAACCTTGGTTCCTCGCCCAGGGCCCAGTGTTGGGGGCTCCTTGTCGACGCGTCACGCTTTCGACGGATGCTTCCCTCACGGGATGGGGGGCGGTCATGAGTGGCTGCTCGGCGCAAGGTCTGTGGCAGGACCATCAATGTTCCTGGCACATAAATCGTTTGGAGTTGATGGCGGTATTTCGAGCACTCAAATATTTCCTGCCAGACCTGAGAGGCCATCATGTGTTGGTCCGCACAGACAACACTTCGGTGGTCTCCTATATCAACCATCAGGGGGGTCTGAGGTCACGTCACCTTTGCAAATTGGCCCATCAGATCCTCCTATGGGCCCAGGGAAAGTTATTGTCGCTCAAGGCGGTATATATTCCGGGGCATCAGAATGTGGGAGCAGATATTCTGTCGAGACAGGGGCTGAGGCCCGGGGAGTGGAGACTTCACCCAGAAGTGGTGGAGCTCCTGTGGGAAAAGTTTGGTCGTGCTCAGGTAGACCTTTTCGCATCATCAGATTCAACCCATTGTCCCATGTGGTTCTCTCTAACGCACCCAGCTCCTCTCGGTCTGGATGCTATGGTGCAGGTGTGGCCGAGGCTGCACCTGTACGCCTTTCCCCCGATATCTTTGCTTCCGGGGGTTCTGGAGAGGGTTCGCCGAGAAGGGGCTCGTCTGCTACTAGTAGCCCCTTATTGGCCGACCCAAGTTTGGTTCTCGGACTTGGTGTCTCTTCTGGACGGCTCCCCCTTGGAGATCCCAATCAGGGTGGACCTCCTGTCCCAGGCCGGGGGCACGATATTTCACCCTCGGCCGGAGTTGTGAAAACTGTGGGCCTGGCCTCTGAGGGGGCCAGGCTCAGGGAGACCGGTCTTTCGACCGATGTTGTAGAAACCATTCTTCAATCCAGAGCTCCTTCCACGAGAAGGCTGTATGCGCTAAAATGGAAACTTTTCACCACGTGGTGTGTTGAACGTCAGTTAGATCCTGTTAACTGCCCTGTTGGTTCAGTTCTTGATTTTCTGCAAGACCGTTTCTCAGCCAGGTTATCTCCTTCCACCCTAAAGGTTTACGTGGCGGCTATATCTGCCTACCACACCCCTCTGGGGGGTACTTCTATTGGGAGAAACCCTTTAATTACTCGCTTTCTCCGTGGTACATTGAGGTTGAGACCTGCACTGCACTCTAGAGCACCGGCTTGGGACTTGGCCATTGTACTCGAGGGTCTGGCTTTAGCTCCCTTCGAGCCCATCGAGGAGGTTTCAGAAAAGTTCCTCACTCTAAAGACTTTATTTCTCCTTGCTATCTCATCTATCAAGAGAATTGGTGATTAACATGCTTTGTCGGTTGCTCCTTCATGTCTGGAATTTGCACCTGGTATGGTGAAGGCATTTCTCTACCCCAGGCCGGGTTATATTCCTAAGGTCCCACTGAATGTTGGGGCCCCAATAGTGCTGCAGGCCTTTTATCCTCCACCCTTTAATACCCCTGACCAGGTACAGCTTAACCTGTTATGTCCAGTCCGGGCTTTAGATGCCTACGTTCACAGAGCTGCCCTGTGGCGTAAATCTGAGCAACTATTTGTTTGTTTTGGGTCACTCAAGAGAGGATGCCCTGCATCTAAGCAGGTTATGAGTAAATGGATAGTCGAGGCTATTTCATTGGTTTATGAAGCGGCCGGACAGCCTTCACCTATGGCTGTGCGGGCCCATTCTACTCGGAGTATGGCCGCCTCTATGGCCTTAATTTCGGGAGTTTCCCTTCTTGACGTGTGTAATGCGGCAGGATGGTCCTCTCCGCATACATTTGTCAGGTTTTATGACCTTGACCTCTCCACTCCTGGGGCGAGGTTGCTTGCTTCTTAGTGTGCGCAGGACCTCACACAGAACGGGCATTTGTCACTATGGCGTAGTGGGTATAGGGTTCCCACCGCGTCTCAAACGCAGCTCGAGTTCCCTTGAAAGGGAACGTCTCAGGTTACGTATGTAACCCTGGTTCCCTGATAGGGAACGAGACGCTGCGTTTGCCTGCCATACTTCCTGCATGCCCTGATCGACTTGCTTCAGGTTTTTCAGAAGCTATCGCGGTCTGATTTCAGGGTTGCTTTATAGTTTCCTGGTCAATGACGTCACCTATGTCGTAGCGGGCTTCCATTGGACTGATTTTACACGTGCTTCACGACGTAATCACGCAGAGCGTTCCCACCGCATCTCAAACGCAGCGTCTCGTTCCCTATCAGGGAACCAGGGTTACATACGTAACCTGAGACGTTTTAAGTGTCTCCTTTTAACCTCTGCAATAAATTGTCAGGCTGCTCTCCAGGATCCTGGTCTGGCAGTTATGCGGTGGCGTTATCCATTTCAGACAGCCATGGGGAAGTCTCAGGGCTTTCAGACTGAGCTCATCCCATCTGGGAGTAGGTGTCTCACTGATGACTGCTGAAATGGATGCCTGATGCTGGTCCCCCTCCTCCTTAAAGCCATAGTTCACTCAAAAATATAAATTCTGTCATAATTTACTCACCCTGTGAGTTTCAAACCTGTATGACTCTTTCTTTCCTGGAACATAAGGTTTCTATGCAATTATAATAAAAAGAGGCTGAGGCTTTAAAGCTTCAAAAAGGACACAAAGGCATTATAAACTTCTTCATCTGATGTCACTATTAAATTACTTAAATTTCAGTCCTTACACAAAGCTATTAAATGGCTTCAAAAGAATTGAAATATAGCAATATGAGTTGTATGGGCAACTTTTCTGATACTTTTACAGTGCTTTTATGTCCTGTTTGATGTTTGAAAGCCTCATACAGCTTTAGAACGGCATGAGGTTGAGGTAAAGATGACACAATTTTTATTTTTGGGTGAAGTATCCCTTTAAAACACATGGAAAAGGCGGATTGTATGCGGAGCAATAGATGGACCTGCAGCCGTGTCACTCCGTCATCATCAGTGGCTCTGACAGACTGACAGAAGCTGATTTTGTCTGACTCAGCTCACGGAGAGAGGCCATCACACCGACACATTGAATCCCCCTTCAAATATGTTATTTCACAAAGGGGATTCAACTCTGATTTGTTGAGACATTAATTGAAGTGCATGGGGTGAACCTTGCACATTTCTTTGGACCAAAAATACTGTATAGGGGTGCCATCCATCTATTTTTCTTTTTTTTTTAGGGTGCATTAGTGTCAGACCTGCACACTTGGTGCTCTATATGGGACAAGACATCACAAAAGAGAAATCCACTTTTGAATGACATGGTGTCTAGTAAGTCTAAAACAGAATAGTTGTAACATTTCAAACCTAAATTTTTTTTTCCCTGTAAACTAAGCAAAATGGCAGCTGAAATTTATAGCCATTGATCACCATGTGTTTTTTGTTGGAAATATGCAGATTTGACTGTAGATGGCACAACAACATATGTGAACTTCCCAAATTTAATTAGAAATTAAAATAAATAATTAAATAATTCAACACAATGAATTTAAATTTAGTAAAATTTATTGATTGATTGATTGATTTTAGGAAGTGCATTTTAGTTTGAATGTGTCTGATGCTACACTAATCATTGCATTTATTTATTTATTTATTTATTTATTTTAGGGAGTTCATTTTAGTTTGAATGTGTCTGATGCTACACTGAAATCACTATCTTTGTTTGTTTGTTTTTTAGGAAGTTATTATTAAAAATCTAATTTTAAATGTTTCTCCCTAGAATTACAGCACTTAGAATGTCTTTTTTTCCCCATGAGAAAGTGGAACATGCACTGAAAAAAAAAATGTAAATCTCCCTCCTTTGGGACATTTGAATATTTACAATACCACTTAGATGAGATTTGTTGCAGAAAATGCATCCCTGAGCTTTGAGTGACTGAACATTGTGAGCGAGGAATTGTTTCCCAATCTGTCCCTGTGACTACATTTCTGTGATGAAGAATTAAAGCAGGAATATTGAGCCATGCACCCTGACGAAGCCTCGACCACTGCCAGTCTCTCTTGAGTGACATGTTTGAGAAAACACCAGGAGTTTGAAATTACCAGAGATGAGATGTTCTAAATTAGTGTTTCAGTCCATGGTTCACATCTCAGGTAGTAATTTCAAATCAATCAAGCCCTGGTGCTGAAGGAGAAGAAAGGCACTTTCACTACAGCATAGCTTGGATTATACCCTTTTGCTCAATCACTCTTTTACTTGCTCTCCCTCTTTCTCTCGCTCTGAAACTATACTCACCTAACAAATGATCCCAATATCTGGTAGGGAGCACTTAGGCAGCATGAATAATTACAGGTTATGGTGGGATGGTGTGACAACAGCCTGGCTCGAGTGTGCGTGGGTGCTCCCGCTCTCGGCTTGTCACATTAAGGCAGTGTGCGACTTGAGGGCTGTCAGGCAGGAACTGTAATCACATCTTTATTAATAATGAAAGACATATTCAGACGTATGCATACACATATTGTATGTATGTATATGTGTGTGTGTCTAGCCCTAACCCTAACCCTATATATATATATATGTGATAAATAATATCTAATGTTTCTCCTAGAATAACATCACTTAGAATAAATTGACATTTTTCCTGAACAAAAATAAAATAAATATTTGCCAACAGGATAAAAAAATTAAAAAAAATCACTAAAACTCAAATAACAATTCATTAAAGCTAACAAAAAAAATTTTGAATAAAATTATAGAACCACATAAGAAAATTACTAAATGTTAAACTGAAATTAAAAAAGCTATTTCAAAATATTACTAAATCCTGTAATGGTATCTGTATATATATATATATATATATATATATATATATATATATATATATATATATATATATATATATATATAAAGAAAAAAACTATTCACCAACAGGATAAAAATATACTTAATTCAACATAAATGATCTGCAATCAGAAGTCATTTTTAAGTTTCTCCAAGTTATTCATACCAAAAGTGTCCTCATCTGGCTCAATATGTATCCAAAGACATTTTTTAAAGAAAGTTGAGTAAAAGTTAAGTTAAAGATAATTAGGTCACCACTGGGTCTTCTGAGCTATGAAAGCGCAACCTCTGAGCAATAAAATGTTCCTTTGGGCAGAGCCGTTGAGTTTTGAGGTAGAAGTGAATTGTATAATGAGCATGGTGAGCTTCTCTGGTTTATCTTGGTGTAAACCAGCTGTAAGGAATGGAAAGAGGGAATTCTGTGTGATATGCTTGCATCAATTGCTTCCAGAAATAATGAACCTTTTAGGGGGCAATAATCACTGCAGATTAGCTCCAAGCTAACAGAAAATCCATTAATAATGTGTCCGTCATCATTCATAGTCGAGAGCTTTACTCTCGCTGCGCTCAGCAAGCGTCCAAGGCTCTGCATTGCTCATATATGCTTCACCTTACTCTATACTTGTAAACAAACCTCACGTAAACAAACAAACAAAGATGACACATTTTCACCTTGCGTTTAGGTTTGTGGGAATCATGAAAGGCAGATTTTTCTGAATAGATCTTTTTTTGTCTTTCAAGGATGAGCATGTACAATAACTAAAATACATTAACAACATCTGCGAATGCTGCCCACCAGCAAATGTGTGTAATGCCCTAGAAATGTGATTTTTATTCACGCATAATTGCATCATTGCATTTAAATAGCTATTAATCAGCATGACTGTCCAAAATAGTACAAGATGAATCCAGTTTTGACTGTCATTTCAAACACCTTCAGCTTGTGGGAATTATTTTTGCTTCTTTTTAACACATTTTAATGGACTGAGAAAAATCACATTAAAAAGGACACAGTTCTGTAAATAATTTGATTATGTGTCAAACATATGAACATTGCATATAGACTTAAGCCTAATTTATTCATTCAGTAGAAATTGTGATAAACACTAAACATTTGTATTGAATATACAACATATTTTAATTATGATAAATATTTGAATGCTCATTAGGTACATATCACGGTCTGAATGATCTATGGTTCCCTTTCGTGGGAACTCCTACGTCTCGTCGGAGGAATTTCCAACGAATTGGGGTCACGCTAGGGAGACCAACTGCCTTCGAGTGAACTAAAACGAGCCAATAAACATTGGCATGCAAGATTTGCATTCCGCGCGCCGCCTACCAGTGCGGGTATAAAAGCGGAAGCAAACGCACGCATCTTTGCTTTTTGCTTCGGAGCCGACCAGTTGTGTCCTCTGAGTGAATGAGTTTCAAGAAAGTGTTTTCTTCGTGCTCAACGAGTCTGCTCTTTTTCTGGATCTCTCTGTGTTGGTGTGACGGCGCTTCAGTGATCTTCGCGAGCTCCCGGCTGCCGGTTGTGATCTCACGCTATCTACATCTTTCAAAAGAGCTGTTTTCACAGCTGGTAATCGGTTGAGTGCACGCAGCGGGCTTGCAGTTTCCCCGCTGTGTTGCCGCGTTGATCCCTGTGTGCTTCAGCACAATAAGAGAGCATTTCTCTAAAAGAGTAACACGGGTGAAGATCGCGTCCTTTTCAGGATGACGTTTCATCCGTGTGTTTCTGGATGCGGTCGATATCTTCCCCCGGTTGATGGTCACGATCGCTGTCTCTCGTGCTTGGGCCTCGCGCACGCTGAGGCAGCGTTCGTGAACGAGTCATGTTCTCATTGCGGGAACATGACCGTCGCGGTGCTTAGATCGAGACTAAGATCCCTCAAACGAGGGGGAGTCCCTTTGGAGATTCCCCGATCTAGTTCTTCTTCTGGTTCATTTCAGAAAAAGGCTACTTCGGCTAATCCCATTGGTGGTCTGAGGGTCACAGTGAGGAATGTCCAGCCGGGTGAAAGACCCCCGCAGGCCCCTCACTCCTCTGCATCGCTGCCATTGGAGTCTCCAGAGGAGCGAGCTGGGCCACCTCGTGTGGTCCCAGTCGTTTCCTTCGGGGCTCCGCCAGAGGACCAGATGTCGATTGCTGCATCGGAGGGAGAGCGGTCATCTTCTGGAGATGACGACCCGACTGCTTTGCCCCCTTCGGGTGTGGCAACGTTAGCCGAGCCGGATCCGGAAATGGCCGCTATGCTTTCCCGGGCGGTCGCGAGTGTCGGGCTCGAGTGGAATCCTCCACCGCGTCCCGAACCCTCGCGGCTCGACGATTGTTATCTCGGGGCGGCTCGTGCTGGTTCTCAGCGCCCCGCCTCGGATCCTTTCTTTCCGGAGGTGCATGATGAGGTGACGAGATCGTGGTTGGCCCCTCTGGCGGCCAGACACAGGTCGACTCCCTCCTCCTCCCTCACCACTCTCGATGGCGGGGCAGTGAAGGGATACGTGGACATCCCCCCAGTGGAACGGTCAGTAGCGACGCAGCTATGTCCTAAGACCGCGTCCACCTGGCGGGGTAACCCCACGCTCCCCTCTCGCGCCTGTAGGTTCTCTTCCAGTCTGACTGGAAAGGCCTACAGTGCGTGCGGAGAAGCTGCTTCTGCCCTGCATGCCATGGCGCTTCTCCAGGTCCACCAGGCCAAAGTGCTCTCTGGCATGCAGGAGGGTGGTACCGATCCAGGGGTGCTCCAAGAGCTGCGTGCGGCGACTGACCTCGCCCTCCGGGCGACGAAGGTCACCGCACGCTCCCTGGGTCGGGCGATGTCCACGCTGGTGGTCCAGGAGCGACACCTCTGGCTCACCCTGGCCGATATGCGCGAGTCGGACAAAAGTAGGTTCCTGAACTCCCCCATATCCCAGGGTGGCCTCTTCGGCGACGCGGTGGAGAGCTATGCCCAACAGTTCTCCGCCGCCCAGAAGCAGTCAGAGGTGATTAAGAACATCATGCCTCGGAGACGGCCCGCTGCTGCCCCGTCCCCGTCGCCTGCGCCTCCGGCTGCTCGTCGCCGAGGGCGCCCTCCTGCCGCCACCTCCGCCCCTGCCCAGCCTAGGCAGCAGCCCCGTAAGCAGCAGGGTGCCGGTCGCAAGAGAGCTGCCCAGCCCGCTCAGGAGTCGTCCAAGCCCCCCGGGAAGAGGAGAGGTAAGCGACCCTGAGACGGGCGACCCAGAGGACGCAGTGGCTGCTCGCCAGGAGGGTACCTCTGTTCCTCTCCTTCCCCCGGAGGAGGGCGGGGTGGAGAATCTTTGTTTTCCTTTTCTTTCTGTTCTGCCGCTGACCACCTGTTTCAATAAAAGAGCAGTTTCTACTTCCTCTGGGTCACTCACGGCCGAGTCTGGCCGCCGAGGTCGGCCAAGTGCCTCGCCGCTCCCAGTCTTCCCCGTCCAAGAGGGCCAGAATGACAGTGTGCGCCGCCACGTTGCCTCGCCGCTCTCATTCCCCTCTCCCCAGCGCTCAGACGCCAGTGACGCCGCCACGGCCTCGTCGCTCTCGTCTCCCGCTGAGCAAGGAGGTGCGGAAATCCGGACTCTACGCCTCCGGGCCTCCCTCCTCATTTCCCCTCCTTCCCTCGCCTCAGGGCAGTCAGCAGCTGAATGCCTCCAGGCCTTCCCTGTTGCCTGCCCCCCAGTGGAAGCAGGTAGGTGTTGCTCTGCACACGCAGACGCCTCTCTCGGCCGCAGTAATGCCTCCGGAGTCTGTTCCCTGCCCTCCACCTCGCTGCCCCTCCGCGGGTACGCCGGTGGTTCGCGTGGGCTCGTTGGTACGGTCTCTCAAAGCCTGGCTAGCGCTTCCGAGGCCGTCCCGCTGGCTCATTCGTACCATTCGGCTCGGCTATGCAATTCAGTTTGCCCGCCGGCCTCCCAAGTTCAGGGGCATCCGCTTCACCAGTGTACGAAGTGTCGATGCCCCTGTTTTGAGGAAGGAGATCGACGTCCTGCTGGCGAAGGACGCGATCGAGCCGGTCCCTCCAGCCGAGATGAGGTCTGGGTTCTACAGCCCTTATTTCATCGTACCCAAGAAAGGCGGTTGGTTACGACCGATCCTGGACCTGCGAGTTTTGAATCGGGCCCTGCACAAGCTCCCGTTCAAAATGCTTACGCAGAAACGCATCTTCGAATGCATCCGTCCCCGGGATTGGTTTGCAGCGATCAACCTGAAGGACGCGTACTTTCATGTCTCGATTCTTCCTCGTCACAGACCGTTTCTACGCTTTGCGTTCGAGGGTCGGGCATACCAGTACAAGGTCCTACCCTTCGGCTTGGCCCTGTCGCCCCGTGTCTTCACGAAGGTCGTGGAGGCGGCCATTGTTCCCATGAGAGAACATGGCGTTCGCGTTCTCAACTATCTCGACGACTGGCTGATAATAGCTCACTCGCAAGATCTGTTGTGCGAACACAGGGACCTTGTGCTCCAGCACCTCAGCCGGTTGGGTCTTCAGGTCAACTGGGACAAGAGCAAACTCTGCCCCGTACAGAGGATCTCTTATCTCGGTATGGAGTTGGATTCGGTCGGCCAGACCGCGCGCCTCACCGAGGAGCGCGTCCAGTCAGTGCTCAATTGCCTCAAGTCTTTTCAAGGCAGGTCTGCGGTCCCACTGAAACAGTTTCAGAGGCTCCTGGGGCATATGGCAGCCGCAGCCGCAGTAACGCCGCTCGGCCTGCTTCATATGAGACCGCTTCAGCGCTGGCTTCACGACCGAGTCCCAAGATGGGCGTGGCAGAGCGGCACGTTCCGGGTCAACATTACCCCGCACTGTCGCCAAACCTTCACTCCTTGGTCGGAC
The DNA here is from genome assembly GCA_026230005.1 of Gila orcuttii. NCBI lineage: Eukaryota > Metazoa > Chordata > Actinopteri > Cypriniformes > Leuciscidae > Gila > Gila orcuttii. Next base: position 42,502,278 of record JAPDVR010000003.1, on the reverse strand, counting down.
CCTGCGTTTTTACGGGCCGGAGTTCCCGTAGTCCAGGTGTCCAGGCATGCTGTAGTGTTCACAGATGCCTTTTCCAACGGGTGGGGGGCCACGTACAACGGGCATGCAGTTTCAGGTCTGTGGACGGGGCCTCAACTGCATTGGCACATCAACTGCCTAGAGTTGTAAGCAGTACGTTTAGCCTTGTGCCGCCTCAAGGGGCTGCTTCTGCACAAGCATGTACTGGTCCGTACGGACAGCACTGCGACCATTGCGTACATCAACCGTCAAGGTGGTCTACGCTCCCGTCGTATGTCGCGACTCGCCCGCCATCTCCTCCTATGGAGTCAGAAGCATCTGAGGTCGCTTCGGGCCATTCACATCCCTGGTGCACTCAACCGTGTAGCCGACGAGCTCTCACGGCAGCCGCCTCTTCCGGGAGAATGGCGACTCCATCCCCAGGTGGTCCAGCGGATATGAGGAATCTTCGGAGCCGCTCAGATAGATCTGTTTGCTTCTCCGGACACGACCCATTGCCGGCTGTTTTATTCCCTGTCCGAAGGATCACTCGGCACGGATGCACTGGCACACTGCTGGCCCCGGGGCCTTCGCAAATATGCGTTTCCCCCAGTGAGCCTTCTCGCACAGACTTTGTGCAAGGTCAGGGAGGACGAGGAGCAGGTCCTGCTTGTTGCGCCATATTGGCCCAACCGGACTTGGTTCGTGGAACTCATGCTCCTCGCGACAGCCCCTCCTTGGCCCATTCCTCTGAGGAGGGATCTACTTTCTCAGAGAAGGGGCACCCTATGGCACCCGCGTCCAGACCTCTGGAATCTTCATGTCTGGTCCCTGGACGGGACGCGGAGGTTCTAGGTTGCCTACCACAGGCTGTGGTAGACACCATCACTTCCGCTAGAGCCCCCTTTACGAGGCGCCTCTATGCGTTGAAGTGGAACCTGTTCGTCGCTTGGTGTTCTTCCCACCGGGAAGACCCCCGAACTTGCCCGATCGGGGTCGTGCTTTCCTTCCTGCAAGATGGGTTGGAGAGAAGGCTGTCTCCCTCCACCCTCAAAGTGTATGTTGCCGCAATTGCCGCACATCACGATGCAGTAGAAGGTAAGTCATTAGGAAAGCACGACCTGGTCATCAGATTCCTTAGGGGTGCCAGAAGGCTAAATCCGCCTCGTAATCCGCACCCCGTACCCTCTTGGGACTTAACTCTAGTGCTCAGAGCACTTCAGAGACCTCCCTTTGAGCCTTTGCAAACAGTTGAGTTAAATATCCTGTCTAATAAGACAGCTCTCCTGGTGGCTTTGGCCTCCTTTAAGAGGGTAGGGGATCTGCAGGCTTTTTCGGTCGACGAATTGTGCCTTGAGTTTGGGCCGGGCCTTTCTCACGTTGTTCTGAGACCCCGGCTCGGATATGTGCCCAAGGTTCCTACCACTCCATTTGTAGATCAGGTAGTGAACCTGCAAGCGCTGCCCCTGGAGGAGGCAGACCCAGCCCTTGCTTTTCTCTGTCCTGTCCGCGCCCTGCGTTGTTACGTGGACAGAACGCAAAGCTTCAGGACCTCAGATCAGCTCTTCGTCTGTTACGGAGGCCAGCAGAAGGGGAAGGCTGTCTCCAAGCAGAGGTTAGCCCACTGGATAGTGGATGCTATCGTCCGGGCTTATGATTCCCAGGACGTGCCTTGCCCACCTAGGTTGAGGGCACACTCTACTAGGAGTGTTGCCTCCTCCTGCGCTTTGGCGCAAGGCGCCTCGCTGACAGACATCTGTAGAGCTGCGGGCTGGGCGACACCTAACACGTTCGCTAGATTCTATAGCCTCCGTGTTGAACCTGTTTCCTCCCGTGTACTCGCTACGACCAGTAACGCGAGGAATTAGGTTATGTCGGCTTGCTACGCCATTCCCGCCTCTTGGCCGGATACGTGCGTCTTCTTGCTCCGTTGGTGCCCCAACATACGGTTAACCTCGTGAGTTCCTCCATCACCCCTTCGGCACCAGGCGAGGCGGATCGCCCGGCGCCAGGTCTATTACCTCTCGTAGAGTTGTGTGTAGACTGGGTGTCCCCCAGTGGTCCCTTCGGCGACCCATTTTCTCCACGGTCCTGCTACCCTCCGGGCTAGCGTCGTGTCTTCCCCTCGACAGACCCTTCTGTCATCCTTGCTGAGTACGCTCCCACCCCTTGGGCTGGGACTACCTCAAGGACTGGCATGTGTTTCACTACCCCACGGGTTAGTACACATGTGTATTCCAGTGCCTCCCTTCGGGCGGGCAGGGGCTTCCGCAGCGTCCCCTCCTACAGGTTGGGCACGCTTTCCCAGTGTTATCCATATCCACTGAGAGGGTCTTGCAGAACAGCAGTGTGATTCTCCTAGCTAGCTCCCGCCAAGACGATAAGAAACTGCTCCGGCGGGTAGCTAAGCTGGGCGCTGGAAGGGGCCAGCACCATGGCGTTTTGTTAGGGATCCCAATTCGTTGGAAACTCCTCCGACGAGACGTAGGAGTTCCCACGAAAGGGAACGTCTCGGTTACGTATGTAACCCTCGTTCCCTGAGTAGGGAACGGAGACGTCTCGTCCCCTCGCAATGCGCTGCACCTTCGCGGAGGACTGGACACCGTCCGGCTCCTCAGCGAAAAGCAAAGATGCGTGCGTTTGCTTCCGCTTTTATACCCGCACTGGTAGGCGGCGCGCGGAATGCAAATCTTGCATGCCAATGTTTATTGGCTCGTTTTAGTTCACTTAGAAGGCAGTTGGTCTCCCTAGCGTGATCCCAATTCGTTGGAAAATTATTCATTATTAATATTGCATTGTATATAATGTGTGCTGGTCAATAGTCTAAAATTAAGAAACCCCTAGAAAACAGTAAATAAAAAAAATCACTAACATCGGAACGTTGTACATGTAAGATAGGCTACATAATTTATTATTCCAATATCCAAATATGATACTAAATCTCACAGGAAAAAAAATGCTTTTATTTGAGACGTGGTGTCTTTGCATTTGTACATTTTAAACAGGACACGCATTGGCTAAATAAACGTTAGCCAATACAAACATATTTATAGAAAATAGTTGACAATGAATAGACAGGAGTCCAATAATAGCAAAACGAACCACTTATTCTAAAGAGAATATCAAGTAGACAATAAGTTAGACGAATCCGACATATACTGAGGGCTGTGTTGACAGTAAAACGTCCGTCATTTAACGAATTTAAAAAACACGGATGGATCAAACAAAATGGTTTCTGACATTTTGTCAGAAAAAAAACACAACCAAGAACAAAATTTAAACTTAGCCCGTCAATTTTCATTTTACAATCATCTTCTCTCTCTCTGCGTGCGCGCGTCAGTGTTTGTGAGAGAGCTCGCGCAGCACTGATACAACGTACTTTTTAATCCATAAGTAACTAACGCGCTAGTTTTCATACAAAATAAATATGTAACATTGGTTTAGTTATTATTAACGCAATAACGTAACACATGCAGGCTACGTTTCTCAACACTGAGAATGAATAAATAAACGCCTGTTTCTCCAGACTCGCGTTTTATCAGTAATCCACAAATCACAGAACTGTCATAATCACTAAGCCATAGCGATTTAAATTGTATTCAGATTTACTGTTAAGCATTACTTAAGCATTTAATAATTTGCATGGATGAATGATGTTTTCCTCTTATCTGAGTGACCATGATGAATTACGGAGTATTTTAAGATAATACATGCGATTGCGATCACTCATGTGATCATCGAATCCAGATTTAGTTAACTCAATACAATATTTCAACTTTCCACATCCACCCCAGCCCGTTTACCTTCAGGAGTCAGAAGTACTGTGACTACTGTACTGTCCTCATTGACGAACTCAGCCAGACGGCGGAAGAGGGATCGAGCGGGATTACTTTATTGCTGTCGATTTTCATTCTCTTTTTAATGATAGGTCTTACGCATCTGTCAATCTTCCTCCCTTGCTATTTGGGGAATGAACTCAGCGCTATGATTGGTCGAACTCTTCTTCTTTTGCTCTTGCTTGATTTGAGGACTGCGCGTGCACAGAGGCGCGTCACCAGGTTTTTGCGTAGTTTAGAGTGACAAATCGTACCAGCGTACTTTGAGGTCAAAACGCGTATCCCCTACGCAAAATGCGTACATGTTGGCAGGTCTGAATGAGGGTTACATACGTAACCGAGACGTTTTCAGACCTGTAGATCATTTGCTTTGTTCCGAAAAACAGGGACTTAATTTGTGACAATGTCGCATTTTCTTCTTGGTTTGGTTCTCTTTAACAAGGCAACATTTCAAAGCATGCAAAAATGTGTTTTTACAAGTCACATGTGAGTAAAGCTGTCCTCTTATTGGTCAGAGTTTCTTCTGCGTCATCCATCAAGATGGATTGACAAGTTCGCTCTTCGGGCTTATTGTGGCTTTATCTGTAGCTGTCATGACACACACAAACACTTATACGAATGTAACCGCCATTCCCGCTCTGACGGATAAATTATATATATTTAATTATCAAGGCTTCATCAGGACAGCATTATTGCAATGCATGGATCAAAGCAACACAACATTTTAAGATGAAGAAGCGCTCTTTGGTTTTCAACTGTGATAACTAATGTGCTCACTCACAGAATCAGACACTGCTGCTTTTTATATAACAGATTTCTCGTTATTAATTATGATACCCTAAGAGGGTTAAAAAAGCTCTTATTTCAGAACTCAATAAGATTTATTTCTCTTTCATGAAATCAGATCAGTGTACTGGTGTAGACGTGGCATTGTAAATTATCAGTTGAGAATATTCCTTCTAAAAAGCTTGTCTACTCTGTCTGTTCCAAGCAATTTGGGGTTCAAGTACCGGTCAGCATGTCTCCTACACACCCCAGCACCTTCTGTGTGAACACTGAAACGGCAGGGTTTCACAAGGCAGCGTATACAAGCTGTTGTTTGTCGCATTTTAAGTCATGCATGAGTCATTGTAAATCTAATCAATGTAAAATCAATCAGTCAAGAATGGATTCACCCCCTCCTCCTTGACACATGGAAACACTGCCAACATTAGAGACAAATTTGTATGTCTAACGATGCGTGATGTTTGTATTTGTGAGTTTTGCAGTTTGCAAGCTCCCAGTCAGTGGTATGCTTTAAACGTGTCTATAATCTGGTTTAAATCCCATTCCTCCTTTTTTCTCAGCATTAAAAAGCTTGGCTTTGAAATGACATCTGTTTATTGTTTCTCGCGGTAGGGGAAGCACAGAAAAAGCTGTATTGCCGTTTACTGTGTCAAATCATCAAATCGCAGGGTTTAATTCAATGTTGGTAAAATAGCAGACAGCAAAAGATCAACCCAAGAACATAGCACTAACACTACTATTCAAAAAGTTGGGTTTGTTAAGACTGTTTTTATGATTTATAACTCTTTCCCCACCATTGAAAGGAAGTTTATGTAATTTGTGAGAAAACGCTGACGGAAATGTTCGTCTTTTTCTACCCACATTCAAGTTTTGATAAAAAAATAATGCATGAAGCTAGAATAAATGATTTTTGGTTTTTGTTTTTATTGCAGAGAGTCTGTTTTTTTTTGTCTCTTTTTTCTTTGAATATATTGCATGTTGTGATATTCATACAACAAAATATACTGGGGGCCATGAAACTTTTGTGAAAATGATCAAAAATGCTGGCGGTATCTGGCAACTTTAAAAAAAAAACGCTGGCAGGGAAAGAGTTAAGAATTCATTCCCACAATGTATTAATTTGTTCACTAGTTTAAGTAAATCGTGGCCACATTGAACTAATTAATTCAAGAATTAATTCCCACGATTAATTAATTTGTTTCTACATTTAAGTAAATCGTGGCCATGTTAAACTAATTCGTTCCCTCGTTTTGATTTAACTGAAACAAGGGAATGAATTAGTAAAATGCGGCCACAAGTTAGTAAATCGAGGAAACTAATTTGTATATCGTGCGCACAATTTACTTAAAACGAGGGAATGGATTTGTAAAATGTGCTACCTTATTAGGAAGTTGAGGGAACAAATTGTTAATTTGTGGTTACGATATATATATATATATATATATATATATATATATATATATATATATATATATATATATGTTTTTTGTTTTTTTTACCCGCATATCATGTGCATTTCACCCAATATTTGTGTGTTTATTTTGTATTTATTTGAGTATTGAGTCATGCTAATGTCAGACTTACTCAATGTGTTTTGGATGCTGGAAATCATCCAGCTTCACCACAAAATCTGTACTGGACCCGCATGGAAACTCATGCAGGTATAAGCGGGCCTTTTAAGCAGAATTAGAAAAGATCTAACAAACAGCTAGCTATTTTGAAACTCGTTGATTGCTGTGCCCAAAGACTTGAGGGAATGAGGTTAGCTAATCTGATTTAGTCCCTTTTAAACTGAAGGTCTTTTAAAAAAGTAATAAAGGTCTTCATCATTCATGAACGCATTATGAGGTCAGATTTCTAGACCTGTAGTTCATCTTACAGCTCTGCAGGCATGAGAGTTAGATTGTGGTGTCTCTTTCCGAGTATTTTTATCAGACTCGCCATGAGCGTGTAACATATAACACACTGTTTATATAGCCTATGTAATGTCTGGTGATGAGCAGACTAATAAATGCTGCTCTTAAATACGGCAGTTTAAGAATCTGTTTGAGTCCACAGGCTCATTCAGAAACAGCAGTGGGGGTTTATCCACTGGTGTCCTGTAACTCACTTTACAGCAATGATTATAACAGCCTGCAGAGACACTCTTTGCTGCACCACAGTCTATTTGCACTTCTCACGTAGAGTATAAGAAGTACTGTTGACCCAAGAATAATCTCATAATTTTAAAGCGCTTGGAAAAATTGTTTATCTCTAACCAGCAGCCACAGAATAGTATCTGCTTGGTATTCTATGAATGTACTTACCTCTGCAAAAGCTGAAATGAAACGGAAAATAGTAAAAAATAAACCCATAATTTGATACTAAAAACTTGAAATATTTATGTTTCTAAATAAGGCAACAATTATTGCCACAATAATAACACCGTATAAATCACCAATGCTAACATTCAGGTTAATTTCATTGTGCTCTATTAGAAAGCCATAAACAAAGAAAGTGGCTGAAGTTACCAGAAGTGGGTCATGATGAAGTTATTTAAGGGTCAAATTTAAAAACGAGGCTGACTGAACTCCAGTGCCAGTACTATTCCATGACACTGAATATACTGCATGTACTGAGAGAGCAGAATCACTCCCAAATAAAATATAGCTGAAGGCATATTTTGATTACCAAGTGAGATTACTGCTCGCTTCTAGCAATAATTTGTTCTCATATTTTCCTTATTATTTCAAGTATTTGACAACAAATGCACACATGGGAAATATTTCATGAATGAAACCGAGGAAAACAAATGTTGCAGAATTGTTGCAGACACTTCTAACATTTACAAGAGTAAACGCCATGACATCCTTTGTTTGTATAGTTAGTCCTGTGACTCTTGAGATGTTGTGTCTGACTTGGTTATGGGTCCTTCTCAAAAAATTAGCATATTGTGATAAAGTTAATTATTTTCCATAATGTAATGATAAAAATTAAACTTTCATATATTTTAGATTCATTGCACACCAACTGAAATATTTCAGGTCTTTTATTGTTTTAATACTGATGATTTTGGCATACAGCTCACCCAAAATCTAAAAAAATTAGCATATCATGAAAAGGTTCTCTAAACGAGCTATTAACCTAATCATCTGAATCAACTAATTAACTATAAACACCTGCAAAAGATTCCTGAGGCTTTTAAAAACTCCCAGCCTGTTTCATTACTCAAAACCGCAATCATGGGTAAGACTGCCGACCTGACTGCTGTCCAGAAGGCCATCATTGACACCCTCAAGCAAGAGGGTAAGACACAGAAAGAAATTTCTGAACAAATAGGCTGTTCCCAGAGTGCTGTATCAAGGCACCTCAGTGGGAAGTCTGTGGGAAGGAAAAAGTGTGGCAAAAAACGCTGCACAACGAGAAGAGGTAACCAGACCCTGGGGAAGATTGTGGAGAAGGACCGATTCCAGACCTTAGGGGACCTGCGGAAGCAGTGGACTGAGTCTGGAGTAGAAACATCCAGAGCCACCGTGCACAGGAGTGTGCAGGAAATGGGCTACAGTTGCCGCATTCCCCAGGTCAAGCCACTTTTTAACCAGAAACAGCGGCAGAAGCGCCTGACCTGGGCTACAGAGAAGCAGCACTGGACTGTTGCTCAGTGGTCCAAAGTACTTTTTTCTGATGAAAGCAAATTTTGCATGTCATTCGGAAATCAAGGTGCCAGAGTCTGGAGGAAGACTGGGGAGAAGGAAATGCCAAAATGCCTGAAGTCCAGTGTCAAGTACCCACAGTCAGTGATGGTCTGGGGTGCCATGTCAGCTGCTGGTGTTGGTCCACTGTGTTTTATCAATGGCAGGGTCAATGCAGCTAGCTATCAGGAGATTTTGGAGCACTTCATGCTTCCATCTGATTTCATTTTTCAGCACGACCTGGCACCTGCTCACAGTGCCAAAACCACTGGTAAATGGTTTACTGACCATGGTATTACTGTGCTCAATTGGCCTGCCAACTCTCCTGACCTGAACCCCAAAGAGAATCTGTGGGATATTGTGAAGAGAAAGTTGAGAGACGCAAGACCCAACACTCTGGATGAGCTTAAGGCCGCTATCGAAGCATCCTGGGCCTCCATAACACCTCAGCAGTGCCACAGGCTGATTGCCTCCATGCCACGCCGCATTGAAGCAGTCATTTCTGCAAAAGGATTCCCGAGCAAGTATTGAGTGCATAACTGAACATAATTATTTAAAGGTAGACTTTTTTTTGTATTAAAAACACTTCTTTTATTGGTCGGATGAAATATGCTAATTTTTTGAGATTTTGGGTTTTCATGAGTTGTATGCCAAAATCATCAGTATTAAAACAATAAAAGACCTGAAATATTTCAGTAGGTGTGCAATGAATCTAAAATATATGAAAGTTACATTTTTATGATTACATTATGGAAAATAATGAACTTTATCACAATATGCTAATTTTTTGAGAAGGACCTGTATACTGAACAAAATTATAAACGCAACACTTTTGTTTTTGCCCCCATTTTTCATGAGCTGAACTCAAAGCCCCCATTTTTCATGAGCTGAACTCAAAGATTTAAGACTTTTTCTATGTACACAAAATACATATTTCTCTCAAATATTGTTCACAAATCTGTCTAAATCTTTGTTAGTGAGAAATCCATCCACGTCACAGGTGTGGCATATCAAGATGCTGATTAGACAGCATGATTATTGCACAGGTGTGCCTTAGGCTGGCCACGATAAAAGGCCACTCTAAAATGTGCAGTTTTACTGTATTGTAGGGGTCCGGGGAAGTCCGAAAACCAGTCAGTATCTGGTGTGACCACCATTTGCCTCACACAGTGAAACACATCTCCTTCACATAGAGTTGATCAGGTTGTTGATTATGGCCTGTAGAATGTTGGTCCACTCCTCTTCAATGGCTGTGCGAAGTTGCTGGATATTGTCAGGACCTGGAACACGCATTCATATAGGCCGATCCAGCATGCTCAATGGGTGACATGTCCGATGAGTATACTTGCCATGCAAGAACTGGGATGTTTTCAGCTTCGAGGAATTGTGTACAGATCCTTGCAACATGAGGTGATGGTCATGGATGAATGGCACAACAATGGGCCTCAGGATCTCGTCACGGTATCTCTGTGCATTCAAAATGCCATCAATAAAATGCACCTGTGTTAGTTGTCCATAACATACGCCTGCCCATACCATAACCCCACCACCACCATGGGCCACTCGATCCACGCAACGCCATGCACGCTGTTTGCCACCTGCCCTGTACAGTGAAAACCGGGATTCATACATGAAGAGAACACCTCTCCAAAGTGCCAGACACCATTGAATGTGAGCATTTGCCAACTCAAGTCGGTTACGACAACGAACTGCAGTCAGGTCGAGACCCCGATAAGGACGACAAGCATGCAGATGAGCTTCCCTGCTACGGTTTCTGACAGTTTGTGCAGAAATTCTTTGGTTATGCAAACCGATTGTTGCAGCAGCTGTCCGGGTGGCTGTTCTCAGATGATCTTATAGGTGAAGATGCTGGATGTGGAGGTCCTGGGCTGGTGTGGTTACATGTGGTCTGCGGTTGTGAGACCGGTTTCTTGAATTTACTGCCAAATTCTCTGAAAAGCCTTTGGAGACGGCATGAACATTCAATTCACGGGCAACAGCTCTGGTGGACATACCTGCAGTCAGCATGCCAATTGCACGCTCCCTCAAAACTTGCGACATCTGTGGCATTATGATGTGTGATAAAACTGCACATTTTAGAGTGGCTTTTTATTGTGACCAGCCTAAGACACACCTGTGCAATAATCATGCTGTCTAATCAGCATCTTGATATGCCACACCTGTGAGGTGGATGGATTATCTCAACAAAGGATAAGTGCTCACTAATACAGATTTAGACAGATTTGTGAACAATATTTGAGATAAATAGGCCTTTTGTGTACATAGAAAAAGTCTTAGATCTTTGAGTTCAGCTCATGAAAAATGGGGGCAAAAAAAAGTGTTGCGTTTATAATTTTGTTCAGTTTATATAATGTATATGCAAGACTAAGACATTCTTCTCTGCTCCTTAAACATTAAACATTATTCTGTATATATTATATATTCTTGACTAAATAAAACACAGTTCTTATTCAAAGAACCAGTTCTTTATTTATCTTTGCATTGCAAACCTGCAGAGATGGTCCAAAATGTGTGCAACACTTCATTCACAATTGAAATGGTTGGAGTTATCAGGTTTCATTGACAGTTTGATAATATAGGCCTATGCGGTTTTGAAGTTATGAGGTTTAGCCACAAGCTCTTTTTAATACCTCATTGGTTAGACATTTGCAAAACAGATGGATGTAAAGGGTGACCAATACTAATTGTTTTTATTTTTGAAAGACAAAATATGGATATACTAGGTTTCCGCCAGACAGCAACGATATATATATATATATATAATTATTTATATATATATATATATATATAAATAAAAGTACACAAATAAATTATGGACATTTTTAGAAACATTCCAGATCAATAAATACATATTTACAAGGGGGAAAAAACATATTGGAACAATATTTCAGTTTTCAATTTGGGTTGAAGGCTTAGCAATGTTAGTGGTTTTGTTGAATCTCTCTCTCTTTCTCTATCTCTCTTTGGCCCCTGTTTACATGTGCGATGTGATAATGGCAAAGTTACTTGAAAGCGTAATTTTTCATCCTCCTGCCTGCTGCCTAAATTAAGCTTTTTCAAGGTTGGATGTGCAGCTGGGGATCGAAGGACAGGATCTTCCATCAGCGTCTGGAGATCTGCGCCTGCAGGATCTTGTTTCTGGTTAGAGAATATTCAGTGCTACCGAAACCCTTCCTCATTCGACACCCCACCCCCCCAAACCTTAGCCCACGACTGTCCCACAATCCACAAGGGCGGCTCACATTCTCTAATCAATGATTCACAGTGACTTCAAAGGGCCGCTAAATGCTGAAATTTATGATTTGGCTGGTGTTGATCGATGTATTTAATATTAATTGTGAAATGCTATGCGTACAAGGTTTGGAGCTTTGAGCATATTTTTCTGCTGTTCACTCCTTTTCTCTTCTTCAGTAGAAATAGGTTAGTTTAGCTGCATTCAAATATATAACATTTATAGCACTCAGAGGTGGGCACAAATACATCAAAAACTATTTTGTTACAAAATACAAATACTGGCTCATGAAATGTAACAAAATAAAATACAAAATACTGATGTGAAAAATGTATTTAAATAAAATACAAGTAATCAGTATTTTGAAAATACAAAAATACTCCCACAATTAAGTCTTTTTTTTATTACTGAAAGGTCAATAACACAAATAGTAGCAATAACACAAATATGATAAATGTGTAAATTCAAAATGGCGAAGTAGCAAAATAAAGGCCTAACTGTTGATTATTAACTGGGGTGATATTAAATCATGAATATCAAAACAAAATCTCGACTCGGACTTGCTTTCTCAAAGACTCGGTCTTGACTCGGACTCGACTGTATTTGAAAACCAACGGACTCGGTCTCGACTCAGACTCAACCCTTCAAAGACTCGGTCTTGACTCGGACTCCGCATAGGCGGTCTCGTCCCCATCACTATTGGTTGGAACACTGTTTATTTAGGTTTTGGTGGTTGGTGAAACTCATTGTTTTTGTGTGCAGATCTCAGAGCCTAGGCTGCCTACAGAGACGCGTTTTTTGGACGGCATGCTTATGGGGCGGGCAGCTAGCGGATCGCTAGGAAAAATTAGATGAATGTGATGATTTATGTTTCGGCCTTTTTTGGGCCTGAAATACCACCTTTAATGCCGTTTTTAAGAGGAGCAGCGCCACTTCTTCTCCTGTGTTCAAAACTCATTTACTTCTTGGAGGGAGCCCGGTCTACAGGGTATCACGTGATTTTCGTGCATCTAACCTGGACATTGCCATTGCCAACATCAGACGGCAAAATCATTAACTATGGTGATTTTTCTTAAGTATTTAAGTATTTGAAATACTCTAAATACACTCCCTCAAAATATTTTGTTACAAACTACATTTTATTTTTTTCACACCTGCAAAATACAAATTACAAAATACACTAAAGTAATTAAATATGTATTTAAAATACATTTAATTGAAATACTGCCCATGTCTGATAGCACTGAACATCATTGATTGATTGATTGATTGATTGTTTTTTTTATTTTGTATTATTGTTTTTTATGTCTGAATGTGATCGGACACTTTTACTCGGACAGTCTTAAATGTTGTGTGAATGTCTACAAACAGCTACTCCAAGAAGAGAGCAATCTTTTAGATTATCGAGACGACAGAAACCCTAGAGACAAGGATTTAATACCCAGGTTTTAAGTAATCCATAAACGTTGACACATCCCATTTAAGATCTTCCTTTCAGCCATGCAGATTACACAAGTTAATCTGTATATCTGTAAAACATTATCCTGCGTTCGCTATGTGCGATTCTCCACCTCTGATGAAGAGATTACAGATATGTACAGTGGTTTATTGGAAGTGCTTAAACAAGCTATTCATTGCCCCAAGGTTTTCTGAGAGCTGTGCCGAAATCCATTCTAGAATTACCCATATATCGAGACCCATCTCTCGAATCGCAAGCCTGCGAGGTGCTCAATGACTTGGGACAGTCATTTCACAGTTGGCATGCTCTATGTCGCTCCCTCTGAAGATAAAGGATGATTTTTCTCGGTTATTGAGCCAACACAGCATGCTGCTAGGAGATATTTTGCAGGAATTTGACAGGAGTGTACACGGCTTGAAACCATCGAGCAACAGCGGTGCAACATTGCACATAACAGGGTTGCATATGACGTAGTGGAATTGAATTGTACATCTCGTGCTTTGATCCATAGCATCATCAAATATACAGGAAAACCAAAACTAAAAAGAGGGCTGAAGCAGTATTAGTCTAGCTTAGAGTTTAGTTCCAGTATGGAACAAGGGTTAAAATGGAGAAGCTGTCCAGTCATTAATGATTGCTGGAAAACATTGTAATCAAATCCGTTGCCATGTGTTTTATGTCAATAAGAGCTTTTGGCAGGATCTTTGTTTAGTTTTTACAGTCATTTCATATGGAAATGCTGCGTCATCCAAAGCTCTATATGCCAGTGTGCTCTATATATTATGTAGGTAGAGATAAATGATGGACATTTGGCGACAGGAAATAAACAGACGTTCCTCTCCATATGCTGCGGCAGACCACATGAAATATGTGTTGCTTGAAAATCCATTGCGTTCCTTTAACACTTACGTAAGAGTCTGCTAAACAACTGCTACAGCTTTAATTACCCAGAAATCCCTCACGATTGCACCTGCAACTCTTGAGGAGAAGAGATTTCATCGCAAATATATCATCAGGTAACAGAAACCCTGCTTTTGGAGTCTTTTTTTAAGCAGGTTTTTTTATTTTTATTTGTGGCAGTAAAAGCACAATGTGAATTACCAAATGTTCCAGTAATAGTTCAGCTTAGCCTTTAATGGAGCAGCTTAGTCCTTTCAGTACGTGATTATAACGTTCTTAGCAGGCTCTTTCCATGAAGCCAGATGTTCACGAATAAACGCCACTGTCTGAACATGTCTCCATTAAAGCTAATGCGGTTCTAGTTTGGCTTTTAGTGAACCATATAATAAAGGTTCATCTAAACCTGCTCTGCTGTTAAAATGCTACTTTTTTTGAGAAAAGGTCAAAACTCACTCCTCACTTATGCAAAGAAAAAAAGAAGTGTGCTTAATTATCGAATGCGTACTTGTACTTCCGATCTTAATAAGAAAAACTGTACTTGCAGAAAATATAAATATTAATCAAATAAAAACGGCCAATTGAGTGTGTTAAAAGAGCATAAAGAACACCCTTAAGTACAAATAAAAAAAAATTTGCATGTTATAATAGTGTAAGAATTAGTACATTTTAAATCAATGTTTTCATATTCTTTTGTTGAGCTTTTAAAGAAGTACACTAAGTTTAGTGTGTTGATTAATATATAAGCACCTTGCAATTTTAACGGTAGTGTGTTATTTGATATTACATTTAAAGTTAATATATTTAAGTGTACTAAATTGAAAATCCATCATTACAAATGTGTAATTATTACAAGTCTCAATAGAAATTACATTAAAGTATATTTTAGTTTTTGTTTTTATGTATCCATGTGACTGTCTTGGTTAAACTATACAGTGAAGATGTGCTCTTGAAGCTGTCTCCAGTACACACAAGATAAAAAGAAATGGTGACATTTAAAAGTTGAATGAAAACACTGCATGCACATTAGCTGTAAGCATTGGTGCTTTTGCTCCATTTTCAACGCTTTAAAATTATTTCCTTCAAAGTATATCAAAGGTCAACGCATTGAGTATCAGAGCCTGGAAAAAGTATGCAGCGCTTTGTTGGATTAGTGAAGTCCAAGAACATTTTTCTGTCTTAGTTCTGTTCTCTTGTGTCACTCTTGTCGGTTGGTGTAAGGATTATATTAACACTTCACTCTACTCTTGTGATTTAGAATATAGAAGGCTGTCTTTGAGTTATTTGTAGCTTTATTTAGCAGCTAACTTTAAGTAAAAGTGTGCTTTGCCCATTTTTGGTTGGCCCTCAATCTGAAAGCAAATTTGTACCTTTGCCTTTACCTTTGTCAGTCAGTACCACATACCAGTTTAAGTCTTCTAAAACAATTAAATAAATAAAAAAGTATCTGTCCCAGTGTTAAAAATACACACTGTAGTAATTAAATATTTTCTTAAATGCAAAAACAATACATTAAATAACTAAAAAATATTTCTCCACATTTCAAAGAGCTCAATCATTCCTGTGAACAGCTTCTCGTTCAGGAGGCTGCTGCCAGCAAGAGCCTTTCACACAGATAGAGAAATAAATTGAAACTTAGATATACCTATTTAAAGGATTTAGCTAAACTGGCTCAAGAAAAAGAGAGAGTGAGAAAGGGGAGAGAGGAAGGGGGGTATTTTAATTTAAATATGGTCAGGAGTTCACTTTCATGCTGCACATCACACTATCACCAAAGAGCAGACGATACAGAAAACTTTGATATTATTTCAATAATGACTGCTACAATGATATCTGAATGGCTCACCCATTGTGCATTGTTAGTGAATATATGAATTCACTGCGCTTCGATTTTCTCAAAGGCTAGTTATTCCCAGTCTAGTGAGTCCGAGCAGGGAAATTGAGAAAATACATCACGTTTGACTGTATCAAGAGAGAAATGTTCCGTAGTATGTGATGTTAGAGCAGTGAAGTGTCATTCGTGGAATGAGCGGAGCCGTAGCTGCTCCCAGATGCTGCTTTGCACAAAGCTATTATAAGTAAGTGCACTGGACAAATGGGGTCCTGTGATGCTGACTCAAGCAAATATCAGACTCAATGGAGTGCCTGCAGACTAACAGCACTCTAAAAGTACTGTTGTGCTTCGGAGGACTTCAGCACATCAGGCAAACAACGACATAAGACAGTCTACTTAGGTCTTATTTTGCTCGTAGAGGCAGACTGCGTCCTCCTTTTTTATTTATGAGCTTTTTGCCTTTTACAAAAAATACAGTATAGACAGAGTGAAGGAATTTTTGGGGAAGAGAGAAGGGGAAAGGAAAGCAGGTCAAGCTTGAACCTGTGCCTCAGTGAGAGCTCCAGTGTGTCGCAAGCACGTGGATTACTGCTACGCCACAGACTTTCTTTCTTTACTGTTTTTGTCGTTTTAAAGCATGCATTTAATGTGAAGAACTACTTTAAAAATGAACACAATCAAAATTATGCTAAAGAAAATTACAAAAAAAAAAACTGTCAATTAAAAATACATGACTGTACAACATTTATTTGATCAAAAATATAGTAAAAACAATAATATTGTGAAATATTTTTAACATGTAAAATAACAGATTTATACAGTATTTTATTATATTTTAAAATGTAATTTATTCCTGTGATCAAAGCTGCATTTTCAGCATCATTACCCCAGTCTTCAGAGTCACACGATCCTTCAGAAATCATTCTAAAATGCTGATATGCCAATAAACATTTCATATTATTATCAATGTTGAAAACACTTAATATGTCTGTGGAAACTGTAATACTTTTTTTCCCAGGGTTTTTTGATGAATAGAAAGTTCAAAATAACAGCATTTATTTGAAAACTTTTGTAACATTATAAAAGTTGTTACTGTCACTTTTGATCAATATAATACATCCTTGCTGAACAACAGAATTTTACAAATGGTACAAAATTTTGAATGGTAGTGCAATAAAAAAATCCAATAAAATGTAAATTAAATGGGCAAAAAATCTGCAAAATTTTGCAACTGCAAGAAGAAAAAAAAACAGCCTCTTGGCAGATGTTTCTAAAAAATCAATTGGAAAACTTAATAAAAGCAAGAACATATTCTGTGTGAAATATTCTGTGTGTCTACCTCTCACATACCCAGTTGCAAAATGAACTGAATTTGGGAACTTTTTCCTCAGCAAATGCTGATATATGAGATACATTGTCATAATTTCGATGAATTAATTGGCATGTCATGCAATTAATTTGATTAAAATCTTTAATCAATTGGCAGCTCTAATTGTTAAATATGTCTCCTACACATTGGATCATGATGTATTACTTGTATGGACAAGTGAAAAAATGACATGGTTGATTCATGGTGCATTTCTTCTCTGATGTCAGTCTGTTATCATGGATGGGAGCCGTATGGAAAAGCCTGATTTTAATGTGTGGGTCTACACGGTTATCATATCACTAATAGACGCATAACTCCTGTCACTCATGCAGAGTAGAAAAGCTGTGGTGTTATCATTCACGGGCAGCAGTGCAATCTCTCTCAGTACCTGGATGAGTGCTCATCGCTGGTTCTTTTTGCCAATAAAATCTATCACATCCAATCCGTCATATTAATCAGTTCTGCTTAACTGAACCAAATCAGCTAGATTTTCTGGATATAAATTATAGCCTTTGCCTCTATTGTACCCAGGTGTGACTTCTACCTCGATTTTATTTTATTCATTTTTTTCAGATGGCAATAATCTTTCAATTGCATCTTGGTAAAATATTAAATGAGTGATCAGTGCACTTGTGTATTCTCCAGTCCTCTATAACAGGGAGCCAAATATTGCATCTACTTGTTTTTGTAATTGCCTCACCAATCATAAGATATTTGTGGCTATTGTGAGGAAATTGTATGCGTGTATCCCGAAGCGCTCTTCTCACCCCATCAAAAGGAACGTAAACAAACATAAGTTCTGAAAGAACCTGCATGCATATTCCAGTGAATGGCAGGTTTCTAGAGCGATCCATGCCTTGTGAGTGATGAAAAGGGAAAACAAAATTTGCTGCTTCTCTCCCCTCAGGAACGAATTCATAAATATAGCCTGACGCTCGGAGGTGTGGCTCCTTCCTCTGCAATTTCTCGTTAAAATTATGTTGCGAGGGAAAAACAAGCTCATTTACAGGGTGATATACAGGCTGGTTTCATGGAGCAATTATCAGCTTTATGGTGATATTCCAAAGATCCATAAAGCTTCTCCTCTGGTTCATTTCATCACGCTCAGCATGTCCGAGAGGCTCATAAACATAGCTTTAGATCTAAGTGCAGCAGGCTGGCAGGACGGGTAGCGATGCACTGCCTAGCTGTTGGACGAAGAATGGCCTTGGGGATCGCAGGAGGAGAGAACAGAAAAGGCTTTTTGATCAAGACCGGCTGTCAGTTCTCTCCTAAACGGTTTCATTGAAGTGAACAGTTCTCAGGGAAGCGGAAGGGGCTTTAGTTGTAGCGGGGAGAACGTGTTGTTGTCTTAATTACTCGCACCTCTCTCCATGTAACTTATAAACTGACTGTTCTACAGCTCTCTTAGCACAAGATCAGTCAGGAGGGTGAGAGCGCAAAGGAAACAGAGGCACAACTGACTGGGGAACTGTCGAAGGTGCTTCATCCTGTCAAGTCTCTTGGCGTTGTTCTGAGAAAGCCTTTCTATTCACCCCATAAGAGAAGAAAAACAATTCCCTGTGTGTTTTGGCCCTCTTCATATCATACCAAAAGTCTAGATGTGTTTGAGCGCTTGAAGTTCAGCTGCATTGGCTTTCGCGGTTGTCTGGTAAATGTTCGTGATTTCAGCGCACTTTATGTTCACCCTGGTCTCATTGTTTATACATATGTATTTGTAACATTTACAGGTACAGAAACATACTTTTTTTTTTTTTTTTTTTACTTTGGTTAGATGCTGAAATGTACAATATGGACACACTGACAGCTTCTAAAACGTAAGAAGTTTTCCGACTACAAATATTTATGATTCCTTTATATCATAAATGTATTTATATTGTTGAATTTGTACCATTTATTTTAGATCTCTTAAGCCTACCTCAAAACCTAAACAACAAACCTTCTCAACAATATAATAATTAATCTGTTAATTATGCCATTATAAAGACATTTTTGAGTCTCTAGTCTCTCTCCTATCACTAAATATAACCCTAAAATTTCTTTAAAATATAAAATACAAAAAAAATGTAATAACCCTAAACCCAAATGCAAAAACAAAAATGTATTGCATAAATGGCAAAAAAAGTTTTAATTAAAATATGAAATACTATTTGTGAACATTTGTACGTCTGTAAAGTTGTTCATACTTATGTGTTAGATTTTAGATGCTGGCAATACTTGCATATAAATATATATATATATATATATATATATATATATATATATATATATATATATATATATATAATGTGGTAGAACCATGATTTAGATGCATTTGAACATATGTGCAATGATTCTGGCAATGATAATGTTGTTCCAAACCTGTATGACTTTCTTTTCCACTGCGGAACACAAAAGAAGATTTTTTTTTGGTTTTTGTTGTTTATACAATGAATGTCAGCTGGGTTCAAAACAACATTAACAACAAAACACATTTTTCAGTATATATATTTTTGTTTTCCACAGAAGAAAAATGAGGGTGAGTAAATGAGGACATCATTTTCAGTTTTGGGTGAACTAACCCTTCAAAGTTGAAGTGTATAATATTTCAGTGTTAAAATACTTCATGCAATCTCAGACTAATATGAAGAGATGACTATAAATAAACCATTCGTTGGTTGATTCCACCAAAAGTGTAAACCCTGTGTCTTTTTGATGCTATCAAAACATTGCTCTGTTTGTTTGAGCATCCTGACATGGCAACACTGGTTCAACCAATGGCATGAGTTTGAAGCAGAGCTATCTGTTTGATTTACAAGTAGTAGATCGGAGAAATTTGTCAATTGAAACAGAAATGACACATTTTACCTTCATCGCTTGATTGACTCGCATATATATCTTGAAGAAATGCTATATGCTGATATTGCTTGAAGCCTTAATTACAACAAAGTTTTATGTCACGGAGTTTTTCATCATTGTACTCATTGAGTTATTTATGGAAAAGTCTTGCTCTTGTTATTGATTTCTTCTTGAATCTCTGCCACGAGCCCCTCCCTCCTCTTGAAACAAACAGGCAATTCTGCCATTACATTCCCTTGATAAACAACTGAGGTAGAGCTGTTGTGGGAAACATTGTGTGTGAAAATTTTCAGAGTTATAAAAGGACGCAAACAATGTAAGGTTATCTCACTGTGAGGAGCAACTAATGCTGCTGGGAATGTCCTTTTTGTATGAAACACCTAATATAATATCATAGACCCAGTAAATGGGGTATTTAAAAAAAGTTAGCTATAGATATTAGTAATTGGTGATTGAAATTATAATTTAGATATATTTCATTAAAATTGTTTATGGAACATTGTAGAAGATGGTACAGTCATGGTCAGAAGAGGTGTCCTCTTCAGCTCAACCCACAGAGAGTTGTTGTGAAGTACGGCGGTCCTGTCTCAGTCAACTGCAGCACTTCTGTCCCGCATACAGGAATGGGATGGGAAGCCAGTGAGGGAGGAGTGCCCATGAGCAAAGACAGTCTGATCACATGGAGAGTGTCAGAACTGAGAGAATGGGACATAAAGCCAGAATGCTACATAAACCTTAAGGAACAGTGTATAGTGATTCTCCCAGTGACTATTTACAGTGAGTTTCTCTGCTATTGATGTTTTCATATTTTCATTCTCAGAAATATCTACTATACATTCATGACTGCAGATATCAGTGTGTAAATCTTCCTCCACAGAGACTCCAGACAGTGTGTCCATCAGCACTGTGAATCACAACGGACCAATGATGGAGAGAAACCAGTATGAGCTCCAGTGTGACGTGTGCACCCCTGGTAAATATGATCAAAACTGTCTGTAAAAAATAAATCTGCATCGTTTATCCTTTTGGTCTTTCATTAAAAAAATTTGCATTGAAGTAAATGAATTGAAGTAAATGAATTGAAAGTGGGGGGGGGGGGGGGGGGTTCACATTATGAAATAAATGTTTTTCTCCAAAACACGTCGGCCACAAATATTGGCACCCTTTTATTAAATACTTTTTGCAACCTCCTTTAGACAAGATAACAGCTCTGAGTCTTCTCCTATAATACCTGATGAGTTTGGAGAACACCTGACCAGAGATCAGAGACCATTCCTCCATACAGAATCTCTCCAGATCCTTCAGATTCCCAGATCCATGTTGGTGATTCTTATCTTTAGTTCACTCCACTCATCAGGTCAGGGACTGGGACGGTCATGGCAGAAGCTTCATTTTGTGCTCCGTAACACATTTTTGTGTTGATTTTGATGTTTGTTTTGGATTGTTGTCCTGATGGAAGATCCAACCACGGCCCATTATAAGATGTCTATATAAGATTATAAGATTGATTTTTTATCTGTTGATATTTGATAGAATCCATGATGCCATGTATCTGAACAAGAAGTCCAGGACCTCCAGCAGAAAAATATGCCCACAACATTAGATCCAGCGGTATATTAAATTGTACACATGGGGTACTCTTTATCCTTGTGTGCACCAAACCCATCTAGCGTGTTCACTGCCAAAAAGCTCTTTTTTTAGTTTCATCTGACCACAGAACCCTGTGCCGTTTGAAGTTCCAGTCGTGTCTGACAACTGAATTTGTTTTGTTTTTTTAGTTTGTTTTTGGATGAGCGAGAAAGATTTTTCTTGAAACCCTCCCAAACAACATGAGGTGATGTAGGTTTTTTTGTAGTTTTTTTTTTTTTTTGTTTGGCTTTCTGACCCCCAAGACTCAACTAATCTCTGCAATTCTCCATCTGTGATCCTTGAAGAGTTGTTGGCCACTCAAACTCTCCTCCTCACTGTGCATTAAGGCAATATAGACACACGTCCTCTTCCTGGCAGATTCATAACATCTTTAGTTGATTGGAACTTCTTAATTATTGCCCTGATGGTCAAAATGGGGATTTTCAATTCTTTAGCTATTTTCTTACAGCCACGTTCTATTTTGTGATGGTCAACAATCTTTTAATGCACATCAGAACTATATTCTTTGGTTTTACTCATTGTGATGAATGATTAGATTTGGCATTTGTGTTTCCTCATATTTAAACTCCTGTGAAACAAGAAGTCATGGCTGGACAATGTCATGTTCCTAGTCACCCTGGTGTGCTAAAAAAGGTAAATATTAATGGGAATATACTTCAGACATATTTTACTCGTAAAAAAATTCTAGGGGTGCCAATAATTGTAGCCAACGTGTTTTGGAGAAAAAACATTTATTTAATAACGTGATTCCCCCCCCCCCCCCCACTTTCAATTATTTTACTTCAATGAAAGGTTAGAATTTTGCAATTTTTTTATGAAAGCTCAAAAGGATAAACAATGCAGATTTATTTTTTACAGCCAGTTTTCATCATATTTACCAGGGGTGCCATTAATTCTCACCATGACTATATATGACTATTGTAGAGGAATACTATAATTAATTTCTACCAAATTAAAATTAATTATGATGTTAATTCATTTTGATTTTAATTTTTAGTTAATTTTCAAAAGTGGGACGCTACAAAAGTTGTATTGCATTGCAAATTATTCCTGTTATTGCAATCCAAACTTTAATTTAGCATCTATTTACATACCAACAGCTATTCAGAATTCAGCGACTAACATTTGCATTAAATAAACTTCAAATTTAACACAAATAAATAAATAAATGTATAATAAAAGTGAACAATATGGCCATTAGAAATTCTAACCCTAAAGGTGAGTTGTCTTTTTTTCTTTCTTTCATATCTGCCTTGGAGACAGAGAAGTGGCTTAGAAGATGCATTTGGAGATAAACCTGAGAAATAATACCTCAGGATCATGCATTATCTTTCTCAGTCTTGTAGATCACAGCAAGTGCCAATTAGAATGCTTTTAACTTCAAAGCACAAAGAGGCAATATAGTTTTGCGCTCTGAAAGAAACATTCCCGTAAAAATGATATTCATTAGACTGCTAGTTCTTATTCTTAAGTGTGCTCACCTGCCATTCGCAGAATGCCTGTTAAATGTAAAAAGAAAAAGAAAAACATGCACAACTTGAATTTCACAATCATCTAAGCATCGTGCATTTTTTTCTTTTGTTTTGTTTATTAAGCAGAAAAAATCCCTCCACATCAAATGATCCACGAAGCTAAGGGAAGGAATTTGTCTTGTTTAAGTCTAGTTGTCCTAAGCATGTTTATTCAAGCGTTATGCAAGCACGACAAGGCCTATAGACAAATAGCTCCGGTATATTATGCGATTTGCCTGAGTAGGTAAACAGCAGATGGCGAGGGAAGCCTTTTCAGCCCCTCGCGCTGTATTTACCTGCCCACCCGAATGACCCGTGTCATGCTGCAACTCCTCATGCAGGCATAAGCAATTGTTAACCATTTGTATCAGTTTTTCACCGTTCCAGCTGAGCGCGAGGCCAGCCGAGTCATCCGCGGAGCGTAGGAAAATTAGCTTGTTTATCAGCATTCTGTTTTCTTTTCCACCTCTCCCTCCCTCTGACATTTTAAATGTAGACCATCCATGACTGATTCACTCACAATCAAAATGAGTTCGACCTCAATCACAAATGAAGGTATCGCGCCTCCATAATCTCCATATTTTTGCAATTACACATATAATGAGTTGCATCGAGCTTGATGAGGACAATGGCCGGTTATGTGCTCGTCTTAAATGAAGAAGGTTACCTTGAGCATCAGTCATCTGTCCTGTTGACGGAACGCTTCTTCTGGAGAAGCATGACGTGTTGTTATTAAACATCGAGGTCTGCCTGTACTTTAGATGCGATTTACATAGGTGAATCCAAGGTGATTCATTATGGGTTTTTCCCCGTTTTGGTTGCTCTCAGCAAGTTTTCTTATTTGATTCAACTTCCGAGCAAACAAACCCCCGTCCTGGGCATCTCGTATATGCTTTATCGTGGACTTTAAATAGCCAGCTCCTGAAGACCTTGAGAGGGCAAAAAATCTTTAGTCATTCATTACCGCACTGAGGAAGTGTAGAACATTGATGGAATGTAATGAAAACTAATACTCTTTCTAGTCACTGTGCTATCTACAGATGTGTTTTATATCCCATTACTGCTCTAGAAGTGGCCACAGCTCTATAGCATGTTGAGAAAAGCATAATCCATTGGGAAATTACCCATCAGAAGTGCAATACTGTTACAGAAATGAAATTACAGCGGCACTTGTGAGCGAGTGTGTGCATGCGTGTGCTGAGGGGCATGGAGGATATATGTACTCTATTTGATGTGTTCCACAAGGAGAATTCGAATGCGGTCTGGAGAGATGCTCATTTAAAATGTGTCCAACATGCAATGATTGATTGGCTCATGCTATCAGCATATTTTTCGAGAGCGGCAGCTGTCACATCAGAAGACATTCATATAGATTGAAATTTGATCAGCAATATTCACTCAAAAAAATCATTACCCTTACTTAATTTAATTAATTTATTTATTTCATTAAAATCGAAATCAGTTTAGTTGGGTCAACAAACAACTTAACTTACATTTGTCAAACTAATCCCCAGTTTCACCAACAAGACTTAAGTTAGTCCCAGACTAAAATGCATGTTTAACCTTATTTAACTGAAAGCAACTTGCACTGACATATCTTAAAATATGTCACTGCCATTGTTTTGTCTAAAGGTGAACACCAGTAATGTTTTTTTTTTTCCTATAGGGCAATTTTATAAAAGCTACTTAAATGTCCTAATTAAATTAAGGGCCTATTTCCGGAACATACACACATACACACATACATACATACATACATACATGGATGGATGGAGTGCCACAGAGCCAAAGTCTTACTATTTTTGGCCAAAATCAACCTACAAATCCTGATTACAAAAGTAGTTGTTTCTGCATATTGAACTGGGATAGGAGAAAGTATTTTAACTTTAAAAAATGCACACTTCAGCTTTGAAGAAATCACACACATAACATTGTCATTTGTAGATAACATTTCACCTGTGAACTGAGGTACACTTCAATATAATAGGATTTGATGGACAATGCTTACATATCTGCATCCATATAATAAATGGCAAACTTATTATTCATTTCACTAGAAGTATTTGTCATTGCACAAAAGTGAGTGCTGTTGTTCAATGTAAAGTTACAAAAAGCTTTTAATATTTGTTTGATTTGTCTGTATAGTTTTGAGAAAGTGTGTGCAACAAGGTGTTTAAGTTGTGATTTTTTTTTTTTTTTTTTTTTTTTTGGTTTATGGCAGGTTTAACAAAGACTCAGATTTCTTTATTTATTTTCCGCTCCATTAAAGCTGGAAAGGTCAAACACAACGAGAAGGCAAACATTTCAATAGTTCCATAATAAAGAGTGCCAAACATTTTGACAGGCTTCAGCTAAACCTGCTTTTAACCGCTGTGCCCTAAAGGAAGACCCTCAGCCTGGAATGCTGTAATGTAGCCGAAATCATTCAACAAAAGTTTATATTTGGCTTTTGGTGGTTGGGTCTATACAGCCACAGACAGGATTATATTACCACCAACTGTGTATTTAAAACCATACATTTATTTTGTGTCTCTTCAAAAGCTTTTGCATTTTTACCACTTATCTTTCCCCAAAGCTGGTAACATTGAGCCCACGGTTCAAGGAAGTGACACTACCAACTTTACAGTGTCAAAATAATATAACATTTCCTAAAACAAGCTACTTTTTCTATAATTTTGTAATTTTGTATTCATTTAATTGTATTTAAGTCTATGTCTTTTATATGGAAAAATATTTAACAAATATAGTAATTTTTTTTATAAATGTCTGTTAAAGCTTAATGCTATCACTCTAATCTCGATTCAAAAACCCTCATTATTTTTAAACCAGTGAAATACTGTTCAATTATAAATTATCTAATTAAATTATAAATTATATTATCTGATAGTTAAATCTTATTAATAGCTTGTCCTTAAACAGCTTCAATGAAGTTAGCTTGTAGAAGTTAGGCTTACTTTATCAAGGCTGTGGTTGACAAGCTACAGTTTTATAATTGTTTCTCCAACATTGCCATTACATTATAATATGTTATTCTATTCGGTTAGCAGTCATTCTGTGAAATATGTATTTATCTTTTTACTAGGCTATTGAATAAAATCATCTTCTTTTGGTGAATATACATAGAATATGACATAAATATGATATTATGAATTTAGAATTTTGGTTCTGGATGCAATGATGTGCCTCATATTGTCTCAATTACGTAGAACTGAAGGCAAATTAATTATGTAGTCATAAATTTAGGTCAAATTCTTGTTGTGAGATTTAATGAGGGATCATACTGACTAGATCAGAATAGATCATAGAGCTTGCTAAATATTCATTTGTTTTGCACTCCTGAGGCACGTATCGCATATCACATCATACAATATAAACTAAAAAGAGAGATACATATTTATTTAATTTCCTTCACTTATGAATGACTCTTTCCTACTGCACTGATTCATCTCCCAGTTTGATCTTGATGATAAAAAGTTGAACACAATACTTCACACAGTGACAGACAGCTGACTGTAATCACTCAAAGCACAAACATCTCTTCTGACAGAAAGTGTCATAATTAATGTTTTCTTTCCAGTGAGGAATTTGAACATTTCATCAGAGCAAGAAGAGGAGAAAGGTCATTGGATGCCTTTTTTTAAAGGGTAACTAAACCCCTGGTCAGAGCCTGACTCCACCCACTGGTGGCAATATTTGAAAAATGCTGGAAAAGTGGGCAGAGCCCAGCGGAGGGGGGGGCGTGCACCTGAGACGCATCTCTCTGTAGGCAAGGGCGTGGTTAACTGGTACCGTCTGACGTCAGAGGGTACCACAACTTCCAATAGGAAAATTGAACTGCAGTAGCCACTGTTCAACCTGAAGAGGGCAGCACTCAGACGTTTTTACACCATATATTGTAGAATTAAAACAGAGAATTTCTAATAGAAGAGAATTGGCACTGTCTGATTACTTCCTGTTTCTAGACTGGCTGCAGTAACACGTCTCTGTCCATGCGGAGGCGCTCGCAGGCGAGTGCAGAATGAATGGGAGTCTATGGGGTTTCACCCCCAGATATCCACTTTTCTCAGGATGTATTTTTTTGTCAAGTAATTTGAAAGTTGCATTCAAAATGAGGGGCTAAGATAATACACTCAGCTGAAAATTGCATTTTTAAGTTCACTTATCTGTTCTAAAAATCGGTTCAAAAATGTGATGACGTCACATAATAGCAGAATGCTAGCGTGTTCCGACCAACAACGACCTAACCTGTAAGAAATCGAAAGGACATAAGTACTCGTTCATTCGACTTTTGGACTATAATCTATATTGAACTTGCGGAATCAACAATAAAATCTACGTTGATTCAACGACAAGCAGGAGAAAGGGATACATTTAGCCGTCTAGCTCCATAGACTCCCATTCATTCTGCACTCGCCCGCGATCACCTCCAGTGGAATTCTAATGGAACTGCAACCAAGATGATATACAATGGGGCTAATATGAAGTGCCAAGGCTCTCCGTTAGACGGGCTCTGATTAAAACACTTTAAACCCAAATGTCAAAAAATGTCATCGAATCAATAAACAGCATTTATGAAGCCCCATTCTTACAGATCATTAACTAAAAAAAGTTGTTTTAGTGTTTAGCTACCCTTTAAGCAGTGAAGATGTTGATAATGTTTTTACTTTAATGAACTTACTACGACAGATGCATAGGTTTAAAATGTATTAAATACACTTTTTAACAATGTTGCAGCAACGTTTTATGTTGTTGTTAGCACATTTCCCTGACAAAAAAATAAATATATCCGTTTATGTATTAAGTATACTTTAAGTATTTTTAAAAATATGCTTGAACTTTACTTTATGTAATAAGTATACCAATATACCAATATGCGCCGGCCCTGCGCATAATTAAAGCCTTGTATACTCGACGCGTCCGCACGAGCACGAGTCTCTGCTGACTGCGAGTGCACCTCCCCAAACGGAAAAGGCGTTGGGCTATTATGTGAAACGACAGGGGGCGACTCAGAGTAATTCTCCTCTAAACCACCAGGAATCAGCAGTGAAGAAGTAGTTTGCCGTTTATTAGTAGTTTATTAATTGCTGAAATTCATATAAAAAAGAGTAATAAATGCAGTAGGTTTATTGTAATTTCACTGCATGTAAACTAGTTAAACAACTGAAGCCTGATTGAAGACTGTTTAAACCTTAATTTCATCAGCAGGGCTTATTTCTGCTATTGTAGGCTTATTTTGTAAATGTAAGCAGTTACTTTAGACAAGTGCAAACTGGGTGCTTAATGCTTAATGTGTTGCAATGCAACCACTATATACAGGATTCACCCTATTATACTTTATCGACACAAATTGATAAGTCAAACAGCAAACAGCCATCCCCAAATAGTCTATAGCTACATAGGCTGTCTTTGACTTGAACAAGGGTTAAATTACTCGTCAGGCTACAGAGGAATACCATAATTCATCCGTTCAATTAGGCCTAAGACATCGAGAGTCACGCAGACCTAAAACAACCCAGCCACAACACATAATTGTGAATAACATACCTTACCCTAACACAGAATGGATTTCAAGGACTTTGCGCGCAGATCAATGGCCTCCACTGTTTATATTTTTTCTATGAATCTTTGAGTTAACATGTAGCCTACTAACCATGATTGGAATTTGCACCGCAGCGCCACCACACCTTGATACTCATGACAAGAATAGCATGTATAGTTATCTTTATTGAAGTGAAATAGGTTTAAATTGCCGTCATGCATGCATGAATGAATGATATTTTTGCTATTTTAGACATAATACTCCACGATTATCACATTACAATTGAAAACGTCTCGGTTACGTATGTAACCCTCGTTCCCTGAGTAGGGAACGGAGACGTTACGTCGGATGACGACGAATGGGGTTTCGCTTAGAAAGCCTATCGTATTACAAAACGAGCCGATGGCAAAGAAATGCCATGGGTTTGCGGAATTTGCATGACGTAACTCCGCCCCACCTCGTGGGTATAAAAGGAGGAAGTCCACAACAGCAGTTTATGTTTCTTCGCTGAGGAGCCAAGACTGAGCTCAGGCGATCCCCGCGGTACAGCGGAAAGTGGCAGGCAGACGTAACGTCTCCGTTCCCTACTCAGGGAACGAGGGTTACATACGTAACCGAGACGTTCCCTTTCGTTGTCACTCCGAGTTACGTCGGATGACGACGAATGGGGTTACCAGTCTAATCACGCCACCTTCTCAGCTGTCTTCCAGTGCCCTGCGTAAATCGAGATCCCTGTCATAGACTGGACGAAGGACTCCATTTAACACAGGAATACCAAGGTACACTGGGAAGCATATCCCAAGCTAGGGGAAGTATGCAATTAATGCCAACCCAGAGGGGGGGGGACTTAGAGAATACACATATGACCCGAAGGAAACATATGGAGAACACTGGGGTGTCCAGCCGCAGGTGGAATATTTCAACCCCAGGGGTGGCAAGGTGGCTTGCCAAGGGAAAGACACATGCTCAGAGAGGCTTACAGTGGAAATACACATGTGGGGGTCGCTCAGGGGAGGGACCATGCACACGGGAGGCACCTAGCCGACGCGCAGGCAATAGACACTGGCGCCGATGTCAGGAGTGCTGGAGGAACTCAGGGCTTTCGGGGAAGCTCACCTGAGGAGAATATCGCACGTATCCAGTCCGTGGAGTGGAATGGCGAGCAAGCGAAGACACCTGAGCGGGTCCGGTACTAGCTAGTTGAAGCGAGTACATGAGAGGACACTGGCTCCACTCGGAGATTATAGAATCTGGCGAATGTGTTAGGTGTCGCCCAGCCTGCAGCTCTGCAGATGTCTGTTAGCGAGGCGCCATGCGCTAGAGCCCAAGAGGATGCCACACTCCGGGTGGAGTGGGCCGTCACACCAAGGGGGCACGGTCGACCTTGCTGCTGGTAAGCCAAGGCAATGGCGTCCACTATCCAGTGAGACAACCTTTGCTTGGAGAGAGCCTTTCCCTTCAGCTTCCCACCATAACAGACAAAGAGCTGGTCTGAGGTCCTGAAACACCGCGTCCTGTCTACATAGGCGCGAAGAGCGCGTACTGGACAGAGCAGTGCCAAGGCTGGGTCTGCCTCCTCCAGGGGCAGCGCTTGCAGGTTCACCACCTGGTCCCGAAAGGGAGTGGTAGGAACCTTGGGCACATATCCGGGCCGGGGTCTCAGGATCACGTGAGAGAAAGCCGGTCCGAATTCCAGGCACGCTTCGTCGACGGAGAATGCGTGCAGGTCCCCTACCCTCTTGATGGAGGCCAGTGCAACCAGGAGCGCTGTCTTCATTGACAGGAACTTAAGCTCGACTGACTGCAGGGGCTCAAAGGGAGCACTCTTCAGGGCAGTTAGAACCACTGAGAGGTCCCAAGAGGGAACAAGAGGAGGGCGAGGAGGATTTAGTCTCCTCGCTCCTCTCAGGAACCTGATGACCAGGTCGTGCTTCCCTACCGACTTACCTTCGACTAGGTCATGGTGTGCGGCAATGGCGGCAACATAGACCTTAAGGGTGGAGGGAGACAGCCTTCGCTCCAACCCCTGCTGAAGGAAGGAAAGCACAACGCTGATCGAGCATCTCCGGGGGTCTTCTCGGTGAGAAGAGCACCAGACGACGAAGAGGTTCCACTTCAACGCGTAGACGTGTCTTGTGGACGACGCTCTAGCGGAAGTGATGGTAGCCGCCACCGCTGGTGGAAGGGTACTCAAACCTACCTCGAGCCGTCCAGGAGCCACACGTGGAGGCTCCAGAGATCGGGGCGAGGGTGCCACAGGGTGCCCCGTCCCTGAGAAAGAAGGTCCTTCCTCAGAGGAATGGGCCAGGGAGGTGCTGTCGCGAGGAGTGCAAGTTCGGGGAACCAGGTCCGGCCGGGCCAATACGGCGCGACCAAAATGACCTGCTCCTCGTCCTCCCTGACCTTGCGCAAGGTCTGCGCAAGAAGGCTCACTGGGGGAAACGCATATTTGCGGCCCGGCGGCCAGCTGTGCGCCAGTGCATCCGTGCCGAGCGTGCCCTCGGTCAGGGAAAAATACAGGGCGCAATGGGTCGAGTCGTGGGAGGCAAACAGATCTATCTGTGCGTCCCCGAACTGGTCCCAAATCAGCTGAACCGACTGGGGATGGAGTCGCCATTCTCCAGGGAGGGGCTGAAGCCGTGAGAGCTCGTCGGCTGCACAGTTCAGGGCTCCGGGAATGAAAATGGCTCGAAGCGACCTCAGATGCTTCTGACTCCATAGAAGGAGGTGGCGGGCGAGTTGTGACATACGCCGGGAGCGTAGACCACCTTGATGGTTGATGTACGCTACAGTAGCGGTATTGTCTGAGCGGACTAGTATGTGTTGACCCCTGAGCAACGCCCGGAAGCGGTGCAGGGCAAGGCGTACTGCCAACAACTCGAGGCAATTGACATGCCATAGCCGCTGGGGTCCTGTCCAGGAGCCCGCAGCAGCATGTCCATTGCACATGGCGCCCCAGCCCGTGGTGGAGGCATCCGTGGAGACCACAACATGCCGGGAAGCTCGTTCCAGGGGGACACCCGCCCTGAGAAAACTGAGGTTCGACCACGGGGTGAGGAACTGACGGCAGGTCGGAGTAACTGGTACCCGGAGCGTGCCTTGATGCCATGCCCACCTCGGGACTCGGTCGCGAAGCCAAAGCTGAAGCGGTCTCATATGAAGCAATCCGAGCGGCGTGACCGCGGCTGCAGATGCCATATGCCCCAGGAGCCTCTGAAAATGTTTCAGTGGAACCGCATTCTTGCTCCTGAGATGTCTCAGGCAAGTCAGCAGTGACTGCGCGCGCTCGCTCGTAAGCTGCGCGGACATGGCGACCGAGTCGATGTCCATACCGAGAAAAGAGATCCTCTGCACGGGGCAAAGTTTGCTCTTCTCCCAGTTGACCCGAAGGCCCAGACGAGCTAGGTGCCGGAGCACTAGGTCCCTCTGTTCGCAAACCTGATCTCGAGAGTGAGCTAGGATCAGCCAGTCGTCGATATAACTCAGGATGCGAACCCCGTGTTCCCGAAGGGGAACAAGGGCAGCCTCGACGACCTTCGTGAAGGTGCGAGGAGACAGGGCTAGCCCGAAAGGGAGAACCGCGTACTGGTATGCCTGCCCCTCGAAAGCAAACCGTAGGAACGGTCTGTGTCGAGGAAGAATGGAGACATGAAAGTAGGCGTCCTTCAGGTCGATCGCTGCAAACCAATCCTGGGGCCGCACGCATTCGAGAACGCGTTTGGCGGAGAGCATCTTGAACGGCAGCCTGTGAAGGGAGCGGTTCAGCACGCGCAAGTCCAGGATTGGCCGTAACCCACCGGTTTTCTTGGGGACAATGAAGTAGGGGCTGTAGAACCCGGACCTCATCTCGGCTGGAGGGACAGTCTCGATTGCACCCTTCGCCAGCAGGGTGGCAATCTCTGCTCTCATGATAGGGGCATTGCCACCGACCAAAGTGGAGCGGACTCCCCTGAAGCGGGGAGGAGACCGTGCGAACTGAATCGCATAGCCGAGCCTGATGGTGCGCGCGATCCAGCGGGACAGACGGGGAAGCTCTAACCAGGCTCCCAGGAACTGAACCAGCGGGATCAAGCGGACGACAGGCGTCCCCCCGGAGGGGCAGCGAAGCGGAGTAACTGGCCCAGACGTGGACGGCATAGCGGCCCGGTGTGGGGGCACAGTTAGCAACCGCGCCCTGACAGAGGGGGCCAGGGGAGGACCAGGCTGGTCATCCCACGGGGGCCTGCTCTGCCAGGGGTCTGGCGACAGAGGGGGTCAGGGGCGACGCGGTCCGTGGACGGCACGCCTTGTCAACCGCCTCTGGGACAGAGGGGGGCGAGGAGAGCACGGCTTGTGGGCGGCGCTCTGTGTCGCCCGCGAACTCTGTGAGCTCAGGGAAGAGAGGGTCGTTTCTGTCTTTAACCACTTTAGGGTGCTGCCCACCCGTGGGTGAGCAGCGGGGAGCGGAGAACAAAAGATTCTCCCCCGGCCCTCCACCGGGGGAAGGAGTGGTCCTGCTACCATCTCCTGAAAAACGACCATCTTCCCTGAGCAGCCCGTCTCAGGAGCGCCGCTTGGCCCGGCGTTTAGCGGGGGGCGGGGCGGGAGAGGGCTGTGGCGCCTTCTTACGGCTTCCTCCGCGACCGGCCCGGGGTGGAGGCTGCTGCGTGGGCCGGGCGGGAGGGGCGGGAGCCGCAGGAGGGCGCCCTCGGCGGGAAACAGGACGAGGCGTCTGCCCGGTCGGCTGGGTGGAGGCAGAAGCTGGCCGGCGGGGCAGAATGTGTTTTATGGCCTCGGTCTGTTTCTGGGCGGTTGAAAACTGTTGGGCAAAGTCTTCAACCGCACCGCCGAAGAGGCCGGCCTGGGACAAGGGGGCGTTAAGCAGACGGGTCCGCTCCGCGTCCCGCATGTCAGCCAGGTTCATCCAGAGATGTCTCTCCTGGACCACGGCTGTGGACATCACCAGACCCAGGGAGCGCGCGGTAACCTTCGTCGCCCGGAGAGCAAGGTCGGTCGCGGCGCGCAGCTCATTGAAGAGCCCTGGGTCTGTCCTACCCTCGTGCATGTCTCTGAGCATCTGGGCCTGGTAGACCTGCAGAGTGGCCATAGCATGCAGTGACGCAGCTGCCTGTCCCGCCGCTCTGTAAGACTTCGCCACCAAGGTCGACGAAAATCTACAGGCTTTGGATGGGTGCTTAGGCTCGCCACGAGAAGAAGCACTCTGAGGACATAGTTGCATGGCAACAGAGCGTTCAACCGGGGGGAGCCCAGTGTACCCACGGGCGGCTGCATCATCGAGGGGAGGAAAGGCGGATGAGACCAACGAGCGGTCACGGGAAGACAACGGGGTCTTCCAGGACTTCGAGATCTTATCATGCACATCCGGGAAGAAAGGTATTGGGGTTTGCCGAGGACGAGGGTCGGCGGCCTTACCCAAAAACCAATCGTCCAGCCGCGAGCGCTCAGGACAGGGTGGAGGCCTCCAATCAAGCCCGATGCTCGCGGCTGCCCGGGAAAGCATGGCCGTCATCTCCTGATCAGACTCGAACACAGCCGTATGCACACCGGAAGGTGGCAGCTGTGACGAGCCCTCACTTCCAGAAGAATCAAACCCACCTAGTGATGCAGCAACAGACATGGCATCATCCTCTGTAGCTTCAACCGAAACACGCGGGCCACCAGAGGGTAGACCCGCGGGAATCGGCAGTTCACTAGCGGGCACCGTCATTGAAGAGGGGGGCTGGGGTCGCGGACACATAGTCGGCGCCTTGTTCCAGACCGTCACCCTCAGGTCACCCTGGCCACCAGCCGCAGGGCGGGGGGTGGATGAGGGGACTCTCACTCTTGCGAGTTCACCGAGTCTCGACCGTAATGACGCGATGGTCATGTTCCCACAGAGAAAACATGAGTCATCCACGAGCGCTGCTCTAGCATGATCAATGCCCAAACATACTATGCAACGCTCGTGCCCATCAGAGTCCGATACCAATCTGCCGCAACCAGAAGTACACGGGCGAGGCATCTTTAAAAAGACGTGCCGCGTGTAAGCTCTTTTAGTGAGAAAACTCAAGTGTTGAAGCGCCCGGGGAGAAACGCGCCGACTGGCAAATCACTGCAGCAGATCAGCAGGAAGCACGCTCTCGCCGTAGATCGCCGTCACACCAACACTCGAGGCACTCGTTCGTGAAGCTGACAATTCAGAGATGGCTTGTAGAGAGAAGAATAAACTTGGCTCCGAAGCGAAAACATAAACTGCTGTTGCGGACTTCCTCCTTTTATACCCACGAGGTGGGGCGGAGTTACGTCATGCAAATTCCGCAGACCCATGGCATTTCTTTGCCATAGGCTCGTTTTGTAATACTCGAAGCTGATAGGCTTTCTAAGCGAAACCCCATTCGTCGTCATCCGTAACTCGGAGTGACAACGAAAGGGAACTGAAATTGCACGTCAAAATAAAACATTGTCAATATTTTTTGAGACCCCCCAAAATTTCACGAATCACGTTTTCAGGGGATCCCATTTCTTATTAAGGGGAGTCGAGCTCCCCCTAGCTCCCCCGTAGTTCGCACCCTGCCTACTTCCCACGGCCCTGCTTGTAGGACACTTTTTAGTTAATGAAAGTACACTGAAGTTTACTCTCAGTAAACTACCAGCTTAGTAGTTTTATACTGTAAGTTTTCTTTATAAATCAATATTTTCAAACAAGATAGGCTACTAAATTAAGTGTAAACACAACTACAAGCCAGTATACTTAGAATAATTAATTATACTTTTAAGTGTATATAGGCCAACTTACACTTTCTGTCGGTATAAGTCAAGTATATTTAAGAGTCATTTTAAGTATATTTCTGAGAAGTACATGAAAAGCAGACTAGAAGTATGCTTTCTTATTTTTAGTTTAAAAGAAATAATAATAGCACACTTGAATAAACTTCTATTTTTGTAATGGTTCCTTTGCAACCTTTCAGAAAACTAAAATCATTATGTTATCAACATTTCATTACCATGTCCTGCCTGGTATTACATATATTGTCAGAATGCCTTCAAATGAAAGTGTTTACCAGAAACAAAATACAGTATTAGTTATATTCCAGTGTCAATTTTTTACATTTCTTCAATAATATTTAGAAATGTCATTCTGAATACAAATTACATGAAAGACTATATGATTAATTTATTTCCAAATAAAAATCATAAAGCATTTTTTAAATAAACGGTAACACTTAAACGGTAACTAGACATTCTACTAACTATAAGTAACTCCGCAACTACACGTTAACTAACTCTCAGTAGAGTGTCTCAGAGTAAGACTGTCTGTTTAATATCTGCTAACACATTATTTTGATGCTCCACAACAGACATTCTGACTATAAGTAACTTTGCACCTACATGCCAACTTATTCTACTAACCTGGACCCTAACACCTAATCATAACCTAACAGTCTAATGACAGTCTACAGTCTAATTCTCAAATGAGAGCTGACATGTACTGTAGTTGCAAAGTTAAGTGGACTATCGAAAAAAAAGTGTAAATAAAATAATTTTCCCATTATACAGGTAAGTAATTTGCATCTAAATGTTATGACATTAATGTCATGTTATTTCAAAACTTGTTGAAGGTTGTTGAAATATTTTTTATACATATTTTCTGGCAGAGATTTGCATTTGAACTAAGCCATTTTTTTATTTGTCTTCTTTTTCCAAAAACATTTTTTTAAGATTATGTTTTAAAAACAATTAACTGTATGAATATATGCAATGTGTGTGTGTGTGTGTGTGTGTGTGTGTGTGTGTGTGTGTGTGTGTGTGTGTGTGTGTGTGTGTGTGTGTGTGTGTGTGTGTGTGTGTGTGTGTGTGAGCATGCATTCTGTTGAAGTTTTGAGGTTAAAGTAAACATGTCTTGTATTTACACAAGATTTCAAAATTGTTTTATGTTCAAATTAACTTTATCTGTGTGATTTTTAGAATGTTATATTGTAACATTACCTAACTGTGACCACAATGAAACATAAAAAAAAAAGTTGTAAAAAGCATTTGTGCCTGCTGGGATAGAGTATAACACTGAGTAAATGTATGATAAAACAATACCCCAGGCTCAGCAGTATTAATGATATGCAGTGCGCTTGTTATTAAAGTTCCAAAACAGCGCCAGGAGTAACACAGATGGAGTCAATTAAACAATGAACACGCTCATACACATACGCGTTTCATCTTTGATCTTTTATCTTTTGTATGTTACTCCATGGCCATAATTATCTGTACGCTTCTACTTGCAATATTATGTCTAGTGATAATACCAGTTATCTTCATGTGTGATTTCAAATAATTTACCACTTACTAGTTGAATAAATTTTTGCACATACTGTGTCCTTGGGTATTGCGTATAATGATAAAGATGGTGCAAATTACTGCTTCACACTAATTTACTCCCCTCGCTTCTGGTGTTTGCAGGGAGCTGATGCCGTCTACTCTAGAGGGACAGATCACAATGGAGAAGACGCCCAGCTACTTTGTGACAAACAGCGCACCGAAGCGGATCCACTCGATGGCGAGAGACATTAAACTAATCATAGTCGTCCGCAATCCAGTGACCAGAGCCATTTCGGACTATACTCAGACGCTCTCCAAGAGGCCAGAGATCCCCACCTTCGAAGTGCTGGCGTTCAAGAACCGAACGCTAGGCCTGATCGACGCATCGTGGAGCGCGTTGCGAATAGGGATCTACGCACTTCACCTGGAGAGCTGGATGCAGTATTTCCCCCTCTCGCAAATGCACTTTGTCAGCGGAGAGCGGCTTATCGTTGATCCGGCCGGCGAGATGGCAAAGGTGCAGGATTTCCTGGGACTCAAGCGTATTGTTACCGACAAACATTTCTATTTTAATAAAACCAAGGGATTCCCATGCTTGAAGAAGCCAGAGGATAGCAGTACCCCTCGGTGTCTTGGCAAGTCCAAGGGCAGAACTCACCCCAAAATAGAGCCCGATGTCATTCGCAGACTGCATAAATTCTACAAGCCCTTTAACATGATGTTCTACCAAATGACAGGGCAAAACTTTCAGTGGGAACTGGAGGAGGATGGCAATTCGCCTGGCTTTCGGGACTAAACCCATGCTGCTCTCCGCACCACCAGCCTTCTCATAGCCGAACCCTCCCCATCCCTCATCGTTGATGTCTTTGCGAAAGTGTGTACCCATAGCAAGAGTGCTAATCTGCTCTGTCAACCCCCAATACCATTGGTGTTTATGATGGCAAATGTTATTGTAGATATTATCCCTAACATAAATATATTTATATTTGTCAAGAGCAGAGGATTTTATTCATTTTTGTTCAGAAAGAGTTGCTATATGAATCATGTGTTCTATGATGATGCATGCGATGAGTTAAGTGTCCTTACCCACCATCACCCTGAGGGTTTTATTTTTTAATCTCTCTCTC
Organism: Gila orcuttii; assembly: GCA_026230005.1. NCBI lineage: Eukaryota > Metazoa > Chordata > Actinopteri > Cypriniformes > Leuciscidae > Gila > Gila orcuttii. Next base: position 42,464,222 of record JAPDVR010000003.1, on the reverse strand, counting down.
TTTCTCTCTCTCGCACACCAGCAGTGAGTGCAGTACAATTGACTCTGATAACCGAGGATCTTTGTGGATTCTGTAAACTAAAAACTACAATCAAATTCAGATCTTATCAATACAGCAATCCTCTCAAATGAGAATGTTTCAGCTATATCTGCCCAATGTTATGCATACAATTTATTTTGTGGCTAAAAAAAATTCAGACAGTTCGGTCCAAAAGCTTATACTTCTATATGCATATTATTTTCAATTACATCATATATTACATTTATATTATGCAATAGCGGAATGACAATTGTACTGCATATATTTTACATTTCCAAATCTTAAAACTCTCGATTTCCATTTTTCTTAATTTTTTTTATTAGATCTCATGCTTTTGGACCACACTGTGTATTCAATAAATTAGCTTGAAAAAAGGCACTACATGCAGTATTCCAACACTATCTCACGACCAATTCGTACGAATTCGTACGATTCATAGCAGAAATCGTACTTATACTTACGAGTGAAGTCATATGAATTCGTACGAATTAGCCACCTCGTAAAATTTGTACAAATTGCCGTGAGATGGGGTTGAGTATTCCCTCAATTTGATTAATTGCTCACTTACACTGACATTCAAAAGTTTAGGATCGGTAAGATTTTGTTTTTGGGAAGAAGTGTATTATTCTCAGCAAGGCTGCATTTATTTGATCAAAAATACAGCAAAAACAGTAATATTTTAAAAACATTTTTAATTCATATTATTGTAATATGAAATTTACTTCTGTGATGTCCAAAATAAATTTTTAGCATCATTACCCCAGTATTCAGTGTCACATGATGCTTTAGAAATCATTCCAATATGATGATTTGCTGCTCAAGAAACATTTATTATTATCAATGTTGAAAGCAGTTGTGCTGCTAAATATTTTTGTGGAAACTGTGAACAGCATTTATTCAAAATAGAAATCTTTTGTAACATTTAAAATATCTTTACTGTCACATTTTGATAAATTTAATGTGTCCTTGCTGAATAAAACATATGAATTTCTTAAAATAAAAATCTCACTAGCCCCAATCTTTTGAACAGTGTAGTGTATACGGTAATTTTTTTTAATCGAAATTTGCTTTGCTAATGCAGTAATATTATCAAGTACCTAGGTCTATTAAAATGGTAATCATTCAGTACCATGGTTATATACAGTATGTATAACATTACTATACCAGAATTGCAGAATTATTTTCATTGTATGAGTGTGGATTCAATGGATGCCAGGTCACAATGATATGTGAGTGATTTAGCAGGAAACTATCTGTTCATTTCATGAGTTCCTGAATCTAGTATTTTTTTATATCATTTCTGACACTGTGGAACATTGTGTGTCATTAATCACAACTTCATGCCATCTCTCATGTGAGTTGATCACAGCCACTAAAACTGTCATTATCACACTTGCTGCTTATTTCAGAAAAATCCAATGTTGCACATATGCTCCATTCCTGTTTTTGTTTTTTTACACAGCCGCTGGCATAGTGATACAGCAACATGATAATGAGTGTAGCACCAGTGCTTGCGGAGGGAGCAGCAGGGAGTTACCAACATCTGCTGTAACAAAGTCCTGTCATTATAGACAAATGGGACATTAAAAGAGATTCCTGCGAGAATCATAAAGGAAGTAAGATTTTTCAATGTGCAACTTACCTGATGGATACATTTCTGGTTCATGTTCATGTAAAAAAAAAGTGATATTTCTGGGATCGCTGCATTTATCTTGATTCAGTTTTTTTCCAAAAAGCCATGTTTTTCTCACAAATGTTCTGACAATATAGTGGATTTTGTTATATTTACAATATATTGAGCACTTGATTGGGAGAGACAAAAGTCCTTCAGTATAAATCTGGCAATGTGAATGTCTCACATTCATAACCCAAAGCTATGTTGCTCAATTGCGCTCATCTAAGATGGTGTCGTCATACATTTAAATAGTATACAAACCACTGTTGCATGACCTGTTCATGCCGAAGACTACTCTTTAATTTCACTGGATACTTATTTATTTAGCAATTTAAATCTGTGTTATGCTATATGCTTATTAAACCACACGACTCCAAGTCTCAGTTGAAAAAAACGAGCGTTACTTGAATAGCAAGCAGTGATTAAATGAAACAGCCATTTGGATAATTTTAAGAAAACATTAATTACATTTGTGCTGTGACATTTAAAGTAAACCCTCAGGATACAAAAACTGAGATAATTAAATCTCATTGGCCTCACATTTAGAATTTATTTTCAATTGATTACAAACATTCAAGCTATAATGAACTTAATTCACTTTGCAAGTTTACTTATTGCAGCAGCAGAATTTATTAGTAAAAAAAAAGTAGAAATGTGGTTTACACGAATCTGGCTTGTTTGATAAGACAATTAACAGGGTGTCACTGTCCATTCAACATTGCTTTCGGATTCACATGGTTTTCGAATTCCCCCTCCATACAATCTTTTTGCCATGTCTCTGAACTATTTAACAACTTCGACAATCAATGCAGCCAATAAATCAATAAACACGGTCTTAATACACTTCCCTTTCAGTGTATTGGCCCCTCCCTCTGCACACCTCTCTGGCTTGTTGTATGTTCTCAGTGCTGAGCTGGTGTGTTTTTTTTTTTTTTTTGCCCGGGGGGAATGGCAGACCTGAGAGATAGTTACACAGAGCAATTGGTTCAATCAGAGTAAGCGCTGTGCTGCCCTTTTATATCCCCCTGACTGAACACTGAAGCCTGAACCACAATATCCCAGGTCACCCGTTCTGCTTTGAGCCTCAGCCGTCTATCTATCCCCTGGTGCTCTGCTCAAAAGCGCTCTGATTTCAACTTTCTCTCTTCCATGTAACACACCTCCATTCAACGACGGATCTGTGGATGAAGACAGGTGGGACACAACTGGCTGCTTTTTCTTTATCTTTCGTTCTTTTTTTATGGTTTGTGCAAGCCAAGCAGTGCTAACTTTAAATGATGGTTTCCCAAACACTATGTCTCAACCAGGCACGATGCGGTAAACTGTATCCGCTCGCTTTCTCACAGCAAGTGACATTTTGCTGAAGGAATATAGTCCTAAAACCTGGAAACGAGTTTTGGCATTTTGGTTCCATCATTCTAAAGTCAATGGATTTTTTTTTGTTTGTTTGTTTAACACGAGCTCAAGATATTTTCCCATTTTATTCCATGAATATAAATAATAAATTAGTAAAAGGTGGTAAGTGGCTAAATGGGTCTACAGAGGTTGTCTGGCATTAAACATCATCATGCCAGAGAGATAAAATCATCTACTCACAAGTCCACTTTTACAGCCTCTTGCAAACTATTATAACACAAGCTTTCCAACTTTGGAAACTTAGTCGTGTTGATCTTGAAGTTGTGCGACCCTGGTTTTGTTCGGTTATAGTTTAGCTTTTTAGTTCTGGGGATTGTATTTAGATTTCAAAATACATAAATGTCGTGTTAATTTGTGAAGATTATCATGATGAACAAACCATGTAAGAATTATAAACTTTTTTTTTTTGTCATATAGCTTATTTTATGCAACAGTCCAAAAGACAATGGAAAAATCCTATTGACTTTTTGTTGAGGGAACCAAAGTGGGGCAAACTTTAGAGTTGGCAAACAAAAATATTTCATCAAATAATGCATCACGGTGCATATCAGTTTATATTTTTGCTGGAAATGTGCTGGTTAGTACATGGTATAAACCATAGTTTCATGAGGAACATTATTCACCAGAACGAGACTACAATCAACACACTGTGAAGAAAAAAAAAATGAAGATATGAGTATTTGGTGTGAACATACTCAAGGTTTGAATAAGCTGCAACAGTGAATAGATTCTTAAAGGGATATTTTGGAATGTACAGCTTCATGAATAGTCTATGTATTTGCTCACCGATTAAGAAAACATTGATCTAGAAAGAAAAAAATCTGCTATGATGTAAATATCAGAAGTGTATAATGTACATATGCAGCTACAATTCTTTTTCAAACAGAAAATAAAAATGGAACGAGAGCCACCGAGGTCTCGGCGTCCTGTATGTGTGTGTGAGAGAACTGATGTGCCGCTGTAATGTAATGTACTGGCAATGCTTTTGCTGACTCAGTGAGCAAAAAGATAGAAACAAGAGCTTTGAAGGCTCAGAAGTGCAGTGAGAAAGGAAACCCGAAACTCTGAGAGTCCAGAGGAAAAAAGTGAAACTTCAAAGGAATTAAATTTCGATTACGTTACAGTCTTTCATTTCTGTGCTCTGACAAGAGATGTTTCTTCAGTGTCCTCTGAGATTATAAAAGAGGGATAATACAGATCCTACCCTCGTTTGACACTGTTATTCTAGAGCTAAACCTGAGGTTTTACATTTAAATCAGTTTCTGATATTGTCAAATATCATACAGCAGGAGGGCTGCAATGCTGGAGTCAAATATCCACTGTGTGAAAGCACTTGCAGGTAAACTTCTCATAGCATGAATCATTGAGCATACATATGTACATTGCTTCTCTTTTTTTCTCTCTGAGAAATGATTTTATGTATTGTTTCCAAACTCATTGACAGAATGCTAAGGTGTTCTGGGTGGTTGCTTACTGACGAACGTTAAAAGAGCACAACCCCAAGTCCTACAGTATATGGTTTGGATTAGGATTGTTTCACGTATTTTAAAGTGAACCTATTATGCCCTTTTAGAAAATCATTCTTGATTTTGTCTTTGGGGTCTACTAGAATCTACTAGAGAAAAAAACAACATTATTTTTCACATATTTAACATTATTGCAGCACTTTTCCCAGTCTGTCAGTCAGTAACGCTATCATCTAGTTCCTATGAAGCTCAATGTGCTCTGATTGGTCAACTGGATCAGTGTGTTGTGATTGGTCAACCGCTTCTAGAATGTTTCGGAAATGTCACGACCCTTAACATAAACATGAATTTCAACACACTGAAGGGCCGTACACACCGGGACGAATATCGGCGCGCGTTATTCGCCAGCGTTTTTCATTTTTCATTCACACCCAATCGATTTTCGCTGACGATGAGCCGAGTGAACATGCGAATTCATTCCCTGACATTAGATGGCGCTTAATGTAAAACAGAAATAAAAGTTACAAGCCTATGTACATGAAAGACAATTAAGTGAAATGAAACTCACGATCAAGGATCATTTGCTTTGCAATACCACTCCATAACAGTTCACTTTTATCAATATTTTTGTAGTCGCTGTCGCATTTGTCATACAGTCCCTTATGTTCCGACACCAACGAGACCAACAGCTCTACATTTATCTTGGCTTGCATCTTCCTCGTCTTCTTCCCGGCAGTCTGTAGACGCTACTTCGCCGTTACGTATGTGTGCTCGGCAAGACCGTTTTGTGTTTGAGCGCCCCCAAGTTGTGTTTTACTGTAACTTCAGAAGCTCCAGACACGTGAGCAAAAGCGCCAATCTCATTGGTCGGATAGTTTTTGACGCGGCGCGTCAAACCAAAAAAACGAACCCGAGGCGTTTTTAAAAAAAATGACGCTTTTACGCGTGGCGTTTTTCGCGTCGGTGTGCACACTCAGATTGGCGCCCTTTGTTTAATCACGAGGCGTTAAACGTTGGCGAATATTGTGCGCAAAATTCGTCCCGGTGTGAACAGGCCTTAACGCAACGTGAAAACTCAAGACTGCAATCGGCGTTTAGGGGGTTCAAAAACAGTGCGCACTGATGTAGAGAGTAACTTTGTGCTTTGTAACTTTGCAGATTTTGTTCATGCTCAAACAGCAACACTGGAGATGAAGAATGTATTCATAATAGTTTGTTTTAATTAGGTCACTCTCTTTCTCCATGCTGAAAAGACAGAACATAATACAATGGAACATATCGTGCTTTACCATTGGACACAATGAGAGAATCAGAACCTGTATGGCCGAAGAAGCAGAAAAGATCTGAAGACAGAAGACAGAGAAAAACATGCATATATATTTGGAATGGTGTTGATTATCTTATAAACATAGGAGATCGTACTGACCAATACCAAGAAATTACGTAGCTAGTTCACTGTGTGTTAGCTGGTATTGGTATGGAATACACTGTAATAAAATAATGATTTGGTTTGAGCAGGGTAAACTTAAAATTAAACAAATTAGTCCAATCAAATGAACTTTTATGAGTATGTAGAACTTTCTTGTTCTTTTGAGTTCACAAAACTAACACATTGTAAGTCTGAATTGTTTCACTGTTTTGAGTTGTTTCTTTTAATTTAGACAAACATAACTTTAACTGAAATTGTTCTGGGATTTCTATTACCCAGAATGTTTTGCCATTACAAATGTCAAATTTGATAAATGCTACAATTAAGGGGAATATTTACTAAACAGAGCAAATTAGCGTGAGAGTGCAATTCCAAAACAGCGCAGATGGGAGTGGAAAGATCTGCTGACGTAGTCCAAATTAAAGAACACAGACAGAGTCAGATCATTTCCATGACCAACGCAATCTACCAGGTAGCGTCTGGTTTAAGATGTGCTTTTTTGGGTGGTAAATAATGGCACAAACACCAGTATATTGACAAGCGCAAACCTTAGTAAATCACCACGCATGATTTATTTAAATACTCTCCTCCCATAAAATTTGCACCTGAAAGAGAAACTCCTACAAATAGTGCAGCAGATTAGTAAAAAAAAATCATTCACTTTGGTATACAAGCATGAAATTTGGCACAGATACTCTCTGGCCACTCAAAAATTCAATATTGCGGCCATTTTTCAAGATGGCCGCCATTGCTATTCAATGCTTATTATATCAATTATTCAAACAGTAATCCAAGCAGAAAATTTGATACAAATACTCTCTAAAGGACATGTTAATGGAAAAAGATGCTTGTCCGTCAAAAATTCAAGATGGCTGCCATTTTTAAAGATGGCCACTGTTCCTGTCGAATATTAATTATTTAAATTGTTCAAATGGTGATGCAAACATAAAATTAGGCAATACTCTTCAAGGAACACTCTTTTGGAAAAAGGTATGTGCCACTCAATAATTCAGGATGGTGACCATTTTCAAGATGGCCACCATTTATGCCAATAGTCATAATGTCTGCTTTGTCTGCCTCCTCTCCTTTGACCTGTCCGGCTTAGTTAAACTTGCCAGGGATATAAATTCCCCGCCGGCATAGCACTCAGGTTCATTGGAGTACACAAGCCTCTCCACCACGGCAAGGTGCAGTCCACAGACAGGAAGGGCCACTGTTAGAAAAAGGAAGTGGCTAGTAAAAATTCAGGAAGGAAAACATTTTTGAAGATGGCTGCCCTCCTTTCCTATGTTCATTGCCACTGTTTCCAAAAATTGATGTAAGGATTCAAGAGAAATGGCGGCCATCTTGAAGAAATGGCCACCATGTTGAATTTTTGGGTGGCCAACGCTTTTTTTCCAAAAAGTGACCCTTAGGGAGTATCTGTGCCAAATGTCATGCTTGTATACCAATTTGAACGATTCTCTTGAAATATGCCATTAATCTGCTGCACTAAAATGCATATGCAATAAGGTCAGTCACAAACATAACTCTGTTCACGCCTTTTCAGCGCTAATTTTTCACTGCGTGTCTTTAGTAAATCCTGACAGTAGTTTTTTAACACCAAAAGAGGGTTTGCGCTGGCGCAAGCTGTTAGTAAATCTGACCCTAAGTTTTTTACAATGTTTTTTTTGTGCAAGATTAATGTTAAGTAAGAGATTTAGTAATGTTTAGCTATGCAGGTATGTTAAATGTTCTCTATATTGCCATATTCATTCAGCATTTGTTAAGCTAATTCTATCAAAGCATTCTGTTAACAATTAGCAAGTTATCATTTACTGAATTAGCTAGTTTAAGCTAGCTGAATTTCCACTATTAAAGATATTTAGGTTGAGATTACAAGATCATTTTATGTTAAAAAGTGTATGTGTATGAGTTAGCTTGTTTTTTGTTGGACAGGAAAGGAAATTATGGCATTGATCGCTCTCTAAAACTCACTACTATTAGTGTAATTTACATAAAACCCAGAGACAATGATGCACTTTTTCACACCAATTTGGTATCAGTACTACAAGAAGTACACAAAGAACAGAGATGTTAATGCTAACTAAACAACTACTAAATGCACCTTCAATAACAACATTTTTTAACAGTAAATTGCTTTTACTTTAATACTAAGCAAGATATCTTTCCAAAATGTGATATGTTTTTCCAAAAAAATAAAAAGGAAAGGTTTGAACTGTTTCTTCTCAGGTATGCAGGGCCAGTTATCAGAGAAATACCTCTTTGATACACCCTACCAGAGATCTGTTGCATGAAAGACATGCAAAGCTGTCCTCGAATTGCCTGTCCCAATGGGGGGTTTATGGCGTGTGGTTTTGAGACGGACTGATCTCTGCTAGACTACAGGCAGAGTCATTCACTCCTATCAGAACCACTGCAGTTGGCCTGTTATCACAAGCTGAAAAAAGCAGCAACATTGTTTCTCCTTGCACCGGTAAAGCAAAGACAATCAATCTGTGTAATTTCTGGTTGGCATTGACACTGCAGTGTAATAAAGTGAAGTGAAAACTTAGATTCACCGCATGTGCTGCTAAAAAGAAATATCAAAATATACTGCAAATAAAGAATACATTTGGATATTTTTTTTCAGTAGCAATCTGGGGAAACCTATATGCATAATATGCAAGCTATAAAACACTAGTTTTGTGCAATGTATGGCTGAGAAAATACAACAGGTTGCAGTTACAGCACGGTTTATAGGTTTGTGCTTGGCTACAATGCCTCGAATTCCCCCTCAGGCCATCTAGACAGGGATGTTTAAAAATGCATCATCTCACTAATCAATACCTCCAAAATGATCCTGGCTGTGGAGGTGTCTAGTTTCTCTATCCATCATTATTGGTAATAGTCTCATTAATAGAGTGTTGATTCATTTTCTGCCGAGTGGATATTAACCTTTTGCCAGTAAACATTCATTATGTTTGTGAGAGGTGTATTCTGTTAGAGTGTGACACTAGAATACCAAATGGCACTTGGGAGGATTTCACACTACAGCCCCAAGAAACTTTCAGACGCAGAGCTTCTCTTGTTAAAGACCTTCATTTTGCAGCACAATGCAGCAATACAGCAGAAATTGATTCAGTTGCTTTTGCCCCTGGAACATTTTGTATCAACTTATTTAAAAGTGCATATTCTGCAGAAAAATGCAATTAAATGTGACAAATTAAGCTGTAGGAATATAGTACTGTGGCTTGAAACACACAATGCTCAGACAAATTGAAACAAGATGCTCATGCAAGAGACAGTTTCAAATCGGACTTGTGTTATGTCCTGATCTTGTCATTCCTGTCATATGTCTACTTTTTATATCAATAATATAAAAAATGCCTATAAATAAAACACACACACAAACACATACATACACAAAACTACAAACACAATGAACAATATTTACTCTGTGGGGCTGATTATAAATACACAAACTTTACGAAATATCATTTTTTTCTTATTTTTAGAAAATTTATGTTCAATGTTAAAATATAATTACCATTTACAAAATTAAATTTTACTATAATGTTGCTATAATGAGACACAAGCCTGAATTCTGTTGCTTGTGTGAACATTTACATTTATTCTTCAAACTGCAATTGCGTATCCATATATGGAAAGAATATTTCTCCTAAAATTCAATCATGAACATAGTTTAAATTTAGTCAAACTACTTTCATATAGAAAAAAAAAAGAACCATTATCATACAGAGACATCGATTTCAGTACAAAAAAGCATATTCAGATCAAGGATGCTCAACAGCACAATGTGTTATTGTACTTTATTCACGTGATTTAGAGAGGCATTGGAGTATGTTTTGCTCCATTCCTGATCATTTTAATCTCTTTTGGATTGCTAATTTGCACTCAATACATTTTCACTAGGCTTTAATGGGTCCAAATCTGCATTATTGTTTACACACCCATAACAAGTCATTTTTTCCCTACTGTTTTCCTGTAGTTTTTCTCTAAATATGAAACACAAATACATCTCATTTAGAAATATGAGAACTCTTTTTATTAGTGCTGTTGAACATGAAACCACAGCAACGAGAATCGTTACCTATGACCATTGTCCACCATGGGTTTCAGTCGTGCTAATGATTCCTTTCATTTTAAATATAGAAACGGGATTAATTTAGGTGCACATGCCCATAAACACTTCAGGCAAGACAGTGCTTTATGAGAAGTGATTGCATTATTCTCTCTCATTGCTTTGGCTTATGGACAAAGCTTTTTACACATTTAGACAAGTGCACAGAGTGAGATCTTTATGTGTAATATTAAGCATAGTCATTATTCCCTTGTGCATTAGTATCTGCTATAATGCAGCATTTCTCAGGTCAGTCAGCCTGAGCTCTAAAGGAAACTTAACAAGCGTGGATAATGCCTTTTAAATTATTTTAGAAGCCTCAATTATTAAATAGCATACATCTCTGTTGTTCTATGTGTAGCTTGAAATAAAGACTGATATCGGAAATGTTAAAACCAGTTAACTTCCACTTTAAATTGCCCGAAGTATTACTTTAATATTTAACCAGTTGCTTTTACTGCTTTTATGTTTACAGACATTGTGTAATGTTCTTAAAGGTTTTCCCAGGACTCAGAAAATCCCACATTTATTATTCATTTGTTTGTTTTATTTATAGCATTTTTAATTCTACATTTAATTTAGCTGTGAATTATAATAGTTATAGCAGTATAACTGGCTTAAATACGTGTTGTATGTTGTGTCGTGTAAAGTTATTTTGTTGTTTTCTGTTTACGTTATTGTTATGATATGTGAAGTTGTTTTGTTATGTTATGTCAAGTTGTGTTCTGTAAAGTTATTTTATGGTATGTGAAATGATGTTCTATAAAGTTGTTTTGTTATGTTTTCTGTCAAGTTTTTCAACACAATCTCATGAAAATGCGTATCTATACCACAAATGTTATTTCTCATGCCATTCATACGCCAAAAATGTTTTTTGCGTGCATATACTACGCACTGAAAAGACCTTGGTTAGGATAAGGGAGGGCAGTGCGTGCGTATTACACGCCATAAAGTGTGTATCATATGCACACGAAAACTGCGTATCATATGCACGCAAAAACTTTTTTTGGCGTATAAATGGCACAAGAAATAACATTTGTTTTATACATACGCACTTTCATGAGATAAGGCTGAGTTGTTATGTATAGTTATGTTCTGTAAAGTTGTTTTATGGTATGAAAAGTATGTTTTGTTTTGTGTTGCTTTTATAAAGTTATGTTGTGCTATGTTATATGTTTTGTTTTATGTTATGTTATGTGATGCTATGTTGTTATGTTGTGTGAGATTTGTTGTTCTTTGAAGTTGTTTGCATAGCTTTGTAAATTATGAGACCTGTTTATTTGTTTTAGAGTCAAAATGTAAAATGCCAGTTTAAACCAAATTTGAAAAGTATGTAAAATGAACTAAATTAGAGAAAACCACACATCACTGATTCTGTTCACATATGTACAGTTTGAGAAATGAACTCTCAGAAGAGTCTGGTACAAGAGAGTCCAGTCATGGTAGAATTTTCTTTATGCAAATATATTCCACCTCAGGAGCACAGACATTTCCACCCTGATTAAATAGGCAAGAAATCCACAGCAGCCATGATTCCTCCAAACACGGCAGAGGTCTTTGCCAATGGGCTGTGCATCTCTGTTGTATCTTGCCCTGGCAACACATAAATGATGCAAGACAAAGAGACGCCAGATCTGATTGGTATGTGTGCCTGCACCCAAAGGAGGAATTTTAATAAGTTGTTGAATAGAGATTTACATGCTCTAGTATTACACAGTCTCTGCTTTGTTTCAGTTCGTTTGAGATGTAAGATGCTTCTGAAGGGTTCTCAGTAGGTATAAATTCTTTTCATTTTCTTTTCACATTTTTTCCTTTATTAGTATTAATATTTTATCCAGCAGATCATATCGTGAATGTCCTTGAGTCTCCGAAGACATTTAATGAGGTGGTTTATTGATTTTGTCTGTGTGGAAGCATGAACACATACCATAATTCCAAAAAGCTAATGAATCTTTGCTACAGAGTTTGGTTTGTTTGTTGCAAGATATTTCTTACATAACTATTTTAAAAATCTAACAATATTCTCTACTTTACATTAAAATATTACTGTGTTACAGTAATGAACCTGTGTGGGATTATTTCCCAGCCAAGACTGAGTGTTATTAGTCTGATATATGTTGATGTATGCAACAAATACATCTGTGGGGTTATGAGGATTTGTCATAGTACAATTTGTTTTGAAAAATAGAAGACTGAAAACAAGCATACATACATGCACTCACTGAATTGAGTAGAACCCACAACTTTAGACATGGCCAACTAATTCCACTAAGTAACTTCTTCTATTCTAGCAACAGCACACTTAAACATGCTAAAGAATAATATTTTGTGACACGCAACATCTATTACAAAAAGAACCATGTGAAAGCTCCGCTGGAAACTAAAGACAGAAGAGACTTCCAAACTAAAGAATTATACTGTATAATATTCATTCACATTAGCAATCTTTGGCATCCATTGTAAAATAATCATTTATATCAACACAACAAATAAAAAAATAAAAAAATAAAAACACTAACCTCTGATTTCACAGACGAGGCTTAAACTAGTCCCAGACTTAAATCCAGGTTTGAGCTGTTTTAGCTGAAAGCAACATAGATTGACATATCGTAAAATATTTCAGTGCAATTTTTTTTTTCTACGGAAGGATTATAAAAGCTACTTAAATGCCCCAATTTAACTAAGGCCTAATCCTGGCTTAATCTAAGCCCTGTCTGTGAAACCGGGACAAAATGTTCAACATTAACTCTCCCCGTCCAATCCAATGCAAATCATGCTGGGAACTAAACAAAAGTTGATGAATTTAAGTTTTACCACCATTTTAAGGATTGTACTAAATTAGCACATTTTAATAAAATAATCCTGCAGCAAAAAAAAATCTGAGAGTGATTTGGTTGGGTTCTTGTGTCCAGTTGTCAAGAGCATTTTGATCAATGAATGCAATCAAATCCAAATACAATAGCAAACTTAGGTAATCGTTGTCATATGACGTTGTAAGTATTCATTTGTTATTATTTTCCAACTTCAAATTTGCTGTTTTGTGAGCTAGTCTCTTGGTCCTTGAGCTTTAAAATACAACACAGCATCACTGTTATAGTTATAATCTGATGTTTTCTTTTAGTGTTTGAGGAAGTAATGTTTTTTCAGAGCAACACATTACTGCTATTCTCTTAATTACTATAATATTTCGGATTCACACCAGCCTCAGGGTGGGAGTTTGCAGCTGCTGTCAGGGTGTCTCTAAGTCTGTTTGTTTTGAACAAACAAATGTCTCTCAAAAGGAATATGAGATGCATTCACTTGAAAAAAGGGAGTCTAGCAAAAGAATTGTTGCCTGCTGTATTTCGAGACCGCTATGTTATATTCATGAATTCAGAGAATTCCTACATCGTATATGGATGGTGTGGAAGAGTGCTTATCACTTAATTGCATAGAAAACAGTCAGCGGAGGAAATCACTAGAGATTGTGGGTTTGACATGCAGAAACAGAAATCCTAAAATCCATTTGAATGTACTCTATTGAAAACAAGAGCAAGCCATCAAAATGTGTACTCAGATTCTGAAGTTTCAAAAAACCTTGAGCAAACCTTAGGGGTGCATAAAAGTTTTACGACCACATAGTAACAAAAAAATAGCAATAATAAAACTCTCTCCCTGTGTCTCTTTCTCTCTTTGTGTGTGATGTTCCAGTAACATCATTAATCACCGGGCTGAGGTTGAGCAGAACACAGATTGTGTTCAGTAAGGCGGTGTTCTCTCTCCAATTATAATGTAAATACATGGCTTGCGGTAATAAAGCCATTGATCAGATTTTAGAGGAAACAACACTAATTCTTAGAGCAAGGTTTTGTAAAATTCTTATGAACTTTAAATTCATAATTCCTGCAGAATGTTGAAAGTGAAGTGCAGTGACAGTAATAGGAAATATTTTAATTGCAAAGAAATTCAATATAGAAAAAAAATGAATACCCAGCAAGTTTTGAGACAAAGAGTAACTGAATTTTTTTTTTTTTTTTTTACAGTAGTATACTTCTTTTCCCAACTAACCATGTTCTGTTTAAATAATGCAGATTTTATAATCTATTCATTTGCCAATGGCTACCATCAACTTTCTGGTTGCCAACATTCTTCAAAATTTCATCTTTTGTATTCAACAGAAGGAAGAAACATACACATTTGGAACAACTTGAGGGTGAGTAGATTATGTCAAAATCCTATCCCTTTAAACAATATTTGCAGTTACAACTAAATGCAAAGACCCAGTAGAAGAGTGAAGTTGTATTGCACATTAAAGTCTTTTGCCTTTTATTTTCACTTCAACAGTTACAGTGATAATTACATAGTAAAACATATACAGTCCAATGCACTAGGTAAAATAACCATACACTTAGTCAAACTGCACATTAACCAATGACTGCAGTGAAAGTAGCATTGCAGTATAGATAGATTTTTACAGTTTCCTTGAAAAATAATGTCGCACCTGGACTGTTAAAAAGGACAACAACTGTGTAAAGTGTCTATTAAGAGCTGTACTCTGTGGTCCAAACATTGATTTCAGAGCACAGGTCCTGTGTATTGCCTGGAAATGTCAATTCGCTCCTTATATTGCAAGGAACAAAATGTCATATAAAGCCAAACTTGCCTGCAATTATTCCGCCAATATTGGATTTAGTCCTCAAATCTTCAAAAGTGGCCATCAGTGTCAGATCTTGCATGTTTGGTACAAGTGAGAAAGCCGCGTAAGGTGCAAAGTCTAGAAAGCCTGCTAAGACAAAATCAATATGAATGGCCTGACATTGTTCATGACTTTAGTTATCTAAAGTTATCTAATGCTAGATGAGTGTTAGTCAGACTGTGATGTTGGCTTGATGGATGGATAATTTGGATGGATGGATGGATGGATGGATGAATGGATGGAAGGAAGGAAGGAAGGAAGGAAGGAAGGAAGGAAGGAAGGAAGGAAGGAAAGTTGTTATAGGTGAATGAAGCTTGAAAGGCTTTTTTCAAGGGTTTAAAATTAAAGCTGTTTGATACAGTTTCCAGTCATTTTGTTACAGAATAGACATTATGAGCTGTCAGAGCAGATCAATATGCCGAGATGCTGAAGAGATCCAGCCCTCACCTCACACACTCCTCCACACGGATAAGACAGATGAGGTCAAGGTTTGTTTATATCAGCACTAAACTAGAGCAGGTGACTAGTAAGAGGAGATTTGCCCACTCTGAGAGGCAGACCCAACCAAAAAGGCATCATTAAATTCCTTCTTACTGGTTTCTGTGCATTATTCATATTTGGCCGTTAAAATATAAATGGAGCTGTATTGCTGGAGCTCTCAAAGACTGCAGCCCCATAAACTCTTCTGCAGTGAGTCCATCGTGTTTGGTCACGTTTTTTCTAAAGAGAGTACTAATCCACATGGAGGGCTGTGTTGGAAGTTCTTGTTGGTCCATAAGTCATCAATTGTGAATGGAGACCAAAGACAGCTGCAAGGAAAGCTTCATCAGCTAGTCACTCATTTAGTCACTCATTTGAAAATATAGATTATAAAAAAAGCTCTCTGTTTTGGAGCTGCATATGTCACAGTGAATGAAAGAGTCAAAACAGGAAGAATATTGAGCAGAAATAGCTGACAGGTGGAGACAGGCTTTCCCGTAGGATTGAAATGATTGAATCATGCACATATTAACTTATCTCTTTACACTGCACTGCAACTGAAAGGGTTTGCACTCCCATCAATTGTTATGTTAAATATATGCTTCCCAATGAAGTATACAGTGTGTAGCTTTTTTCTAATTTCTCATTCATGTTTATGTCCCACATACTCTTATGGACAGAACTGTGCAAACAAAATCATCAATCACCCGTTTCCATTTTCTCAAAATACATTTTCCCTTGCTATAACAAAAATGTGTCAGAAATGAATCACAAATATTAATAAATATAGCTATACTCTTTTTTCCATTCATACATTTTTTATATTTAAATTAAATTAAATCATAACCTTTAAACTCTGTAATTTTTCTTTATATAAATGTGTGTGTGTGTGTGTGTGTGTGTGTGTGTGTGTGTGTGTGTGTGTGTGTGTGTGTGTGTGTTTATATAATGTATAAAGAAAAAATATATATATAATTGGAATGATACAGTAGTGTTATTTTGTTAAGTAAGTAAGGTATACATGTAATCAAGACAGCAGCATCAAGGAATGACAGTATTTTTAATATTACTATTATACTGTTTTTAAGGAAAAAACTGTACAGCTATATTACTAGCTACTATAACAAATTGCATATTGTGTTAGGTGGCTAACAATGTATGTGGTGGACTCTTGAAATTATTATTTTTTAAACAGATTCCATGCAGGGCCGGATTATCCATATGTGACACTGGGCGAGTGCCCAGGGGCACCAGCCAATGGGGGGCACCAAATCATTAAAATAAATACTATACCTTTAAAATGTTTGTCATATTTTATAAATGTATATGTATTCACTATATATTTATATATTTGATACATATATATTTAATACATAGCCTACATATTTATGCATTTAAAAATAAAGAAATACAATTGCGATTTGGTAAGTGCCCCCCTACCCCTCACCCGATCTTGGTCCATTCCACAGTGACACACTGCCGCCCAATTAGTCAATCAGACTAATTCAAAATGGACAGGCGTCAGTTAAGCGGTTGCGCTAAGAGAAAACTTAAAAAAGAAAAACAATCACGGCACATTGCCACTATTCATAATGTACCCGCAATCGCGAGCTTTTTTATTCAGAAAAATAATGAATCCTGTTTTTTTTATCCTGGTTTCCACGTCAGCGCTGTTTGATCTGATATCTATGGTTTATAACAGAACTCTGCGCGGAATCGGAATGTTTCTCGCTGGATCTCGTAGTGATGAATGATGTTAAAATTCTGAGGCGAATTCAATTGATTTCTTAACTGGATCTCAACTGATTTCTTAACTGGATCGTGACTCATGAGCGAGATCGGCCCGCGACTGGCAAGTTCGGGGCTTTATTTTACTGTCAGTGGTTCGGGGCGCTGCTGCTGCTCCACGGTCCTAATCATAGGCCTATATGAGTAGCTTATTTTCGTTTCACTTTCATTTTGTTTGCATTCGCTGCTAGGTAACGACTAACGAGTCGATAGATCGCTCATTGCTCAGACGCACATAGCAGGTTGTGATTTGTCTTCGTCTCCATCCCACAGACGTCTACGCGCGCTATTCTTGTCACGGATTTATTGAATTCCCTGCAGTATTTGTGGTGAGCCTTTACTTTAGCTGTAAGTTCATGTACATCTATTGTCTTAATAGAAATACTGAATTTCAATTGTTCACACATTAAGTGTGAGGAGGGGGGCACTTAAACTGTGGTCACCCTAGGGCACAAAACGTCTCAGGTTACTACTGTAACCCTAGTTCCTTGAGAAGGGAACGAGACGATGCGTCGATGACGCTTTGGGAATGCATTTGCGTGACTGAGTCTGAAGCACTACTGTCAACTAGTCCAATGGAATGAATGAAGCGTCACGGGCGGGTGACGTCACGACCAGGAAGATATAAAAGCACATCCGGTGCAATGCTCGCGTTAGCTTATAGAGCCGAAGCAAAGCGATCGCAGGGATGCAGGAAGTATGGCAGGGAGACGCATCGTCTCGTTCCCTTCTCAGTGAACTAGGGTTACAGTAGTAACCTGAGACGTTCCCTTTCGAGGGAACTCGCGATGCGTCGATGACGCTTTGGGAACGATAATACCCAATACGCCATAATTACAAAATGCCAGATGACAAAACTGTCGGCAAATTAAGTAAAAAGCACCTGGGAACCTGGGGCAGCTTCCAGGTCCAGGCTATAGAACCTCACAAATGTTAGCGGCGAGGACCAACCCGCCGCGTCACAAACCTCCTGAAGGGAAACTCCTGATAAGAGGGCTTTAGAGGCCGCCATACTTCGGGTAGAGTGAGCTCTGACCACCAAAGGACATGGCTGGCCAGATGACAGAGAAATATGCAAGAGAAATAGCCTCGACTATCCACTTACTGATTGTCTGCTTAGAAGCAGGAAGACCTTTCTTAGGTGAACCAAAACAGACAAACAACTGATCAGATCTCCTCCACGGGGCAGCCCTGTGGACATAAGTGTCCAGTGCTCGCACTGGACACAAGAGATTCAGTTTTTCCTGGTCCGAAGAAGTAAACGGAGGAGGACAGAATGCCTGCAGTACAATAGGTCTTGGAATATTGGTTGGCACCTTAGGGACGTAACCCTGCTTAGGGTATAAGAACGCCTTAACCATACCCGGTGCAAATTCCAAACAGGTGGAAGACACAGAAAGAGCCTGAAGGTCTCCGACTCTTTTTAGGGAAGAAATGGCTAACAGAAAGATAGTCTTGAAAGTCAGAAATTTTTCTGAAACTAAATCTAGGGGCTCGAAAGGAGCCCCAGACAAGCCTTCCAAAACTATGGCCAGATCCCACGCTGGCACCCTAGTTCGAACTGCAGGCCTCAACCTCAAGGTGCCACGGAGGAAACGAATAATCAGGGGGTCTCGACCCAGAGATGCAATACCCATAGGGGCGTGGAAAGCCGCAATGGCCGCCACGTAAACCTTTAAGGTAGAATGACATAAACCTGACGTGAAACGAGACTGGAGAAACTCAAGTACTGTGTTGACTGAACAGTTAACTGGATCTCGCTGCTGTTGGTGACACCAAGACGTGAAAACTTTCCACTTAAGTATATATAATTTCCTCGTGGCTGGAGCTCTGGAGCTAAGAATAGTCTCAACGACCTCAGTCGAGAGACCACTCTCTAAAAGTTGGGCCCCCTCAGAGGCCAAACCCATAGGTTCCAAATCTCCGGTCGGGGGTGAAATATTGTGCCCCCTGCCTGAGACAGAAGGTCTCTCCTGACAGGAATCTCGAAAGAAGGGTCGTCTAGGAGATGAATTAGGTCCGCAAACCAAAAACGATCGGCCAGCGTGGAGCTACTAATAATAGACTTACTCCGTCCTGGCGGATTCTCTCCAGAACTCCTGGGAGCAGAGCAACAGGGGGAAATGCGTACAGACGTAGCCTCGGCCACGTCTGTACCATAGCGTCCAACCCCAAGGGGGCTGGTTGCGTGAGGGAGAACCAAAGTGGACAGTGCGTCGTAAGCTGAGACGCAAACAGATCCACTTCTGCTTGGCCGTAAAATTCCCAAATGAGCTCCACCGCCTCGGGGTGGAGTCTCCATTCCCCTGGCCTCAGCCCCTGCCTCGACAGGGTGTCTGCTCCTATATTCTGGTACCCTAGGATAAACACTGCCCTCAGGGAGAGTATCTTCCCTAGGGACCACAAGAGGATCTGGTGCGCCAGTTTGCAGAGTGGACGCGAACGCAGACCCCCCAGTCGATTTAAATAAGAGACCACCGAAGTGTTGTCTGTACGGACGAGCACATGATGGCCCCTCAGGTCTGGGAGGAAATGTCTCAACGCATTGAAGACAGCCATCATCTCCAGGCGATTTATGTGCCACGAGAGATGATGACTCTTCCACAGACCCTGAGCTGAGCGGCCTTCCATTACCGCTCCCCAGCCGGTGAGAGAAGCGTCTGTCGAGATAGCAACTCGATGGCAAAGAGCTCCCAACACCGGACCCTGGGAAAGGAACCAATGTTTCCTCCATATAATCAAGGCGCGGATGCACCGCCGCGTGATCTTGATCATACGAAGTGGGTTTCCCCTCGGGGAGAACCCTCTGGTCCTGAGCCACCACTGCAAAGGTCTCATGTACAGCAGGCCAAAGGGGATCACATTGGACGCCGCTGCCATGAGGCCTAACAGTCTCTCGAACTGTTTTGCAGTACGTGACTGGCCTAGCTTCAACTCTTTTGTGGCTGTGATGATAGCAGCTACACGAGCGGGCGATAGAGTGGCCCGCATCGTGACTGAATCCCATACCACACCAAGGAAAGTGGTTCTCTGTAGTGGAGAAAGCACACTCTTCTTGGCATTTAGTCTCAACCCCAATTTCCTCATATGAGCGAGAACGACATCTCGATGCCGAACCGCTGACTGTGCTGACACCCCGGTTGGGGCTGTCCTCAATGGCCTGACGTACATAGCGTCAGGACCTTTTCTGAGCCGAAGCCTTCCTAGCCATAAGTACGGTCCTCAGATCCGGCTTAGACTTAGCCGACTTCGGCTGAGGAGGTTGGCTCGGTCCCCAAGATTTATTTGGGGGAGCACGAGACGCAACACTTATTTTTTGTTGCACACGGTGTGAGGAGCTTGGCTGGGGACGCTCACGCCCAGCATCCCCAGGGGGATGGACTCGGCGAGGAAGGAATTTTTTAAAAGCCTCAGATTGTTTTTTATTTTCTTGAAACCTTTCAACAACCGAATTCACCGAGTCACCAAAGAGACCAGAGGGAGAAATAGGGGCATCTAAAAGAAAAGCCCGATCTTTATCTTTCATATCTGTCAGATTTAACCAAAGATGCCTCTCAGTAGCTACGAGGGCTGCCATAGACCGCCCAATAGCACGGGCGGTCTCCTTCGTAGCTCTGAGCGAAAGATCTGTAGCCCGACGAAGTTCTCGAATTTCGTCGGGACTAACTCCCTCACTCCTGTCTATATCCCCCTGCAGATCTGCCTGATAGGCTTGGAGCACTGCCATCGTGTGCAGACAGGCTCCAGCTTGACCTGTTGCCGTATAAGCCTTACCCACTAAATTAGATGTGGTCTTTAGTGGTTTATTCGGCAACACGGGATCCTTCAGGGACGACGCTGACCCAGGAGACAGATAGCTCGCGAGCGTCTGTTCCGCTGGGGGCATCGACCCATAACCAAAATCTTTCAGCCCCATTATATTTGAATACATTTGAACATGGGGACTAAGAGACGTGAAGAAAATGGTTTATTCCATGATCTACATAGCTCACTATGTAGATCAGGAAAGAATGGAAGGGCCCGTGCCTGAGATGAAACATTAGAAGTGAGAAAACGCTCGTCTAGTTTGCTTTTAGGACGAGAATCTCTCTTTTCTGCTGGCCAGTCAATACTCAACTTATCTACAGCACGAGTTATCACCTCAATAAGCTCCTCATGTGCTGGGGAGAGGGATGGCGAATCCTCTCCCCTTATTGAATCTTTATTTGTGTTTGTTTTTGTGTCACTCTCACCGATGCTCAGTAACTCTACCTCCTCAGAACTAGAGCACTGAACCAACGGGCTCTCTTCCCGGGCGGAAGAAGCCGCAGCGCGGGCTTCCGACACCGGCAAGAGAGCAATGGATCCTTCGGGTAAAGGAGGAGATAAGGCAGAGCCCGTCCCCAACCCCGCCGAAAGATCCATTTGAGAACCCCAAGTGAGCCTTCGCCGAGCTGCCTCGGCAGCCGCGGGTCCAGAACCCTGAGGTTCGCGAGCCTGTCCATCATCCTCAAATGTGGACAGACGGGAGCGGAGCATGCGGAGCGGGAGACGCTCACAATGCTGACAGTCAGCCCCCTCGAAGGCTGACATAGCATGCTCCACTCCCAAACAAACTACACAAAGCTCATGTGTATCTCCACCCGTGATATAACGAGGGCAAGGAGAAGCACAGGCTTTGAATAGTTGTTTCGCCATAATACAATATACTGAGAGACAGACAACAATAAATATACAGACAGTTTTGACACAGAGCGCTTCGCTGAGGCACAAAAGCTAACGCGAGCATTGCACCGGATGTGCTTTTGTATCTTTCTGGTCGTGACGTCACCCGCCCGTGACGCTTCATTCATTCCATTGGACTAGTTGATAGTAGTGCTTCAGACTCAGTCACGCAAATGCATTCCCAAAGCGTCATCGACGCATCGCGAGTTCCCTCGAAAGGGAACTATGTTAATCCGGGCATGATTCCATGTTAATTAAACATTGCTTGCCTTTCCAGTCAGGGATGTGATTTTTCCGGATTAATTCGGAATTCCGGATTTTCCGACCTGAAAATGTGACCTACGTGAATCATGCAGATCTGTAAAAAAAAATAAAAGCGTGGGGTGGGGCTGCCGGAGTGAAAAGGAGAGGATATCACCAATATTTTAGCGAACTCCTTTCAGGGTTTTCCTGCATGGAATTACGAGGCAGCCGCCTCCGGCTCTCAACAAAACTCGGCCTGTGGCCATTCTCAAACCGTATAGTTTGCCGATAGTGCTGCGCGGGTCGGGCGAGACAAATAATAATAAAAAATTAGCCTACATTCAAATTAATCGAGGATGGATGACAGATAAATCATTATAATGTGTTGATTTTAATAAAGACACGGAACTCTTATCATGGTAAAACGAAATGAGCGTCACTCTTTTACTTTCGTTTTCAACAACGTAATTCTCTTTAGAGAAAATCAATCAAGGAAAACATATCAGGGCATTTACTACAGTTGTAATTTTTCAATGTAAATTATTTAATTTGATTGGTAACAGCCTACCGTCTTATTATTCTGATTTAATATATTGATCAAATTAAGGAATATTTTAAAAGAAAGATGGAGCATAGGCTACATAAAATCAGAGGGAAAAATGCCCTATTTTAAATGTAAAAAAATTATTCTGATAAGAGTGTTTGGCAACAGTGATGTAATGAAACATTGACAATTTAACTTTGAAGGGAGTAAAAAGCCTCTGTTTAGGATATTAAGGAAATTTTGGACAAAGAATAACTTTTAATTTAAATAAATGTTAATTTTAAATCAGCCTACTTCAGTGTGATATTTTACCATATTATCATGCTTAACATTGAGAATTTGAAAAATTGTAATGATGATCAGATGCAGATCTAAATCAAAGAATATCATATGTTTGGGCAGTTGGATTCTTTTTAACAGCGGATTCGGGTGACTCAAAGTGTACCAGATTAATGAATTTATCTTTAAAATGTACAAATTTTTCTTCCTGGGGGGGGCATGCCCCCAGACCCCCCTAGAGGTAACGAACTCCACCCAAATATTCTCTACTCCTGTATTAATAAACCTACGTTGAACTCAAAATAATGAAGTGCAGTATTTAGCTATTTATTTATCACATGCACCACGCCTGCTCATGGGTTATTTTTTTTTTTTTTTTAAAGAGACCCCCACAAAGATGAAATCATAATTCGAACCCTGGAATTAGACCATATCGCATATATCGATATAGTTCAAATTTGCGCTATGATCCTTGCTCCAAGCAAGCTGCTGACTGCTTTTGTAGAAATATGTATATCGTGCATTCTATCAGTTGCAGTTCTGGCGCCTCCGTCTCAACAGCATTTAGTGTACAACGCGACAAATATACTCATATCAAATGTTAACGCAGAGGAACGGGACACATCAGTTCAGTGAGTTCACAAAAGTTAATTATTTGCATGTGCTTTAAAGCCTTGCCGGTTAAACATGTCATTCACTGCTGATGCGCTGTTCTAACATGTGCTTTACTGAGCGCGAGAACACCCGACGCGCACATCAGAATCAGAATCAGAAAGAGCTTTATTGCCAAGTGTGCTTGCACACACAAGGAATTTGTTTTGGTACTGAGGCTTCCAGTGCACATATACAAATACAGATACAACAAGTAATAGTAATACAAATAGTAATACAAATTCTACGAATAAAATTATAAAAAAAAATATGAAAGTACTATAAAAATATATGGTCACAGTTGGGTTTTGTCAGAATAAACATTTACAGATAATGAACATATTTACAGTATTTTGTATAGTATGAATAAATATAAATATAAATAACACCTGAATTTTAAAGATATTGCACTAAACAGTGGGAGTATTGCACTTCAGGCATATGCCTTGGGAGATATGTTAACTGTTCAGAAGGGAGATGGCCTGTGGGAAGAAACTGTTCCTGTGCCGAGATGTTCTTGTGGCCAGTGATCTGAGTCGCCGTCTTGACGGTAACAGATCAAACAGGAGGTGTCCAGGGTGAGTGGAGTCTGTGATGATTTTACCTGCTCTCTTCCTCACTCTGGAAGAGTACAGGTCCTGGAGGGTTGGCAGGGGGGCACCAATGATCCTCTCCGCAGTCCGGACTGTCCGTTGTAGTCTCCTGATGTCTGATTTGGTAGCTGAACCAAACCAGACAGTGATGGAAGTGCATAAAACAGACTCAATAACGGCTGAGTAGAACTGAATCAGCAGCTCTTGTGGCAAGTTGAACTTCCTCAGCTGGCGAAGGAAGTACAGTCTCTGCTGGGCCTTTTTCACAGTGGAGTCAATGTGATTGTCCCACTTCAGGTCCTGAGAGATGATAGTGCCCAGGAACCTGAATGACTCCACTGCTTCCACAGTGCTGTTCATGATGGTGAGTGGGGGGAGTGCTGGGCTGTTCCTCCTGAAGTCCACGATCATCTCCACTGTTTTGAGCGTGTTCAGCTCAAGGTTGTTATAACTGCACCAGACAGCCAGCTGTTCAACCTCCAGTCTGTAAGCAGACTCGTCACCGTTTTGGATGAGACCGATGACAGTGGTGTCGTCTGCAAATTTCAGGAGCTTGACAGTGGGGTCTTTAGAAGTGCAGTCATTTGTGTACAGGGAGAAGAGCAGTGGGGAGAGAACGCACCCTTGGGGGGCGCCAGTGCTGATTGTGAGTGTCTTGGATGTGTGTTTCCTCAGTCTCACTCGCTGCTGCCGGTCCGTCAGGAAGCTGGTGATCCACTGACAGATCGAGGATGGCATGGAGAGCTGGGTCAGTTTGGCTGTGAGAAGACCAGGCATGATGGTATTGAAGGCCGAACTGAAGTCCACAAAGAGGATCCTTGCATAAGTCCCTGGTCTGTCGAGATGTTGCAGGATATAATGCAGTCCCATGTTGACTGCATCATCCACAGACCTGTTTGCTCTGTAAGCAAACTGAAAGGGATCCAGCAAGGGTCCAGTGATGTCCTTCAGGTGGGCCAGCACCAGTCTTTCAAACGACTTCATGACCACAGACGTGAGAGCGACAGGTCTGTAGTCATTAAGTTCAGTGATTTTGGGTTTTTTGGGGACAGGAATGATAGTGGAGCGTTTGAAGCAGCAGGGAACTTCACACTGCTCCAATGATCTATTGAAGATCTGCGTGAAGACCGGGGCCAATTGGTCAGCGCAGGCTTTTAAACAAGCAGATGAGATGCCGTCTGGGCCTGAGGCTTTCCTAGTCTTCTGTTTTTTGAAGACTCTGCTCACGTCCTCCACACAGACCTTAAGCTCAGGTTGGATGGCAGGAGGGGGGGGGGAGTGGGAGTGCAGGCCGCGCTCGCGGAGTTTAACCAGCGCGCCGGCTCGCTTCCCGCGTTTGCGTCTGAACGCGCGTTTGAACAACAACGCTGCCCCTCCGACGAGAATGTCCTGCAAGACGTCCGAATAATCAAAAACTGTAGAAAAGGTTTCTGGTGTGTGTTTCCTAATGTCCAGTAGTTCGTCTTTGGTGAAACTGATTGGAAAAGAATGACTAAACGCAGAACAAACGAACAAAAACAACACAATAGCTGGAGAGCTCCACACTGAGGCAGCCATCTGCGGCACCATCTTGGATTACTTTGCACTAAAAGGCGGCGTAACATCTTGTAATCCAAGATGGATTACATCTTGGATTACATGCACTAAAAGGCGGCGTAACAGCGCCTGGTTACTGGACTAAGTTATCTTTCGAGTCTTATTTCGCTAATACTCTCAAATACACACAAGGTTTACATAAGGAAAGTTGGTTATGTCTAAACTGAAAGCAAACCGAGAAAATTGAGAGAAATCTGCTTGTCAAATGCGCCTGTCTCTTCATCTTAAAGAGACAGTAGCCCTAATAATAAACATGCAGCCGCTTGTCCTTAAAGGGATAGTTCACCCAAAAATAAAAATTCTGTCATTATTTATTCACTGTAATGTTGTTCCAAACCTGTATTAATTTATTTATTGTGCTGAACACAAAAGAAGATATTTTGAAGAATGTGGGGGTAACCAGACAGGTGCTGGTCCCCATTGACTTCCATAGGGAAAAATATACTATGGAAATCACTAGGGTACATCAACTGTTTAGTTACCCACATTCTTCCAAATAACTTCAACAGAAGAAAGAAACTTATTCAGGTTTAAAACAACTTGAGAGAGTAAATGATGACAATTAAAATTAGGGGGGGGGGCTCGGTATATTTTCCTGCTTTTTTGTCCTTAGCCAATCACATGCCTGCCAGTTTTCTTCATTAATATAATTGTCTGATTACCCCGTCACTGCAATACTGCCCGCCTTTTATCTTGCGATCGGTTTCATCTGAATCCAAGTAAACTGGGCTTGAAATGATGATCTGTGAGTGTGGTGTTTTTTTAGAGAGCACTCAGTTCAGTTAAATGAAAGTTGGACCTCCGCGCCTGCAGCCTTCGCGATACCTAAGGTGTTTGCTGAGAATCTGATGACTAATGATCTGAAAGAAAGGTTATATTAACACTAATAGCCATACAACAGCTATAGGAACATATAAAAGGAAATAGGCTGCTTTTTGCTGCATTATAATTGTCAGTAGGGAAGCGCCATAGACTTCTTTGAAAGCCCATTAGGGTTCAAATATGTGCATGTTCATTTCACTTGTCCATCTTTCTTTGAAAAAAGGTCACACATTCCACTCCCATCCTTTTATCTATATGTCTTTGATGCATCAGTGTAATTGCAGATTCCACAAATGCATTTAAACTCGTGCTTTTGACAACCTAGTTACACAATAAACAGCTCTCAAGCCTTCATATTTGAATTAAACCAGGAATCCAACTTTTTAACAGTATGTTGTCATTTTCTCAAAAGGCATTACATGAAATGCTGACTGCTAAATGCAAATGAATGCGAGTCTAATCAGAGCAACACAGCTTCTGCGGTACTTACGCATGGATGACATGTCAGCATGCTCTGAAAAGAACACTGAATCTTTACAATCACATTTATACTTCTTCAGATCCAAGCAGTCTTTTTGTACCACGTTTTGATTTTACCAATTTGTTTCATGAGGACAATGGGTTTCTTTATACAATAATTAAATTTGAATAAAATTCATGGAATTAAACTGGTTAATATTGCATAAATGTAAAATAAGAGGTTAATCACACAGAAAGGACTTTGATTTTACCAAGAATACTCATTTAATCTTGGTCAATTGTACGAGACCACATACATTTTAAAAATGCCTCCAGAATGAAGAATAGGGTGGATATGTATTTTGATGTGTTTTAACATGAATAGACTATAAATACAGTATATCTCATAAGATTTTTATGGTTACTGATATTTGGGTGGATATTATAAAATTAGGTTTAATATATATTCCAAATGGCATAAAAAAATTCTAATAAAATTGCTGCTCTTGAGAAATGGTCGATACGAGATCATTTCATATCCTCAGTACATATTTTAGCCATCTAGCCATCTAAAGCCCTTATTTAAAAGGCCACATATGAAGGTATGACTTGGTAAAATAATATAAAATGATGGATAACTTTTTTGTTTGCCCTGAAGTGCAAAATACCCAGGAGCTAGAATTAAATAATGTTGAAAATTACTTGATCAATCATCGTTTTATGAAAGATTTTCCAAAAATGGATAGGTCAAACTGAATGTCATATTCTTCTGCATAATAAATGGCATTATTTTACCCTCTCTGTATTAAAAGCATCATTGGCTTTTCTTGTGCAAGACTTGCAGGCAACCCCATTAAGGAGTCCATTTGATCTCTTTACTTCAAGCATGTCCTTTTCCTCACATGTAGGTTAACATCTCTGTGGTTGATGAGCTCCTTCTCCGAGCTGCAGTGTCTGCTCCTTGCTGGGCTTGCCTTGGGGATCGATACATCCTCAATTTATTCTCCTTTAGGTCGGGTGGATCTAACTAGTGTCCCTTGTTTTCTGTGCTACTCAGTGAGTGAGCACTACTCTTGTGATCCCCCGGAGTGTTTCAATATGCTCTCCTGTTAGTCACTAAATGCTAGGTTGCATGTAAAATGCTCATGAAACTATTATTTATGTTGACATATCATATTTACTGACACCCACCAATTACCTGCAGGAGAATGTCGATTCTATTAAAGCCTCCTATTACATATGCGTGAACATTGTGACTGACATTATTACCAGCCATCAACATTTTTGGTTGGGCAGATATTAATTAATCAAAAACAACAACAACAAAATGTATTTGACTGTACTACAGAATAAAAATACCATAATATGTTTGCAAAGATTTAAGAAACATGCTAAGATCAAATACTTGTTTCTCCAAAAAATAATGCTACAGCCAGTTATTCTACTTTTAAATGTGCGTTACATGTCGGAATATCTGTTTTTGTTTTGATCTGTGTGATCCTGCCCACTGCCAATTTACCCAAAATTATTACAACACCCTGGGTTGCCAGTTGGTGGAAAACACAGCGTACTGCAGCCATGGAAGCCAGCACATGAACTGGGTCAAAGATCACAGATTCACGACCTAAAAAGCCTAGCGTCCATCAAAAGAATCTCTATGACCAGAGGCATATTACAACATGGATACTGATTAGCTGATCAACCACTACATGTAGCTGTCAATATTACATACTGCACCTTGAAAGGTTTTAAAAATATATAATTGTCCTTAGTTCATACCCCACATTTTTTGAGGGGGAGCACGAGAGGCGACACTCTCCTTCTGCTGCGCTCGGTATCAGGAGCTCGACGGCTGGGGCTGCTCACGCCCAGCAGCCCCAGAGGCCTGTTGACAGCAAGGGAGATATCGTTTAAACGCCTCCGCCTGTTTTTTAGCCTCCTAAATCCTATCGACCACGGTGTTTACAACATCACCGAAGAGGCCGGGAGGTGAAAGCGGGGCATCTAACAAAAAATATTTGTCTTTGTCTTTTATTTCGGACAAATTTAACCAAAGGTGCCTCTCCAAAGCCACATTAGCTACCATGGACCGCACAATAGTGCGAGTCTTTAGTGGCTCTTTAGTGGCTCGGAGAGACAGATTGGTGGCTCGACGCAGTTCTCGAACCACGTCAGGCTCCGCCCCCTTGCTCGTCTCCGGGTCGGGGCCGGAACCACAGGGAATGCACACCTGAACACCCTCCTCGAAGAGTGACAGGTGAGAGCGGAGCGTGTGAAGCAGCAGCCTGTCACAATGCTCACAATCAGCCTCCTATCCCAAACACATTACACAAAGTTTGTGTGTATCCCCACCTGTAAGATAACGAGGGCAGGGAGAAGCACACAACTTGAATAATAGTTTGGACGCCATAATATATATATATATATATATATATATATATATATATATATATATATATATATATATATATATATATATATATATGTATATGTAGCTGTATGGTTTTGTGACAGACATAAATATGTCCAAATAAATATGACAGACAGTTTGTAACACAGAGCGCTTGCTGAGGCATAGAAGCTAGCGCGGTTCCAACCGGATGTGCTCCAGAGACACGGGAAACGAGGAGCAGAACGACCCAGGAAACGGAGAACCAGAGAAGCACAGAACAAACTCCCGAAGAGATCCCAGTAGAGCCTCAAACGATCTGTCAAACACAGGAAGAAATCACATACAATAAATAGGACGCTACATGAGCAACAGCCGGCGCTGATTAGCTCATCAGCAGCGATAACAAGTCATGCCCACACACACATACGCATATACATACAGAGCGAGGGCGAGACAGTGAACCCATGAACCGTGACACTTTGTTGATGTAAGACGTAACGATTCTGATTTGACCTCATCTTTCGTCCGCGGAGCAAAAACAGATAAAGTAACTATCCATATTGTGTCTAAAATAAGTTACTCGATATTGACTTCTTGTCTATTTACTTTGTTTTTACATAGAAATTCCTTGAGGGTATAGAGTCTATACCATTTTCCATGCCCTCTTTGAAGCTTAGAATTAAACAGGCTTTTTTTTTTTTTTTGCGTCTATACTATAGACGCAAAAAAAAAAAGCCTGTTTAATTCTAAGCTTCAAAGAGGGCATGGAAAATGGTCTAGTAAAACTAAATTTTGCATGTATTTAATTTAAGTAAACTTGACTTTATCCGGAAAAATGGGGGAAAAAAGTGTAAAATGGGCCATTTAATTGTTAAGCCTGCATTTAAAGGTGATACTCTCCATTAAACAAAATACAAACGACAAGGAGAGGACAACTTCTCCTCTAGCAAAAAAAAAGACGGGTCATTCACAGTTGGCCTTGAACTGTGATGATTTACTTTTCACCTTTACTGAAGTATTAATGATGATGGTGTGGGATGATATAGTTTAGTGCTGTGTGCTGTGCTGTGCTGTGCTGTGCTCATCCATTTGCAGTGTGGACTCTCCCCACCCTGTCACTGCACTGTGTGGAGAATGCATGTAATGAATAATACACCAGAGGACTAACAGCGGGGTAATTACAGGATAATGAATGCACCTGCGTTTTGCCCACAGTGTCAGCACAAAAAATAAAAAATAAAAATCTGGCAGTATGTTGCTGCTCTCCCTAAGAGTACTTTCAGTCAGTCAACGGCCAACACAGAGAGACTGAAACTCCTCTAATGGTTCAGCTGAATGAAGCCTGGGATTGTTTATAGAGTCATCTGGACTTGAGTGTTAAATGTCAAAAAATGTTTGACCCACTTTATGGGATAAAATGAGAGTGTGCTTTGGTTTTCTAAGGCGGCTTTAAATTGCACACACTGGATTTTATCATATATTTGAATACGACTTCAACCACAAAAAAAGTTTTACTACGTTTATACCATAAAAATACTACTTTAATAATGTTATACAGAGATGCAAAGCGTCTTGAAGCGGCAAGTTTTGAATGTGTGAAGGGATAGATTCTCATTGTACAATGACTTAAATATCAGTCTTGCCCTCATACAAAGAGTCAGAAGACAAAATAAAAACAGGCCACAGGTAAAATGGACTACCTTTATCATACTTTTATAGTGTTGCAACACTTACATAAGGAAATATGTAAGAAACAGAAACAGCACCAACAAAAACAACAAAACAAATTGCTTCAAGTATTCTCAGCGACCATAAAAATCAATGTAAAGAATGTAATCTGGACTGAATATTTCTAAGTCAGCATGTCAAATAGGTTACAGAGTTGTGAGTGAGTATATATTTTATAAGGACACTTGAGCTTTAATTTCCATCCAACGCATTGTGATTTTTCTTTGGTAATTAACATTGTTCCGAGATCACAGATTTACAGAAGAGGATTTACCCTGGCGTATTGCTGAGCTCCAGAGACCAAACTATTAGGAGGAATGGCAGTTTGAACGTCACATCTGTCATATTATTCTCTTGCTGAAGATTTGAAAAGAAAAAAAAAGAAACACTTTAAAATTCTGAAAAAAAAAACACTGATATAATTGTACATCAAACAATACTTTTCTCAATGGCATAAATCAGGGAGAGCACTATAATACCATAAGTTTATGTTTGGTGACAACTGTTGAAAAAAAAAGAGATAGACTGGATCCTCTAAGCCCTCTTATGCTTAGTTTGCCAGTATCAGTATAATTTTTTGGAAGGGCCTGTCCAGAACTCTTGTATGAATTATTAATATAGTATACATTATAAATGGAAAATGATTTGTGAAACTTGTCAAATCATTCAAATTGTATTACTTGTTATGAAGGAGCGTGAGAGAGCGAGATCATAAACTGAAAAACTTTAAATGAGAATATTCTCTATGGGCATTTTATAATAATTATATTTCTGTTACACTGTAGTCCTGTAAGTCCCTATAGCTCATGGTTCCCAGGGAATGCATGACCTGACCAAAATGTATACATTGAATACACTGTTCCTTTGTTTAAAATCATCTACAAAATGCATATGCAGTTTTTGTTGTTGTTTTGCTGTGCTTGTACTACAGTTGTTTTTTAGTCATTATCTAATTTTAATTACCAAAAATGTTCCCCCTTTTTTTTTGACACTCAAAAAGTAATATAATTTTGTGTTGACAACATTCATCAAGCTCAACCATTCAACCATGTTACCAAAGGTTACCAAAAAAATCTATTTAATATATTGTAAATATAATAATGATATGCTCATCAATAACAAAAACAAAACAAAATGTTTAGTCCCAAATTAGCTAGCCTGACCTGAGTGACAACTCAATTAAGTTAAATCTGCAACCCTCTTACCCATTTTAACTAGTTTATTTTTCTATTTGAATTTTTATTCCATGTTTTTGCTAGAAAAGAACAAAATCAGACAATTCATTTACTGTAGTTTAAGCTCCAGATGTTCATAAGTTTCAATATATTTTGAAGGTTAAACATCTTTCACTGATTATTTGCTGCAAAAGAAAACAGTTTCAGACCTTAAATGCAGTGTTGGGAAAGTTACTTTTAAAAGTAATGCATTACAATATTGATTTACCCCCCAAATAAAAATAAAAAACAAGCCCAGCCGTGGTGAGAAAAAGTAACGCAAAAGTAACGTAATACATTACTTTTCTTGAAAAGTAACTAAGTAATGCATCTAGTTACTTTTGCGTTAATTTTTCTCACTGGGGCTGGGCTTGTTTGTTGTTGTTTTTTGGGGGCAAATGTAAAGACCCTTTCATACCAAAATTGAAATAATACAGCTGACGGAATTTCAAATTCATGTATGATCAGTAGAGGACGCAGTTCAAACAAACTGTTCAGCTGTGCTGCCATTCTGGATTGCAGAAGAATAGGATGCAGGATAAAAAAAGACTACTTAAAATAAGTGTGTCCCAAAGCATAGTGTGTTGAAAAGAGTAGTCTATGCCAGAAGTCACCGGATGGTCTACTATTTCTGGTGGATTTTCGAAGTGTGGATCCGTGCTCACTATAACAGCAAATATTACCCACAACCCATTGAATCTTTGAAGGAACTAAACACAAGTAAAAGGT
The DNA here is from genome assembly GCA_026230005.1 of Gila orcuttii. Taxonomy (NCBI): domain Eukaryota; kingdom Metazoa; phylum Chordata; class Actinopteri; order Cypriniformes; family Leuciscidae; genus Gila; species Gila orcuttii. Next base: position 42,431,177 of record JAPDVR010000003.1, on the reverse strand, counting down.
GTTAAAAAACTACAAACATGGTGGATATGCGGCACCGGCGGTGAGAGGTTTAGATAAAGGTTTGAGTGACTAATCAAAGTTTAACCTGAATTTTTTTTTTATTATTTAATGCTATCCGTTTTAATGTCACAGTTGTGTTCTGTTTATTTTGGTTTCATTGGACTTGTCTGCCTGTCTTCATGTCACGTGTCATCATTATCAGTTCATCTGTATCACCTCTGTTTAGTTAACCATCATCATCATCTGTTTCACCTGTGTTCTTGTCAATCTATGTTCATCTATGTTTGTATTTAGTTCCCTTCTGTTCAGTCAGTCTTTGTCTGTTCTCCATCCTACTAGGTGTGTGTGAACCTTCTGCCTGTCTGTACCTGTTTGTATTATATTATTAGTAAAAGTTTGCATTGGGACATTTTATTCTCCCTCGTCTTCTTCTGCCGGCACCACACCGTGACAGAAGATCGGACCACCCAAAATGGACAATAGGGTTCAAATGATCGTCATGGCTCAGGAGAGCCACAACTTTTTTTCATTTGTCAAGGACTTTTGCCACCTTGCCGTCACCAGCACCCTCGATAGCATGAACCTGAGCACCTTGTTCCGGATCAGGGCCACATTCAACCATCCAATCGACCTCCCAGACACCACCGGACTGGACTGGAGGGAGACCGCCATCCGGGGTCTGTAGAGTGTCGTGCCTCAATCCGGAATATAGCCAGACCCAACGCTTTTTCACGTCATGCCTGACCAACCTGATCTTCACGTCATGCCTGACCAACCTGAGCTTCTTCACGTAATGCCCGGCATGCCTGAGCCCTCGTCTTCAGCCAAGATGGCTGCCACCTCACCGCTTGAGCCCTCAGCCAAGATGGCCACTGCCTCGTCGCCTGAACCCTCAGCCAGGATGGCCGCCGCCACGCCGATACCTGTTCTTTTCCTAGACCTGTTCCTGCCCCAAGGACTATCCAAATTCCCAGACCTATTCCTGTCCCTGTTCCAGAGTCTCGTCCCGCCGAGACCGCCCTTCCAGAGTCTCGTCCCGCCGAGACCGCCCGTCCAGAGTCTCGTCCCGCCGAGACCGCCCGTCCAGAGTCTCATCCCGCCAAGACCGCCTGTCCAGAGTCTCGTCCCGCCGAGACCGCCCTTCCAGAGTTTCGTACCGCTGAGACCGCCCTTCCAGAGTTTCGCCCCGCCGAGCCAGAGCCTGTTCTCTTCATGCCTGACTCCAGAGACTGTTTACGTCATGCCCGCCGAGCCAGAGACTGCTCACGTCTTCTGTTCCTCTTGGTCCTCAATCCCTCTGTCTCCGCCGTGCCCTTCTGTGTCCCCGCCAGCAGCGCCGGCATGGCCCGCTGGATCCTCAGTGTCGCCTAGGCTCGTCGGCTCTCCGGCTCCACGATGGATAGAGATGGATAAAAAAGCGCACAGGAAACAAAAACCTTGAAAAAATTATAAACGACCCTGCCAATGAGATTGGCCAATGAGCCAGAGATGCCGATTCGCTCAGGAGTAATATTATCATAGGACCTCGGTGTTCGGCAAAATATGGTAGGTCATTTGTCAAATTACAGACATGGCCGATTCGCACGGGATTAAGATCACAGACAAACTCCGCAATTATTACAAATGACTAGAGGTCACCAGGTAATACTTATCCCGTGCGAATAGGGCTTTAGTCCGTTCTCCATCCTACTAAGTGTGTGTGAACCTTCTGCCTGTCTGTACCTGTTTATAATATATTGTTAGTAAAAGTTTGCATTGGAACTTTTCATTCTCCCTCGTCTCCTTCTGCCGGCACCACACCGTGACAGATATATTTCTTCTGCAATAACAATGTGGACATTTATAAAGATCCGTTCGGCCATTAACTTTTAAATTCATCATTATGTATTAAGATGAGGAGAGTCTCTGCATGAAAGACCCGCGACTGCAGATCAACGTGCTACATTCTCTCCGATACGGTAAGAAATTAAATTAAATGAAATGAGGAGGGTTTTAACTGTGACAAGATGATTGACAGGCCAGTTTATAGTGACAGGATGCGACAGAGAGTAACCGTTAAAGGGTAACTAAACCCCTGATCAGAGCCTGAGTCCACTCACTGGTAATATTTGAAAAATGCTGGAAAAGTGGGCAGAGCCCAGCGGAGGGGGGGGGGGGGCGTGCAGAGGGTCAGAGGGTACCACAACTTCCAATAGGAAAATTCAACTGCAGTAGCCACCGTTCAACCTGAAGAGGGCAGTACTCAGACGTTTTTACACCATATATTGTAGAATTAAAACACTTTAAACCCAAATGTCAAAATATGTACTCGAATCAATGAACAGCATTTATAAAGCTCCATTCTTACAGATCATTAACTAAAAAAAGTTGTTTTAGTGTTTAGTTACCCTTTTAAAGACGCAATTGTATTGACGTGATAGTACTGTATGTCCCAAAGCTTGTCTACTCTTCTGCTACAAACTCAAATGATACTTTTTATTCACAAAAAGAGTACATACTTTAAGGGCGTAGTATAAGTAGGCGAATTGAATATTAAAAATATTTGTTTTATTTAACATTTAATTATTGAGGTTTACGTAGTCTTCTGATTTTGCATTTCACTGATTGATATTTTGTTATAAATTTAAAAAGTAATTCTTATAATATCAAGTGGGACCGTATGTATATGTAGATATTTATCATGGTGAAATCAAAGAACAATTTTACATGTCTGACAAAAACAATGAGATTTAATGGCTGTGAATTTTAAGAACTTTGCACAATTAAAGTTCCTAACAACAAATGTTCAGAATTAATGAATCCTGCTTTGAGAAACATAAAATCATTCAACAGAAAGAGAAATTATCCTCGGGTTTGTATTGCTTATTCATTTCAGAGTCTGCAACTACAAATAACAACTTTGAAAAAAGCATGCTGGCAACATAACTAGCTGTGTGTCAGGAATAAAAGTAACTAATGATACAACAGCAAACATGTCAGTTCACAGAGGCGCATGTAATACTTATACAAAATGCCTTTTAGATTTACTTGATGTTGAAAAGAAAGATTGTAAAGCGGTGGATCAAACTATTCGCACTTCCAGAGAAAAAAAATACAATAAAAAGATAAATAAAAAAATAAAAAGCCTCGTATAGACTTAAAGGTTTATAGATGAAGTCCTTGGAGTCTATTTTTTTTTTATATATATATACTCTATAAATAGTATTGTGAATTTTCTGCAGATACCTCTGACACTAATGAGCGATGATTTGAGTTTATACAATGCACATTTCTAAATGATGCCATATGGCATTAGCCTTCTTGTCGGATTTCCAAGCAACAAATTAGGCAAGCGATGACTTCCATCCAGTTTTTAGATGCTGCTGGAAAATGCATGAATGAGAGGTGGCACAAAGACAGATTTGAAAATGGTTTACTACCCACAATATCAGAAAGGGGGATGGGCAGATCTTTTAATTTTGTCAATAAACAGACCTCCATCTAAGCATAATGATGATCAATCATTAGTGATATGTTACTTTTTTTTTAAATAGCAGAGGACATGATGACATTGGTGACTGATGTAATCTGATTTCAAAACCTGAGTTGCCTAAAGAGACATGGAGAGCATTTTAAGGCATCATAGGCGCACTCCAGACGCAAAGGCTGTTCCGAAAGCAGGCAAATTAATTATGCTGCCAATTATAGAATATATCCTTTCAAGGAGAAGTCAATCCCAGAATGCATTGCATAGAAAAAACAACTATCAATAACAATACCTCTGTCCAATGAAAGTGCAATGCATCATTTTATTTATTTAGTTGGCAAAGTTTCCTTTAAATAAGCTGTGTTAAATTAGGAATGAAATACGACAATAATGTTTTAATAAATTTGTGTTCTAAGCATAAATAATGCAATCAATCAATAAAAAAAATCAGGGTGGTCATTTCAATACAAAAAAAAGCAAACAAACAAACAAGAAACAGCCGATTTGAGTGGTGCACAGACTTGCCGTCTATGAAGTGTTTCAAATTGGTTACTTATGAGGTTCAATGATGTTTAGGATCTTATCTTAGAAGTCAGCGGCCTATGTGGGCAGCAGGTTTTGGAATAGAGATATGCATTATTGAAAGTGTTAGTCTTACAGGGACAGGTTAACATAAAAGCAAATGTTTAGTTTGTATTTTTAAAGTTGTTTTCATATCCTGTGTTGTACAGCATGAAAAATACATCAAATGTCTCATTGTTCAGATTTCCGGTCACACTGCTACATCTGATGGAAATATCAATGTTATCACTGTTTTACAGTACTCATACAGTAAAATGCTCTGAAAGAGTGCTTTCTCTCTCACTAGTTTGTCTGTTGGGGGCTTTGTTCTGGCATTCATTTCTTTTTTTCATACTTCATATCTTACCATGGCCACCTTCTCTGTATCCTAGCAACTAGTACACTTCTTTTGGAAGTGAGAATGCCCTGACATAAGTGTCTAAATTATTCTTGTTTTACCTCCACCTTGAAAAAAAAACAAACAGAAAATAGTAAAAAAAATTAAATAAAAAAAATGTAGTACCTAAAGGATGTCATTGAAGCACATTACCCAATGACAAAGGTCTTTCATTTTAAAAGTATAAGCTCTAAATTCAAGTAATCAGCACGTGCAAGGCTTTTTTTTATTTTGGTTAATTTATTTCTTTATTTTTCAGTTGGAAGTGTCCCTGAAATACTATTCGTGAAGGTTTCAACATGTACGACTGAAAATGTTTGAATTCATGTCAACTTAAGGCCTGTTCACAGAGCACACAGGGAAACTAAACAAACATATATTCATTGCGCATATTTATTTATTTATTTTGATCCGATGGTAATGGCATTCGCATTTAAGGTTAATACATTTATAATCAGTAGGACCTAGTGGTCTGGGGACACGTTTACACATAGCTGGGTATTTAGAGAAACAAATATTTCCCCCCCTTCGTTTTAAATAATAACATTGTGCACACAACATCGTTTTCAAAAAAGTTTAACCCGCATCAACCCGCATAAATACCCCGTTTATCGCCATCATAACTATGCCAAACTGGGCGCTCACATGACGTTAAGCATTTTCTGGCGCATAATGTGACGTTTGAGAACCTAAAACCTCGTTTCTCCCAGTTGACACGACAACACATAACCCGCGTTCTCAGAAATCTCCACTTTGGCCGGAGTTTTTAGAAATAATCGTTTTCTGTGATAAAAACGGGGTTTTCGTGTAAATGAGAGGCCAAACCGCAGGGAAATATCTGCGTCTTCCCTTCGTGTAAACAGGGCATGGGAATCTAACCCACACCATTGGCTTTGCTATAGTGTCATATTCTACCAGTTGATACTGTAGAGCTAAAAGTTGTTGTTTTCAGAGCAAAAAATATTAACATGAAGTCCAAAGCCAAATTTCATAAATCTTTGGGAGAGTTAATAAGGATACCTTATTTATACTTACTTATACCTTTATTCTGTAGATATAGAAATGTCTCCCCAATTTATTTGAATCAAATGCTGTATTATGAACAAAAAAAACTGACTAATTGTTTTGGGGTTTTTTTACACGCAAGATGCGATTTTAATTATAAAATTGCAATATGCTGTTAATATTTACGCGAGAAGCCAGATCGAAGTGCAATCAAAGAGGAAAACCCAGCAGGGCCTATCGTTTGATAATCTCTGCCTTCTTGTTAGTTGATTGAAGATTCCTGTGAAATCAGCATGCTGTCCTGTGCTGTGCTGAAGAGAGCCATGATGCAGTATCTAAAAGAACTGACCTTGTCTGAGCCAATCACTCACAGGTATTGAGTCAGGTTACAGGTGACAGCTGAGAAATGTTGGGGTGGATTAGGGAGGATAAATCTTGGGGTGGATTCTCTTCACGTTGACCTCATGAGAAAGGATGGACTTTTGACTCCCAATGGGACTTCATCTCAGGCTGGAGACATCTAAAAATGCCTGGAAGGCAAAGACTTGAAATGAGACCTGATCTACATAAATGAGTGCTGGACTGAGTCACTGGTTAGGAGCATATTATCACCAAAGTCAAGTAATCAACCAAGTTATTTGAATGGTGAGATACTGTACTGTTTATGTGTTTCCATGTTGCTGTGCAAATCAATACTTTAATTTCTTCTTCTTATAGGCCCCCTTTATTTATTGTGATCAGATCACTGAAACCAAAGGTGGTCAGGGAAATATTTGGATATTTGATTAATTGCACCTGCATTTTCATCATCAACATACAACTATGTAAAGATTATGTTATGTAGAGGGTGCTACAAATAATTATATAGGCATTTATATAACAATGACTTAATTGAGAAAAAAAAAACATGCCTGTTGCTACTTCCTGCAAAAGGGTATTATGTTGCTTCTTGAATACTTTGAGGCACTTTCAAAGTGACATTTCCAGTGAGTGGAAAGCTGTGAAAGGCTGAACAGGTGAGCTACCGAGCAAGATTACTACATCAAAAAAGACATTCAGAGCTGATTAAGTGATGTATACGTCAAACTATATTAGTTTACAAATCATGATAAATTTGTTTTGAGGTCATAACTTAATATTGTGGAAGGAACAGCATTTGAAGTCTTTATTAACTCTTTCCCCTCGACGGATTGAATTTTACGGTTATACGTTAGGCAAATTCTGAAATAAAAGAGAATCTCCAGATCAAAACACAGGCAAAAAAAGGAGCAGAAACAAGTGATAAAATCATTGCTTATATAGTTGTAGTCTTTCTCAGCTTTTTTTTCAAAATGTTGCTTTTTTATGGAACTTAAGAACATTCATGTGTTGATAAAAAAAAAAGAATACTTGAAGCGAGGATAAAATACTTTTTTAAAGTTAAAGCAGAGGGTCTGTTCTTCAGATATTCATATAACAAAATATTCTGGGGGCCATGAAAGTTTTGAGAAAATTATAAAAAATGTTAACAACTTTTATCAAAAACGTTGGCAGGGAAAGAGTTAATCGATAAATGGCCCCCATAATCATCATTTGTATGAAAAGGCATGAAAGTTGTTGGTCTTTTACTGCCTCTGTTCATTTCAGCTTTGTATGTATTTGTAGAATTGTATGTATTGGTAGAGGTGCATGTAGGTATAGGCACATATTTACAATGAGCCTATAGGTTAGGGACTCCTGTGGCAGGAGCTCTTTCAGTCATATCAAGCACTGTGTTGTAGGTTCTTGGCTTTTTATTTGTATTCTGCTCTCACATTGTGAAAAAAAACGAGAAAAAACAAAACAAAACAAAAAACAGACACTGCGGATTTGTGATCTGGTCACTCAATGTTGTGAACAAAATCCTATAAATTTTTCCACTGGACTGCACTTGGCATCTCTCGTTTCTCTTCCCAAATCCTCACTCACATCTCTCTCCTGGTCAAAAATGGAACACAAGATACCTTTTTTTTATCTGTTAAAATGAAAGTTTTTTTTTTAATCCGTCTATTTTTTAATTTGGTAAATGGCAGAAGAAATGTGGTTTACGCAACCTCTGATGTCACGTATAATTGCTGTTTTCCTTTTGGTGTGTTTTGGATGATTGAATGTGCAACTCAATATCTAAGATACTATTTGGAAACAAATCACGTGAATTGCAAATGTAAAGGTAGACACATTCCAGCCAACCCTCCTCACAAGGTGTAGCTTATCACTCTGGTCTACCAATTACCCTTAACAACCAATGCAAACAACCAATTATTCCATATTGCCAGATGTGATGGAAACGTGGTGTTGTCGAGAGAAATTATAACCTTCTTGTCTTTCTCAGCTGCTCGCTCATGTGTGAGATCTGAAATGTTTGAATACTGTAAAAATGGTTCTGATGTGTTTGCAGCAACATCTAACACCTCTATTATTTTTACAGTGAGTGAGCGCAGAGAGGGTTCCCAGGTTTGTCATGTTTTGGATCTGGTTTAGCAAGACTCTTATTTGCTGAAACATGTCACGTATCAGCCTTTGGAACATTTGACGGCGACGCTGTGTGCTGTGTTTATATTTGGTTGGCTGGGCCATGTACACAAAGCAATAACTAGAGGTCTACACATCGCTGTATTTTACTAAAGGAGAGCCAAAGAGAGGTTTAGTATATGTCTACTGCAATATGAATTATCTCCATATGTGGGAGAAATGGTTGTTTATATCCTCGAGCCTGCTTTTATGCTTCAAAATAAATTATTTATGAAATTATATTGTGCATTAAGTGTACTGTGATCATGTTGTAGCGATAACCTGCATCTGAACACTAAGCAACTTACTATATATTATGAAAGATGAAAAGAGCCATTGAAAATCTTGCCATGGTAAAGTGGAGAAAATAATTTCTCTGATCCGCCAGCATTGGGATATGCATATGTGAAGATGCTGAGGCTGCAGAGCTTCTATAATTAACAGAGAACCAGCAAAGCTATTATTTTTGTCTAAGACAAGTGCTTTGAAGCTAGAGATACCATGTGAATAGATGAAATAACTGACTATTATTGTGGCACTACTAGAGAAGACTATGCTGTTTTTAGACACGCAAAATGCTTATTCATGTGGGCAGCTCTAATCTTCATGGTCTGTTGATGGTCCTGAACAGCAAACACTGTCTAAAAACTATTTTCATGGGCCTGTTTTAACAGATCATCCTCAGGTGACCTTGAGTGGTTATCTGTGGGATTTTGTGATATAAATGTAAAATCTGTCTCCAGTGATCACACCTGCCCCTTAACGGTTTGTGAAACATTGAAAAAAACATTTTTTTTGGGGGGGTGTTACAGTATCTTCACTGGATGTGACATAAACATGCACTATAGTCTCGTGATTATTCAGTTATTTTTAAATCACTTATATATTTACAGTAGATGCAGTATACACATTCAAATGATTGTGCATTTATTTGGACATGAATTTAAAGGTTAAAAAAGTATGCGTGTGTGTGTGTGTGTGTGTGTATGTGTGTGTGTGTGTGTGTGTGTGTGTGTGTGTGTGTGTGTGTGTGTGTGTGTGTGTGTGTGTGTGTGTGTGTGTAAACATTTATTATGAAGGTAAAAAGTGTATAATAGGCAGTAGTAGAGATAGGCTACTAATAACACAAACTACTTGTCAAAAGTTGTTGTTGTTGTTGTTGTTTTAATAGATACTTTTATTCAGCAAGAATGCATTAAATTGATCAAAAAGTGACAGTAAACATTTATAATGTTAAAAAAAGATTTCGATTTTAAATGTATGCTGTTCTTTTGAATGTTCTATTGAATCCTGAAAAAAAAGGATCAGGATTTCCACAAAAATAGTAAGCAGCACAACAGTTTTCAACATTGATAATCATACCTGTTTCTTGAGCATCAAGTATGCATATTAGAATGATTTCTGAAGGATCATGCGACACTGAAGACTGGAGTAATGATGCTGAAAATTCAGCTTTGATATTACAGGAATAAATTACCTTTCAAAATATATATTAAAATAGAAAACATTTATTTTAAATTGCAATAATATTTCACAATATTATTGTTTCAATTGTATTTTAATGAAATAAATGCAGCCTTGGTAAGGATCAGAGACTTAAACTAGATTAAATTAGGGTTTGTGTGTTTTAGTCTTTAGATATGTTAGTACTTTATTTACTATGCCATGGTGGCTCTAATGGCTTGTTTCCTCTTGTTCACCACTAATGCCCAGTAGGTTGTAGGTCTTGCAGAGACAGCAGGCTGAGTTCTGCAAAGGCACATGCTGCGCAATCCACTCCAGCCTTCTAGACTCAATTACAAAATATACATAGATGTTTCTCACTGTCAGACAGCTTCTGACTGGAAGTGATAGATTCTGTGGCTCTGTCCCAAAAAAATGACGTGGATTCGTGGTCCATGAAGCCTACAAGAGCACAAGATGTCTCAATTGTCATTTTCAATGTCAGTAGTTCTCAACCAGGGAGCCTCAGAAAACTCCCAAGGGAGCCCTAAGATGACTTAAATTGATTTAAGACTTAAATTGATTTAATGATGTCTCATTTTAATTCACCCCTTCAACATTTTTTCTCTTTGCCTACTTATAAATAATGTACATTTATAAAATATTACAACTCCATGGACATTTTTATAATGACTATAATTTATATTATATTATATCATATATTACATATTAATTATATATATAATATGTAATTTATATATATACAGGTCCTTCTAAAAAAAGTAGCATATTGTGATAAAGTTCATTATTTTGCATAATGTAATGATAAAAATTAAACTTTCATATATTTTAGATTCATTGCACACCAATTGAAATATTTCAGGTCTTTTATTGTTTTAATACTGATGATTTTGGCATACAGCTCATGAAAACCCAAAATTACGGTGGCCGAGAGGTGCAAAACAAATCGCAATTATAAAAACAAAATAACAAGTCAGAAAACAAAACGACAATTCAGAAAACAAAATAACTGTTCAGAAAACACAATGACAAATCTGAAAACAAATTAACAAATCAGAAAACACAAAAACAAATCTGAAAACAAATTAACAAGTCAGAAAACACAACGACAAATCTAAAAACAAATGAACAAGTCAGAAAACACAATGACAAATCAGAAAACAAATTAACAAGTCAGAAAACACAACGACAAGTCGGACAAAACGGAAAAGGTAGGTATATGTGGCGAATGGAATACTGATCGCTGATTGGACGAGACATCTGTCAATCAAGACATGCAGATAATAAAGGCAGAAGAAAGATCGATTCACGTGTGCATGCGTAAATATTAGCTGTATCGTCTACGATAATTTTTTAATTATGTGCGAGGCTGTGAGCTGACATTATCGAATAGGTCCCTCACCTTGCAAAAAACAAACATAAACACTATTAGAATGCAGTTATAATGCCCTAAAAATTCCAAATATAGGGGCAATGCCCCTGCATGAGCTTTTGATTTTTCTACATGTGGTTTTATACAGATCAATAAACAAGAAGTTCATATTGTGAATTACAATTTGTCGCTCGAGGGAGACTCGAACCCAGGTCGTTCGCGTCAAAAGCTAAATCTGCTGTTCTTCCAACACGCCACTCTCCTGCTTTACCAGATCGAGTTCTTTTATAATTTTGTCTGACCAAACCAGATAGTGGTAGGAAGATTTTAATTTGAAAAGTTTTGTTCTCCATAATAATCTCACTAAATTAGCCGGTTAAATAGACAGCTCTAATATTCACACATGCACACGCGAACCGATCTTTCTTCTGCTGCAGTCTGCTGTACTTTCTGCATGTCTTGATTGACAGATGTCTCGTCCCATCAGCGATCAGTATTACATTCGCCACATATACCTACCTTTTCCGTTTTGTCTGACTTGTCGTTGTGTTTTCTGACTTGTTAATTTGTTTTCAGATTTGTCGTTGTGTTTTCTGACTTGTTAATTTGTTTTCAGATTTGTTTTTGTGTTTTCTGATTTGTTAATTTGTTTTCAGATTTGTCATTGTGTTTTCTGAATTGTTATTTTGTTTTCTGAATTGTCGTTGTGTTTTCTGACTTGTTATTTTGTTTTTATAATTGTGATTTGTTTTGCACCTCTCGGCCACCGTACAAAATTCCTATCTCAAAAAATTAGCATATTTCATCCGACCAATAAAAGAAGTGTTTTTAATACAAAAAAGTCAACCTTCAAATAATTATGTTCAGTTATGCACTCAATACTTGGTCGGGAATCCTTTTGCAGAAATTACTGCTTCAATGTGGCGTGGCATGGAGGCAATCAGCCTGTGGCACTGCTGAGGTGTTATGGAGGCCCAGGATGCTTCGATAGCGGCCTTAAGCTCATCCAGAGTGTTGGGTCTTGCGTCTCTCAACTTTCTCTTCACAATATCCCACAGATTCTCTATGGGGTTCAGGTCAGGAGAGTTGGCAGGCCAATTGAGCACAGTAATACCATGGTCAGTAAACCATTTACCAGTGGTTTTGGCACTGTGAGCAGGTGCCAGGTCATGCTGAAAAATGAAATCAGATGGAAGCATGAAGTGCTCCAAAATCTCCTGATAGCTAGCTGCATTGACCCTGCCCTTGATAAAACACAGTGGACCAACACCAGCAGCTGACATGGCACCCCAGACCATCACTGACTGTGGGTACTTGACACTGGACTTCAGGCATTTTGGCATTTCCTTCTCCCCAGTCTTCCTCCAGACTCTGGCACCTTGATTTCCGAATGACATGCAAAATTTGCTTTCATCCGAAAAAAGTACTTTGGACCACTGAGCAACAGTCCAGTGCTGCTTCTCTGTAGCCCAGGTCAGGCGCTTCTGCCGCTGTTTCTGGTTCAAAAGTGGCTTGACCTGGGGAATGCGGCACCTGTAGCCCATTTCCTGTACACGCCTGTGCACGGTGGCTCTGGAATCTTTTGCAGGTGTTTAGAGTTAATTAGCTGATTCAGATGATTAGGTTAATAGCTCGTTTAGAGAACCTTTTCATGATATGCTAATTTTTTTAGATAGGAATTTTGGGTTTTCATGAGCTGTATGCCAAAATCAGCAGTATTAAAACAATAAAAGACCTGACATATTTCAGTTGGTGTGCAATGAATCTAAAATATATGAAAGTTTAATTTTTATCATTACATTATAGAAAATAATGAACTTTATCACAATATGCTAATTTTTTGAGAAGGAACTGTATATATATATGTATATATATATATATATAGTTTCATTGTTGGTGATTTTGGTATGAGCTTTTGTCGTTTTAAAATCTTATTACTATTGAGTATTTTTAAAGTTGAAGTTTTAAAGTTGTAGTTCAGTTGTATTTTTTGGTTACATTTTATTTTAAGGTGTCTGAAGACTTAAATTTGTATTGTTTAATGTTATTTTTTAGTATTATTTTTCTTTATTAATTTTCATTATAATTTCATAATGTATTTTATGAAGTCAGAGTATGTTGTAGAGTTGGCATATTCTTTACAAGGAAAGGAATTTTTTTCAACTGATTCAAATGTACCACAAGGAAACTGTAGGGAGGTGCGGGAGATAAAAAAAAACAAAAAAAAACAGCCATACACTGAATCGTTCTTCTTCAGACCGTTGACTTGTCACCGCTGGAACAAGCCCAACATAGAAGTTGGTCGCTGTAGAAAAGCACCTCTTCAGTGGACTGAAACTCAAGCTGCTATTGTGAACTCGCCACTCCATTGCTGTGCGTGTAATATTATTATTATTATTAAATTATTATAACACTGTATTATTATTCTCTCTTACTGTTATATGAAATTTATTACATTTTGGGGGTGGGTGTGGTAAAATTTGAGAACCACTGCTATAGAGTTATGGTTAGGGTTAGTTGCATGTAATTATGCATAATTTACTGTTATTACTATAGTAACTAATAGTCTACTATTGGATACTTCTAGATGCTAAAACCATTAGTCAGTCTTGTGACAGTAGCTTTCGACCAGGAGAAGATGTTGTCAGGTAGCATCCAACTCTCATGGGACGTTTCGACCCTGAACCACAACATCCTCCAGTTGGCAGGTCGGCAGTAATGGCCAGTCACTGCCCATCTTCTGCTGGCTTCCAGCTCAACTCCTCCCACCTATTCCAGAGCCAACAAGAAGCTCTTTCCGCTACCTCCCCCAACCTGCGAGCAGCTGTCTTCCTCTCACTTCTTACTATTCCCAGGGCTGTGAGCGTCTTCCACACAGGCTGAGCCGAGAAACCGCTGCAGTCAACCTCAACTGGAAATAGCCAAGCTTGCTACTCTTTGTCCCTGCATTGTTGGGTCAGGTCCCGCTACTTGGCAGCTTTCCTCTCCGAGGCCTCTCATACCATATGACCACATCTGAGGCCTGATGTGGTCATATGGTATATGAGGCCTCTGAGAGATTGTTTGTACCACCTGGGGGAAAGTGTAGTTTCCTTCCCAGGTCCACCCTCATCTCCCATGATGTGGCCTGTAGGAGGCCTGTAGGAGGCTCTTCTTGCTCTTCTTGAAGGAGGGTGGCTTTTCCCCCTCCCTGATGAACTGGATGGATGTGGCTGGTTTCACGTGGGTCTGACGCTTTTTCTGTCTGTCCTGCTCCAAGATGTCAGCCAGTGCTCTGAGGACCTTGTCATGACGCCATCTGTATCTCCCCTGGCTAAGTGCAGTCTTGCACCCCTCCAGTGTGTGCACCAACATGCCTCTCCCTCCGCATAACTTGCACAGTGAGTCCTCCCTCATTCCCCACCTTTGTAGGTTTGTTGGTGTTGGAAGAGTGTCGTACACTGATCGGAGCATGAAAGATATGCGGAAAATCTCTACTCTCCAAAGTTCAGGCCACGTGATTTTCCACTTTGACAGCTCCCACTTTGTCCAGGCTCCTTGTGATCCAAGTTCCACAGCCTTTGACCTCCACCCTTCTTCCTCCAGGTGTCGAACCTCGGCTTGGATCATGTCTCTCCTCTGCCTTGGGTCTGCTTTCCCCCATTGCTGGAAGTGGTTGGTCCCGAGTCCTTGTCTCCCCATGCACGGGTTCCCGATGATGTACTTCAACTTCAGCATGCTTTTAGCCTGTGCCACTGACTTTCACCGCTCTGCACTTTGCCACCATGAACTCTTCGACCACTGATGATAGGGGTAACTGTAACTGACCAGACCTAATGTATAGCCATACTGACATGAAGCTTGGTGGAATTCTGAGCCACCTACGGAGGTGTTTGTTCACTCGCCTCTCGACTCCTTCCACAGATGTCATAGGCACTTCATAGATTGTAAGTAGCCACATGAGTCTTGGTAGCAGACCATGCGGGAATAGCCAGGCCTTAAACTTTCCTGGTAAGCTTGATCCCTCCATCTGTCTCAACCATTCATCTGCCTGTTTCTCTGTCCTGGATACATTGCCTCTGTCGGTGAGCGAGGCATCGTACCACTTCCCTAGGCATTTTATTGGGGTTTCCTCAATTGATGGCATAACCTCCCCTTGGAGTTGGAGCTGGAACTTGCTGGTCACTTTCCCATTCCTGATCACCATGCTTCTTGACTCCCTTGGTTTTATTCATTCTTCATTCTTGCCCAAGTTGCCACATCGTCCAATGCCTTAAGGATCAACCTTGCTTGTACATGGGATGAAGTTGTTAAATATCGTATATACACACTATAGTAAATAATATTGTTAAAAAAAACATTACTGTTGTGCATCTTGAGATAAAACAATGGCACTCAGATATTTTAAAATATATCAATGCAAGTTAATTTCAGTTAAATCAGCTCAAACATGCATTTTAGTCAGGGACTAGCTTAAGCCTTGTCTGTAAAACCAGATGATAGAACCACTGTTTTACGTTCCACTAGCATTCCCTTTGGAAGTTTAGATACCTATGTGTCCAGCTAGCAAGCTAGGCAGCAAGTAACCATTAACTATTTGATCAGGGGTTTGTTTCCCATACAACAACGTAACTCGCTGCTTGACCAATAATTAAAATTTGTATATATATTTTAATGGGAAGAATGTACTGAATGTTAACTTGCTTATTGGAAGGGTTCCAACAACGTGGATGCTCCAAGGAGTACCATATCGTAAGAAGATACGCATCACCATAGTTAGTGTAGTTCCGACAGCTTGTGGCAAAGCATCTCTGATGTTTACTTCACCTTAAGTCCACATGTCATTTTAACAAGATTAAATGCTTCACCTTTACTTCACAGGTTGAGAGCTGTAGATCCAACCACGTAAGTTTGCAATGCTGTTTGTGAATGTTTGTTGGAACTATGGTTTCCTGAAACGCCAAATCATTGACCTATGTTGTTAGCAACAGAACTTGCGACTATAGTTGGGTAACAATACTTTCGGGAAACACACCCCTTATTGGTGATGAATGGAGCTTTGGTTGAATCTTCTGGCTGTTAAAGGCAAATGTGCTTACTTTTTAAGAGGTAGCAGCTGGCTTTCCTCAATATTGGTACATTATAGACTTGAAGGGGAATCCTGGAAAGATGTCTTCTGGCAGATACGGGCCTTGAACATCGAAATCCGTATTTATGGCATTCCACCAGATGAAGCAGTCTTAATGCTATATGTAGCTCCTGGATTTCTGTAGTTCTGGACTGAACATCACATCACTGGAATGCTTAGAATAAGCATCCTTTGCAGGGAAAACACTATTTCTTAACTTTTCTCTTATCAGCAGCAGTGACTTTGAATTAGCTCAGTTGGAGCACAGCCAAACCCAGGTGATGAGCTTCTCAGGGCCCTGTGGATCAACCTACACAGCAGCACTGATGTGGTTGTTAGTGCACAGTCATACATGAAGGCTGTGATGGGTGCTGACACATGCCAGATTTAGTCAGGAGCCCTTCTGCTGATTTAAACAGTGCAAAGAGGACCGATGCAATGGTATCCAGTAATGATCCCCTTCACAAACCAATGCTAGTCAGAACCGATGGAGCCTGAGGTGCATGTTGCACTGTGGAAAAACAAATTCTGTCTAGGGATCTTAAACATTTTTTTTTAATATATATTACACTATCTGTCAGGCAGCTGTATAATAATCTGCATTTCACAAGTTTGCTAATTCATATAGCCTACTTAAAACGTGATCGACAGGAATAGATGAACAAGCTCATACTTAACTCTTCACAAAACCACTTCATAGAAGACACCCTTCAGGGGAAAAAGGTAAAAAATAAGTCTGTCTTTCCAACAAGTCATGTAACAAAATGGGTGTTACTTCACAGACTATATTAGAATTCCTCTACAAAGTGTAATGTTTCCTTCAACAAAGAGCTTTTTGCTCATTAAAGCAGGTAAACATATCTCAGAAAAGACAGCTTTTTAATTAATTTTACCCAGTATTATCCGTCTTTGTTCAAATGCATATTTAAGGGAGGGTGATTTGATTAGATTACTGTATGTTGAAAAAAAACAAAAACAATCACGGCATATTAGATGCCATCTAGACATCATTACTGAACTCACAGTGGAATCGAGGCTAACTTTAAACCACAATGGTGATGAGTAACATTTCTGGACAGTGTACCTGCTGTCTAAATTAGAGAGCCATTATTGACGAATCTGACATAGATTTTTACGGATAATATATTAACAATGATAGCGCTGCTGCAGGAATTATATATTTTCGTGGGCCAAAACGCAGAAACAAGAAAGGATTTTAGCATTTCCAGTTCCGTCCCAAAGTCAATAAGTTTATTTGAATGGGTTTTTGGTTAAATTCCTGAAATAAGTTTGTGTTTAACACAAGCTCAAGGCATAATCCCGGTTCATTCTATGATATAAAATACATCAGTAATACCCACATTGTGGTTTTATAAAGCTTTTACTTGTCTTTAAAAAGGCAGTTGTTAACAAGTGTCTAAATGGGACTACAGAGGTCGTCATCACAAACCGAACAGGTAAACTCATCTACTCACTCGTCAGCTTTTCTAGCCTTATTGTGTCTATAATCACACTCTTGCAACCTATTACAACTCACACTTTCAGGGAAAATGTTTTTTTAAATAAAGATTGAAAGAGTTGTTGGAAGCATAATGGTGGTGATGTTGAAGGTGTGCAACCGTGATGTAGTCTGTTTATAGTCTTTGTTTAGCTTTTATTTTTATTTAGATGTCAAAATTCATAAAAGTTGTGTTCATTTATTGAGATTATCATGATGAATCATGCATTTAAAAGTCCTATTGAGTTTTTGTCGAGGGAACCAGGGTGATGTTAATTTCTGGGTTGGCCCACAAAAATACGTCACAGCCATCTCTTACAAATGAAATCAAGAGAACTTCTGTTAAAGATGCGCACAATGCTCAACTCTGAACAGACGTACTGCAATAGTTCATGTTTTTTACTGCAAAACTAAGCTTCCTGCATTTAAATGATCATAAAATGGTTCTGCGGGCACCTGCTTCTCAGTTGAGGAAACACACACAGTAATGATGCATATTTATGAGATGAACCCAATTGTCACTTACAGAAAAAACGTCCAAATTAAGCCAATTTAGAACAAATGCCACACTAGTTGAGTTGAGCACAAATGAGGGACTTGCATGATAAACCTCTGCTTTTAAATATATAGCTATTTCACCAGTGTAATCTGAGTAAGATTACTGCAGTTATTTTCCCTATGTTAGTGCAGGGCCATTCATTCATCCCCAGCATTACTCTAAATACTTCAGATGAATACGTTTTCATGGTTAAATGATGTTTCACTAAACAAAGTTCGGGAGGAGCACGTTCAAATAATTGATCCAATTATCACATCATTCCAACCAGCTGTCGACAATCAGAAATCAACATGTCTATCCAATCAGCTTGAGTTGGAGACCTATATATACACTCATTTGACTCACCAATGTTCTTCGACAGTTTTTCAGCATCTTGGCTCGCCGTTTGCTACCATGTCACACCGAAATTCTTCATCTGACGAGGAAACAAACATCCCCAGGGATCCACCGTTGCATTTCGCCGGCCCCAGGATTATTCCTCCTACGCCGGACATCGCACCTGAGCCCCAGGCTTCTTCGCGCGGCCGCACGCCTGCCAGAACAGCCCTGCACTCACCAAGACGTCGAGGCCAGTCTTCGCCGCCCCCGGCAAGACTATCATCTTCCTCCCCGGCCTCCTCCCACCACTCAGCCGTCCCGACGATCCCACCTTTGAGGAAATGGACCATAGCAGGATTGAGGCAAGCGCTGGGTAATTCGGACGTACAGGCTTCGCGGAAAAAGAACAAAGCGGAACTGTATGATCTGTACGTTACCTTACAGTCAGCCAATCGCTCTCCAAAGTCCACACCAACTCCCAAGACGACTCACAGGCAGAGCAACGCCCGCAGGGTCCAAAAGCCACCTCGACCAGACACCACCGTCATCTTCGTGCACAAGATCCGGCTCGCTTCGCCCATCGAGCCGCAGCAACAGGCCTTCAGCGAGCCTGGGCCGCGCCCCAGATTTTGCCTCTGGAACCCTGGAAATCTCCTCTCGAACCCCTATTCATAGACGAATCCAATAAACCCGTGACATGCTTTTGGTTCCAGAAACACCTCAAATCCGTTCTACAACAGTCAGGAATTCCAGCAAAGTATTTCTCAAGTCACTCCTTCCATATCAGGGCAGCAACTTCAGCAGCTCAAAAAGGCCTCTCCCAACAGCAGATCCAAGCTCTTGGGAGATGGTCCTCAGATGCTTTCCAAAGCTATATCAGGACCAACCGGTTCCACATTAAAAAAGCCCACCAAATCCTCATTGATTAAACCCCCCTGGGTCGTCCACCGGGGGTCTCTCTCTTTCCGTCCAACGAGCATTTGGTCTCACAGCGGACGCAGTGAAAATCTCCCGGTCGAGTAATCATGTTCCTCTTTCCTGTTTTCTCTTTTTGTCCAGCGAGCATTTGGCCTCACAGCAGACGCAGCGAGAACTTTTCCGGTAGAACACTTACGTTTCTCTTCCGTCCAGCGAGCATGGGTCTCCCAGTGGACGTACTATTGAGCATGGACGCAACACCGATGCCCATCCCTCCAAACGCTACAGCCTTGGAATCAACCCCAGTAGCCAACAACATCAGAACACAGATCCTCTCAGGTGCAGACATTGATTTATCTTCCCTGCTATCTTTACTTCCAGTACCATAAACTATTCTCAGCTAAATGTGCCGTCCGCATTGCTCAATGGAACCAGTGCCCTTACTGGGGTGCACTGGACACAGACCTCCACAAGAGAGTGTCCCTGGGCTGTCGCAACATCTCTTGTGCAGTATGCAGATCACTCGCTCACTCCACCATAAGCTGTCCTCTGGTTATCCCTTCATCTTCCCATTGCCCAGTTGCATCCCAGGGAAATCTACCAGTTACATCCTACGATCAGTACATTTCGCCTCACCATCCAAAGATTTCAAATCCACCTCCAAATCTCGTGACCAAGTCTGCCACAATTTTAACTCCTGGGGATGCTCAATACAACGTTGCCGTTACCTGCATGTCTGCAACTACTGCGGCGCTCACTCCCACACTATATGCCCTGTGGAAAGATCACAAAATATTCAAAACGCCTTTCAGACAGCTTGGAAAGCAAGTCGAAAGCAAGTTTTGGTTCCAACACTGCAGCAGTACCACCTCTTCCTTTCCATCAGGAGGTCGTTCTCCAGCCAAATGGCTCATTAGATAATTTGAAAGAAGTCAGAACCAAGTCTTTCCACTACAGCATAATCTACTCCGCTCCTGCAGGAGTTCCATTTCTCCATCCAAACTTGATCCTCCGCCGCAGCAGCATTATCTTTTCTGATCCCGCAGGAGCCCAGTTCTATGTCCAACTTACCTTTCGGACAGACGAATTCAGAAAGCAAGTTTGGTCCACTGCCGCAGCAGCATACTCTACCACTCCCGCAGGAGCTCAGTTCTCTGTCCAAAGGATAGTCGGAAAGCAAATCGAAAGCAAGTTTGGTCCACTGCCGCAGCAGTGTCATCTACTCCGCTCCCGCAGGAGCTCCATTTCTCCGTCCAAACTTGCTTCACTGCCGCAGCAGCATTCTCTTCCGCTCCTGCAGGAGCTCAGTTCTCTGTCCAAAGGATAGTCGGAAAGCAAATCGAAAGCAAGTTTGGTCCACTGCCGCAGCAGTGTCATCTACTCTGCTCCCGCAGGAGCTCCGTTTCTCAGTCCAAACTTGCTCCACTGCCGCAGCAGCATTCTCTTCCGCTCCTGCAGGAGCTTAGTTCTCTGTCCAAATGATAGTTGGAAAGCAAATCGAAAGCAAGTTTGGTCCACTGCCGCAGCAGTGTCATCTACTCCGCTCCCGCAGGAGCTCCGTTTCTCCATCCAACTCGCCATCACTGCCGCAGCAGTGTTTCCTCTTCCGTCCCCACGACTATTCAATTTTCCATCCAATTTGCCATCAGCGAGGCTACCCATCCGACAACCAACTCCCTTCCGACGATGCAAAAGACCTCCCCATCCAGCGACTAAATTCCCTCCCTAGATTGGCGCCATAAGCTTGCACTCGGCAAGTTTTTTGGGGGGTCATCAACATCATTTCTGGTGGCTGTCCCGCATTTATTGCAACTTTGGGGGAGTACTCTGGGTTCCGGCCAAATATCCGAGCTCGGAGCCCTCTCCCCGGACAGCACGCCAAATATGCATACCATTTATTCTATCTAACTTATTTGTAAGTGTGAACTTGTGAAATGAGGTTTCACTAAACAAAGTTCGGGAGGAGCACATTCAAATAATTGATCCAATTATCACATCATTCCAACCAGCTGTCGACAATCAGTAATCAACATGTCTATCCAATCAGCTTGAGTTGGAGACCTATATATATACACTCATTTGACTCACCAATGTTCTTCAACAGTTTTTCAGCATCCCTCCACCACCCCGTCTCCTCACACTCGCCTGGTTACTTCTTAAACCAGCAATACGGCGGGAGTACTCTGGGTTCGGGCCAAATATCCGAGTTCGGAGCCCTCCCCCTGGACAGCACGCCAAATATGCATACCATTTATTCTATCTAACTTATTTGTAAGTGTGAACTCGTGAAACTAGTTACGTCGTTGTATGGAAAACACACCCCTGGTCGACCAGCATCTTCAGCAGTTCACTATCTAGACAAGCATGAATTTCCAAAAGCTGGTTGTTTCAACTGTTGTAAATGTTATATATTTATAATCCATTAATGTATTTTTATTTTTTTATTTTTTTTAAGCACCAACCGTTTTAATTTGTCCCTCAAAAGGCTCCTACGTCTGGTCAGGATGTGCATGTGCATAAGAATGTGTTTTAAGTAACATGTCCAAATAAACCAAGGGCAATGAAAAAAATAAATCTTTCCAAAATCATCTTATGATTCATGTTAAAACCATACATTTCTAAGATGCTTTTCAATCGGTCCAAACATCTCCGAGCCAAGAGTCTTACTGTCGAAACACAAGCAGCTGTTTAGATAAAAGCAGGATAGCCAGAGGCACAACAAGAGAATGCAAATCTCACAAAAACACTGGCAAGGCACCTAGACAAACATCTGTGATGGGGCGCTGTCACACTGCGTCTGTGCAGTGGAGGAGGAATCCGAACTCCGCTAAAACTGTCTCTGTTTTCAGCTCAACTTGCTCTGGCTAATCCATCCTGACAGTGAAGATTGCTCATAATGGCTATGCTAGAGAATCTGCAAAACAAACATGCCCTTCTTTAGTCACTGGACTGCTAGTCAAACATCTTGAATTGGTGTGATTCTTGATTAAGACTCTGGGACAGAATAATTAGCCCAGCAGAGAAAATACAGTGTTACATTTTGTTGTTTGCAAATAGCTTGTTTTATATTCCAGGTTCTCGGGTATGTAAATCAACACATATGATAATTATCTTTGGGGAAATTAGTGCGTTTGAGATGGATGAAAAGAGGTGATGCATAAAGCTAATGTGCATTAGTCTGAACATTTGTTTAGATCGGCTATTTAGACAAGAGTGCTGCAGGGGTTCCACAAGTTTTGTTTGATCTCAAACTAATTTTTGTGTAAAAAAAAAAAAAAAAAAAAAAAAAGTATTACATAATATTTTTAATAACTTGCCTTCAATGGATAATGACAATGATAATGATCAAAAATGTTTCTTGAGACATCACAGGAATAAATTACGTTTTAAAATATATTACAATAGAATGCAGTTTAAATTGTAATAATATTTGATATTTTTTTTTATTTAAAAATATTGCCGACCCCTAACTTTTGAAAGGTAGCGAATGTAGATGTATATGTAGAGTATATACCATATATCATAATAAAAGTTTGTAAACAAATCATTATGATAACGTCACATTCACGTTAGTTTGGACTCCTTATGTGTTGTCATCACCTGCCTTCGTCACTCATTTGTTGTAACGACACTAATCACATTCAGCTGTGCACTCATTAGTCACCATCATTAACACCTGTATATATGCTCAGTTCTGTTTCAGTTCAGTGTCTTGTATCATCTATGTTAAGTGTCAGTTGCTCTCCGTTTGCCATTCTGTTGGAACTATTGTAAATAAACCTTTATACTTAATGGAATCCGTCTTCCTCATCTGTCTGCCAGCAAGCACCAGTGACAGATAATATGTGCTTGTTATTTTAGACCAGTCTTAAATTTAAACATTCAATATGTAATGGGGTCCTTTCTCCATCCCTCTCAAACTGAAAGGTTGAAGACTCTTGAATTTTTCCATATTGTCAGAAACAACACATGGTCAGTGAACACTAAAGAAAATATAATTATTAGTCGCACATGAAGCAATTTTTGTTATATTATCAGTACTATAAATATATTGTAATGTTATGCTAGAATTTCTTTGAACATTTTATTTCAAGTCTTGCCTTGAAAGCAACAATGGCAGAAACATCCAGGCAGAGATGATTACACTAACCTGAGACTGAAAAAAAAAAAAAATATTCAGCAAGTAAAAGCTCTCTTTAAGAAGCAGAATAGTGTGCATTAATGCAAGAAATGATGACAGCTGGTAATGAGCGCTTCCTGCATTCTACTCCACTTGACAACTGTGCCTGGAATACAAATGCAGTAGAGGTGCACAAGCTGTTCTAAAAGTTTATGGACTGTATTTTTTTTATCAGGTAGTGCAATCTCAAAAACATCAATAATAGGGCAATGACATTTATGGTGACACAAACTACAACAACAGATTCACAAATATAGTTTGTGATTAGCAATACAATGTGCTTTGACTTGACTTTATTAATGCATAGAAATCCCCCAGCTTTTGCCTTTGACACTTTTATGTTTTAAATATTTGATGTAATATTTAATAGTTTTTGTTATATCATGTTTTGACAAAATATATATAATAAAATATAAATCAATAAATCAAGAGGGCATGTTGCCACATACTGTACAAGTACCACCATGGGAAATTTGAATCAATTATAATCAATGTCTCTTAATTTAGGGTACATTTACATGACAACGATGTACTAAAAAGTGGAGAAAAAATTTATTTGCTTTCTTCACGTACAGACGTCAACTTTGTCAAAATGATCCCCGCTAACATGGATCCACAAAAAAAAAACAAAAAAAAACGCTGCATTTTGCTGCCAGGCCAATAGTTCAATGTCACTTTGCAAAGAAACACTACGCACCTATAGACTGAACACATGATACACATGCACATGGCATCTCTGTTTTCGATAACAGTATAGTTTTCAAAACTTGCACCTTGAAACCTGATTTCAAAAGCCTGCGTTGTAAGGCCGACAAAACGCTGTTTTTGTGTACATGAATGGCCAAAAACCCATACAAAAATTTCAGTTTTCAGTTGAAAAAGATGTCGTGTAAACGGCCCCTTAATGCATGTTTCGCTTACACTTTGCATTAGCTGGTCTTTTACTCTGCGATAACATTAAATGCACGACTATGGATTTACTGTTATTCTGAAAAATTCCCAGATTTATTATTACTAATGAGTTTAAGGTATGGTAGGGTTTGGGAGTAAAGGGTTAGGATTATGGGGTTTAGGATTAGGTTTTCGGGTAATGGTTTGGGTTACAGTTAGGGGTAAAGTTAACAATCTAACAACAAATGTTAATGAAATGTAAGTACTTTAAATGTAATTACATCACACCAACATGTATGTACATAATAAGTAAATTGTATCAAATGGTTAAGGTAAGGCCATCTAAAATATAGTGTGACCCAAGTTTCTTTTAATAAATGAAAAATGATATAGGCTTATCCTACTAGTAACTGACTGAATCATTATCAGTTATCTTATCATTGGTAAAGCAAATCATGTACTACTTCTTGTGTTAGTATCTTCGATTACCTCACATAGACACGCACTTAAAATTTCAAAAACGTTTAGCCTTTTATGTTCAAACCGGAGTCAGACAAAAATGAAGAGACTATAATAACCTTTAAATAGTGTTCCTGGGGGCGGGGTTTGTGTAAATTTTAGGGTTAGTAATGTCACTAACCCACTAAGAAGCTCATTGTAGTCCCTACCAGCCATTTGTTGTAGTCCTTAAAAAGTGATTTCTGTAAAAGAAAATATCTTCCTTTTGCTTTGAACTTTAAGCGTTGTAACTTTGCAGATGTCGTTTATGCTCAAACATTACACATTGACTTAAGTGAAAAAAGTGAAATCATAATCAACCACCCCTTTAATAAATGAAATATTATATCCTACTATCTGACTGAATTGTATAATTTATCACATCATTGGTAAAGCAAATACTGTATTACTTCTTGGCATTTCCATAGCTGTGTTTATTCATTAACACATGTGTTATATCCTAATCTCCATAATTCTGCATAAATACTGTATTTGGTAACACTTTATTTCGATGTCTACTTTAGACATTCTACTGACTATAAGTAACTTTGTAGCTACTTGTCAGCTAACTGTCATTAGAGTATTAGTAGACTGTCTGTTTAATATTTGCTAACAATTTATTTTGATGGTCCCCCAACAGATATTCTACTGACTATAAATTACTTGGCAACTACAAGTCAATTTATTCTCCTAACCCGAACCCTAACACCTAACCCTAACCTAACAGTCTACTGACAGTCTATGAATACTCTAATGAGAGTTAGTTGACATGTAGTTGAAAAGTTGCTTATAGTTAGTAGAATATCTAAGTGGACTATATCGAAATAAAGTGTAACCCTGTTTTTTTTTCAGTCTGGTACAGTGAAGTGTGTATTTTCTCAATTTACTGTAAAACTACAGTATGTTAGACCATGTCTATTTATTTTACTTTATGAAAATTCTGCAAAAAAAAAAAAAAAAAAAAAAAACCCAGATGTAGAAAACAACATATTATTGGTAAGACTGCAATATCCCATACTGCAATATTTTTCTGAATAGCAAGAAAACAAAGGCAAATTATGTGTTTTCATATGACAGAATCACGCCAAAAAAAAGGTTAAATAGTATAATGTGTACATGCTGACCTGTTTCAAAAGAAGATAAAATACATAATAAACAGCTCCATTGTGTGCTTCTGTTAGAAACTAACATTCAGATTAACAGAAAGAGCGTGTGCCCTTGGAGTTTTATCAGGCATTCATTTTGTGGCACTGACATCTCGTCTTTCTGCCTGAAGGTATCCGAATATTTAGTGTGGGCGTCTGGGCCGCGAGAGACAGAGAATGCAGAATCACACATGTAGCATACAAGCCCTACTCTGTGTGCTGTCAAAGGTCCCCGTGCTTGAAGGCCATGATCTTGGCTTGTGCCTGCAATTCCAACAAGTCTTTGTTTTTTTGTGATTCATTACATTTTAACACGCTCAGCTGTACCAGCAGCCTCGGCGGCAGAGACCCTGGAAACGTAAAAGCCTGTGTTGTGGGGTGGTAGTGTCATTTATGCGGCAAGTGGCGGGACGTTATTGAAGGAGACAAAGAGGAATATTGAGGATCATGTGTTTTTGTAATAGCGCTGCCAAAACAAGTTCCATTTGTTAGAAGATGACAGCTCAGAGAAACTCAGGAAGATTAAGCCACTGATTCATATAGTAATGACTGCTTCTATAAATGTACTGGGTTATTTTTGGTAAGGCTGTGCATATCACTCTTGCAATAATCCTATCAGGAACTGTCAGCGCTCATTACGGGAAAGTAGAGTTGAAATCATCCCCATTAGATGTGCATTGGAGAAATACAGGCCTTTTTTATACAACCAAACATGTCCATTCTACATAATTTTTACACTTCTTTTCTCGAAGACCAGCAGATTGACAGCCTAATAGCATTTATGATCTCAAATGATTGCTGCAGAACTAGAAACCCTCAATTATGACAGCATTGTCAACATCGCCTTTTGTCACTTCTCATGAGAAAAATAGATCAAATCTTAGACTCTCTAAATTGCTCCACCTATAGGGATTCTCTGCAATTTGGCTCATCTTACTAAAGAGAGGACATGCAATTTTAATAATTATGTCTGAAACGTCAATATGAGGAAATTTACTTGTAATTTAGCCGTGTTTCAAAGGATTTTGTATCTTATTCGCAGTAATTGTGTAATTTCTAAAGAACCACCCCAGTAGGAAACAAGCATTTCTAAAGTATATATTTTGAATCCACATCCATAAAAAACTAATTTTCAAACAATTGACAAAATGTGAATCCTTAAGCACCGTTCATCAGCTGCCCAAAATGATTAAGAGATCAATGATACCTTCTCACACTCCAAAGTCACAACAGTGGGACTGATGTCTGCCGTCACATCACAGGTGCATTGTGGTTGCTAAAGTAGGCTCACGTTGTACAGTGATATAGTGAGCAGAGTGAGAAGGTGGTGTATGTGAAATCTTTCATATTCGTATTTATTCAGTTTTATTGCTCTTTTGGTAATTTATTTTATTATTTTTTACTTTTTATGAATCATATTAATCTTTTCTTTATGAATTCTAGTCATTGATTGCTGTATGTGTTAATTTAAACATCATTAATCGTTATATTCCACATATTGCAAGATTATTCTTTTATGTTTTTGATTTCTTTAATAATTTCCATATTTACCATGCACTCTATGTTTGATTATTCTCAGATGTAAGATCTTTTGTGTCTCTTCTGTGCTGTAAGATTAAAGGGTGCATTCTGTTGACCGGGTGTGTTTTCCATCAGAATTGATTCTGTGATATATGTATTTCTTTGTATATACTTTAAGTCAAGTCACCTTCATTTAAATAGCGTTTTTAACAATATAGATTGTTTCAAAGCAGTTTTACAGTGATAATAGGAAATGAAAGTAACAGAGATTGTTTTGGCTTTACAGCAGCTCTAGAATAAAGTTATTGTCTAGCTAAAGTTAGTTTTGATTTATTCACTTCCGTCGCAAAGATCATTAGTTATCAGCTTAGGGGCCTCTAACACAACACTGTTCTAACAGAAAACCCTTAATGCGATCCAGCCGCTCATTTGCACAAAATAGTGCTTGGTGGCTCTAGAACGCAGACCATGAAATAGGTTCCTAGGTACAAGCCTTGACAAATTTATAATACAGAATTTTTTAGCGCTTCCGCATAGCTGTCGTGTGAGGATGAAGCAGACGAGGTAGTAGGATCCTTTTGCAGATTGACTTTATTTACACAACTCAAACTATACAAACACAGACTCAGGAAACAGGAATCAGGAACAGAAGAACCAGCAAACAACATTAAGGACCCACAAAGACTGAACTAGACACACAGGCTTAAATACAAGGGTAAACGAGCTAACAAGACAACAAGAGGGTGTGGCTGATAGGAAACACCTGTGACAGACTAATAAACATAACGGGGAGCTGCTAAACATGAAGCACGACAGAAACACAGACTAGCCTTGTGACATAACCTCCCCCTTAAAGAGCGGATCCCAGACGCTCTTCAGAATATAGTCCAGGTTGGTGGTGAAATGGAGGCGTTCTTGGGGAGGTGGGAGGGCCAGGTCAATGGAGCAAACTGTGCGGGCGGCCAGGGTGGAGAATGCCGTATATGCGACCAGGGCGGACCAGACAGTTCAGGAACAGCCTCGGGAGCGCCCTCCACAGCATGCTCAGGGAGAGACTCGAGTTCGTCCTCCTGGGCAGCCCTGGTGTGCTTCTGGACCAACTCGGGAGCGCCCACCACGGCGTGTTCAGGGACAGCTTCCTCCGCAGTGGGTTCAGGGACAGCTTCCTCCGCAGCAGGTTCAGGGACAGCTTCCTCCGCAGCGGCCTCAGGGACAGCTTCCTCCGCAGCGGCCTCAATGACAGCTTCCTCCGCAGCGGGTTCAGGGACAGCTTCCTCCGCAGCGGCCTCAGGGACAGCTTCCTCCGCAGCGGGTTTAGGGACAGCTTCCGCCGCAGCAGCCTCAGGGACAGCTTCCTCCGCAACGGGTTCAGGGACAGCTTCCTCTGCAGTGGGTTCAGGGACAGCTTCCTCCGCAGCGGCCTCAGGGACAGCTTCCTCCGCAGCGGCCTCAGGGACAGCTTCCTCCGCAGCGGGTTCAGGGACAGACAAAGAGCTGTTCTGACTGTCTGAACGGGGCAGAACGCTCCATATAAATTCTGAGAGCCCACATATACTTTGAGCGTGGAAGGGGTGCGACCTGCTTCTAAAAGCTCTTGTAAGAAGGTGAGTATACTTGGTACCTCGCATGAGTAGGGATCCAGGCTCCGTGTTTTACACCAGCCTGAAAATACCACCCATTTTTGAGCATAGAGGCGTCTAGTCTATGGTGCTCTCGCTTCAGTGATGGTTTTCATCACTCCATCTGTGAGACACCCCGATACCCATTGAGGGGCCATACGTGAAGGCCCCACAAATCGGGGCGGGGATGCCAAATCAACCCGTTTGCCTGCGAGAGGAGGTCTCTCCTCAACGGTATCGGCCATGGGGCTGTTTCAGTCATTTGTGTCAACTCTGAGAACCATAGCTGGGTCTTCCAGAGGGGGGCTATCAACAGCAATGTGCATCTGTCCTCCCTAATCCGTTCAATGACCTGTGGCAGCATCGTGACCGGGGAAAAAGCATATAGCGGGGGGCAGGGCCAGTCGTGGGCCAGCGCATCCCTGCTCTTTGAAAAAAATGTCTGGCAGTGAGCGTTGTCTTCTGAGGCGAAGAGGTCGACCTCTGCCTCTCCGAAAGATGCTCCATATCAATTGCACTGTCTGTGGGTGAAGAGACCATTCCCCTGGGGGAACATTGTCTCTGGATAATATATACGCACCCTGGTTCATAAAACCTGGCACGTGCGCCGCCCTCAGGGAGCGCAGGTTGTGCTGAGCCCATATAATGATGCCCTTGGCCATGATATGTAGGTTGTTCGACTTGAGTCCGCCCTGGCGATTTATGTAGGACACCACTGCCATGTTGTCCGTTCGAACCAGAACATGGTGGTTCTTCAAATATGGGAGACTGCTTTCATCTCTAGACAGTTTATATGCAGGCCCCTCTCTGGGTTTGACCAAAGACCAGAGGCGGGCCTGCCCTCAAACAGGGCTTCCCAGCCTAAATTGGAGGCGTCTGTCGAGATCATCTTTCTCCTTGAAATCACACCCAAACTCACGCCAGACTGATACCAGTCTGTCAGCCGTGGGTCGCTCTGATTTGTAGTAGCCTCTCAGCAGAGCGCGCATGTCATTCAACACCTAGTGGCATCTTTTCAGAACTGATTGCTTTTGGAAGTGTTGATCCTGAGACCCAAACATTCTAGGTGGCTGAGGAGCCAGGATCTGTGCATTATTAACTGCGCTTCCGACTGAGCTATGATTAGCTAGTCGTTGAGGTAATTTAACACTCTCACTCCCCGCTGTCTCAGGGGGGTAAGTGTCGTGTCCATACACTTCGTAAATGTACGGGGTGCTAAAGATAGGCTGTACGGCAGTACTGTGTACTGGTAAGCCTGCCTTTCGAAGGCGAATCTCGGGAACGGCCTGTGATGTGGCAAGATCTGGATGTGAAAGTACGCATCTTTCAGATCTACTGAGAAAAAACAATCTCCCGGGCGGATATGCGCAAGTATTTGTTTGGTTTTCAGCATCCTGAATGGGCGCGTTATCAGTGCTTTGTTCAGGTGTCTGAGGTCTAGGATGGGCCTGAGACCGCCATCCTTCTTTGGGACGAGAAAGTAGCGACTGTAAAAGCCTGCCTCGCTTTTTGAAAGGGGAACTGGCTCTACAGCTCCCTTTTCTAACAGTTTCGACACCTCTGAGCGGAGAACGTGAGCCACGCCCCCTTCTACTGTCGTCATGACCACGGCTGAAAAGCGCGGGGGTCTGCGAGAGAACTGTAGCGAGTAGCCTCGTTTTATTATGTTCAACACCCATTCTGATATACCGGGAATAGCCTCCCAGGCCTTGGCCCGTATAGCTAGGTGTTGAATGGAGACTGGAGGAGGGCCGCTGTGATATAGGGACCCGGCCGTCCAGCTGTTCTGTGCATTTTGCGCTGCATGAAAAGCGCTCATGTTTAGGGGCGCGCGCATTCCCGCGGTCGCCTCCTTTATCACATCTCCCGCTAAAACACAGTGGGGAACTGATACTATGGGAACAGTTTTTATGTGTAGTGGTATGCACGTCAATGTGGGCACCCTTTCTACATTCATTAACTCTTTCGCTGTGAGCGGGAAGAGAGTTGAAGACTCGTTGGTCGTGTTTATATGTAGGCGCGCACATTTCGCTATGGGCGCGTGAACTACACTCGTTACACATCCAGCCTGAGCTGAGGGAGGGCTTGAAACCGCGTTTGCAGTGCTTATGTGTAGATGTGCGTACTTTAGAGTGGGAACGTGATCTACGTTTACAGCATGAGCTGGGGGAGCAGTTACTATGGAACCAGTGCTTATGTGAGGGCACGCGCGCTTAATAGCAGGCATGTGACCTACATATGACGCAGATAGATAATAGCTCTTTTTGTGCTTTATTTACGTCGCCGTAAAAACGGTGTTTGTTTGCAGGTGTGTGTGTTTTGTAACAGACCCATTTACTGCAGTATTTACATTTCCTGTCGCCTGAGAAGAGGGAACTGGGAAATGTTTGAGAAACCTTTTAGAGCTTGGTCTGGCCTCGGCGGGACTTAAGCTCCATCTCTTTCTTCCTCTGGTTAGGAAGACTTGCGAGGCTCGGGATCCAACACAATTTTGGGTCGGGGACCACGCCTCTCAGGGAACTGTCGGCGCTTTGCTGAGCGAGAGCGGTGATGGACTTCAGCCGCTGGTCGGGGCTGAGAGACCGGTGGCGCTGGATTTACATGACGGGGAGGCGGGGCCTTCTTGTGGTGGCTCGTGGCAGAGCTGGAGCGCTTCGGAAGGAAGTGGCGCATCCCTTGAGACGCCTTCTGAGCTTCTGTGTAGCGCTCTGCAAACCCTTTAACAGCCGGGCCAAACAGAGGTAGAGAGGTGGAGATAGGGGAGTCCAAGAACGCTGCCTTGTCCGCCTCTTTCATGTCGGTCAGGTTCAGCCACAAGTGGTGCTCGAGTACTGTCAAACTCGCCATGTTACGGCCGATCGCTTGGGCTGTTGACTTGGTGGCTCGCAGGGCCAGGTCGGTGGTGCTGCGTAGATCCCTGAAAGCCTCTGGATCAGGGCCAGACTCGTCCATTGAACAGAGAAGTTTGGTCTGGAATACCTGGAGGAAAGCCATGGTGTGGAGCACTGAGGCAGCTTGACCAGCGGCGGTATATGCGCGGCTGGCCAGGGCTGAAGTGGCGCGGCAGGGTTTCGACGGATGAACAGCCTTAGCTTTCCATCCTGTGGCTGTGGGTGGGCACAGGTGAGCGGCCACCGCCTCTTCGAGGGGGGGGCCGACTGATAGCCCTTTTCACCTGCGCCGTCGACGGAGGAGAGCGCTGAGGAAAAGGAGGGTTTCAGACGCGCCGAATATCCGATATTAGACGCACCTTCCATGACTTGGTCAGCTCATCATGCACCTCTGGGAAGAATGGGGCGGGTCTCTGTTGAGGGGCCTGTCAGCGTCCCTGCAGGAACCACTCGTCTAGCCTGTTGCCCGCGGGCTCCTCAGGCGAAGACCACTCGATCCCGAGGTCATCGACAGCCCTGGTGAGAACGCGGAGAAGCTCAGCATCGATGCTCGTGCCCGTGCTGACCTGCGTAGATGGCGTGGGGCCGTAAACAGAGCCGTCCACTCCTCACAGTCAGGTGTAGTGATGGAAAAACTGCCATCCTTCTCTTCCTCGTCGTCCGAAGCCCCGAATGAGACAAGACCCGCTGCTCGCTGAGAGGGGCGTTGGTCTGCCTGCGTGAACAGGACCGGCATGGGGGATTCCTGAGGAGAAAGCGAGGCACGTGGGGACTGGGCCGGCGTGGGCTCGCTTTTCTCCGTCCGCTCTGGCATCCTTTGTGAATGGCGCTTTTTTTTGCGCGCCTCAAACAAAGGGAAAGAGGGAGCAGGGTTAGGATCGTCGTAGGAGAAGATAGCCAATCGATCCCGTAGAGAGGTAAGATCCATCCTGTCCCACTCAGGGCAGCCGCCCTTGGTGAGTGCGGCCTCCGCGTGGTCGCGGCCTAAGCAGGAAGCGCACAGGATGTGCAGATCTCCGCCGACGATTGGGCCTCCACACAAGGCACAGGTGGTGCGAGGCATTTGGAACAACGCCTCGTAAGAAAATTCCCCTTTTAGTTAGTGTGAACGCAGCAGCGAACACACTTTGGCCCTCATTTATCATTCTTGCGTAGAAACGGGCGTATATGTTGGCGTAAGATTATGCTACACTCCTCTCACCGCCTGATTTATGAAGCTGTGCGTACCTTTGAAATCCAGGTGTACGCAATACCTGCCCTTGATAAATGCCGTGGCTGAAAACGATCGTCATTAGAATAACACGCCCCTATATATTCAAGTATCCGCTTCCCCCACGCCCTCATTTTACGTCATGGACACACGGAAGATGGCAAAGAGGAGACACTTCTCCGACGTGGAGATCGAGACCATCACCATCATGAAAAATTATTATTAAATCAAACAACAATATAGTTGATGATAAATTCAAAGTTAATTGTATTTTTTTTCAAAACGCTATATATCCATCCATTTTTTGTCTAAAAAAAACAACAAAAAAAACAACAACAAGAGAACATACAACATATAATCAGGGACTCATACTATAAATGAATATAAATTAAATAAGTGCAACTGCATGAAATAAATAAAAGCCAAACAAAATAAATAGTAAAATAAATTAAATAGTAAAAATAAAATAAATATTTTCCAATGTCACGTTCCAATATTGTCCACCACATAAAACAAATAATTTAAAAATAACACACAAATACAGTCCTTAAATACAACAATGTTAAAAATACATTCAAATCATTTAGTAACACATTTAGGCTAATAGTCATTCGTGCCGAACTTGAAAAAAGTAATGATAACAATATTAAGGCCTACTATTAGGCTACGTGTTGTAGCCATTAACTAAGTGCATTTAGTTTCATATTTGTTAAAAAATTATAATGTTATTTTTTCCCCATCTATGTTGATTATGAAAAGTGAACATAGGCTAAGATAGGATGCGCAATATATCGGGAGACATGCTCAGACATGATTTTGGCCACTTAATTAAGTTTTGTTTTGTAGAAAGCCTTTCTGAATTTCGTGAATTTTGTTTTGTATAAATTGTATCTTTATTTTAATATTTTTTTCATCAACCAATTACCTGGATTTAATAAATAAGAAGCAAATAGCAGACAATATAATCATGAGTCATGACATGGAGGCGCGGGCGCGGTCCCTTGCATTGCACGTGAACTGGAGCGCATCTCATCACAAATTAACCGAAACTCAGTATATGCCTCACAGACATGAGAAATATATCTATAAAGAAAGCTTGAAATGTCTTTAAACAAAACAATTATAAACGAAAAGAAATAGGCTACTCTCTCTATAGGCGCGTTCACTACGGAGATGGTGATCATCAATTTCATCTTTTCAGACACAACACTAGTTTATTAATAGAAATAAAATACAAATTTATTTTTAAAAATGGCGTTTATGGCGTTTTGGAAAAGAGCTCCTCATATCTTTTAGTTTGTCAGTGCGTTTTGTGGTGTTAGGAATTGCTTTTCTGCGCATTTCCGCACTAACTCAAAACGTGCGTACATGTAGGCTACACCACCTCCTGACCTGGCGTAGGATTTGAGCGTGCCATACGCCAACGTCCATATTGATAAATATCAAAGTCACCGTGGTTTTGGGTGTACGCCAGATGTACGCTGGAAATTTGGTGTACGCACTTTTGATAAATGAGGGCCAGTGTGTTTAAAGGATATGGCGCGCCGATGGCACAGCAGAACGGCGGGCTGAAGGCGGTGAAGGAGGCAGACATCCTCAGAATCTCACTGCATCAGAAGGAAAGCCAGTAAACATTTTACTCCTATATGTTGCAGCAATGACGTTTTCACCAAAACTCTCTCTGTTTACACAGGAAAAAGTTATATGATCATTAAGTTTTACATTGATTTAACTAAATAAGTTACGAAATTTTCATCTTTTTATGTTATACAAGATTCAACTTTTTTTTTAAACGCAGTTTAATGTAATTTAAGTTGAAATTACTTAAACATCCAAGTTTATTGTACTAAAAATTTTAAAGCAGCAACTTTTTTTACAGTGACTCGCAGATCATTAAATCGTTACACTGCCTCAGGATTCTGTCCAAAATCAGTTTATTGAGGTGCTTTCGTGTGCAAACACTGCCTGCAAAGTCATTTCCTGATAGGGCAGCGATCGAGGCAACAAGTCACTGCCTATAAGCTTTTGGACACAACCTGAGAGTGTGGGAAAATTAACTGAAGCAAAAATTTCTTTCTTTCTTTCTTTCTTTCTTTCTTTCTTTCTTTCTTTCTTTCTTTCTTTGTCTTAGAAAGTTAGGCAATGTCATTAAATCAATGTTACAGAGGACATTGCGTGACAATGAACTAAGCCTGAATTAAAAGTGAAATCTCAAAATTAATTTTTGCATCCTCAATTATATTTTGTGCAGTAAGTTTTTTTATTTTTTTTTTTTTTATTTTGGTGAACCACTCCTTAAAAGAATGTGCTTAAAATATTTCAATTAAAAACACAGACAAATGAACCAGAAGAAGATGGTGGTAAAGCAAGATATAAACTAGGATATTAAAAATAGCAAAGTCTATAAACTCCAAGACCCATAATTTAAATTGATTTAACACACTATATGCAAGTACCAGTAAGCCACTCTCTTCAGAGGCAGTTTTTATCTCAATGGCTGGTCATTACCCTGAGTGTTGATTAAATGAAATATGAAGAGCGTTTCTTGTGCTTTGGCCTTTCCATTATGTTGAAACTTTTGAAAGCTCAACCACCAAAGACTGCACAGTTATGACATATTTATAGCATAATTTGGTTAAGTGACATCCATTTATAGCTAATTTATTAGCCTAAAGCACAATGCATCAGCAAAATTATGAAATGACTGCACCCTTGTGTGTAGTGAATTAGTTATCTGATAACATTCAAAACTCAATGTCTTGATAGAATAATGTTGAACATTGATTTAAATGGTTTCAGTTACATTTAAAAACACTTTAAAATGTTCATAAATTAGGTCCATATGTGCGTTAACACTATGCGCATACGTAACAAAGTATACATTTTTAAACAACTTTGTGTGAGAAAGATACCAAAATGTAAGCTGCTAACGTTTTTGCTAAGATGTTCAAGTCATGAATAGGAAACCAGTTCCCTTTCAAGAGAACTCGAGCTGCGTTGAGACGCTGTGGGAACGCACCTATGCAATCAGTCCAATGGCGTGATGGAACATCATGTGACGTCATAGACCAGGAAGCTATAAAGCACCCCTGAAATCAGACCGCGCTAGCTTCTGTGCCTTCAGCAAGCACTCTGTGTCAATCTGTCTATTTATTGTTGTTTGTTCACAAGCATATAGAAATATATAATCTAGACAGGAGTATAATGGCGAGCAAACAGCTTTGGATCGTGTGTTCGTCCCTGCCCTAGCTTCATTACGAGTGGGGACATACGCGATTCATGTGTTGTTTGTTTGGGAGTGGAGCATGACGGTCAGCTCTAGTAAAAGGGCTTCATTCATAAATTCCCAACGTGTAACATATGCACTATCGAGAGTTTTCAGCTCTGCTCCTGTTGGCTTTCTTCTCGAGGGAAGAAAGTCAATAAAGATTCTTTGGCTCGGATCTCGCATTTGCCAAGGCAGTGCGTAGATTGTGGGTCTGCAATAAAGATTCTGTTACTCGATCTCGGATCTCGCGTGTGCTGAGGCAGCGTGTAGATTATGGGGTCTGCATCTCTACAATAAAAATCTAATGGCTCAGATCGCGCGTTTGCCAAGGCAGCGCGTAGAATATGGGTCTGCATATCTGCAATAATAGAGGCTCAGATCGCGCGTTTGCCGAGGCAGTGCGTAGAATATGGGTCTGCATATCTGCAATAATAATCTAGTGGCTCATCTATGTACATTTCTGAAATGCACTTTCTGTAAAGCTGCTTTGAAACAATATGTATTGTGAAAAGCGCTATACAAATAAATTTGAATTGAATCTTGCGTTTGCTGAGGCAACGTGTAGATAATAGGTCCGCAAAGTATAATATGCACAGGGAATTAAGCAGATTCCCTTTCTCTCTTTCTCTTATAATTGTGTGCAAACTAATTATGTATTCTTTATTGTTTGAGATTATAATATGAAAATGAAGCCTGTCATTCAGACCATAAATTCCTGTCTGCTTGTTCTGGCTGCATTTAATTTTGATGAAATTAAATGTTAAATACTCTTCTTATTTGAAGTCTATATTAATACACTATATTTGTTAAGGTTAGTGATGTGACATCTGAAGCGAGGCTCCGGAGCTTGTGTCGAGCAAAAAGGGGCGTTCCAGATGAAGCCCCGATTCGAGGCTTGTGTCGTTTCCGTGAAAATCACGTGACGATAACAAACGAGGCCTCGGATTGTGTTGAATACGTCATTGCTTCATTCTGAGTATCGCTTCCGGATAAAAGTGGTTATATATATATTATTGCTATTATTATTATTCTAAGACTAGACTGTAGGGAAAGCCTTAGAGTGCAAACGTTAAAGGCAAACCTAGAGCCCTTACAATGGAGCCAGCAAGAAAGAGGACAACTTCTCCTGTCTGGGAGCATTTTGAATTGATTGCTCATAACAAGGTTTGTATACATTTATATAATTTATTATCATAACATCACATAATCCTCACCATATCGCTGTATAATCACAATGTGTATTATCTGCATGTTGAAGGTGAAATGTTTGCAGTGCCATAAAGAGCTGACTTACAGCAACAACACCTCTTCAATGCTTAGGCATTATCGTGCAATGCATGAGGATGCACAACCTGCTGCAAACAGACCAGCCACTAGTCAAAGTAATATTTAATCTTAATTTTTTTATTATGTAAATAATGTGTTAGGCTCCTACAATACACCAGCATTGTACTGTGTTATAGATTACAGAAAGAAAATGGTGGATGAGGCTGTGGTCAACATGGTCATCAAAGACTCCCAACCCTTTTCTGTTGTGGATGACGTGGGGTTTAGGGAGCTTGTGCATGTGCTGGATCCATCCTATGTTCTCCCAACAAGAAAGGTATGTATGTGAATAGACTAAAGTAGTTTATTGTTATAAAGTCAGAATGAATAGTAACAATTAATATTTTCATTCTCAGGCTTTGAAGTCCATGGTTGACACCCGGTATGAGGAGGCTAAGGAGAAGGCCAAAGAAAAATTGGACAATGTTGTTGCTGTTAGCCTTACGTCCGACATGTGGACGTCCATCAACATGGAGGCTTACCTGGCTGTGACTTGTCATTTTATTGATGCCAATGACCAGCTTGGGACAATCTTGCTTGGGGTGCAACATTTCCCAAACACCCATACGGCAGACAACTTGGCTATTGCCCATACCATGGCCATGGAGGAGTGGGGCATAAAGGATAAGGTGAGGTGCCTTGTCACGGATGCTGCTGCCAATATGATTGCCTGTGTGAGGGCATTGAATATTAGGCATGCGATATGCATTGCACATGCATTGAATTTAATTGTCAAGAAGTCTTTCGATGATGTGCCAGGCTTAAATGAGCTTCGCACCAAATGTAGGAAGCTTGTAACCTACTTCAGGACCAGCACAACAGGAAAAGAAAGACTGGCCCAAGTGCAGGTGCAGATGGGGAGGCCTGCTCTGAAAATGATTATTGAGGTGGACACTAGATGGAACAGCACTTACAGCATGCTGGAAAGGCTCTATGACCTGAGAGAGCCAGTGGGGGCAGCTCTAGCCTCTTTGAGGACAGATGTAAGCCCTCCTACTTCATTGGAGTATGAAACAATGAAGGATGCTCTCGACCTACTGGCCCCATTCCACCAGGCCACAGTAGAGCTTTCTGCAGAAAAAAGAGTGTCTGCTTCAAAGGTTATTCCCCTAATGAAGATGCTGAACCACACAATAGTAAGAAAATCCGAGGGCTTAACATCAAATATGGCAAGGCAGCTGGCTGACAACCTTGTCCGTCGCGTCAGAGAGCATGCGTTACAAATGGAATCCATTAGTGTGATGACGATGCCTACATTGCTGGACCCTAGGTTAAAAAAACTAGGGTTCCTAAGTCCAGGGAAGCTCCAAGAAGCCATTACAAGACTAAAGTCAGAATGTGCCAATGTTATCAGAAATTCTGAAACAACACCCCCAGCTCAAGTACCTGCCTCACAAGCTGGGCCATCTACAACCTGTGGTAAGTAGTCTATGTCTTATGTGAATTTTCACATTTGTAATGTCATGTAATGTGAACCATTGAGAAGTGAGTGTTTTCCCTTGTATAATTATAGGTGACCTTTGGCATCTACTGGACAGCACAGTGGATAACAGCAGACGGAGCTCCAGTGTGACCGCAGATGCTACTATTGAGGTGGACCGTTATTTGTCAGAGACAAATCTGGCAAGGACTGAGGATCCGCTGGGTTATTGGAACAAACAGAAGCTCCAACATCCCAATTTATATAAGCTGGCACTTACGTTCTTATGTTGTCCGGCATCATCGGTGCCCTGTGAAAGGGTGTTTTCTAAGGCTGGAGAGGTGGTTTCCAAAAAGAGAAACCGCCTCAATCCAAATACTGTAAAAAAACTTTTGTTTTTAAATAAAAATCAGTAAAAATGTTCCCATCCCTGTTGCACTTTGCTGTTCCACTCCCAGTTCCATAAGCACTACATAATTGTACTCCCAGTTCCATAATCACTACACTATTGCACTCAGTCAGCACTGCACTCAGTGATTTCTTGACACTCATTTGGGGCATTCACTGTCATCACTAACCCAAAGAACTACTGAATACAAAGTTATGTGTGTGTGAGTTGTGTGTGCATAGGTAAACACAAGCAGAGTAAAAAACTTTATTTAATACACAGGCAATAGAAAAAGGGTGTGCCCACACCATGACAATTTGGTTGCTCAGGATGAATAGATTTGTGTGCGATACATTGCTTTGCACAGCAGGTGTCACTAGGGAGCACACTGTTTCATGAGGCTTCAGGTAAACGAACCTTTTGGTGAACCAATGGGCTGGAAAGCCTCAGTGGTTCAGGAAGCCTCATTTGGCCATCACTAGTTAAGGTTACGTGGTGGTAGGAAGCT
The DNA here is from genome assembly GCA_026230005.1 of Gila orcuttii. Classification (NCBI taxonomy): domain Eukaryota; kingdom Metazoa; phylum Chordata; class Actinopteri; order Cypriniformes; family Leuciscidae; genus Gila; species Gila orcuttii. Next base: position 42,391,118 of record JAPDVR010000003.1, on the reverse strand, counting down.
CGAGGAATACAAGGAAACAGGAGTTTAATTATCAAAAACTCTGGAGATACAGAAACCACGCTAGACATAAACGGAACATTAACACAATGTGTCATAAACAAGAACGGACAAGGAATGAGGGAGAACACAGGGTTTAAATACACAGAGAACAGATTAGGCAAACAAGGCACAGCTGGGGCAAATTAACTCAACACAAGTGAATGAACTAAACACTAATGTGGAGCGGGAAAACTGGGACACAGGACTGAACCAAAAACACTAAGCAGGGGGAAACACAGGACATACATGTAACCATAGACATCATATAGATAGACGCCCTATCGACCGCTACTGCCTATTGGCGCGGACGAGCCGTGGGGTCCCATCTTAAACCGGTCACCCGCTCCCCTCAGTGTAATCTGTTTGGCAGGTGCAAAGAGCTGTCAGCGCATTTAATTAATAATATCTCACTGAATACCGAACTGATTTTCACGCGGGTTTTTTTGCTGCAAAGGTCATACATGTAACTACGATACAGGACACATTGAATATTTTATTCACAAAATACAACCAATAGTACGGTAATGTTAAATGTTAAATCTTACTTGTGAAAAGTAATCCCAGAGTGATGGTCCGCCGATTTGAGCAGGAATATGCTGCACAGTGCTCTGGCATCTACTGCTGCTATGCAACGCAAATAGGAGTATGACCGGTTTAAGATGGCGGCCGCATTTCTTGCGTGACAGCGGCCAATAGGGCGTCTAGCTCTATATGATGTCTATGCATGTAACAATATTCAGCCTTTCACCTAGACCGTTTCTACTTTTCTGGTTGATATTTGGCTGCATTTAATTTTTGAGAAAATTAAATATGTACTCATCACGTGATCAGCTGGATAAGATGGCGGCATAGTTTGATTCTCCTCGACCAGAATTGTTCATTTGGTCTGTAATTCTCCTTTGAAACATTTTATTTTTATTCCATTTTTTTAAATAATAATTACTCTTGGAGCAAGATGGCTGAATCGAACAAAAAATCTGCGTCTAATGCTTCAAAGAACACAGGGAATCGGACTGATATGGAAGCAAATTTTGCGGAATCAGTGTTGGAGAGACAGCGCGACTATATTGAATTACGTTTTAACAAACTTCAACAAATGGGAAAGGATACGGAAGGGAAATTGTGTGCTATTCAGACCTACTTGGTGACTTTGTCTGACAGCATTGGAACCATAAATGTGGAGATGGGGAAAATACAATCGGATGTCAAAGGCAACTCAAAGTTACTAGCCTCTCAAGATGCGATGTTACAACAGATACAGCTTAAGCTGGCGAACATGGAGGACAGGAGTCGACGGTGTAACATTCAAATCACGGGCTTGACAGAGGGTCTGGAAGGGTCTAGTGCAGTGCAATACCTGATGCATTCACTCCCTAAGTGGTTTCCCTCACTTGGTAGCCTCCGGGGTGAAATAATACGCGCACATCGGGTGTATAATGACAACAAGAATCGAGCGAACGCCCGCACAATGATTATCAATGTCCTTCAATTTTCCATCTGTCAAGGAATTCTTCGGGCTGCCAGGAAAAACCCTCTCACTATTGATGGTCGGAGGGTGAGATTTTTACCTGATTACAGCAGCTACACCCTTAAACGCCGCCTAGCCTTCTCTCAAGCAATGGATAACGCCAGAGCCAAAGGCGTGGAGTTCTTCCTTCTCTACCCTGCTGTTTTGAAGATTAAGTTTGGTGGTCGAGTGGAGTCGTTCCAGTCTCCGACAGATGCTGAGGATTTTATCCACACATTACCGGCAGTGCTCCCCCTTTCCTCGAATGCAAACGATGTCCCGGTGGAAACTGAAGGCACGAATGCTGAATCAGGTGAGTAAGTTAGTGATTGTTCAAGCTGGACTCTGGTCGGGATCTGTATTGTTTATTAACGTACTTCTTGGGCTATTGTTACACAAATGCAGAAACGATGGTGTAGATTGTTTGAAAATTTTGTATTGAAGCAGTTTGATAATTGGCCTTAAAACTCAAGTTTAATTCTGTGTTTACACTATTTATTTGAATATTCATACTTAGATGCTCTAATTTATATATAGCCCGCGAAGGCGTTGCAATTCTGTGATCAAACAAACCCTTATTTCATTCTTTCTTTTTTCTTTTTTTTAATTGCATTGTACATATGTTGCTAAAAATGTAGGCTTACAATTTAAGTATTAGCTTACCTGTTCACAGTTGTTAGTTCCGGTAGGCCTACAGTGTAATATGTCACTTAGCCTATTTTTGTACTATTGCACTATGTGTTCGAGAATACATTTTGGTAATTTCAACGGTTCTTTAATGGTTACACAATTCTGGGTTGAATTATCTTTGCTGCCCCGTACCCATAAATGGTCACGGATCAATACGATCTGTATGTGCATTTTATTTACCTTTTTGATTTTAGATTATCTTAGTTTCTTTCACTGTTTTTGATATATTTGTGTTATATGGGAAACTCATTGGATTTTGTATTAATGTCGTATTTTGGGGTATATTCACTGTGCTTTTGCAATGTCTGGTGAGGAAGCCTTGATTGCAGTTTGCAGCTTTTGGCAAAATAAAATTTATATTTACATTGCCAGTGGCTGTTGTGAGAACTGTACATGATGATCATGGGTGAATTATCTATTCTAGTATGGAATTGCGATGGCCTGAATGCACCACATAAACGGAACAGTGTCTTAGCCTTGCTCTGGCAAAAGAAAATTATTCTTGCGCTTTTACAAGAAACTCATTTGTTGAATAAGGATTCTGGTCCTATCGGTAATTAATAGGGATGCACCGATATGAACATTTTAGCCATACCGATAACCCACAATTCTTTACATTTGAAAGCCGATAACCGATATATTGGCCGATAAATCTAAATAAAAAAAATTATATACTTTGATAGCCTGTATAACAAAATGCTCACCATTAAAAGCCTTGTCTCAAACACTTTTAACATAAATCAAACATATACAATACAGTATAGCCTAGTTTGAACCAGTGTAAGATTCCTTAACTTTTAAAATTAATTTTACACTTATATGGGACAACTTTCTTTATTAAAAATGGTAACACTTTATAATAAGGTTTAATTTTGTTAGCATTAGTTAGCATGAACCAACAATTTTATAAAACATTTTTAAGAAAGTTGTATCTGTTAACATTAGTCAATGCACTGTGAACTAACATGAACATATTTTATTAACAATAACACAGGCTATTGCTCTCTGTTAGTTAATGCATTAACAAATGAGACCTTATTGTAAAGTGTTATCAAAAAATCTATTGCCTAACAAAAAATAAAATACATAAATAATGCAAACAAGTCATTGGATAACATTGGGCTGCATATAAAGAAACAAAATGCATGTGGCATTGATCAATAAAATGGAATCGCCTCCGCACGGACAATAAGAAAAATATATTTTAATCAAACCATATCGTTGATGAAAATAATACGAGAACAAAATAATGTTAGTTATTAATTATACGATAACAAAATAATGTTAGTTATTAATTATAACGCAATGTTTTTGAAAAAAAATAAACATTTTTAATATTACATTGATAGCAAACATCTTTAATAGCTTAGTTACTGTTTCAAATGACATTGCTGTGTGAGCGCGCGCGCTGAAGCTGAAGAGAACGAACGTTAAACCGAATCGCTTTGCTAGAAGGTTAATCAACTCGACGGTTGCTGAAGAATGCAAACCCAAAGAATTTACAAATGTATTACAATAGTGAATACAATTATAAGTGTATGACAGTCCCAATCATAGCTTTTAATGTTTTGCATTGTTGTTTAATCTGCGCGCGCTGGAGCTGAAGAGAACGAGCACCGGGAAACTGAAGAACTTTTCTAGCAGGGTGTTTAAATCCACGAAACGCATCATATGTGAGATTAATCAGATATTTATATTACATTTATATTACATTAGGTCTGTGGCAGGACCATCTACTTTTTTAGCACATAAATCGTCTAGAAATGATGATGGATGATGATCTACCAAACCTGAGGGGCCATCATGTGCTTGTCCGCACGGACAACACATCGGTGGTGTCTTACATCGACCATCAGGGGGGTCTGAGGTCACGTAACACTACAAATTGTGGAAACTTTGGGCTTGGCCTCTGAGGGGGCCCAGCTCATAAGTTCAGGTCTCTCAACTGAGGTTGTTGAGACCATCCTCCACTCCAGAGCTCCCTCCACGAGGAAACTCTACACCTTGAAGTGCATATTGTTCACTTTCTGGTGCAGAAAGCACCAACTGGACCCAATTATCTGTCCTGTGGTTGCAGTTCTGGAGTTCCTGCAGGAGCATTTCTCCGCAGGTCTATCCCCCTCCGCACTAAAGTTGTACATGGAAGCCTTAGCTGCTTACCATGTCCCTTTAAGTGGTGTATCCTTGGGGAGACACACTCTAGTAACATTTCCTTCATGGCACTGTGAGGTGTCAGACCAAGATACTAGAAGTATGGCTGCTTCTAAAACATTATTGCCAGGAGTTTACCTCCAATATGTTTGTGATGTGGCAGGAGGTTGCCTCGCCACACACCATATTGAGGTTTTTGACCTTGACTTCGGCTCCACTCCAGGGGCGCAGGTGCTTTCGTCTTGGTGTGCATAGAGATTTCACACGGACAGGCACTTGTTACTATGACGTCATGGGTATAGTGTTCCCACAGCGTCTCGAAGCAGCTCGAGTTCCCTTGAAAGGGAATGTCTAAGGTTATGACTGTAACCCTGGTTCCCTGAAGAGGGAACGAGACGCTGCGTCGCCCTGCCATACTCCCTGCATGCCTGTGATCGGCTTGCTTCGGCTTTTCAGAAGCTAGCGCGATCTGTTTTCAGGGGTGCTTTATAGCTTTCTGGTCTATGACGTCACATGACACGTCACGCCATTGGACTGATTTCATAGGTGCTTCATGACATTTTCGTTATTTATTTTTATTTACTTTCTTTCTTACTAACTTCTACTTTTTCAGTGAATCAACTGATCCAGTTCACAAAACAAGTCTGAATAATTTTTTTACTGTCACAAACCATATGTTCAGTTCAGTTCAGTTCAGTTCAGTGATTGGAGGGGAGATTATCAATGAATAAAAACTTCATAAGACTTGGATTATTGTGTATGAGTCATATGGACTCCTTTCTTATCCTTTTTGAAGCTTGAAGAGAATGATCAGTTTATAATTAGAAATTTCTTCTTTTGTGTTCCATAGAAGAATGAAAGTCATACAGGACTGTAGCAATGTGTAAATGATAACAGAATATTCATTTTTAGTGAACTGTTCCTTTAAACTTAGATAAAAATAAAAAGGGTTAATATAGACTATAATAAACAAATCTTTCAACGAAATGCATTTCTAAAAAAAAAATATCCAGCCTCACTCTCTGACACAACTACGGTGTGAATTACTGTGTGTAGAGAGACCTTCATTTGAATGCTTGCCATTCATTAAAAATCTGTGTTCTCATCTCTCAAAACAGACAAAGAAAAAATAGTGAAGAGAGCAAGAGCAGCTTTTCAATTCCAGCCTTCACGGGGTGTAGGAAAAGGGTGAGTGTGAGGGAGGCATGATCAGGACAAGTTAAATTTGAGCTGTAGCTGTGATCAGTGAAGCAGGAAGGGGTGTTCAATTAAATATTTCACCTCAGCTAGTGCTGTGGAGATACAGATCCTGGGCTGTCAGCTTCTGCACTGCAACATTCATCTACACAAGCTCCTTTAATAAGAAAAAAAAGAGAATGTCTCTTTTGCCTGTCATTGCCCCTGTCTTTGATATGGCAACTTCAGCTGTTGCCTTTAAATGTTAGTCCTTATATGATCTAATTTTGTTCGTGAAAACCTGTGAAAGTGGTAGTGGCTCCGTAATTGGTGATCTGGGATGGTAATTCAAAGGTTGCTTGTTCAAACCCCAGTAGGGATGACTCATGCATGATCTTGATAGTCACTGGGATCCTCTACCACCCTCGTGCCCTTGAGCAAAGCACTTAGCACCAGCTCACTCCAAGGGGAAAACATAATATTTCACTCTCACTAATGCTGAATAACTAATAATAATAACTTAGGCGCTGTCTCGTTATAGTCCCCAGTTCCATATGATGTGAATCAGTATAATCAACACTAATTCAGGCTTTGATCCATAAAGATTACCACAATGTGACATTTTTGTGGTAGCAGCAGTGAAAATCAAATACAACGATAAAAAACATGGCTATATCAATATCTATATAACATGCATATAACATGCAGCATTTTGAATAAAGTGTTGTGCATTCATGTATTTGTTTAATTTACTGTTTTTGTCCAATTGATATGTCCAGTGTAAAAAAAAAATAATAAAAAAAAAACTTTGGGGAAAATGTACAACTCAAAAAAGCCCAGGCAAAAAAAAGAAAGCAAGCAAAATATAATATTTAATAATATATATTAAATATTACATATATAAAGTTTACCATTCAAAAGTAAGGGGTCAGTAAGATTTTTATGTGTTTTTGAAGAAAGTCTTATGCTCACCAAGGTTGCATTTATTTGACTGAAAATACAATAAAAACTTGCAATATTGTGAAATATTATTATATTTTAAAATGTAATTTATTCTTGTGATGGAAAAGCTGAATTTGCAGCATCATTACTCCAGTCTTCAGTGTCATATGATCCCTCAGAAATCATTCTAATATGTAGAAACATTTCTTATTATTATCAATGTTGAAAACATGGCTTAATAATCTGTCAATTTTGATCACTTTAATGCTGAACAAACACGTTCCTTGCTGAATAAAAGTAGGTATATATATATATATATATATATATATATATACCAAACAAGCTATGAGAAGAATTCATTTTCTTACAGTGGTCTTACCTGAATATTGATAAGTCGAATAAGTCATAGTACAGCGTCTTTTCACTATCCCAACAATAAATGTTTGCACCCCTGTTGTACAGGGATTGCAGAAGGGGGAGGGGTGCAGTTCTCTCATATTCTCCATAAAATTATTAATTTTAGGAATCTCTTTTGTGATGTAATATAAGCCTTTTCCCCAGACCTAATTTGTACATGAGCAAAATATTACAAAATGACCAAAAACAACAAAACACAGTTATTTTGTATAAATAAATGCCAGTAAAGAGTGTGACACATATGCATGGGGTACGGTACTGTCTGTGAAAATACTGAATCACATGACACCCCCTGAAGTGCTTTTGTTTTATAGGTTTGGAAAAGCTTTCCTGCAACATTTTCTCTCGTTTTTATCATACAGTGCCATTATACAATTCTGTCTGCATTTCCCTTGAGTGAGGAACCATTTATTTCACCTTTTATCTTTTATTCCTCTCAGAGAACATTTCTGAAGTGACAATAGTATTCGGTCTGGAGAAGAGCAACACGCTGGAATATAAATAACAAACACTGTTATTACAAAACCACAGCCAGTTTCATAAATAGATAACTTCCAACAGCTATTTTCATTTACATGAACAAGAAGGGACATAGAAGCCATCGGAGAAACTGGGACTGATTACCAAGCAAAAATTGCAAATCCACCCTGACCAATTTACAGAATTTCGGTAATCCTCTAAAGGAGGATAAAATTTAAGCTGTAGATGCTTCACCATCCTACAAATGTGAAGCTCATTCTCAGATTTAAATGGGTTAAGCACAATTGTTTCCCAGTGCTTTCAAAAGGTCAACGAATATCAAACATGCGTTTTACTAATTTGTTCCCTCATTTTAAGTAAATTGTGAGCACGATATAATCATTTGTTCCCTCAATTTACTAAATCATGGGCATGTTGTAATAATTTGTTCCCCTTGATTTAGTTAAATCAAAATGAGAAAACAAATGATGTTAGTTCAATGTGGCCACGATTTACTAAAATGAGGTAATTAATCAATAAATTGTGGATATGAATTCTTAATTCGTGGCCACAATATGTTTTTGTCCACATCATGTGCTCTGTTAGCCTGACGTCGTCATACTCCGATTCTAGTCAGAATGTGAGTCTGAAACTGCTCCATTGGGCTGTGATTATGGGGCTTGTGTCAATCGACTAGGAAATAAAAGGCCTCTGCACTCAATTGGATAGACCTAGAACCAATCAGAGCAACGGAGTAAATGACGTATGTTGAGAGAGAGATTAAATTTGATAGATTAAACTTTTTCCGAATCCCGTAGGAAGGACGGCAAAAACATCTTTCCCATTGACAAATGCCTTGATTGCGGTTCTCTGTTCCTCTTCTAAAATTAATGCGCTGTCTATATCTTCTATAACACACGCGATAGCGGAATATACACAACTCAATTCTCCAGCGTCAGCCATGAATTCAACCCAAGCGCTCTGATGACGTGGATGGTTACGTTACCGTTGCTCACATAGATATGATCATAGACATCATATAGATCGACGCCCTATCGACCGCTACTGCCTATTGGCGCGGACGAGCCGTGGGGCCGCCATCTTAAACCGGTCACCCGCTCCGCTCAGTGTAATCTGTGTGGCAGGTGCAATGAGCTGTCAGCGCATTTAATTAATCATATCTCACTGAATACCGAACTGATTTTCACGCGGGTTTTTTTTGTTGCAAAGGTCATACACGTAGCTACGATACAGGACACATTGAATATTTTACTCACAAAATACAAACAATAGTACGGTAATGTTAAATGTTAAATCTTACTTGTGAAAAGTAATCCCCGAGGGATGGTCCGCCGATTTGAGCAGGAATATGCTGCACAGTGCTCTGGCATCTACTGCTGCTATGCAACGCAAATAGGAGTATGACTGGTTTAAGATGGCGGCCGTATTTCTTGCGCCACAGCGGCCAATAGGGCGTCTAGTCTCTATATGATGTATATGGATATGATGTCTATGGTTGCTCATCTGTCCATCATCGTATAAAGCCCGCCCTGACAATTTGATTGGTCCGAACAATTTTTGTTCGGGCATAATAGCTCCTCAACGGATCGATTCCAGACCGAACTTCCCGACCTAAAAATGTGGGCGGGGTTCGGGCTGGCATCCAGGCAAGTGCTCTGTGCTATTGCAAAAAAATGTAAAATAAATAAAACAGCAGGTGAGTCAAATTAATAATTCCCACCCCCAGAGATATAACAATTCAAATTTGATTTTTAGGTATGTTTGACTTGAAGTGGCTTTGCACATTCTGGTGGATTCTGATTGGCTGTCATTGTTTTTTTAGTTTATCAGTTGGGGGTGTGCCATTACAGTTGTGGTAAGACTCTGCTTGTCTTTTAGATTTATAACTATTTTTAGAACTATATCTATAACAATTGCATTGACTAGCGCCATCATGGGAAACCCCCTTAACTGTTAAAAGGACAAAGATATCGCTTTCCTCAGTGGACATTCAAACTGATTTTGTGATAATGAATATCAATGAAGCAACGTTCCTTCGTCACTAGTTTTAAAGTGACATTTTAGAATTAGGAACAGAGGTTTGGGCTTGAGATTTGAATCTGTGGCTGAAGGAAGTAGTTCAGCACAATAGTTTTTTTTTGTTTTAAACTGCCGTTGAACAGTTGTATTAATGCAATATCACAAGAGCAGATGTGCGGTATAGCTCTATATCAGCACGGTTGTGATTACCTACGGCCGAATTCTTGCTGTGCAGTATAGCGCGATACTGCACAGCTACTCATGTGATACTGCTTATACAGCAACCGGCATCAATAGCAATGCTCAATAACATATCACCCATCCGGGTATCTGAAGTGTATTTCATGTCTCTCATATCATACTGCGGACTCGCTCTCGCTTGTTTCACACAACACTGCTACTGCCATTTGTTAATTTATTGGTTGTTTTGATAATGAAATCGGATGAAAACTGCAGTATTAATAGTAGGCCTATTATAATATTGTTGCTGTGTTCATCTTCTTGCCAGAACGATTGTTTTGTACACCGTAATTGATTATAAGATAATAAACAGGTACGATTTCAAAAGAGTTTAATCTCAGATCAATATCTTGTCCCCATAATTATTTATGCGGTGAAAAGCCGTGTAAGTGGTATGACTGTACTTTATCCCTTGAATGTTTGTCCAGCTTAAACTTGTTCAGTCGTCCTGGCTAAAAGCTAACCAACAGTTTGTTTTTTGTTTTTTCGTGGAAGCTTTGTGTTTAGTGAGCTAATAAAATATTTCAACAAAAGTCAATATTTGTTGTCCATTTATTTACTTATGTGGGAAATGGGCATGTAAATGGCCATGTAATAAGCTGCATCATAGATCTACATCCACTTCGCGCTGGGGTCCTGATCACCCTGTCGGAGTTTATTCTGTGATAACAACTGGCTGGATCTGTTACTGACCTAGTAAATGGCTGTACACTGTTTATGATAAGATACACGATTCCATGAGATAGAACGTAAAAAAAAAGATCCATCAAAGTGTCTGGAAATTCCAGAACAAAACTTAGATCGTCATCTATAGATACCCATAAACACAAGACTGATCACACCTTCATGATTGACTGATTATGTTTGAACAAAGAGGATCAAACAGCTTCTCTCACCCACTGATGCGAGAGTTACAGTGCTGTAGTTTCTCACAGGAGCAGAAGCAACGCAATCATGAGGTAATTAAAGACACATCTTATTAGCACAAATAAAATACAAATTACATTCAGAAGTGTGAAGCTGAAGTTACTCACCAAAACCTGTTAATTAAAAAAACAGGAACTAATGACTTGTCATTGGCGCTCTGCTGGCCTCTATCTGAAAATATTAATGGCTTTATTTTTAAACAAATTTACATATTCTTGTCCCTGACCATGCTACAGACAGCATATATATTAAAAATTTGCATGGGCAGCAATGTTACAGCATCAGTCACAGCTGAGGGTACAATTAGAAAATAACCAAACATTGCATTCAATTATAACATGAATATCATATAAACACATTATAATGATCCTTATTAGTGATAATAAATCCACATAATAAACAGTAAAGGGACCTTCTGGTTACAAAAACAAAAATAAACTATAATAAATGGTTATTGTAATCCTAGTGCCGCCATTACAATGTGGTGCTTAAAAAAGTCAAGTCATTCTAACAAGCAGACAAGCATTAATAAAGAAAGGACTATAATTAAAACCAGTAATTAGTTTTTTTTTCTAATGAACCCTCAATCAACAATGAGAGAATAATATAAAAGCCTGTGTTGTAATATCGCCTCTGTACTACCTTGGGTCCTCACGGGGCAGGTTGCGTTGATGTATGAAATGCTAATGAACTATTTAATTCAGAGCCATCTAGAGGGACATGTAAGGAGGGATGGGGTATAAAAGGATTGGAAAAACCACTTAAAAGAAAATCTGAGTTCACACAAGGGAAAGAACCATGCTCAACATGAAACACTGACAACATGGTGGTCTACCTTTCAACAGGGGAAGAGCTGTGAAAGAGAAAGAGAAAAGTATATGTAATAAGGATAGGCGTATGTTAAATGACACTACTTATCAACAATGATCCTAATCCTATTTGTCATTTGCTTTTGAATTAAAAGCCATGTTGTAGCTACCTTGTCCAGATGGATAATCTCCAAATAATGGGAACCTTGAAACTAGGGCTGTCGATTTAATGTGTTAATTTAGTGTGATTAGGTATCAGAAAAATGCATTTATTTGTGTTTTTTGTGTATTTTATCCCATAAGGAATCCTGCTATACTAAGAGATCAAGATTTGGCTTAATAATAATGGCACCCTATAGGTTAAAATTCTCTCTCTCTCTCTCTCTCTCTCTCTCTCTCTCTCTCTCTCTCTCTCTCTCTCTCTCTCTCTCTCTCTCTCTCTCTCTCTCTCTCTCTCTCTCTCTCTCTCTCTCTCTCTCTCTCTCTCTCTCTCTCTCTCTCTCTCTCTCTCTCTCTCTCTCTCTCTCTCTCTCTCTCTCTCTCTCTCTCTCTCTCTCTCTCTCTCTCTCTCTCTGTGTTAGAGGTTGTTCCTCTAGCGCTCAACAAACACATATATAACAGTACTCTTACAATTGTTTTTATTTTTGAAGACAGAAAGGCCAGTTGCTATTTATATAGCTATTTATGATTGGCTTAAGAACACCATGTTCATTGTGTGAAGCAGGCTCAAATATTAACGTCTACCTCCATGAAGTCAATATAGCTTAATTAATCTATGTGTCTCATGATTGAGTTTGTTTCTTCATCTCCTTTGCTTATTCTTGTCACACAAGAATAGATTATCCTTGTTGAGGGGCATAAAGTGTTAATTTCCTATCAGAATCACTTAATTACCTTTGGCCTCTGCTCTACCTGTGAACTAAGGGCAGTTCAACTTAGACACAGCTGATTGGTTTCTTCGTGGAGGGAGTAAATCATAATGAAAAAGGGATCGATGCAAATGAAAGTGCAGGCTCTAAACATGCTATTGAATTCTATTAGCACTGCAAAATTGCTTCCAGGACAGTAAGTATTAAGCTTCCTCCACTACACGAAGCCTGTGCTTCCCATGGGCTTAGATGATATTTGGTAAAAACTGAAGAAAGCATCAATTTCAGTGGAGCTTGGCTATTGTGTTTCTTTTTTAAATCCAAGAGAGTGACTGACAGTCAGAGCAGTCAAAGCAAACTACATGTGCTGCTAACAGGGTTATGAACTATTTCAGCATCTGTAATATGTTGTATGGTGTATGTATGGTGTTTTTCTAATTATAATTTTTTTCACTACAAAACTGTTGTTATATGTGTTACGATTGGTAATGCAGGTTGCCTGTACTAGCCAAGGTAGTCGATTATATTACAGTTTTTTTTTTTTTTTTTTTTTACAATCGCTACCACCCATTTCTTAAAAATCAAGTCACTTTTTCAAAACTCTTCACTCCGTGAGCACAACAGCAGTCTATAGCAGTGGACTAAACTGTGGATCATTGGCACAAAATATTTTAAGTGACTACATCTCGTGTCTACATTTTGTTTAAAATGCTTCCAAAATGTTTTGTTTTGTCTTACCCTGATTCATATAGTAAGCCTGTTATAGGTGTTTATATTTTAGACCTGACGGGATGGTTTTTGCAGGAAATTGCGTACATCACTCGCCTGTGTCTCGTCATGTCAGTAACAAGAGAAAAGTTGCTCCAGCTACTTTGATAGTTGTTACAACGAGCGATAACATGAAGCAAGCTAAATCACCTGCTTAAATAAACACCAAATATAAGAGAATCTGCTGGCAAAAAGAAAAAGCGACAGATCTCATAATAAAACAAGAATCAACATTGGCTTGCTTTTCGGAGATAACGAGAACTGAGGGATCTGGAAACAAAGACATTTTTAATTACACAAAGGGTGAGTAATTTATTTTATTGAACAGATAAATTACCATAAGTATCTCTCTAATAGAGTTCATTGTAAAGCATTATCTATTGTGAAGGGTCATTTCATTATGGTTGTTGTAGCGCTGTGCTGTAATTTATTTTCAAGGGTCTGTTATTAGGTATAGTTTCAGTAAAGTCTTCAGCTAGTCAGCTTGAGATCATTTCTATCTAAACTGGTTATATCTCTTAAGCCTAGTAGTGAATGTTTTATTATCAGGAGGATAATCATATTCATCTGCACAGTCACGCAGAGCCAAAGCACAACCAAAACAATGTTCTTCCGCAAAATGCATGTAGGTTTGTTTAAACTTGTATTCTGGAAAATATAAAATGATGAAAAGTGACACTAAAGACCTGAAAGAAAAGTATAATAGTTTGCACAAAATTACGAAAGCAGCACAGCTATTTTCAACATTGATAATAATAACACATATTTTTGAGCATGCAGCAAAATATAATAATGATTTCTGAAGGATCGTGTGACACTGAAGACTGGAGTAATGGTGCTGTAAAATCAGCTTTGCCATCACAGTAATAAATTACATTTTATAATGTATTCAAATAGAATATTTATTTTAATTCAAATAGAATATTTATTTTAAATTGTAATTATATTTCACAATATTACTGTTATACTGTATTTTGATCACATAAATATTGATAATAATACTGTCACTGGTTGTAAGGTAAAGATGATCACACAAGAAAGAAAATTAATGAACAAGTATTTAATAATCCACAGGGTAGTTTCCAATAGAGGATGAAGAGACCCGACAAAGACGCACCAACTGAACTGAAGTAGTGAGAGGATAATGAGATGATTGATAGTGTATTGATGACAAATGTTTTTTAAACAAAAAAGATTGTTGAATTGCACTTCTTGAAAAAATATGCATTGCATAACCCTGCTTTCATTTTAGTGCATTTTATTTTTAGGGCTTGCATTTGTATGGGCTGAAATTCAATCTGAAAACGTGTGTGAAATGTTTTGAATTGAAATATTCACAGCTTAAATATGCAACCATGTTGAATTTCAGCCCATAAAAATGCAAGCCCTAAAAATACAATACATTAAAATGCAAGTAGGGTTAACGCAATGCATATTTTTTCAAGTAGTGCAATTCAATTCAATTCAATTCAATACCAAGCTTTTTGGTAACACTTTATTTCGATAGTCAACTTTAGACATTCTACTAACTATAAGCAACTTTGCAGCTACGTCAACTAACTGTCATTAGAGTATTAGTAGACTGTCTGCTTAATATCTGCTAACACTTTATTTTGTTGGTCCCCCAGCAGATATTCTACTGACTATAAGTAACTTGGCAACTACAAGTCAACTTATTCTCCTAACCCGAACCCTAACACCTAACCATAACCTAACAGTCTACTGCCAGTCTACTACAGTCTACTAATACTCTAATGACAGTTAGTTGACATGTAGTTGAAAAGTTATTTATAGTTAGTAGAATGTCTAAAGTGACAATCGAAATAAAGTGTAACCAGCTTTTTTGTTTCAAAAGCATTTGTCATTATTTTACTTCCATAATAGTGCACAGCTGAAACTAATGAGTGTTCATGACAACAGACATAATAAGTGAAAATGGTACTGACTGAAAACAAAAGTCCATGTTGAGTGAGAGTGTGACAAATATACTAACAACAGACAGTATTTTCTTTTAATCACTATTTTTTAATAGAAAAGCCTAATGCTGCATTCAAACAACAACACAAACACACACACACACACACCGACAGACAGACAGACCTTAATTTTTGTCTTAGAAATTACAAATTATTTTTTTTTTTTTAAGTGCAGCCTAATGCATTCATTTGACCATCAGAAAAACAAAATCAATCTGTTCCTTTCCAGTCAAGGTATTAATATACTTCACTAAGTAAAGCATTCATTGCCTACTGCAGTTAATTTTTAGGATGGTTTTCCGCACAGTATTAGTCATTTAGGCTCCTGCTTTTCCCCAGCGCACAATGTGATGTATTTTCCTGTAATCAGGCTTCCATTGTAACATTGTGCTTATGCATCAAAGAGCATGTAGGCGGTTCATAAAAACCCAGAGAGTTAGTTCCTGTCATTAAATTGGATTTCATCCATTGCAGAAAAAAAAGTAAAAGAAGCTATCTGAACATTGAGTACCACAAGCTAATTACCCCTTTAATGCATGCCACAAAAGATTCCCTGCTGCATGTCCAGGCCTAATGGACCGGATTTTCTGTATAACTGGTGTTGCTTTTTGTTTGCGTCTCTCTTAAGTAAACATTGCCGTTTGATCTCTATCATCCTTTACAATCTAACAAACAACCCTTAGAATCCAAAGAGATGCATTAATATGATAAAAGCTCGAAAAATCAAGTTAAGTGGCAGGATTTGCATTTAAGAGAATCAGGATGTCTGAGACATGAAAAATGTCAGAATTGTTTTAAATGAACATGGAAATTCAGTGCACTTCTCTTCCAACCCAATCTCTGCATAGATGGCAAGTAGTGAAAAATCTGACCTAAAATACCGCTGAGGCACAGAACAAGTCGAAACGGTTCCTCACTCTGATTGATAGAACAAGCTGTGATTTCCCCTGAGTTCTAGATGGACGGAGATGATAGCGCTATCCACAATCAATCTGGATGTGTGACTCTGGCCTTCAAGAATGACTACAGATAGCTGGACGCTGCTGGACATACTCTCTGCTCTTCCATGAAAACATGTATCAAGGGTATTTTAAGACAGACACCATAGCTGACATGTTTGACAATGATCACCAGTAAGGCTGGAAAGACCATTGTTTGCCCACTATACAACCATGTTTCTGGAAGTTTTCAAGCTCATTTATTCTTGTTTTTCAGCAGTTTCATCTCCTCAATTACATCTCCTCAAAGTTGCAAATGTAAAAAGCGAACGTTTTTTTTTTTTTTTTTTTTTTTACAAGGGATCCTATTTGTTGATTAGCCTGCTAGTTGCAGTAACTGCAGATACTAAACTGCAAGTGATTGAAAAAGTTGAGCAAGTGAAGTTATCTGTGCTCAGCTGGAAAAATACCAAAGAAATCACTAATCTTCAGTAGAAGCCTTGGGATTTCAGACGTGAAATAGGAAAACGTTATCTGGATGAAATACTATGACTTCCTTGCTATTCTTTAAGCAACTTATCCACTCTATCTATCCAAGTGTTAACTTGCATGGCAAATTTGACAATGACTAGTGCAGTGTTGACAATGTTTAACAATACAATTATACAACATTTTCAACATGCACGGTGCAAACAGTTCAAAAAGAAAAGTGTTTGCTTCAAATAAACAATGAAGTTTCTGTTATTTGTTAGGGTTATCTTGAGAAGTGGCTCAGGTCAATATTTGCACAATAATGAGATCTTCCAGCATTTGTAACAGCATGGGTAATTGAACCAGTCTCAGTTTAATTGAATTAGAGCTGCAGAGGGAAAACACCTGACCTATAAAACACCACACTTTCAAGATAATTCAAATGTATCAGGGCAGCATGCAATCCTTTTTCCTTCCACTATAATTATGTTTGCTGACAAGAAGCTATTAAATGCTATGTGTAGTAAGATTTGTCTACCCATTGATTGTCAACATTGCTGCCTCACCAGAATTGCTGCATTAATATGTAGGCTATATGTAACAGAGACCTCTATAAGACCCTGCAAGTTTACATGGATTCTGAATGTCTATATTATCAGCATGGCTCCAACACGCAAGAATCTGTGTAGTCTGTACAGGTAAAACAGCTTCATGGTTTCATGGTTTGCATAGTGGTTATGTGAACTGTTTACCCTTTACTTTCTCTTACTGCGGAATCCAGCAGTTAGAAGAGAGACGCCTACTCCAGGAAACAACAAAACCATAAACGTCAATAATAGAGTAAACTTCCACCAAAGGTATTAAAGCAGCGAGGTAAGCGAGCACTAAATGTATTGTTCTTGTGAAATATGTCCAAGAACAATAAAACAAAGCAAAGGTTCACAACCAACCATCCTGCCGGAGCAGACAGAAAAACATAAAACCATTTTGTGGTTTAAGAGCCCTCCAAAATATCTCTAACTGGTAAAACATCTACTTTGCTTGCAAAAATAAAACTAAAAATTCATACAATACACAGCTATTTCTCAATGGCTGTCAATGAAGGCAGACAGTTTTTGGCCGCATAATGGAGTAGTTATGCCATCTATAAGTAGAGTCTAACTGGACCATGCAAACCCAGTTGAGCACATCTCTATTTTATTGTTTTTCTATTATGGGGCTTGGGGGTGGGGGCTTTGGGGGTCTGAACCCTGCTCCTGAGGTACCCAACACTGCACATTTTTGATGTCTCTTGTATCTGACATCATGCCTGTGCATATTATTATGTGTTCAGTCTATGTAGTGTTTCTTTACAAAGTGACATTGCCAATTACTTGCCTAACAGCATAATGCAGCATTTTTAGTTGTATAGTTATTTTGTTGTTTTAGTCGGATCCGTGTAAACGGGGATTGTTTTGACAATGTTGTCATATATACGTGTTTTTAGTTCATCGTTGTTGTGTAAACTCACAGAAGTCACTTTCAAACCAAGCAGATTTCTGTCGGTAAACACGGTGAATCCACGTGACCAACTTGAACCTGTTGCGAAATCTGTGTTAGGAAATCTTTTGCCCTTACACGAAATTCCCAACCACATGGATTTCTATTGAAATGACAAAAGTAAATGTGAACTCATTAAAAGTAAATCATTAATCATAATATAAGTCCACTCTTACAAGTCCACAGTATTGCTGAATAGTTTGGTTTAGATTAGTTAGATGATGCTAATACACTAACGTGTTCATGAGTCTTTGTAATTAAAATGGCTTTAAAAAAAACATACTAAACAATGTTTTATTAAAAATGTAAAAATACAGGGAGTGTTCTGTGATGGGTGGGTTTAAGGGTAGGGTTAGTGTAGGCGGATAGAATACAGTTTGTACAGTATAAAAACCATTACGTGAATGGAATATCATGAGAGAGAGAGAGAGAGAGAGAGAGAGAGAGAGAGAGAGAGAGAGAGAGAGAGAGAGAGAGAGAGAGAGAGAGAGAGAGAGAGAGAGAGAGAGGCAGACAGAAGATGCCTTATTCATTTTTCAGTACAAAGATGACGAATACATCTTCAGTACACATCATGTATGCTATTTGCTTAAAAATATATATTATTAATTCTCACTTTGCAACTCGAAGCTTGTGTCTGTCGTCAAGTTTGTCCCTGTGTTCTGAGCCCTGATAATATTTTTTTGTACATCTGAATTTTCTCTGTACTTTGTATGAAAACCAAGAACCCTCAACATTTCTCTATGTTGGTCTTTCAGCTGGTTTAAGAGGGGTATAGGGCACTTTTTTACCTAGCTAGTCTGGGAGACCATCTTAAACAAGTTACATACAGTAAATCATCTTAGCTTATGAAAATGTCTGACCTTTAAACACAATAATACTTCTCATTTGTAATACTGATTTAGATTTAATATAGCCTTATTATTAGACTATGTAAACAGGTTGAAAAGTGCACCACACTTTTTAAGCTTTAAAAAGAGCACAATATTCATATAGAAACAATATAGATTTTCTTATTCTGCATGTGTCTTAACATGACTTTTTTGTTTTACAGTGACATCACGTATCTCGCTGTATAGAGAAATGAAACAATTCAGAGGAGTCTTGCTGTTGCAGTGTTATACTTTACCAGACAAATGCCAAGCTAATCTTTGCATAGCTAGTTAAATAGCAGAGGGTACAGCAGAAGGTATATACAGTCTGTATGTATATTAAAATATACAACAGTACCTTAGCTAGCTTCTCAGATTAGATCAGCTTTACTTGTATGAATTTCAGGGTGGCACACCTGATAATACCTTTTCAGTAAATGTTTCCTAACAATTTTGGAGCCACATGAATCGCATTGTTTTTCAGCACCATTGCATGCATGTTAATACAGTTTTTCTCAATCGATTTGGTACATTTCTCCAAACTCAGGTAACTGCTCTCAAAACAGTTAACACAGCAAACTAAACACACTCTTATGTTGGCGAAACAGTTAAGTATTCACTGCACAATGAAACACAGCATTTTATTCTAGTAATGCATTTATTAAAATTCAATAGTAACATCAAAACTAAAAGTGTGTTCTCTGTTGATTTGATAACAAATTCAGCTGAAGATACACAAACAAATAAATGAAATGTTTTTCATTACGTTTAATAAGGAGTTTAGGTGTATAACAATGAGTTGTCACCCCACAAAAATATTATAAGTACATAAGTAAATAGGTACAAAGGTTTAAAAAAAACTGCATTTATTGAATCAATAAATTTATTGATCATGCCTCTCAATTAAATCTGGCCAGAGAATTTCATCAACATCACAGCAAATACTTTAACGAGTCATGCATCGTGGGAAAAAAACGCCTTGAATGCTGTATCCATCCTTGAAATTCTTGTGCTCCAATATCTCCACAGGCCTCTTCCATCGCTTGAAGAAGACTTGCTTGGTTGTAAGAGTTGCGATCATGTACTTTCCATCTCCAAGAGGTGAAGAATTCCTCAATTGGATTCAGGAAAGGAGAATATGGTGGAAGGAACACCATCCTGAAATGTGGGTGATTCTCAAACCACTCTCGCACTAGTGCTGAATGGTGGAATTGGACATTGTCCCAAACAACTACAAAATTCCGCACCATTTACTTCTGATCACCCTGCGGAAAGATTTCATTGAGGAGGTTTAAAAAATGTAGGAGCCTTGCTGTGTTGTATGGTCCCAAGACAACATTGTGTGCCATAACACCAGTTGTAGAAATTGTGGCACAGAGAGTGATGTTGCCTCCTCGTTGTACAGGGACATTGACTGTAGCACGATGGCCAATCACATTTCTCCCTCTTCTCCTTTTTTTGTGAAGATTGAAGCCTGCTTCATCAATATACAGGTACTCATAATGAGTTGCACTGCTATTCAACTCCAAGATTCTCTAGAGTAAAAAGAACACAAGGTAAAATACAGTAAGTTAGTGTTTTACAGTAATGGCATTGATTGCAGTCAATACTACTGTGAAACTGTTGCTGAAGTTTGAGTTCACACTTTGAAGCAGCAGTATACATAGATATGCCTAAGTCACTTACAGTAGCATGGAATAGTTTATGGACACATACTTAAAATTCACGAAAAATATATCTTTGTGTTGACAGTAAAAGTGCAGTAATTGGGTTGCACATACTTGAACAAACTGGGAATCGCAACTCCTTCACTCTAACGGAGTTCCTCTCAAAGGGCACTTTGTATACTTGCTTCATTCGGATTGCATTTCTCCTTTGAACTCGATCAATTGTGGAGAGACTGCATTGGTGGATATTGTGGAAAAGTTGATTGTCCTGTGTTATTCTTTGCTGAATTTCTCTGAGGTGGAGGGGGTTGTTATGGACCACCATGTCAACAATGGCATGCTCTTGTTCAATTGAAAGAAGTCTTGTTCGTCCACCTGAATGTTCTCTAACTTCAATTCTGAAAAATGTTTGGACAAGCAGGAACATTTACTGTAGAAATCTAGACCTATGTCAAACAAGACTACATGGACTCTCATTGTAGAAGTAGAATGATATAGTTACTTACTGGTTTTCCCTCTGAAATGTGCGGATAATTGAAGCCACTGTGGATCTGTTTATATTGGGTTGAACTCTCTGCCCAGCTTCTCTCAGTGAGAGACCATGATTTATGACATGGTCAATAAGTGTGGCTCTGATTTCATTTGAAACACGTGTGTACCCTATCCTTCTACATCTCCTCGCTCCTCTTACTCCTTGCCCTCCTCTTCCTCTCTGTCCATCTCTTCTTATATGTTCTACTCTTTCTCTTTCCACTATGCCATTGCCCTCCAATCTATCCATCTCTTCTCTCTCTACTCCTCTATCTTCTCCTCTTCCTACATCCTCAGCTCTTCTTTCTCTTTCTCCTACATCCTCAGCTCTTCTTTCTCTTTCTCCTACCTCCTCAGCTCTTCTTTCTCATATATCATCAGCCCTTCTTTCTCCTATATCCTCAGCTCTTCTTTCTCTTTCTCCTACATCCTCAGCTCTTCTTTTCTTTATCCTACATCCTCAGCTCTTCTTGCTCCTACATCTTCAGATCTTCTTGCTCCTTCTCCTACATCTTCAGCTCTTCCTTCTCTTTCTTCTACATCCTCAGCTCTTCTTTCTCTTTCTCCTACATCCTCAGCTCTTCTTTCACCTAGATCTTCAGCTCTTCTTGCTCCTTCTCCTACATCTTCAGATCTTCTCCTGCATCTTTAGCTCTTCTAGCTCCTTCTCCTACATCTTCAGCTCTTCTTGCTCCTTCTCCTACATCTTCAGCTCTTCTTGCTCCTTCTCCATCTGCTCTTCCTCTTCTTCTCCCTCTACCCTGTCCACCACCTCTCACTCTTACATCTCTTCCTTTTCCACTGCTCATTCTTCTTCTTTGTATTGTTTTTTTCTCCTCATTCATCTTCTTTGTTGTTTTTATCTTCCCCTTTTGTAGTTGTTGTAATTAAGACTGTGTGAACAATTAGGAATCTGGCATTTTCTGTGTTGAGTGGATTACTAACTCATCAGATATCAATTTGGGGTTAATTGAGGACATAAGGTGTGCAACTGACTATTTTGCAATTGTTGAGTTTTGAGTATTTGAGTTTTGTTTGTTGTGTTTTACAAAAATGCTTGTGATCTTTGTGAAGACTAATGAAAAAGCTGCAAATGTTTTTCCTGATATATTAAAGATTTGGTTGGCTGTATGAACTGCTGTGATAACATTAAGGAATTTTGTACACAGTGTTTTGAGAAAATTATGCTTTTGATTTGTAATTTGTATGAAGTGAAGGAGAATTTACTATCTGTTTAGGACAATTACAAAGTGTACAGATCACTGTGTTAACTGTTTTGAGAGCAGTTACCTGAGTTTGGAGAAATGTACCAAATCGATTGAGAAAAACTGTAACTGATTTCGTATCTCTATTATGAATTGATGCTGATGTGGCAACCCCGGAGGTGCATTTGAAGGATAATTTGCCAACTACGCCACTCAGGGAGTTACACCCAGAGAATTTAGTGTCTCTAAAAGGACATGCAAGTTCGTTCATCAATAATCGCTCAGAGACACGGGAAACAATACAAAACAGTTGACTTTATTAAGTTACACAATCACTTTAAAACAATCATTAAAATAAATCAGGCCTCAGTCAAGCACAGCTCATCATAAGGGTTTGGCTCTGAAAAGGTCACGGAGACACCAGCTAACTGGGGCTTACCAGGCTATCAGAGATTAGACTGCCTATAACAGAGAAATCATTCCTCTCACCAGTGCACGCAAACACACGCACTCACACCCTACTCCACGGATGGACACGGCACACTGTGAACAACACACCACCACCACTTAGAGGGAATAGAGCCGGCCCCCCTGCCTTTGGCCCCAAATCCTGCGGCACAAGAACAGAGCAATCTTAATATGAGTCACTAAAAAGGCACACAGAATAATTAAGGCACTGAATTGCCCTATGTTAAATTAAACAACAAAAACCCAAAATAAGAATTAACAACACTGGAAAAGAAATGTACCAGGCCTATTTGCCCCCCAAATTACAAATCATGAATTAAACAAATAAATCAACCAAAAAGAGTTAAAGAGATGCAAAAGCAAGACAATGGATTTTATTGTACAGAAAAATAAACCAAATTGATCTCAACAGTTTACAGGAAAATACAGCAAACTGGTTTTAACAGTGTACAGAAAAATAAACCAAACCGATCTCAATCAGGTTACAATAATTAACTAAGCAGCAAAACAAACTACAAGCTAGAAAAATACCAAAAAAATAATGAAGTTATTATTTCTCTCCCGTGATTCCGTAGTCCTAACGTGGCCGTAGGTTATATGGAACCGTGGGTGCTGAACGGAAATTGCCTCCGCATACGAACTCCACGATCTTCTCCACTGTTTCCTGTCCTGAGCCGCGTTCTTGTTGGCATAATCGGGTGAAATACCGTACACTGCTAGATTCATCTCCACTTGTTTGATCCACGTCTTTTTAGGTGCATTTCTTAATACTTTCCAGCTGTCTGGCCTGGTTCGCCATAGGGTGCGTTATGGGAGACGGTGCTCATCCATCCTGCAAACATGTCCAAACCACGTTTAATCCAGACGTTGATTTCCCATAATGAAGTTACATTTAATAAGATAAATCAAATAAGCCGCACAAAATAAATACGCTCTTTGCAAAATAGAAAACCAAATAATAATAAAAAAAGACTATATCAGAATATGCAAAGGCAAAGAGCAAAGAGTTTCACGTATATTCAAATGTAAATAAAGCCGACTTAACCAAAACAAAAGAAAATAGAAAATGTAAAGCAAAATCAACACAAAACAAAACAGCAATGTTATCCATGGGCAGGACGTGAAACGCGCCCAACTAGCAGTCGCAGCAGCAGTGCGAGATCTGCAGGAGAAACGAATCCGTTGATTTGAATCACACGAGAGGGAATGGCGATCACACAATCAGCTTACTCTCTCCAACGTTTTAGGGAGAGCCCAATAATGAATATGATGCGTGCATAATCAGGAGTGCACACACCCAACAACGGTAGTCACCGGAATAGTGCGTCCGCACGAAAACGGAACAGCTGACTTGCACTTTACGAGAGGAAATGGCACTCAAGAGCTTACTCTCTAATGTCCACACCTGATGCCGGAAGCAGCCACAGTAAAGTGTTTGCGGCGCGTCAGTGACGTTGACAAATGACGTTGACGTACAGCACAGGTCTATCGCACTTTATATCCCACTTTATATCCCCCTGGTGACAGCTAATTGGCTTACGATCCACAAAATTATAAGGGAAGGTGAAGAGCTTTCCCACCACACTGACATATTTTACTAATTGTACGTAATTGTCCAATTATTAGCTTATGGCATTTGGTATTTACACATTAACTTTTGTGCTTCAAGTGATTTTTTGAAAATGCCACACATAAAATGTCCCTATTACCTGACAGATCACTGAAACTGTTGTCCTACGCTGTTTCTGCAACAAGGGAAGTGCTAGCATGACAGAACTTAGTGTATTTGCTAGTTGCTATATCAACACTAGAAAAAAACTGGCAAAATACAAAAATCTTTGGAAGACATTGCTAAACATTGATTTAACCATAGCAAAAGTACATTTCGTACTGAAGTGATTTTTTTTTTTATGATCAGTTTTTAGTGTTTATTTAAGACAAATCTGCATTATGTTGATCTCCTGGCTGTTATTTAGCAGTTTAGATAGTTCTTTAATGCTCAGCTAACTAGCAGACAAACAATAGCCAGGTTTAAATCCCAGTTGCGCAGGTGGGGCATGTTTTAACACTGCGCTTTTAGAACTGTTATTATATGACATTAGCAATATAATTCACACTAATTACAAAATCCTTCATCATGTGTTCATTGTGTGCCATTTGAATATGG
This sequence comes from Gila orcuttii, assembly GCA_026230005.1. Taxonomy (NCBI): domain Eukaryota; kingdom Metazoa; phylum Chordata; class Actinopteri; order Cypriniformes; family Leuciscidae; genus Gila; species Gila orcuttii. The sequence continues at coordinate 42,366,250 of JAPDVR010000003.1, read as the reverse complement.
GGAACATAGGACTGTGAAAACATACGAATGACCCTGTAGCAAAGATAAAGCTCAGGGAAGGAGGAGGCGGGAACCGGCAAATGTATAACATAACTTTAATTCCAAGTTAAACAAATAACATAACTAAAGAAAAGCGGCAGCTTCTCACGCACAAACAAACAAAACACTACATAAAGTCTGGGAATCATGAAGCCGGTTTAGGTGGCTAGCCTGATCTCTTTCAGTTTAGTTTGCGCCAACCCTGGGTTTTAGGCACCATGAAAGTGGTTTGGCTTTTAGCAGAGTTCATCTCCATAGTAACTTACGCTCCACGGCTAACTCGTTGCAAACCGAACTTGGGCCAATCAGCTGTGAGCAAAGTGACTGATGCGATAATGTCACTCCACCTGTTTCCACTCCAAATTAAAGATCACTAGCAAACGATTTTTAAAGACAAAATCATTTGACTTTTAGTAATGCTTATTTAGAATAATAATTTTGTATGATTTAGATATTATACTGAACAAAATTATAAACGCAACTCTTTTGTTTTTGCCCCCATTTTTCATGAGCTGAACTCAAAGATCTGAGACTTTTTCTATGTACACAAAAGGCCTATTTCTCTCAAATATTGTTCACGAATCTGTATTAGTGAGCACTTCTCCTTTGTCGAGATAATCCATCCACCTCACAGGTGTGGCATATCAAGATGCTGATTAGACAGCATGATTATTGCACAGGTTTGTCTTAGGAACGGGGGTTTTACAATTTACACTGTAAAACCTGATGAGTTAGTTCAACTCAAACCGTTTGAGGAAACCGATTGCCTTAAATCATTTAAGTTTATTAACTCAAACAATTTAAGCATAAAAAAATATCTGATTTGTGTCCAAGTAACTCAACTTATTGTTAAGATAACTTGGGTAAATAAAGTTAATAGTACTAATTCCATTCAGTTAAAATAACTTAAATCAATGAAGTACACTGTAAACCCGAATAAGTTGGCAGAACTCAAAACACTTTTAATAGTATAAACTTAGTTAGCTTTAAAAAGCTAATCTGTTAATGTAGTAAATGCTAACATATGAGCAATAGTATCAGAAGCACTTGCTGTATGAGCGCAACAATATAGAGGGATTATTTCCTCTCAAATCAAGCTGCATGCACCACTTGTGACCATGATGGTAACTATCCTAAAGCCAACATTAACAGAAATTATTCTAAATTAGCATAACAAAACATTAATCACTACTAACTCTCACACTTAACATTAATCTTACACAAAAAAAAAACATTATATTACACTTAATTTTAGCATTTACTCTCCCTTTCGAGTGCCATCGGCAAAGCATGCTGGGAAATAGATATCCCAGCAGTTTCAGTTAAACTTAAGTTCCTCTAAATTAAAAATAAATAATGTCATAAAACTCAAAACAATGAAACAGTTCAGTTTACTTAAAATACATCAGTTCTGTGAACTTGAAAGAAAAAAAAGTGCTAAATACTAATAAAAATTAATTTGACTGAACTAATTAGTTTAATTTAAGTTTGTCCTACTCAAACCAATTAATTATTTTGAGCGTTAGGGTTTACAGTGTGGTCACAATAAAAACCCACTCTAAAATGTGCAGTTTTATCACACAGCACAATGCCACAGATGTCGCAAGTTTTGAGGGAGTGTGCAATTGGCATGCTAACTGCAGGTATGTCCACCAGAGCTGTTGCCCGTGAATTGAATGTTAAATGCTCTACCATAAGCCGTCTCCAAAGGCGTTTCAGAGAATTTGACAGTACATCCAACCGGCTTCACAACCGCAGACCAAGTGTAACCACAGCGTCTTCACCTACAAGATCGGTGAGACCAGCCACCCGGACAGCTGCTGCAACAATTGGTTTGCATAACCAAAGAATTTCTGCACAAACTGTCAGAAACCGTCTCAGGGAAGCTCATCTGCATGCTCGTCCTCATCGGGGTCTCGACCTGACTGCAGTTCGTCATCGTAACTGACTTGAGTGGGCAAATGCTCACATTCGATGGTGTGTGGCGCTTTGGAGAGGTGTTATCTTCACTGATGAATCCCCGTTTTCACTGTACAGGGCAGACAGCATGTATGGCATCGTGTGGGTGAGTGGTTTGCTCACCCACACGATCCAACGTTGTGGATCGAGTGCTCCATGGTGGCGGTGGGGTTATGGTATGGACAGACATATGTTATGGACAACGAACACAGGTGCATTTTATTGATGGCATTTTGAACGATACCGTAACGAGATCCTAAGGCCCATTGTTGTGCCATTCATCCACGACCATCACCTCATGTTGCAGCATGATAATGCACGGCCCCATAATGCAAGGATCTGTACACAATTCCTGTAAGCTGAAAACATCCCAGTTCTTGCGTGGCCAGCATACTCACGGGACATGTCACCCATTGAGCATGTTTGGGATGCTCTGGATCGGTGTATACAACAGCGTGTTCCGGGTCCTGCCAATATCCAGCACCTTTGCACAGCCATTGAAGAGGAGTGGACCTGATCTAGATGTGAAGGAGATGTGTTGCACTGCATAAGGCAAATAGTGGTCGCACTAGATACTGACTGGTTTTCAGACCACCCCGGACCCCCCACCTTAAACAGGCACAGTTTAATTGAATAAATATTTAAAGGTAATATAAATACGCTTTAGAATCAATAGATAAAGCTATAAAATGACTTCATGTGAGCTTAAATGTAAAATTTTCTCTTCCTTTATCAAATGTATAAACTAACTTCACAACTTTATCTTCCACTGATATAGCAAGACTTTTTCTTTTAGTTGCCCTCTTTCTATTTTCTTCTTGCTGTGTAAATTTGTTTAAATTCTTCATATTTTTCAATCTCGTAATATTCTACAGAAGAGAGAATTGAAAAGCGCTGCTTCTTTCGCGATAAATGAATCACTTTTCACTTTTTCTCAGCAAGTGATTGGTTGTTTGCTACTGATGTCACACCTAAATTCCTAAACTCAGGATCAAAGCCTGAGTTGACACAGTACCAACAAAGCCTGGTTGGATTGGTTTGGTTTTGTCAACTCAAAACTAGTCCTGTAACCCTGAGTTTGTTCAACTACCATCATGGTAAAGGTACAGGCCCTAGGCCTGGTCCTCTCTCATTTTTCACTGTCGTCACTCCTCCTTTTATACTTCCGGAGCTCCTCCATGGGACTCGAGACCGGTGTGGCACTTGACGCTCATAAGCAATCGCGCCACCATCCTCCCTTCGTTCCCACAGCTCTCAGCCCCGCCTTGCTTGCCACATACCCCCATCGGCCCTCACAGGATAGGGATGGAACGAGAACAGACAGAGAGGGGAGAGAGGAAAAGAAAAAAATTATTGCCATGCGATGATACTGGACACTCCTCGGTGGATGGCTCAACGATGGCTCCTCCGTTACGGAGCCTGGCAGCAAGCTCCCAGTTCCCTCTGTCTGCCTGCTCCTCCCACATCATGGCGGACGGCAGTAGGTCTGGCCTCCACCGATCGGCAGCAAATCCTCCGTCCCCTCACAGACGAGCTCGCCGTCCCTCCCGATCTTCAATCGCTCTTGTGACACTGGCGATCACCGCTCCTTTGTGCTGTCTGATCTCTTCAGCACCGCAATCCCCCTTAGCAGCGAGGGCTCACCGACAGCATGTACCTCCTTCCTCCCGGGTTTCGGCACCAATGTAGCAAGGTTTAAAGCTCATGTTAAAAGAAGGAGGCTGGATCAGGCATAACTTTTTTTCCAAAATAAATAAATAAACGAAAGTAAAGCGGCAACCCCTCACGAACGATTGCTGCTGAAAACATAAACAAAACACAACTTAAAGTCCAGAGAATATATATATATATATATATATATGTATATGTGTGTATATATAATATTTACAAACAAACACCATCAAGTATTGATATTATTTTGCTCATTCAACTACCATTTCATATAAGGATACAATAATGGTCTCTCGAGTGAGCCTATGTGAGAAAGAAGCATCAATGTGTAGCACCTTTGGCAAAATTTTACACCTGAGCAATCGGTGACATATCTGATGACCAGCCAGTGGAAAGAGCTTAGACATGCATAGCCTTTAGGTAATGTATTTTTTATCAAATTTCACAAAACTGTTCTCAAATAATAAAGCTGGGATCTCTCTGCTTATCAGAGAGGATAATTTGAAAAATGACTATGGGCAATTTGATGTACACGCATTTCTAATGCAAAATTAGTGGTCCGAACAAATGTTGGCAAAACCGCACTGTCAACAGTGAATACAACACACCTCACAACTTTTTGCGACCCCCATTATTTATGATGACAGGCCAAATTGATTGTGGTTGAAAGATCCTAACTAGAATAAAATGAGCTTCTCTGTTATTGCCTTTCAGGTAAATCTCCGCTCACCGCTGTTCTTCCAGGGGGAAAGATGTCCAACCCTGGGATGTTGACAACAGTTGTTTTTCTCAACCTTGCAGAATGCTTTAATGGCTTTTTGCATTTTCAGTCATGTGAAAATCCACCAGATCAAACATCAAGCCCCGTCTTTGATGCTTTCTTATGTTTTGTTATTCCACTGCCCTTTTCCCTTTGCCAGTGTTACAGCATGCTTTGTTAACTTTATTAAAGAGAACGCTGCATTGTGCGCCTAGTGTGTTTGTCATTGCGCATTCATATGGCTGTGACCGAGCATTGCATTACAATACAGATGTATATTGTGTTTCACGAGTTCACACTTACAAATAAGTCAGATAGAATAAATGCATATTTGGCGTGCTGTCCGAGGAGAGGGCTCCGGGCTCGGTATGCGGCCTGAACCCATAGTACTCCCCCCATTCCTGACTGTGGAAGAATGAGCCAGGAGTGAGGAGTCGGGGTGGTGGAGGGATGCTGAAACTGTCAAGGAATGTTAGGTGAGTTGACAGTGGATATTTATATATGCTTCCTCTCGTGCTGATAGGGTAGACGTGTAATAGTTTGGTGACGAGTTGATTGGAATGATTTATTTGAACGTGCTCCTCCCGAACCTTGTTTATAAAACATCATTTCACGAGTTCACAGTGGACCAGACATGCTTTAGGTTAATGGAGCTCCTGCGGGAGCGGAGTAGATGGCACTGCTGCGGCAGTGAAGCAAGCTGGATGGAGTAACAGAGCTCCTGCGGGAGCGGAGTGCACGACACTGCTGCGGCAGTGGACCAGACTTGCTTGAAATAATGGGGCTCCTGCGGGAGCGGAGTAGATGACACTGCTGCGGCAGTGGATCAGACTTTGGTCGAGTTAATGGAGTCCCTGCGGGGCAGAGTAGAGGGCGCTGCTGCAACGATAGATGGACTTGCCTTTGGCTTGCTTCCTGGGATCCTATGGTGGGTTGAGAGGAAGTTAGCTGAGTAGGGATCGTTGGGCTTCTTTGGTATGGAGGTGGTTAGAACGGATATAACTCTTAAAGGCCTCCGACGACCAGCGGCCGAGCTGTGGAAGGCCTTTTTGGGCAGCTGTGGTTGCTGCACCTATGCGGAATGAATGGCTGGAAAAATTATTTGCTGGGATGTTTGATTGGAGTAAGATGGATTTGAGATGTTTTTGGAACCAGAAACGTGTAACGGGGCGATTGAAATCGTCGGTGAAGAGTGGGTCGGAAGGGGACTTGGTCTGAGAGTTTCTGAATTGTGAGTACGCGAAGAGAGTTTGGTATGGTTGGATTGGTGATTGGAGATTGAAGATGTATATGAAGTGGCCTTTTTTCATTAGGTCTGACTTGCTTTGTTTGATGAAGTAAGAAATGGTTTCGTTGTCTAATACTGAAAGATCTGAGATTGTGGGATGGACTTTAGGGTTGAAGTTGGAGGTGATGGTGAGTTCTGAGCATCTGAGGAAACCGAGGAAAGCCAATATGAACATGGCATCCAGTGTGCGGGCGGTGTTGGTGGAGTGGTAGCCTCGGCGGAGGGTAGATATGCATTTGGTGAGTATGTCCAAGGTTATTTGTTGTCTGGCATCTGGACGGGTTGGTTGGGTTTTTTGGATGCCTTTGATAAGCATTGATGTCTGGGAATTTGCTATGTCTGCGGAGGGTGAACCAAAAAGGAGTTTGTGGAAGAATTGGATTCCGCTTAGATAGCCCTTGATGGAGCGGGCTTTGAGGTTCTTGGTGCTGTCCAGATAGGATATAAATGAAGTGATGTTGAGCAGAGAAAAACTGGGAAAAGGCTGGTTGAATGTGAAGTGGAAAGACTTAAAACACTTCCATGCGGTTAGGTAGGATTGGAGGGTGCTGGGTGAAACGGCTTGCAGAATGGAGTTAAGAGAGGCATCTAGAAGTGGTTTCAATTGATGGTTTATGGGAATATTAACTCTGAATAATGAGGTACTGGGGTTGGGCATGGGTCCGCCTCTGGTGCCAACAGCCTGAATTTCTGGAAAGCAAAACGAGAGAGAGAGTCAGCTATTTGGTTTTTGGACCCAGGAACGTGTTTTGCAGTTAAGATGAACTGGTCGCAAGCTGCAATCCAAATGAGGCGTCTTAGGAGAGGCATTAAAGCGGGGGAATTTGAGCGGCCTTTGTTGATGCAATGCACGGTTGCTTCATTATCACAGTGTACCATGATGCTGTTAGTCGACCATTCTTTGCCCCACAAGAAGGCTGCTACCACTAAAAGATACAACTCGAACAATGCTGAGGATGTTAGTGATTGTGGTAAATCTAACAACTGGGCTGGCCATGTAGACGCGAACCAACGACCTTGGTAGAAACCTCCGAAACCAACGGAAGGAGCTGCATCTGTGAACAGTTGGATATCCGCCGGGAGAGAAATCAGATTATTATAGAAAAAAGACAGGCCGTTCCATTGTTTAAGGAATGTTATCCATAAACTGAGCTCGTTGCTACATGAAGTAGTTAGGGAGATTTGGTCCTCTAGCTCGTGAACTGATGATGCAAGGAAGAGGAGATATGAGATGAAAGGGCGACCTTGTGGGATAATGCGCATCGCAAAGTTTAAATGGCCGAGCAGAGATAGAAGCTCTCGTTTAGAGCAATTTGGATTTTATAGAAGGGTGGATGCGACCAGAATAATCCTGTCGATTTTTTCCTTGGGTAGTGAGGCCTGGAAGTTTTTTGTTACCAATTTAATGCCCAGGAATTCGATGGATGTGGCTGGACCCATGGTTTTTTTCTTGGGCGATTGGAATCCCGAGCTCGCTGAAGAATTTTTGGACTGTGAGGAGATGTGCGGCTGGGATGGATTCAGGCGGAGAGATGATCAGGAAATCGTCTAGCAAGTGGATTAGGTAGGGTATCGAGTAGTTATTGGAAAGAATCCAACAAATAGCCTCTGATAGCATGTCGAAAATTTTGGGGCTACTTTTGCAGCCGAAAGTTAAACGGACAGAAAAATAAAATTTCCCTTGCCATCGTACGCCGAACAAATGCCACGAATCTGGGTGGATGGGCATCACTTTAAAGGCAGAGGTGATGTCAACTTTAGCAAGCCAAGCGCCGTAACCTGCGTCTTTAATCAATGTTATGGCTTGATCAATGGTGTGGTAATGAAGAGAAAATTGTTCGAGCGAGATGAGGCTGTTAATGCTTGGAAACGGAGAATTATGGGGGGCTGAAAGATCGATTATAAGGCGTTTTTTTGCCTAAAAATTTTGTGGTGGCCACTCCAATTGGGCTGATATGGAAATGTTCAAAAGGAGGAATGTCAAAAGGACCAATCATAAAGCCCGATTCGATTTCTTTTTTAATCAGGGTGTCGACTGTGTCAGGTTCGGCGAAAGCAGATTGGAGATTATCACATATGATACTCTGTGTGGGGAGGCTTTCGACGCCAGGATTAAAGCCATGCTTGAGACCAGACAGTAAATAGTCCTTAAAATCAGTGTTAGGGTGGTGGGATAATTCAGAAGACAGACAGGAAAAATTCACAGGAGTCGATAAGTAGTTTTTTGAATCTTTATTTACAGACCTTTTGACAGGGCATATAGTGCGCGCGTGCGCACCGCCACAGTAGCTGCAAATATGTAAAAAACGGCAGCGTTGCCATAGGCAACGCCCTGCATTGAAATTATTGCAGGCTTGGTTGTTTGATGGGAATGAGATTTTTCTTCTTTGGGAATCCGTAGCTGAGTCGTTGGGATTAAAGTTGAACTGGTTGATTTTCCAGCTGATGAATCTGGGCGGGGAGGATTTTCGGGGTTAATCAAGGACAAGCTGTGGTGGAATGAGAGACAGATCTGCAAACTGCGCAGGATATGTTGCGGCAGCCTAAGAACACTCTGTTGTGTAGCTCTGTGTCAAGGGCTCCCCAGTAAGGGCACTGGTTCCACTGAGCTACCCGGACGGCGCATTTTGCTGAGAACAATTTGTGGTAAGTGTAAAAATGTGTTCCTCCATATGACAACGCGAGCTCTGCAATTATCGCGAGATAGTCGTTCAGTTCTCGTCTTCTGTGGGGGAGTGCGGCGCAAATGATTTCGCTATACCGGCTGAAAGCAATTGCGAATTCGGAAAATGACAGGATGCGGGATGAATTGTGAACTGGGTTTTTCAAGGTGACTGCAAAATCGCCGCAATCGATTTGCCTATTTGAAACAGAGGAAGGAAGGATAGATAGAAGAGAGGATAAATCGATATCCGCACCTATGAGTATCTGGGCTCTGATGTTGTTGGTCACGGGGGGCGGTTCCATAGCTGTAGCGTTCGGCGGGATGGGCATCGGCGTTGCGGAAAATAGGGTGAAAGAAGAATGGTTTTGGGGAAAAGTATTAGGAGGGAAAAATAGATCTGTGGAGGCAACCTCACACTTGGGTCGGTCCCTAAAACTTGGGGGGGAGCTGGAAAAGTTGGGAAAGAAGAGAGCTGGGGAGGTAGGAAGTGTGTGTGGGCCTGCGGCTCTAGCTGAGGCAACCTCGCGCTAGAGACTGGCGGTGGGACTGCAGGCCAGGGACAGGAAAAAGGGTTGGAAAAGGTTACGGGAGGATGGTGGGGTGGTTGGGTTTGAAGCGTTGGCATACTCACGTTTAAAGAGCGGCCTGTTTCGCATGAAACTGGCAAAGTGGCGTGAGGTGCGGTGCTGGAAAACGCCACGGTCTGTAGCTCAGCAGAGCGGAGAGAGTAGTGGGGCCTGGCAGCGGCGGAATCTGGGGCATGGGGCACGGCCCAGGCTAGCTTAAGGCCTGCTGTGGCCTGGCGCTCGCGTAGAACTGGGCCCTGCGGCGTCGGGAGAAGGAGTTTTCTGAAAACGTGAGTTTGATGTTTTGTTACTTGCCTTTTTTGCTTTTTGAAGGTGGAGTGGATTTCGGAGAAGGGAAAGCTGCCTGGAGAGAAACATACAAGTTGTACAGTTGTGATTTGTTCATCCTCCTAGAAAAATGAACGTCAGCGCTGATTAGAGCTTGTCTCAGCCCCAGCACTGTCCATTTCTCGATTGCCGGAATATTGGGTTGTGCTGAGGTGTAGGAGGAAGCTGGAGATGGTGGAGGTCTTGATGGTGGAGGTGAGGGCAAACCACGTACGCCTCGGGGTACGAGAGGCGGCTTGGCTAGGCCGGCGGCCGCGACGTGAAGCTGGAGGTTCGGGACCGGTATCCTGTTGAGCATGGGAGCTCGTAGCGGTGATAGGGAGCTGAGATGGAGCCTGGCTGATGAAGGAGTCGTCATCGGAAGGGTAGAGTTCGATCTCTGACATTGTGGCAAAAGGGCGGGACCAAATGCTGAAACTGTCAAGGAATGTTAGGTGAGTTGACAGTGGATATTTATATATGCTTCCTCACGTGCTGATAGGGTAGACGTGTAATAGTTTGGTGACGAGTTGATTGGAATGATTTATTTGAACGTGCTCCTCCCGAACCTTGTTTATAAAATATCATTTACGGAGCAGATAAGAAACCATTTCCAAGACAATGACAGAGGGTTAAGCATTTTATACAACGTCTTGTGGCATCTTCAGGGGGAAGACAGAAGGAAAAAACACCCTCACAACCCTTGACATATGATATTGTGAGTGATGCATCTCTAACAGTATTATGCAACTGTGTGTTTTTCCATTACAGCAACAACGGCTATTTGTTTAAATGAAAACACTAGATGGAGAGGGTCAGGGAAAATAACTGCCTGATCAGACTCTGTATCCATAGAGGGCCTGGACACATTTAAATAATAGAGAAAAGGTGAGGAAAGTGGTTAAGGCTGTCTTAGATACTTTAGCAACCGCAACCACTACACACAGAGCTCTGGATCCAGCTAATCGAATACAAAGATACCCAGAAAGCCAGTCTAACAGACAACTGTCTTGAAAATCTATTTAACCTCACGTGGTGGGAGGGTAGGACCGTTGCCTTTCAATCACACATCTTCAGCAAATGGAAAGGGAAAATTAATCTGCTGATTTAAATTGATGAAAATACACACAAACAGGGTTTCATTTTGTTTTTGATTGCCTTGCATCAGGTATCGCTGATTGCCCTGAAAGATCTGGGGAATGGTGTGGGACTGACAGGGCCTCTTTCGTTCCATTCTCCAGTGGAGAATTGGTTGTGCTACACTTGAGGCCGGCCCGCTTAACAAGGCCTTCACTCAAGCCTGAGCGGGCCATCATCACGCTGCCCCCCTCCTACGCTCAGGTCAAGGATGTTTGACACCTCTCCTTCAGCCTTCAGCCAAGCACTGCATGATTTCCTGTTGTTCAGTGTGTGACATTCTGCTTCACAATGATTTAAAGGGGTAGCTTGGCCAAAAATGAAAATTTTGTTGAGGCATTTTGTTGGCGTTTCCCTTTCAGACGGCAGATTTATGTGAGGAGAGTATCTAAATGAATCACGCAAGGTGTCAATTCACTGTTATTTGCGTCATTATTTAACGCCCCAAAAAAGTTGGTTTTAAACCAGATGCTAATTTGTGCTGCTCTTGGTAGATTGCGTTGATCATTATAGAAACGATATGGCTGTGTTTGTGTTCTTTAATTTGCACATTGTCAGTAGATCAGACGCAGATCTTTCCACTATTTAAAGGGACATTGTGTAGGAATTTCTCCCATCTAGTGGTGAAATTGTATTTTGCATTCAAACGAATTGTGCTCTCCAGCGCCTCGCTTTTTCAAATGTGCGTTGCATCTACGGTAGCTGTTATGTACCAAAAAGCTATGACAGGATGTCTTCTAACAGCACTTCGTCGAGTTTTCCTTCGGGTGAACAGGTTTGTTATTTCAAACAAACTGCAACTTGACACAACGAACAAACGAATGTTACAGTATGAATAATAACAGTGCAATGCAGCCTTTTAAACTTGCCGGGGCAGTGACAAGCGCCTCTCACTGCTCTGCTCCTCCGTTTCTGCTGCTTTCAGTTACGTGACGCTGACTCTGAATGAAAAGGCGTTGTGGAAACGCGTTGACCTAGTACTTTTTGACCCTCTCTGCTATTATAGTTTTTCAAGATGGCGGAACGACATGGGAGCCTCCGTGGACCTACCCGTCACATGTATATAAAGATAATAAATTCTTCGTTTACGAGGATAAGTCAGATAATTGGCAGAGGTATCTGTACACCATTGGGGACATATTTATGAATAAAAATATTGATTTTAGATAATAAAATACCTAAAAAACTACACATTGTCCCTTTAAATATGTGTAATTACACTTGATGCATTTTTTTTTAAATATATTCACTTTAAATGTACACTACACTACTTTAAATGTACACTAAGCACCTGAGACCTTGGGGCAGCGTCCAGGTTCAGGCTAAAAATCTGACGAATGTGAGCATCGGACTTCTCCACGGAGAAGTCCGATGAACATAAGTGTCCAGTGCTCGCACTGGGCACAAGAGGTTCAGCTTTTCCTGGTCCGATAAACGGGGGAGGACAGAAACCTGCAGCACAATATGTCACGGTTCATGAATTCTCTGCCTTCTTCATGTCTTGTGATAGTGTGTGTGTAGCGTGTATGTCTGTGTGGGTGTGTCCTCTAATTACCGCTAATCATCAGCACCAGCTGATTTCACTTTCCACTTTCCACTGTGTTGGTTCCCGTTCTGTTCCGTGGCGTTCTTCGTGGTCTTCGTTCCCTGGATGTTATTCACCGTGTCTGTCCTGCTGATTCAACTCATCGCACTTCCGGATTCTGGATATTCCTCACTGGACATCATCACCCGCCTGGTTGCCTATCAAAGTCCCTGCGTCACTCACCCAGTTTCTGTTTACCTTGTGTTTTGTGTGCATCTGACCATGATCTGTTTATTCTTAAATAAACATCTTTCCTGCATTTTGCTTCCAGTCGTTTAATAAAATTCCTACCTCGGAATAAAGGGGGACCAAAAGGGCCTGAAGGTCTCCGACTCTTTGAGGGACGAAAGAAAGTCTTAAAAGAAAGAAACTTCTCTGAGACCAAATCTAAGGGCTCGAAGGGAGTCCCAGATAGGCCTACTAGAACTAATGCAAGGTCCATAGCCGGCACCCTAGTGCAAGTAGCAGGCATCAGCCTCAAAGTGCCATGAAAGAAACGAGTGATCAGGGGGTCTCGACCCAAAAATGTACCACCCACCAGGGTGTGGAAAGCCGCATTGGCCACCAAGTATACCTTAAGCGTGGAAGGACATAGACCTGATGCAAAGCGTTCTTGCAGAAACTCGAATACTGTGTTTACTGAAAAGTTAACCGGATCCCACTGACGTTGGTAACACCAAGAAGTGAACAAACTCTCCAAGTGAATATAGTTTCCTCGTAGCGGGAGCTCTGGAGCTTAGGATGGTCTCAACAACCTCGGTTGAGAGGCCAAACCCACAGATTCCAAATCCCCTGACGGGGGTGCAACATTCCGCCCCCTGCCTGAGACGGAAGGTCTCTCCAGATCGGAATCTCCAAGGGAGGGCCGTCGAGGATAAGAATTAGGCCCGCAAACCAAATTCGGCTCGGCCAGCGTGGTGTTACTAGCTGTAGGCTGTAGCTCCATCCTGGTGGATTCATTCCAGAACTCCTGGGAGCAGAGCAACAGGGGGAATGCGTACAGACAAAGCCTCGGCCACGCCTGCACCATAGCATCCAGCCCCAGGGGGGTGATTGAGGGAGAACCAAAGTGGACAGTGCGTTGTGTGCTGAGACGCAAACAGATCCACTTCTACCTGGCAGTAAAACTCCCATATTTGCTCCACCGCCTCAGGGTGGAGTCTCCAGTTCCCTGGCCTCAGCCCCTGCCTCGACAGAGTGTCTGCTCCAATATTCTGGCCCCATGGAATATACACTGCCCTCAGAGAGCGTATTTTCCTGAGGGACCAAAAATAAGAGGCCACCAACGTGTTGTCTGTGGGACAAGAACCAGAGTTTCCTCCAAATACGTACAGCAGGTCAAAGGTTATCACATTGGACACTGCTGCCCTGAGGCCTAACAGTCACTGTTCAAGAGCAACACATGATGGCCCCTCAGGTCTGGAAGGAGATGTCTCAACACATTGAAGACGACCATCATCTCTAGGCAATTCATGAGCCAAGAGAGATGATGACTCCTGACAGAAAGTGCCTGATACTGGTGTTCTTTGCCCCCGAAAGAAAACCTCAAGAACCTCCTGTGCTGAGGGAGGATGGAGACATGGAAGTATACGTCTTTCAGATCTATTGTGACAAACCAGTCCTCGGATCTAATTTGAGTCACGATCTGTTTGAGTGTCAGCATCTTGAACTTGAGTTCCAGCAGACAAAGATCTAGTATGTGACGCAGTTCTCCATCCTTTTTTGGAACAATGAGATAACGACTGTAAAGATCCGACACAATGTCGGGTGAGTACACCTGCTCTATAGCTTTCTTTGCTAACAGGGCTTTTACTTCTTGCTCCATTACCAGAGCCTGCTTGAGATGCACTAACGTGAGCAACACCCCGTTGTAACCTGGAGGATGAGAACCAAATCTGCCTCTTACTACTAACTGCAGATCCGGCTTCTGCTTAGAAGGCTTTGGCTGCTGTGCTGCGTATGAGAAACTAAACAGCTGGAGCTGCTCACGCCCAGCGGCCCCAGAGGTTTGGACATAACGAGGGAGAGATTTCTTTAAACCGCCTCTGACTGAAATTTGGCCCTCTGGAAAATCTTAGCGACCGAAACAATTGTGTCGCCGTAGAGACCAGAAGGATCGATAGGAGCATCCAGAAGGAAAGATGTATCCTCTCCTTGATCTCCATCAAATTGAGCCAGAGGTATCTCTCAGTGGCCACAAGGGCTGCCATAGACCGCCAAATTGCTCTGGCGGTCTCCTTAGTAGCCCTGAGAGATAAATCTGTGGCCCGACGAAGTTCTCGAACCCCATCAGGCCAAACTCCTTCACTTCTGTCGAAATCCCCCAGTAGGTCAGCCTGATATGCTTGTACCACTGCCATAGTGTACAAGCAGGCTCCGGCTTGACCCACTGCCGTATATGCTTTGCCCACTAGATTAGAAATAGTTTCCTTAAATGGTTTAGTGGGCAGAGCCGACGCCTTCAGGGACGATGCTGAACCGGGAGACAGATAGCTCGCAAGTGTCTGTTCTGCCCGGGGCATCGCCCCATAGCCCCTCTCAACCCCCTAATATCTGAATAAACATGAACCTGAGGGCTGAATAGTCGTGAAGAGTATGGTTTATTCCACCATCTAGACAGCTCGCTGTGCAGATCGGGAAAAAATGGAAGGCCCCGTGATGGAGGTGAAACAATAGAGGGAAGGAACATTTCTCTGCTCGCCATTAAATCTTTAATTTATCTACAGCTTTAGTAATCACCTCCACCAGCTCCTCATACTCTGGGGAAAGAGATTGCGAATACTTTTCCCCAATGATTGTGTCACTTTCAATGCTCAACACATCTACCTCCTCGGAGGTAGAGCACTGAAGCATTGGTCTCTCTCCCCGGGTGGAAGAAACCGCGGCGCGGGCTTCCGATACCGGAGAGAGAGCAATGGTTCCCTCGGGAAAAGAGATCCATTTGCGATCCCCAGGAATGCATTCCTGCACCCTGAGAACCGCGAGCCTGGCCACTTTCCTCGAAAAGCGACAGGCGGGAGCAGAGCATGTGAAGCGAAAGCTTCTCACAATGCCGGCAATAAGCCCCACATGCTCCACTCCCAAACAAATCACACAAAGCTTGTGCGTGTCCCCACTCATTAAATAATGCGAGCAGGGAGAAACACAGAGTTTGTGCAATTGTTTCGCCATAGTGTATAGATAGTGTATAGATATAGATATAGATATAGATAGTGTATAGATAGTGTATAGATATATATATCAGACAGACAACAGTAAATATATATATATATATATATATATATATATATATATATCTTTTATTATCTAATTATGATAATAATAGTCATTTAAATTAAAAATATCTAAATAATATCATGTGTTATATATATATATATATATATATATATATATATATATAACACATGATATTATTTAGATATTTTTAATTTAAATGACTATTATTATCATAATTAGATAATAAAAGATATATATATATATATATATATATATATATATATATCTTTTATTATCTAATTATGATAATAATAGTCATTTAAATTAAAAATATCTAAATAATATCATGTGTTATATATATATATATATATATATATATATATATATATATATATATATATATAACACATGATATTATTTAGATATTTTTAATTTAAATGTCTATTATTATCATAATAAGATAGGCTATCTTTGCAACAAAAACAGAAGAGACAAGCATTATTTCTGCCATCTGTAGCCCGAAAACCATTGCCTGTCCTTTGGTTTGTATAATAGTAACTTATACAACTACATTTGGAGTATTAGACTATGTCGAAATATAGTGACTCTGCAGAGTTTTGCATTCAAAGGCATGTAAAGGGAACCATTGACAAAGAGAAGAAAAGAGTTAAAACTCTTCATGCTCATGACCGCTGCTGAACATCTGAACACAATCATCATAAATAATGGGGGTCGCAAAAAGTTGTGAGGTGTGTTGACAGTGCGGTTTTGCCAACATTCGTTCGGACCAATAATTTGCCATTAGAAATGCGTGTACATCAAATTGCCCATAGTCATTTTTCAAATTATCCTCTCTGATAAGCAGAGAGATCCCCAGCTTTATTATTTGAGAACAGTTTTGTGAAATTTGATAAAATATACATTACATAAAGGCTATGCTTGTCTAAGCTCTTTCCACTGGCTGGTCATCAGATATGTCACCGATTGCTCAGGGGTAAAATTTTGCCAATGGTGCTACACATTGATGCTTCTTTCTCACATAGGCTCACTCGAGAGACCATTATTGTATCCTTGTATCTTCCGGAGAAGAAAAGAGTTAAAACTCTTCGTGCTCATGACCGCTGCTGAACATCTGAACACAAACAACGATCAAATGCACATCGACGGAGCTTCTTCTGTCTGTTCTCCAAAATGTAATCAAATGTATATTTCTGCAAGCATGTTTAAAACCGGTTAACTGTGCCTAAGGCAGGCAAAGGCATTTTTCAAGTCGAGTTTGCACACCACTGCGCAATACACACACATTACCGCGGGATGGCGGGTGTTCATTTCATTTCAAAACTGTGGACAATGGTAGCTTATTTAATGTAGCCTATAAATTAATGTATATGTCCAAAAAACGGATAATGTCATACTTTGTAGTAGTGTTATCGTGGCGTAATAATCTGTTTGGTTGTAAAATGTAGGCTATTAGCTGAATGAAATGAAATCGAATGTATCGTCCTGTGTAATCGTTCATTCACAGACAGCGTACAAAGATGTTCAACTAATAAAGATGTTCATCACAGGCAAAAATATGATGCATTTGCAGATTTCCTTTCACTAGACTGTAGGCCCACGGCCACTTCATCCAACGCTCTTGATGTTCTTAAATCTTCCTGTTACGACTCCGAGTCGAGTGTGAATTGAAAGTGCTTCAGAGGATTCAGTGCGTTCAGGAAACTGAAGAGATCATTCAAACTGATTCGCAAACCGATTTAGACAGTTCCCTATAAAGGGAACTCCCGCTGTGTAGTTATGCTGTGGGAACACCCCTGTGTGATTGCGTCGTGAAGCACGTGTATAATCAGTCCAATGGAAGAGCGAGACGTCATAGGCGGTTGACATCATAGACCAGGAAGCTATAAAGCACCCCTGAAAGCAGATCACGTCAGCTTCTGTGCCTTCAGCAAACGCTCTCTGTTTCAGTCTTGTCTATTTATTGTTGTCTGTCAAATTCACAATATATATATATACTATATCTAAGAAAATGGCGAGCAAGCTAGAATTTAAGCGCTGTGTTGTTCCCTGCCCACATGTCACCACGGGTGGGGACACACATCAGCTTTGTGTTGCTTGTTTGAGAGTGGAGCATGCCCAGTCAGTTCTCGAGGGAGCTGACTGTGAGCATTGCGAGAGATTGTCCATGAGGACGCTCCGCTCCCGCCGGGCGTTCTTCGAGGAGGACGGTTCGGTACAATGCTGCAGCTATCCAGTTCCGAGGAATTGGATGTTGCTAGTATTGTTACAGGGGATTATGAGTCTTCGCCAGCTCATACCTCTGGTGATGAGGAGTTTATGGAGGTTTTATCTTTTGCTGTAGCTAGATTAAATATTGACTGGGCAGCTGATGATTCTGAAGGAAGTGTTGTTAAAAAGAGTTTATTAGATGAACGATATCTACCATCTAAAACACAGCATCCAAGTCGGGGACTCCCGTTTTTTCCCGATCTCCACACTGAGGTGTCGAGATTGTGGAATAAACCGGCATCATTCAGAGTTTTTAACCCACAAACATCCAACTACAGTAATGTTATGGGTATTTCTGATTATGGTTATTTGACGGTGCCTCGGGCGGAAGAGACGCTTGCAAGCTATCTCTCCCCCGAGTCAGCGTCTTCATTAAAAGCCCCGAAGTTGCCCACCAAGCCTTTAAAATCTACTTCGATTCTGGTGGTTAAAGCATATTCGGCAGCAGGTCAGGCTGCTTCATGCCTGCACACTATGTCTGTACTTCAGGCATACCAGGCTGATCTGCTGAAGGACATCGATGAACGTGAGGAAGTCAGCACAGACGCAATTCGAGAATTGCGTCTGCGCAACAGACCTGTCTCTCCGGGTCACCAAGGAGACGGCCAAATCAGTGGGCCGGTCTAAGGCAGCCCTGGTGGCCACGGAGCACCATCTTTGGTTAAATCTGTCTGATATAAAAAATAAGAATAGGTCTGTTCTTATGGACGCCCCGCTTTCGCCTTCAAGTCTGTTTGGCGACGCTATAAAATGTGTCGTTGATAGGTTTCAAGAAACAAAAAAGCAAGCAGCAGCATTCCAGAAGTTTCTTCCTCGACGTTTCGATGTCCCCGAGACTGCTGGACGGAAAATAAATATTAAATCTAAGCAGTCTCATCCGTCCACAAGCTCCTCACAGCACAGATTGCAACAAAAACAGAGCGTCACCGTTCGGGCTCCTCCACAAACGGGGGAACCTGGATTGCGACCGCCAATTAGGGGTAGGCAAGATCTGAGGACTGTCATCTCTAAGAAGGCTTGGGCTAAGAAGAAGTCCTGACATCAATGGTGTCAGACTTCTGAGGGTGGTCCCCTCCAGGGAGGGACGGTTTCGAGAAATCGTTCCTCTTTGGCGCCCTCTGGGTACGATTCTCTGAGGAGAGTCGCAGCGCTGCCACATCGGTTGTTCTTTGCCGGTTTCCCGCTTCAGGGCACCGAGGTGTCAGCGTCCCCATATGATCCTCCGAGGAGGGTCGTAGAATGGTCAGTTCGGTTGTTCCCTGCCGGTTCGCCGCTTCAGGGCACCGAAGTGACTGTTCAACCAAATCCAGAGGCCAGTCTCAAGAGACTGGTACCCTTAGTAGAATTTCTGGCAGCGTGGAAACTACTGCCAAATATTTTTCAGTGGGTCCTGAATATAATAGAAAAGGGTTACAGAATTCAGTTTGGTTCTCGTCCGCCCAGATTTCAAGGGGTCCTTCCCAGGAAGTACTGACGCTTCTGCAAAAAGGGGCTATAGAAAGGGTTTTTCCTCCCAGCAGAGAGTCATGTATCACAGATTCAGTCCTAGGACTGGTTTGTCACAATAGACTTGAAGGACGCTTACTTCCATGTATCTATCCATCCTCATCACAGGAAGTTCCTCAGGTTTGCTTTCGGGGGCAAAGCATACCAATATCGGGTTTTTCCGTTCGGCCTCGGTTTATCACCCCGCACCTTTACAAAATGCGTGGATGCAGTTCTGGCTCCTCTGAGACTCCAGGACATTCGCGTATTAAATTATATCGACGACTGGTTGATCCTAGCTCAAACCGAGCAGATGGCAGTTCGCCATCGAGATGTCGTTCTATCTCAAATAAAGATGTTGCGGTTGCGGCTAAACGCCAAGAACAGTGTGCTCCTCCCAGCTCAGAGGACCACTTTTCTAGGGGTGGTGTGGGATTCGACAACGTTGTCTATGAATGTCTCCAGCATGTATTTCTGTGTTTCTCACAGCCGTAAAAGGGATAAAACTAGGCCAGTCACTCACTGTGAAACAGTTTCAGAGACTGTTGGGTCTCTTGGCAGCTGCGTCCAACGTAATTACTTTTGGTCTTCTGTACATGAGACCCCTGCAGTGGTGGCGCAGGACCAAGGGGTTTTCTCCGAGGGGAAATCCGTTCCCCAAGATCAAGGTCACGCGGCGATGCCTACGTGCCTTGGTCATGTGGATGAAACCTTGGTTCCTCGCCCAGGGCCCAGTGTTGGGGGCTTCTTGTCGACGTGTAAAGATATTGACAGATGCTTACCTCACAGGATGGGGGGTGGTCATGAGTGCCTGCTCAGTGACAGGTCTCTGGCAGGACCATCAGCTTTCTTGGCACATAAATCGGCCAGAAATTATGGCGGTATTTCATGCACTCAAATACTTCCTGCCAGACCTGAGAGGCCACCATGTGCTTGTCTGCACGGACAACACATCGATGGTCTCATACATCAACTATCAGGGGGGCCTGAGGTCTCGATTATTATGCAAACTGGCTCATCAGATCCTCCTATGGGCCCAAGGTAAATTACTGTCACTCAGGGCAGTATATATTCCAGGGTATCTGAATGTGGGAGCTGATATCCTGTCAAGGCAGGGGCTGAGGCCCGGGGAGTGGAGAATTCACCCCGAGGTGGTGGAGCTCCTATGGGAGAACTATGGTCAAGCTCAGGTCGATCTTTTCGCATCTTCCGATACAACCCATTGTCCGCTGTGGTTCTCCCTCATATATCCAGCTCCTCTCAGACTGGATGCGATGGTGCAGGTGTGGCCGAGGCTACACCTGTAAGCTTTTCCCCCGGTATCAATGCTCCCGGGAGTTCAGGAGAGGGTTCGCCAGGAAGGGGCTCATCTATTATTAGTGGTTCTCGGACCTAGTATCCCTCCTGGACGGCTCTCCGATGGAGATTCCTGTCAGGAGGGACCTGCTGTCCCAAGCAGGGGGCACGATATTTCACCCTCACCCAGAGTTGTGGAAACTGTGGGCCTGCCCTCTGAGGGGGCCCAGCTCATAGAATCCGGACTCTCGACTGAGGTCGTTGAGACCATCCTCCAATCCAGAGCTTCCTCCACGAGAAGACGTTATGCATTAAGATGGAAATTTTTCTCTACCTGTTGCGGAGAACGTAATTTGAATCCTGTTAACTGCCCAGTTTGTACAGTTCTCGATTTCCTTCAAGACCGTTTTTCTGCTCGATTATCTCCTCCCACGTTAAAGGTGTACGTAGCGGCTATATCTGCTTATCACACCCCTTTGGGGGCTACTTCTCTTGGGAGAGATCCTCTTATTTATCGTTTTCACCGTGGCACATTGAGGCTGAACCCTGCACTGCACTCTAGACCACCGGCTTGGGATTTGGCCATTGTACTTGAGGGTCTGGCCTTGGCTCCTTTCTAGCCTATTGAAGAGGTTTCAGAAAAGTTCCTTACACTAAAAACTTTGCTTCTTCTCGCTATTTCTTCTATGAAGAGAATTGGAGATTTGCAAGCCCTTTCGGTTGCTCCTTCATGTCTGGAATTTGCACCTAGTATGGTGAAAGCATTTCTACACCCTAGACCGGGTTACATTCCTAAGGTCCCTACTAATGTTGTGGGCCTCATTGTGTTGCAGGCCTTTTGCCCTCCACCTTTTAAATTCCCCAGATCAGGAAAAACTCAATCTGTTATGTCCCGGGCTATGTTATAGGCTTTGGATGCCTACGTTCACAGAGCTGCCCTGTGGCGTAGATCAGAACAGTTATTTGCCTGCTTCGGTTCAACTAAGAAAGGTTGCCCTGCATCAAAACAGATTATGAGTAAGTGGGTAGTTGAGGCTATCTCACTTGCTTATGAAACGGTCGGATAGCCCTCACCTTTGGCTGTCCGGGCCCAT
The DNA here is from genome assembly GCA_026230005.1 of Gila orcuttii. Lineage (NCBI taxonomy): Eukaryota > Metazoa > Chordata > Actinopteri > Cypriniformes > Leuciscidae > Gila > Gila orcuttii. The sequence continues at coordinate 42,344,873 of JAPDVR010000003.1, read as the reverse complement.
TCTACGAGGAGTATGGCTGCCTCTATGGGTTTAATTTCGGGAGTTTCCCTTCATTACGTTTGTGATGGGGCAGGCTGGTCCTCGCATACATTTGTCAAGTTTTATGACTTAGACCTCTCCACTCCTGGGGCGCTTGCTTCTTAGTGTGTGCAAGGACTTCACACAGAACGGGCTCTTGTCATTATGGCGTAGTGGGTATGGGGTTCCCACAGCGTAACTATGCAGTGGGAGTTCCCTTGATAGGGAACATCTCGGGTTACGTATGTAACCTTAGTTCCCTGAGAGGGAACAAAACACTGCGTATGCCTGCCATACTTCCTGCATGCCCTGATTGACTTGCTTCAGGCTTATCAGAAGCTGACGCGATCTGCTTTCAGGGGTGCTTTATAGCTTCCTGGTCTATGACGTCACCCGCCTATGATGTCTCGCTCTTCCTTTGGACTGATTATACATGTGCTTCACGACGCAATCACACAGGGTTAATCCCACAGCGTAACTACGCAGTGGGAGTTCCCTCTCAGGGAACTAAGGTTACATAGGATATCCGATCTTCTGTCGGATAACATCTCCAAGGTGTTAAATACCGTTTGACTAGTAACCAAAAATCCAAATCACAGTCTCTACTGCACCAATTTAACTGATATTAATACTAGTGTAGAACATTGCATAGAAACTGTGTCTATTCCTCGTTTACTAAGATCAAATAATAAATCTACTGCGGGATCTAGAAAAAATCTAATTGTTATTAAAACAAAAAATCTCGCTATTAGTGAACAAAAACAATTTCTAAAGCTAGGTCTTCTAAACATTAGATCGCTCACACCTAAGGCGGTTATTGTAAATGAAATGGTCACAGATAATAATTTCGATGTTCTGTGCCTTACTGAAACCTGGCTTAAACCAAATGATTATTTCGGTCTAAATGAGTCTACTCCGCCAGGATACTGTTATAAGCATGAGCCCCGTCTGATCGGTCGTGACGGCGGTGTTGCAACAATCTACAGAGATATCGTTAATGTTACTCAGAAAACTCGTCATAGGTTTAATTCGTTTGAAGTACTTGTGCTAAATGTTACGCTCTTAGATGTAAGAAAAAAAATCCCTATTATCTCTAGCATTGGCTACCGTATATAGACCTCCTGGGCCTTACGGCAATTTCCTAAAAGAGTTTGCTGACTTTCTATCAGATCTTTTGGTCAACGTCGATAAAGCATTAATTGTTGGAGATTTTAACATACACGTAGATAATTTAAATGATGCGTTAGGGACTGCGTTTACAGATTTATTAAACTCCTTCGGGGTCAAGCAAAACGTCACCGGACCAACTCATCGTCTTAATCATACACTCGATTTAATTATATCATATGGAACCGATCCAACCGATATAGATATCATTCCACAAAGTGATGATGTCACTGACCACTACTTGGTAACTTGCATATTACGCACTGCTGTAATATGTCATGCTGCGCCACATTATCGACCAGGTAGAACAATTCGTCCATCCACCATTGATCATTTCTCAAATAGCTTATCTGATCTGTCTCAGCTGCTGCCTGAACCCAAACAAACAGATGAATTAGACGAACTAACTAGCACTATGAGCACCATTCTCTCTAGAACATTGGATATTGTTGCACCCATTAGATTAAAAAAGGTCAGAGAAAAAAGTATAGCACCATGGTACAATAATACTATGTATGTTTTAAAGAGAGAAACCCGTAATTTAGAGCGTAAATGGAAAAAAACTAATTTAGAGGTCTTTAGAATCCCGTGGAAAGACAGTATGTCACGTTATAAAAAGGCCCTTAAAACGGCCAGGGCTGAGCACCTCAGCAGTGAAATAAACTTATCACTTCATCTAAAACAACAACATGTTTATTAGATCCTATACCAACTGAACAACTGAAAGAAGTGTTACCTATAGTGGAAGAGCCTCTTCTCAATATTATTAACTCATCTTTATCTTTAGGTCATGTTCCAAGAACGTTCAAGCTGGCAGTTATAAAACCTCTTATTAAGAAACCACAATTAGATCCAAATAACCTAGCAAATTACAGACCCATTTCGAATCTTCCATTTATGTCAAAATTATTAGAAAAAGTTGTGTCCGCTCAACTCGGCTCTTTCTTGCAAGAAAACGACATCTATGAAAAGTTTCAGTCTGGATTCAGGCCACATCATAGCACTGAAACTGCGGTTGTTAGAATCACAAATGATTTACTTTTAGCTTCGGACCAAGGCTGTATCTCACTACTAGTTTTACTTGATCTTAGTGCTGCGTTCGATACTATAGATCACACAATACTCTTAGATCGACTACAAAATTACACTGGTGTTCAAGGACAAGCATTAAGCTGGTTCAGGTCATACTTATCTGACCGCTACCATTTCGTCTACTTAAATGGAGAAAAATCGATTATAACTTCGCCAAACTATGGAGTGCCGCAGGGATCTGTGTTAGGCCATTTATTATTCTCAATATATATGCTGCCACTTGGTAATATTCTAAGGAAACATGGAATTAGTTTCCATTGTTATGCTGATGACACTCAAATATATATTTCATCACGGCCAGATGAATACGCTAAATTATCCAAATTGACAGATTGTGTTAAAGATATAAAAGATTGGATGACGCGTAATTTTATTTTATTAAATCCAGACAAGACAGAGGTAATACTTATCGGTTCTAAAAACCGTCCACAAAACCTTTCACAGCACGACTTTAACATAGTAGGATGCCCTGTTACTTTATCCGCTACAGTAAAAGACCTGGGTGTTACATTAGACTGCAACCTGTCTTTTGAAAAGCATATTTCATATGTTACAAAAACAGCCTTTTTCCACCTTAGAAACATTGCTAAGCTACGTAATATGCTATCAGTCTCTGATGCAGAAAAGTTAGTTCATGCATTCATGACCTCGAGACTAGATTACTGTAATGCTTTATTAGCTGGTTGTCCTGCATCTTCAATAAACAAGCTACAGTCAGTCCAAAATGCAGCCGCTAGAGTTCTTACTAGATCAAGAAAATATGATCATATAACACCGATTTTATCATCACTTCATTGGTTACCTATAAAGTTCCGTATTAAATACAAGGTATTACTTTTGACTTATAAAGCTCTAAATGGTTTAGCTCCAGTCTATTTAACGGATCTTCTATCGCCTTACAATCCATCGCGCTCTTTAAGATCACTAGATTCGAGGCTTCTGGTCATTCCTAGGATATCCAGATCCACCAAATGAGGCAGAGCATTTTCACATTTAGCTCCGAAGCTCTGGAATAGGCTTCCTGATATTGTTCGTAGCTCAGACTCGCTCTCCCAGTTTAAAACTAGACTGAAGACGCATCTATTTAGCCAGGCATTCATATAAATTTTTTATCTTACAGTTACTGTAAATTCGGCCTCTAGTTCATAAACGCCAGACGAGAACTGGCCCCCGACTGAGCCTGGGTTCTCCCAAGGTTTTTTTTTTCTCCATTGGGTCATCTGATGGGGTGTTAGGACACCATTAGGTCACTGGATGGAGTTTTTCGGTTCCTTGCCACTGTTGCCTTTGGCTTGCTCAGTTGGGGATATTCAAATTAATTAACCAATCATACCATTGATCAGCTCTACCAAACTTGGATGTCTTTTCTCCAGTAATAAACAAACATTGTTAAGTTGTTTTGATTGATACTGTGAAGCAGCTTTGATACCATCTGTATTGTGAAAAGCGCTAGTGATGCACCACAATGAAAATTCTGGGCCGAAACCGAACCGAAAATTTAGGATGCAGTTAGCCGAAAACCGAAACTGAAGCCGAAAATGGCTTCTTTTAAAAACGTATACTAATATATATATATATATATATATATATATATATATATATATATATATATATATATATATATATATATATATATATATACAGTACAAAACCTAAAATATTTTTAACAATAAACATAAATAATAATACCAAATAATATTATTCTTCAAGTTTTGTTCCATCAAATAAAATAGTTTTTTAACAGTTGTGCAAAAAGATCCACAATTATCTGAATAACTGTACACAAAATCACAGAATGGCAGTGGGCCTCTATTCTGTTGTAAACAATTTTTTACTTACATTTTAAATTGCTGTGCAAACCAGGGCTCGACATAAGCAATGGCCCGATGGCCCGGGGCCAGTAAAAGAGTATGTCAGGCTAGTTGATTGGCCAGTCACTGGCCCGCGCGGGCCAGTGACTGGCCATCAACTAAACAAACAGCAAACGTCATATACAGTGGCGCGAAGAGTGTCAACTGTCAATGTTACTTCAGGTTATTTATAACGTGTTAAAATGTCAAAGAACTACGAGGCTGATACGAGAAAGAGGACATTCCTAGTAGGGCTGGGCGGTAAATCGAGTTTGTATACAGTATATCGATTTTTTTTAAACGATATGGAATGAGGCAATAGGCTACTTTTATATTGATACATTAGTTTGATACGAGCACATCTGAAAAATAGCGGAGTACCAAAGCCGTCTAAAAGGATATATTAGACATTCTCTGGGAGTACGCAGTGTGAGCTCCTGCAGTGAAAGAACATAGTACATTTGTCCTAATTAAACGTGACACAAGCTTATATTAAGCGCTTCAAAATAACTGGTAAGATATAGTTAACAAGTTTAAGGGCCTGTTCACATATCGCGTCTTTTGCGTGCTCAAGTTCGTTATTTCAAATGTAGGCGCGCTCATAATGGAAGCGAGTCGTCGCGGTGCGACGCGCTCGTTTTTTCCAAGCGCGTCCGCGCCGCATCGAGATAAAAACATCTCAACTTTCAGAAAGCTGCAAGCGTTTTCCTTGCTGTAACGGAGAGCGCAGCTGATGGTTGCGCTTAGCAACGTTCGACGCCTCCGGAGCGCAACCGCCCTAGCGCTTTGGAAAAAGGAGAACGCGGCGCGCCTAGCGTTTTCTACGCGTTTTTAGGCGCTATATGTGAACAGGACCAGCTTGCCCTGTCAGATGTTCTGACAGATACTGTTGCTGACTGACAGATAAATACTTGCGCTGTTTAATGCGTTTTAGACGTGGTGCTTTCCTCAGTGCTTAACTTACATTTCACAGGTATATTCTCCATCTGTAAATGTTAGAAAGTCAAACAGATGTCAATTTCACTGTCAGGAGAGGACGAGCCCTCTGCAAGTGAATCTCCGCTAATATTCAAGCTTCCCTGAACGAGCGCCGCCGCGCATGCGCGCCAAACAGACGAGCACAATAGAAAATTCTGACTAAAATATACATATTGCTAAATATTTATTGTTGGAGACAATAAATGTGCCATATGTGGAATTTTAAACCTAAAAGTATGTTTTTATGAAAGTGAGCATTATAATGGGGTAATCAAATGCAGGCTAATATAATTAGTTTGTGCTTTTGTTTTTATTTTCATTTTTAGTTTAGCCTTTAGTCATTTTAAAAACAAAAGCATTATTTTTGTTTTTAGATTGTAATGTTACAATGTTAGAATGTAATGTGATTTTAACCACCTTTTTGCACATAATATATTGCATAGCCTACATTACATTCCCTATATTTGTTTCCATATCCTTCAATATCAACATTGTTTGGATATCATTGAGCAGGATGTGAAATAACATTTTTTTAAATAAATACAGATTTTCTTTATCCAAATAGAAAAACATAGAAAGTACCGAGATATATATCGCCATTTAACCAAAAAATACAGAGATATGATTTTTTGGCCATATCGCCCAGTCCTAATTTCTAGTGTCATGGAAAACACAGTACACCTGGGTGGAGAAAGGCGATGAGGGCATGTACTGTTTCGTTTGCCGGAAATTTACAACAAAAGCCGACCAAAATGCAAAATGCATAGCCCGTCGGCAGGCCGGTTATCTAAAAATAGTGTAATGAAATTCCCCCCTAAACTTCTGCCTAGTCCCCCTAAAAATGTGTGGTTAAGTGTAAGCTGCACAAATTCGTGTTCGCTTCAGTCTTGTTATAATCAGATTCAGCGCGTTCTTCATTTTTTCTTCATTGACAGTTTTTTAGGTCATAAATGTTAAACGAATGACAAAAATAATCAGGCAAACTAATATACTTTTGTCTAATTTCACCATTTTGAAGTGAAAATATAGCCTATGTAACATTACTCATCACTCATGTAATGTAATAATTCGTTTACTGTCATTGTGAGGGGACAAGAAAAAATAATCCTAATGTATACAATAAATGCAGTTTAATGGAAAAGTGCTTTTCCTTCTATTTCTTTCAGGGCCAGTAAAAATATAGAAGGGGCCAGTAAAACTCTGATCTACTGGCCCTGGGGGCCAGTGGGGATTTTTTTTTATGTTGAGCCCTGGCAAAACAATGCAAAACAGCAGTGCAAAAACAGCACTAGAACTTAATCCAAACCAAGGGCGTAGGTTTAGGGGGGGACGCTAGGTACTAGTCCCAATCAATATTTTGAGATGACAAATTTGTCCCCACCAATATTTAGCAAGCTCCTTTGAACTGCTATTTTGATATTTGCGCTGCATTTGGATCTTTGCGCTGCTATTTGGATCGATTCCAACGGCCAGGACGACGCCAGTACAAGATACGCCGTAATTTGATTGGCGGCGGGGTATCTGACAGGCAGGCTACACGCGCGGGCCGGGACTACTTTTTGTGCTTGCACTCACTGGCAGCGAGCGGGTGGTGTGTGCGTGTGTGTGTGTGTGTGTGTGTGAGTGACGACGCCGACGGTAAGTTACCAGGGCTGTCTCTCTGCCTGCCATATACAAAGGCCAGAGTAAAACATTTTAATATTCCGTTTTTTTTGCCCCTTTTTGTACTTTGTAGATCAGCTATGTCACCCAAGAAGAAGAAAGGGGACATGCGAAGCTTTTTCATAAAGCAGAGTGTAAGTAGGCAAAAATAACTAGCCACAAATAACTAGCAGTAGTAGTGACTGACCAGGCTTTCAAATGCAGATTCTACTGTGGTAAATAGTATTAACTGGTGATCCTGGTTACCCAGGATATTGTTACAGTTAAACCTAGCTTCTGCAATCTTTCAAGGTTAGGAGCATTAATTAGGGGTGTGCAGCACGGATAGACTCATAGAAGTCGCGCTATCATGATAGAATGCTACGTTAGCAAGTCACTGAATGTTAATTAGCCTGCCTTAACTTAGAATCTTGCAGTCATAAACAGTGGATCATCTGAGACATTTTTCGTTTCTAAATTCTGTTTATGTAATGTATTTGTGAGTGTAGCCTACTTGCTAGACACATGTGCTGCAAAAACATGTTGGCAATGTTAAAAAGGCAAAAGTTAACACTGTTGGTTATTCAAATATAATGAATCATTATTTGATTGATAATATCCAAATAACAATATCTGGTAGGAGGGTTAAACTTGCTAGCCATAGGATAGACTACAAAATTAATTAACCATTTTGTATGCAGGAAAGACATTGGGTGTCCCCACCAAAGCTGAGACCAAACCTACGCCCATGATCCAAACTCAAACTGTAAACAACATATAAGCCTATGTAGCCTTAGGAAACACAGTTGTGCAGTGCTACGCAAATTTTAATGTAACTGCTATACACAGAAAATTTGACTGGGGGTCTTACATGCGCTTCATGTGGCACACTAGCACACACACGCAAGGCCGCTCTCTCCCTGTCTGGCGTGCGCGCGCTACACGGTTTGGAGCACGAGCTCTTGCTCGCTCGCTCGCTCTTGCTCGCTCGCTCGCTCTTGCTCGCACGCTCTTCCGGGAGATTTGAACTAATTTGCGGGCATCAGGGAGCCGCTATATCAATATGCGGGAGACATCCCTATCTTTGATAGGCAGACGCGTGATAACAGCTTGACCGTGAGTGAAACCTGAGCGCTTGCGCACGGATGGGAGGGGCGGGTGAGTGACATTCATTTTCGGTTTACGTTTTCGGCTGTTTTTTTTTTATTTCGGCCCGAAACAGATAATGCCATTTTCGGCCGAACATTTTCGGCGGCCGAAATTTCGGTGCACCCCTAAAAAGCGCTATATAAATATATTTGACTTGACTTGACTTGACTTGACATACGTAACCCGAGACGATCTGCCAACTTGTTTGATGAAGTCTTTGAACAGAATCAACTCAAAAGAGTGATTTACTTGTGAATTGAGCATCGCTCATGCCCATAAAAAAGATACTACGCATTTAACAACATGTATTGCATTCAAATAAAGTAACGAGAGGAACGTCGCCCAACATAACGAAGTAAAAGTACAGTTTTTTCATTAGAAATGTACTCAAGTTAAAGTAAAAGTACCCACATTTATCTCTACTCTTTAAAGTACAATTTCTCCAAAATAAATACTCAAGTAAATGTAACAAAGTAAATGTACTTCTTTACTACCCACCACTGCATATAACACAACAGTAGTTTTACTCTTTAAAGTACAGCAAACAATTATAAAAAAAACTATTTGAAATGTACTGTAAAAAATGATTTTGACATTATTAATAAGTGCACCTATAAAAAGTGTGCTTAAGTTTGTTAAGAAACAGTCACAGAAAAAGTAGTATATTTAAGTAAACTTAAGCAGCCTTTTATTTTACTATTTGTATATGACCTTCAAGTAATGTTTTTTAAAATTGTACTTTTAAAATTTGAAGTATAATACAAGTACACATTCCATACATTTAAGTCCACTTCTTTTCCACAAGGGCAGTCATGGTCACCATTTTCCCCCAGACAGCAACAAACAAACAAACAAACAAATACACTCACTGACTCACTCACTCACTCACTCACTCACTCACTCACTCACTCACTCACTCACACACACACACACACACACACACACACACACACACACACACACACACACACACACACACACACACACTCACTCACTCACTCACTCACTCACTCACTCACTCACTCACTCATACTCTCTCTCTCTCTCTCTCTCTCTCTCTCTCTCTCTCTCTCTCTCTCTCTCTCTCTCATAAACTGTCCCTTTAAAACTATTTGGCAGCATTTTAAAATACATTTACATTCCACCCTAATTAGTGTTATTTTAAGACTATGTTCCTATTTCAGAAATTATCTTACATCCATACTGGACTGGACCAATGCAGAATGATTGATTTAGTCATTAAATATTTACTCATATATTTATAAACTAATTATGAATTGTAGGATGTGATAAATTAAAGACATGAGCCTTATTAGCATACTTATTAAGATAATTTGGTGTGAGTCACCTGATATGCCTTCATTGGGTAGTTGGACGGCCACAGTCAAGACTGCTCATGACTGATATGTGTAGCCGTTTATGTGCGATGCTTTGCAGGAATGGTAGCGATTACACAGACAAGATGCATTACTGTTGTCAAATTGTTAACTCACAGTTGCAGAGCGTCGGTCTGGCTGCTTGTGTGGCCCATTAATAAGATTAATAATTAATTTAAAACAATCGCTGTTTGTTTCATGAGACAAAATTTAATGATTAATGAGACTGCAAGATATGAGGTATTATATTTGGAGATTAATAATAGAATACCTGAAACATGTTACCATGCATTACTTCTCATAAGACAATACACTCATATTTAGGGACATTTTTTATTGTTTTGTTAGGCCATTTTTCACATGCATATACATATGTGCATCAGATAATTATGTTGGTACCCAAGTATCAAAATGTTTTCCTTGTAAAAATACTGTGAATTATTCTATGTACTTACTCTCTCCTCTCTTTTTTAAGTTTTCTGTTTTTAAAATGACATAATTCAGCAAACAACTAAATAATTATTCAAAACTGACATGTGTATTTCTGACCAATTTGCATAGTTTCACCATAAAACTGCTTCTTATTATCAGATTTGCTTTTGTAGAGGTAGCAGATTGCACATAAGATAACACATCTAAATGGGTGAAAACAAAGGAAAATGTTTCAGCCTTGAAAGCAAAGAGAGAATCCCCCATAGATTTTAACACCATGTCACTGCACCTGAAACAGTAGACTTCATCCAACTGTAGGGACTGGGCTAAGAGGGTGAACCTGAATAACTAAATACATCCTGCTAAAGACCAAAAATCTTTGAATGTAAATTAACCCACACACACACACAACCACACACGCATCCCCCACAAGTGAAGCCCGCTCAGGACAGAGCGTGGTGTCCAGTTACGAGACATTTTTATGACTGACTGGAATGTCCCAAAGAAGGATTCTAAAGAGAAAGAAAATTCTTTTTTTAAAAGACATTTAACCAGATATATTCGATGTGTTTTTATGTGTGTCCATTTGCCCATGTCACATTGGAATGACTATGATTTTATCGTAGCTTAAAGTGAATTATAAATACCTTCATTATGCATATATTTAAATATAACAGTCTATTCCCATAACTTGTACACATAGTTCTGGACACCTCCAGAATGCTTTCGGTGTGATCAATCAGAATATGTACAGTAATATCCAGTAAAATATAGTTTACTATGTTTTCCATCTTTGGAGTGAAAAGAGACCAAAACTAACATCACTGGAGTTCTTAGATAACAGCGTTGACGACCGAAAGGAATGTTCACAGAACTGTGGCTCTCTCTGAATTCTAACCAAGGAGGAGAAATGAATCCTGTATTCATATATATATATATATGCTATTATATATCCACTTGAGAATTGTATGAACAATGTATCTAAGTTCCCTATTTCATGAGTTGCCTTTTTGTGGTTTGGTCCATGTTTCTCGACAACTCTAATGGGATAATGTTTCAAACTTTGCCAACTAATGTTTAACCAAATCCATTTGTGGCAAGTTTGGTCTCGATAAACTCCAATTTTCATTCCCCATTTGTTAATTGACATTACATTTTGCTAAACTTTGTGACACATTAGTATTATAAGAATTGTGAAGATTCTTCTCTTAAACACCCAATGAAACTAGAGATTTAAATGCCTGGTTATAACACAAAGGGTCATAAAATCTCCCTCCAAAGGGACAGCTCCTGATTGGACCCGCTTCCAAAAGAAGGCGGAAACGTCAGGTCTTCAAAAGGACTGAATACCAGTTTATCCCTCTCTTACTTCTCTTGTCCTCGTGTCATAATGTAACGTCTCGCCTCCGGGCGAGCTCTTCGCCTTTCTTTTATTTGTTTCTAGTTTAGTTTGTGTTTTTCAGTCTTAGATAAGTCTCCGTGTTTAATTCCAATCGACGAGTGAAAAGAACACCGCGTGACTCTTCAGCAAATCCATCTACAAGGGACCTTTAAACGAGCGCGCGCTCGCTTTGAAGGAGAAACGCGCACGTGACCACATGACGCGCTTAACCGAGAGACACACACACGCTTCTTCACAAGCCATGCAGAGAGCAAGTATCCGTGTTTTATCACGCTTAAAGATTTGTTGAAGTCTTGCTGTCTCTCAAGTTCCGTTGTCTATGTGAATTTGCTATTTAGAAAGATCCTCGGGTCTCTCTAAACTCCCTCTTGCATTCCTGCAACTTTCTACATTTCCTCGCTCTCTCTGTCTCTATGCATTTCTCGTTCATCGATGCCTTATCGTGTTTTGTTGTTTATTATGTTTGTAAATACATATATCCCATGTAACCGTAGTAAATACATAAGTAGTTCTGCCTTATTAAATTCATTATATTCATTCGATTGATGTACTGCCTTTTTCCTCAGTTTTCCAAGTCCCTTAAGTGTCAAAAGATCTTAGCTAACTTACAAGCTTACAAATTATACTTAACAGAGTATTTGCTTATAGGGCAGGAAACCCAATTCTTGTGGCAACAGAATTGCTTTTCCTGAAATCCTATAAAGTAGAATGATATTGTGGATCCCCACAAATATTATTCTGACAATTGAGCTAATTAATTTTGCCTGTTTTGTAAGACGTGGTCCGTGTAATTAATTACAATCAACTTGTGGTTAAGTGCAAGGATACACAGACATGCATGCAGGTAAAATGACACATCATCCCTTATCGGGAGATTTATTAACATGTAAAACTGATCTAATCCAAACATGTATGAATAATTATTAATTACCAATTATTAATTATGATCTGCAAATTCCCCCACGGATTAGATCCGCCCCTGAGTCTTTACATAACCTAAGTTAAGAAAGTACTAATTATGAGGAAAAGAGTACTAAATGCCAGAGGTGTAAAGAGTACCTGAAGACCATACATGAGCAAAAGTAAAGATACCTTACAGCAAAAATGACTTTGTTACATGTCCCCAATATAACTTGAGTAAAAGTCTTAGAGTATCTGATTTTAACAGTACTTAAAATCCCCGTGTAGTCAATAATTTGATCTCTTAAAACTTATCTTTGAGCACCAAAATTACATTTAAAAGTTTTTTTCCTTGAGAAAAAAAATCTTAATGCAATAAAACAGCTTAAATTTGTAACTCTACACCCTTGTCTCATTTAGTTCACACGGTTCAATGAACATGCAAATTACCCCGCCTCCACTCACTCACACCAGCTCAGAGATCCTCTGGTTAACGATCACACATCGACGTGATTGGTTACAAGGTAGTTTGTGACATCAGAAACCCCAACAGTTTCAAACTGCATTTTTGAGACTGTGTTTGTGTATGTACTTTTCTGTAAGTCACTCAGAAAAAAAACCTCTAAAAATGCCTTTAGGGCTTATGGGATTAAAACATATTAAAAACACCACATAGACATAAACAACATTAGAAGCTTAATTTTCACCACAGGGGAACTTTAAGTATTTTACTCATACTGAAAGTAGGCTCAAAGATGCACTAGTCCTCAACACCATAGAGACATACCTATAAATAAAACAAGAAACAGTATTTTCTAAAAATCAAAATAAAACTGAACAAGCTCCGACTTGTACAGTACCACGTGACAACTGCAGATTAATTTATGCCTTGATAGTGTTGCCATAGAAATGCATAATTCCCAGTCTGAGGGAACAGCTTCAAGTAGAATGTAACATGTTGTCTCTTAAAGTTAATTGACCTTAGTCAGGGTAGTGGCGTATTTAATTTTTGACGGAAGTGAAAATTAGGCTGTGAGGGGTAAAATAAAGTGCTTTCAATGGATTGTTCTGCAGTTTAACAACATACGATTGTTCAGCTGACGAAACGTCTTCTCGAAGAGAGCTTTCAGTTGACAGTCACTTGGTGACCATATTTGCAACATCTCCAGGCAGCTATTTTGGGTATCCAAGACCATGTCCCATCTATGGGGGAATCCTAAAATCTCAAAAACTGCTCTTTTACTAAGGCGGCGGGACGTATTCCGCCATATTGCGCAGCGCAGTGCAGTAAAGTAGCCTTGTTGAGAAGTTTGGGTGAATAAGGAAAAAACCCACAAGAAATAGTACCTTCAATGGCCCGTTGATGGCAATATCGTTTTTTTTTTTGTAGCAGAAATAAACTGCTGCAAAAAAGGTTTGGTGCCATCCAAAATGTAGAGTAATAAGCTGTGTTCGAAATCGCCCCCTATACCCTAATTCACTATTCCCTACTAATATCATACAGTTGAAGGAGTGAATGAAAACGAGTGAATGAATTCAGACACTGGGTGCGCTGGAAGGGCTGCCGCTTTTACATAGTTTGTGCTTGATGTTTAATAATCATTTGAAACTTAGCAAACTACAGCTGTCATGGAAACTATTATGCATAAACCTTAATTAAATAATTTAATAATCGATTAAAAAGGATTTTATAACTGTATATTAACTGATATAACTGATATCACGCTGTACCCACATTGGACCAGTGGTTTGTAAAAATGGATCGATGGATGATTCAGCTGCGACCGCCATCTTTTCGAGAGACGGAGGAATTAATTCGGCACGAACCTCACAGTGCATTATGGGTATTTTCTAGTTGTTGAGCACATAGATGTATATTCGTAGATACCACATTCAACCACTCCAGACACGTGTCACCACTCCACCACTCACAATTACGAATCAATGATGCCACAACATTGCAGCTTCTGTTGTGAAACCACCGTTATTTTAATTCCCGTCTTGTTGAATTGTGTTAGTTTATAAAAATCATCTGCTGAAGTCTATTTCTTATATAGATATTCATACATGTGTCTAATGGTTGCAGACGCTCAGTCAACTTGCTCTCGAATGTTCACAGCATTGACCATTCCAATATGGCAGACGGCTTATAAATAGCGGCTCATTGAAAAAGCCGCTAATGAGGCATCTATGTATATGGCTAAACATAACACTTGTTATTGAGGTGCATTATGGGATTAAATGAGTGCACTCGAAAACATCCGCTATTGTTTCGGACACCACTACAAATGGCTGTCCCCTCAAATAGTGCCCTTTTTAAGGGTATATGGGGTGATTTCGGACACAGCCATTGCATTACTTTTTACAAATTTATTGGAGTAAAGAGTATATATACTTATTCAAAAATGTAGTCAAGTAGAGTAAAAGTTACTAATATCTTAAACCCCTTCGCACGTACGATCACACCGGTGTGATCAGTCTAGGCTGGTCCCTGGAGCGTACGATCACACCGGTGTGATTAGAACGGTCAGTGCATCACGTGATCAACTGCTAAATTCAAATGTGCTTTCCAAGTTGGCTGGCGCTGAGCCAGAGACAGGCGCGCTCAGAGCTGTCATACATCACAACTTTTCAGTGTTTTCAACCACATAATGTTTATTTTAGGTTCCAGACATATAAGTACTAAAAAAACAATACATTTAGAGTTCGTAAAATACACACTGATGTCAAAGGAAGAGGCAATAATAATCCTTTCCATTATAATTAGTTTTATTCATATCAGATACACATTGTGTAAGTAATTTTAAAGTTTACTCTATTCTTCTCCCAGTTCACCAGCCACTTACTTGTATGTATTTCGGGAGAAGTGGATGAATTAATGTTTTGTAAATCCAACAGATCCGATTCTCTGAACTGCGTCTGTGGCACAAACTAAGATGGCGGCGCCCATCGCGCATACAGCTCAACTAACGCGATCGTTATAAAGGTGTTTAAATAACAAAACACATTTCCACTTGCATATATTTGACAACCGGAATATCAGATATTTCATGCCATATCAAACAAATTTGTGAATATTTTGAATAAAAAAGGAAATATGACATAAAAGCAGATCATCATTCATTCAGCTCTGTTGTTGCTGCGGTGTGTCACGTGACAAGCAATGACGCGTCACCATGGAAACCATAAAGTGACACGTTGCTGTGTCCGAAATCTCCCACTACTCACTATATAGTGGACTATATAGTGAGCTCGCCATTTTGTAGTGCTGTCCGAATGTATAGTGATGATTATTATACCCTATATAGTCCACTCAATGTATCCAAGAATGCATTTTGAAAAGTAGTGTACAACCGATGGTCACTAACCCAAGCCCTACATACCATCATGCATTGCGCTGATCGTAAAAATTGCGGATGGACGTCAAGGAGAGCAGCGCGACAATACGAATTTGTCATACAAATGTAAGTTATGTTCTTTCTCGTTTAACTTATGATATGTAGTAGTTCTACAATTTTGTCAGACATGTATGAATTGTTTGTAAGCACGTATTGCCCCATTACGCACAAATCATGCCTAACGACCCAGCTTGCTAACATTAGCCCTCTACTGTACAGTAACGTTATTAACAAATGTGTCACGCCGCTAAACTAACATATTTGAACACAAATAAAAGCAAGAATGGATTGTCAATTTATTTTGATCTCGTCAGGGACCGACGATGATGTGGCCACATTTCAAGAGCCTGAGAAGAGAGAAGGACCACCTCTTCTCAGGGAAGCGTTTTGCCTCGGCAGCTGGATGGGAGTGAGTTGTATCAAATTCTTGCGAAGGAGTATTTTGAGTATTCATATACGTGAAATTATACCTTTTATTATTTGACTACATTGCCATCACCGTTAATAATACTGACAGATTTGTTTGTTGTTTGTCAAAATGCATATTTCGTTTTGTATAACGTTAGTGTGTGCAGAATTATTAGGCACGTTGATTTTCTGAACATATTTTATTCCCAGGCACATTTTGGGAATAAATAAATAAATGATTGAATACAACATTAATAGTAGTTTTTAAGAGTAATATGGTTTGGAATTGCCAAAATGTGCCTGGGAATAAAATATGGGAATAAAAGCTGTTTTATTAAGAGTATTAGGAGCAAGGTATTTGATAATGTAGATCTGTTTTTTTTTTTTTCCCTAATGTCGACAGGCAAGAGAAAACGGTGTGGCGCGAAAATGAAAATATATGAAATATGTGTATTAATTTTATTTATGTTTATAAGTTATAATCATGTGTGGAGTAACGCATTATAACAGAAACGGCCAGAAATGACTTTTAATTTTACAATTTTGGAGAAATAAGCTCAACATAATGTAATGTATTTATTAAAAAAAAAATCTATTTAGCCCAGAGCTGGCTCGGCACCAGCTGACAGATGATGGCGCGTTTAAATAGTGCGACAGTAATGACGTAATCAACGGCGCCGAGAGACGATCGAGTAGTGTCCGAAAGTGGTGTTTCTATTATGCTGGTGAGCTCACTATATAGTGCTCTACTCCCTACCCCCTACATAGGTAGGTAGTAGTGGTTTGAATGGAGATTTCGGGCACAGCCATTCTAAATAACGGTCGCCTTGAAAAACTCACGCTGGGGGGTCAGCCAGAATATTTTAAACTCACGTGTGAAAGGGTTAATACTCAGTCAAAGTACAAATTAGCCAAAAATATACTTAAGTACAATAACTAATTACATTTTCTCAAATACTTTCCACCACTGCTGAATGCAATAATTAAAAATATTATCACATCAGGCATTACCTCACTGGCTTTTCTTTTTATGTACTAGCAATGCCAATGGAGAACATAAATACTGATCAAATGTGTACCTTGAATGAACCATAAGTAACTTCAGACAAAAGTTTCAGCCAAGTGAATAAATGTAAATTAGCTTTTAGTGTGTTTGGACTGTTTCTCTACAGTAATTCTCAACCACTGGTTCGCAAGTCTGTTCTGACAAGGTCACAGAGAGCAGGGAAAATACAATGCTAAATGTAAAGAAGTATAATGCCATATAATCATAGCATAGCAACTGAAATAAATTAAAACTGAAAAAAAAAATGCTTCCTGTATCTTTTATCATTGACTTCAAAGGCTGTCACTAATTCATCTGTCACTTTGTAGAAGTTTGTTTACAAAAATAATCATGGTTTGTAATATTGGATGAAGGGAAGATTCAGTTTTGTACAAAAGCCACTTGATGTCCAATGTAAAATCTGAGTTCTGAAGCTCTAAAGACCAAAAGCTTTTGTAATGCAAATTTCTATAAAGGTAAAACTGCTTGGCTATTTATAGCGTACATAATTATATTTAATTTATTTATTGTGTGGTGCTTAGTCAAAAGTTTGGGAGAGTGGGGTAATTTCATCTAATAATTATAATAATAATTAATAATTTTATTTAAATCTATGCAATTAGGTTACCCAGACAACACTCTCATGCTAAAAACAAAGTCCACATTCCAGTCGTTCAATCACACTTGCACTGTAAATCCATTTATATATTATTTTAATTCAAATTAACTGCTGTTTCCATTTCTAAGGTGTGAAAGGTAATTATATGGTGTGAGATTCCTCTCATGTCTTCAAGTCACCTGTTGTTTGTGCATCAAAAATATTATAACCACAGTTCAAGAAGCCACATAATTAGATTATACTCTCATGCATGAATTATTAAATCACAGAAGAAAACAGTGGACACAGAGGAGTTACATATGCCCATAATGTGATTTGTGTCAATGGTGATTAGTAAGCAAAGGTTAACCTACTACAATTATTACACAGTACTTATAAAACAATAATAAATTATGATCTAAGTAAAAAAAGTAAAAATTTTAAAAAATTAAAAAATGATTGTATCAGTATCTGAGGTCTTCTCTCACACCCACCCACACACATGCATGTGTCCTTATTGTGTCTAACCCCTTAGCTGTCATCCCCCTTTTGATAATTGACATTAAAATGCACTATACAAACTTAAATGGTTGTAATTCAAGAATGCTTTGGAATACAGACCTAAGTTTGGTCTTGTTTTAAAGAAAACAATCAGCAGATTATTACTGAAGTGAAAGCACTTCAAAAAATTAAAGTATGAAAAAGTTATGGAAGTTAAAATTTACAGTAAATATACTTTATCAATATTTTTTTTTATATAAAATAAATATTTTACAAAATATTTTTTAGTATAAAATTACTATAAAATGAAAGCTAAATATCTAACCAAGTTGTGTTCCAAATTTGAAGTTGATATCACAAAAATTGAAGTTCCCATGAGATTTTGTTTAGGCGTTGTACCAAAAATAGCCACCGGGTGCCATTGAATTCCATTGAATCTAATTGTATGTATTCTGCCATAACAAATTAATAAATTTCTATCCAAATATCATTTTTGTTACTAAAAATGGAACCTTGAGACTCAGACCTTTCTGACAATATGTGTTTTGTCAAGATTAGAAAAGTTTTTGATAAAAAATTATGAAAGATGATGCCCAAAAGGGGAGGAGCCTAATACAAAAATACCGTTTCTATGGTAACGCAACGTCCAATTTCAAAACGGTTTTCACAGGATGAATTCTGAGTTCGTAAGCTTTTAAATGATACCTAATTTATAATTTATGATTTTGACCTAATTTATAATAATGATAAAAAATAAAAATGTATATATATAATATATATTATATTTTTTAGAGGACTTTTTACTTTACTTTTTCAAATATTATTTCATCTTTTTTTATTGACAAATACTAGATTATGTTTTATTATGAACTTTTAGCATTAAAAACCAAAGTTTCAATTTTTAAAAGTGTGTGCGTTGACTTTTTGTGACAAAGGTCAGAAACTCCTGTTATGACGTAGATTTTTTGAGGCGCACTCTTGTCAAAAATTCATATATTACTGTTCCTACATAATTTGTAATAAACAAAATAGTGCAAAAATATCTATTTAGGAGTCTTAGACCTTTCCAACGATATATAGTTTGTCATGATTAAATTAGGATTTAATAGTAATATATTGAATTAAAGTTAGGCGTCCCGCTAGCGGGACGGTGACACTTAAGGGGCTAAACTATATTTATCCCTATTCCTATTCCTCACTATTGTTTTTTTTCTACAAAATAAAACTTGAGCACTGAAGTTGCTTGAATGATCCCTGTGAAATCTATATCATTATTTTATTTCAAATTGTGTCCAGCTAACATATATATCAAATCTGATATAGGTAGTATCTGATGTATTTTATATTTATTATGATGTATCTGATGTTCACGATTTCCAGTGTTTTGTGTTAAAGGACTCTTATTTTGATATTTTGTTTTCTTGCTATTTCTGGTTTTCATTATAAGTGTTTAGTTCCTGGTTGCTAGGGTATCCATAGTTCCCTTTCGTTGTCACTCCGAGTTACGTCGGATGACGACGAATGGGGTTTTGCTTAGAAAGCCTATCAACTTCGAGTATTACAAAACGAGCCAATGGCAAAGAAATGCCATGGGTCTGCAGAATTTGCATAGCGTATCTCCGCCCTACCTCGTGGGTATAAAAGGAGGACGCCGGCAACATGCAGATATGTTTTCGCTTCGGAGCCAATTTTATTCGCCACTGACCTTGCTCTCCGAGCGACGAAAGTGGCCGTACGCTCCCTGGGTCAGGTGATGCTCACCATTCTGTGGCTGAACCTGTCTGATGTGCAGGATGTCACGCGGACCCGTCTGTCCGACATTCCCATATCCCTGGTCGGCCTCTTCGGCGGTGCGGTTGAGGGCTTGCCCAACAGCTCTCGGCCGCCCATGAGCAGACTGAGGTTGACTCTGTCCCGACGGCCCCGCCGTCCGCTCAGATCCCTCGGTCTGCCCACTGCCGAGGGCGCCCCTCCTCTGGGAGCCGCGGGCGGACGCCACAGCCCTCTCCAGCCCCGCCCCCCGCTACACGCCGGGTTAAGCGGCGCTCTTGAGATGGGCTCCTCAGAGATGGGACTCAGTTCTTTCCAGGAGTTGGTAGCAGGTCCACTCCTTTCCTCGGTGGAGGGCCGGGGAAGAATCCTTATTCTCCAAAGAACTGACTCTCCCGTCTCTGAGCACACAGAGTTCTCGGACGACACAGAGCGCCGCCCACAAGCCGTGCTCTCCTTGTCCCCCTCTGTCCCAGAGGTGGTTGACACGGCGTGCCGTCCACGGACTGCTTCGCCCCTGTCCCCCTCTGTCGCCAGACCCCTGGCAGAGCAGGGGCCCCCGCTGGGCCCCTCTGCCAGGGCGCGGTTGCTAACTGTGCCCCCACACCGGACCGCTATGCCGTCCACGTCTGGGCCAGTTACTCCGCTTCGCTGCCCCTCCGGGGGGACGCCTGTGGTTCGCATGACCCTGCTGGTTCAGTTCCTGGGAGCCTAGTTAGAGCTCCCCGTCTGTCCCGCTGGATCGCGCGGACCATCAGGCTCGGCTATGCGATTCAGTTCGCACGGTCTCCTCCCCGCTTCTGGGGAGTCCGCTTCACTTTGGTTGGTGGCTAGGCCCCCATCAGGAGAGCAGAGATTGCCACCCTGCTGGCGAAGGGTGCAATCGAGACTGTCCCTCCAGCCGAGATGAGGTCCGGCTTCTACAGCCCCTACTTCATTGTCCCCATGAAAACCGGTGGGTTATGGCCAATCCTGGACTTGCGCGTTCTGAATCGCTCCCTTCACAGGCCGCCGTTCAGATGCTCAGATGCTCATTTTCGAATGTATGCGGCCCCAGGATTGGTTTGCAGTGATTGACCCCCTCCCAGTTGGGTTAGCCCTGTCTCCTCGCGTCTTCACGAAGGTCGTCCAGGCAGCCCTTGTTCCCCTACCAGGAACACGGGGTTTGCATCCTGAACTATCTCGATGACTGGCTGGTCCTAGCTCACTCTCGAGACCAGGTTTGCGAACACAGGGACCTAGTGCTCCGGCACCTAGCTTGTCTGGGCCTGTGGGTCAACTGGGAGAAGAGCAAACTTTGCCCCGTGCAGAGGATCTCTTTCCTCGGTATGGACATCGACTCGGTCGCCATGTAAAAGGCGCAGCTTAGGAGCGAGTGCGCTGTGTCACTGTTGACTTGCCTGAGACAATTCGAGGGCAAGAGTGCGGTTCCACTGAAACTTTTTCAGAGGCTCCTGGGGCATATGCCATCTGCAGCCGCGGCGACGCCGCTCGGATTGCTTCATATGAGACAGCTTCAGCTTTGGCTTCGCGACCGAGTCCCGAGGTGGGCATGGCAACAAGGCACGCTCCGAGTACCAGTTACTCCGACCTGCCGTCAGTCCTTCACCCCGTGGTCGAACCTCAGTTTTCTCAGGGCGGGTGTCCCCCTGGAACGAGCTTCCCGGCATGTTGTTGTCTCAACAGATGCCTCAACCACGGGCTGGGGCGCCATGTGCAATGGACATGCTGCTGCGGGCTCCTGGACAGGACCCCAGCGGCTATGGCATGTCAATTGCCTCGAGTTGTTGGCAGTACGCTTGCCTTGCACCGCTTCTGGGCGTTGCTCAGGGGTCAACACGTACTAGTCCGATCAGACAATACCGCTACTGTAGCGTACATCAACCGTCAAGGTGGTCTACGCTCCCGCCGTATGTCACAACTCGCTCGCCACCTCCTCCTATGGAGTCAGAAGCATCTGAGGTCGCTTCGAGCCATTTCATTCCCGGAGCGCTGAGCTGTGCAGCCGACGAGCTCTCACGGCTTCAGCCCCTCCCTGGAGAATGGCGACTCCATCCCCAGTCGGTTCAGCTGATTTGGGACCAGTTTGGGGACGCACAGATAGATATGTTTGCCTCTCACAACTCGACCCATTGCGCCCAGTTTTATTCCCTGACCTAGGGCACGCTCGGCACGGATGCTCTGGCGCACAGCTGGCCGCAGGGCCGCGAGTATGCGTTTCCCCCAGTGAGCCTTCTTGCGCAGACCTTGCGCAAGGTCAGGGAGGACAAGGAGCAGGTCATTCTGGTTGCGCCTTACTGGCCCAACCGGACCTGGTTCCCCAAACTAGTACTTCTCGCGACAGCATCTCCCTGGCTGATCCATCTGAGGAAGAACCTTCTTTCTCAGGGACGGGGCACCCTATGGCACCCTCGTCCCGATCTTTGGAACCTCCACGTGTGGCTCCTGGACGGGACGAGGCAGGTTTGAGTACCCTACCACCAACGGTGGTGGCTACCATCACTTCCGCTAGAGCGTCGTCCACGAGACACGTCTATGCATTGAAGTGGAACCTCTTCGTCAGCTGGTGCTCTTCTCATCGAGAAGACCCCCGGAGATGCTCGATCAGCGTCGTGCTTTCCTTCCTTCAACGGGTTGGAGCGAAGACTGTCTCCCTCCACCCTGAAGGTCTATGTTGCCGCCATTGCCTCACAACATGACCTCATCGAAGGTAAGTCGGTGGGGAAGCACGACCTGTTCATCAGGTTCCTGAGAGGAGCGAGGAGACTAAATCCGCCTCGCCCTCCTCTCGTTCCCTCTTGGGACCTCTCAGTGGTTCTAACTGCCCTGAAGAGTGCTCCATTTGAGCCCCTGCAATCATTCAAGCTTAAATTCCTGTCTATGAAGACTGCGCTCCTGGTTGCACTGGCCTCCATCAAGAGGGTAGGGGACCTGCACGCATTCTCCGTTGACGAAGCGTGCCTGGAATTCGGGCCGGCTTACTCTCACGTGATCCTGAGACCCCGGCCTGGATATGTGCCCAAGGTTCCTACCACTCCCTTCCGGGACCAGGTGTTGAACCTGCAAGCGCTGCCCTCGGAGGAGGCAGACCCAGCCTTGGCACTGCTCTGTCCAGTACGCTCTCTCCGCGCCTATGTAGACAGAACGCAGTGTTTCAGGACCTCAGACCAGCTCTTTGTTTGTTATGGTGGGAAGCTGAAGGGAAAGGCTCTCTCCAAGCAAACGTTGTCTCACTGGATAGTGGACGCCATTGATTTGGCTTACCAGCAGCAAGGTTGACCGTGCCCCCTTGGTGTGACTGCCCACTCCACCCGGAGTGTGGCGTCCTATTGGGCTCTAGCGCATGGCGCCTCGCTAACAGACATCTGCAGAGCTGCAGGCTGGGCGACACCTAACACATTCGCCAGATTCTATAATCTCCGAGTGGAGCCTGTGTCCTCTCATGTACTCGCTTCAACCAGCTAGTACCGGACCCGCTCAGGTGTCTTCGCTTGCTCGCCATCCCACTCCACGGACTGGATACGTGCGATATTCTCCTCAGGTGAGCTTCCCCGAAATCCCTGAGCTCCTCCAGCACTCCTGACGTCGGCGCCAGTGTCTATTGCCTGCGCGTCGGCTAGGTGCCTCCTGTGTGCATGGTCCCTCCTCTGAGCGACCCCCACATGTGTATTTCTACTGTAAGCCTCTCTGAGCATGTGTCTTTCCCTTGGCAAGCCACCTTGCCCCCCTGGGGTTGAAATATTCCACCTGCGGCTGGACACCCCAGTCTTCTCCAAATGCTTCCTTCGGGTCATATGTGTATTCTCTAAGTTCCCCCCCTCTGGGCTGGCATTATTTGCATACTTCCCCTAGCTTGGGATATGCTCCCCAGTGTACCTTGGCATTCCTGTGTTAAATGGAGTCCTTCATCCGTCTTGACAGGGATCTCGATTTACGCATGGCACTGGAAGACCGCTGAGAAGGTGGCGTGATTAGACTGATAACCCCATTCGTCGTCATCCGACGTAACTCGGAGTGACAACGAAAGGGAACGTCTATGGTTACGTATGTAACCCTCGTTCCCTGAGTAGGGAACGGAGACGTTACGTCTGCCTGACACTTTCCGCTGTACCGCGGGGATCGCCTGAGCTCAGTCTTTGCTCCTCAGCGAAGAAACATATCTGCATGTTGCCGGCGTCCTCCTTTTATACCCACGAGGTAGGGCGGAGATACGCTATGCAAATTCCACAGACCCATGGCATTTCTTTGCCATTGGCTCGTTTTGTAATACTCGAAGTTGATAGGCTTTCTAAGCGAAACCCCATTCGTCGTCATCCGACGTAACGTCTCCGTTCCCTGCTCAGGGAATGAGGGTTACATACGTAACCATAGACGTTACCCTTTTTAGTCTCCATAGTAACTTATTACCCACACCAGTTCCTTGTTAGCCTCTTGTTTTCCTGTGTATATATACCCCTGTGTTTAAGTCTTTGTATGTCAGTCATTGTATTTACATGTGTTTGGTAAAGCTGTTACGTTTCTGTTCCCTGTTGGATTATTGTCTTCTTCCTGTTTGGATTTATGTTTTCATGTTTGGGTTATTGTCATCTGCTTTCTCTGTTTGGATTATTTTTGTTTGTGTGTTTAATAGTGATGGGAGTAATGAAGCTTCTCGAAACTTTGGATTAGTTGAACCAATTGCTTTGCAAAATTCAATGTTTTGAAACATTCAAAACACCACGCACTCAAAAACACTGATTCATTCAGGAACGAAACACACTGTCACTCAAAGACACAATGGTTGGTTCTGCGGTAGCTTTGTTTGGATATATCAGTACACTCAGTATTAACTTCCTGTTTATTGAAGTTGTAGGATAGAAGGCCCATTACACACACACACACACACACACACACACTGTAGTGCTTCAATGATTGCAGTGTCATGTTACATTTATGTTGTCATAAATTAAATGAAAAATTAAACCAATAAAGTACAATAATTAAGACACATCAGTTTTTTAAAGTTTAATCAGATTGCGTATTTAGGAATACCACACCAGAATCAATAACTGCAGTAATAGTGACTTCATGGGCTTTTAATTGATTTCTATATGTAGTGTGCTTTACACAAATGTACACACTACATTTGATAGACTATGGTTATGAAAGACAGCATTGTTTACCTGTCAATGCTTTTCGACCAAGGTTATTTGTATGCAGCTATGGTCTCGTCTCTTTAAGAGGAGTCTACAGAGTGGTTACTGAAAGAGCTCTGATCTGAATAATGTTTTCCTCTTCAAAAGAGGGTATGACTTGACTTGAAAACATTCAGATAACAAAAGAGATAGTTTAATCAGTGGTTTGGTTAAGTTCAGTTGGAAGCCACAATGATTTGTTTAAAGCAGTAAACATTATGCCCAGCAGTACAGATATATCTGGTCATACAGCTTAATTCTGAAAAGAGAGAATGGTTAAAATTATCAGCATTCATGAGGGTTCTCTGCATGGAGTTCTATACACAAATTGTACTGCATTGCCATAGAGAACAAAAAGTTATTCAACACCGCAGGTACCTTTCATACAAAAGTGTTTACTGTGTGCCTCTCCATAGGTTTGAAGTAGTGGCGAAAAATGCTCTTCAGTCGTCTGTTGTTATGACTGAACATTGAGTGCTGCATGATTGTGTGGGTGGGGAACTGAAGAAAATTCATAAATCCTTTACATTTGCATATTTAAGCTGAAGATCTTTACATCACTTGGAAGTTAATTGTTAGTTGTCATAGTTTGTTAGTTGGCTGGACTAACTGGAATCTATCTGTCTATCTATCTGTCTGTCCGTCCTATGCCTATAGCAACCACCTACAACACGCTGGCAACAAAAGTTTTCAACCTTCAAATATATATATATACCTGTTGTCTGTATAAGCCTGTTGTACTTTGAATTATATATATATATATATATATATGTTGTATATATAAAATTCAAAGTACAACAGGCCTATTTAACCTTCAGACTTCAAGGCTTTTCAAACACATATTTGTCATATGTTGTCTTCACCAATTTTCTTTTCTTGATAGATTTCCTTGAATTAAGATTTGAATTAACATTAAGGCATTTGAAAAGTCAAGGTTCCCTCATCAAATTGCAAAATACAAACTATTGTTTAAAACTGTGAGTGGTATCCAACCACTAAACTAAGTCGTGTTTGCAACATGTCATGTAGCTAATAAAGCAGATATACCCAGGAGATTGAAACCAGAGTGCTTATTACAACAGTAGATTGATACACAAGTCACATGGTACATTACCACAAAATAAGGTTTGATTGTCTGTGCACCTAACACTTTTCCATCAAGTGGTCATTCTACCTCATGCTGCAAGCAAGAAAGAGGTGATTTTAAAACAATTGTATGGATTTCCCCAAAGCCACATCCATTGAGCTATGAATTCTGAGAGATCAGGTCAAACAGCAGTTTTAACAAGCCAGTGAAGTTGTCCTATGCAGACTTAACAACCTAACAGAAGGAAAAAATGGCCCAAGCTACCAGTTGCATCCATGCATTTACCCAATGGTCCACAGCTATTTGCTCAGTGTAAACCAAATAACATAATTCCAATCATTTTTATAAGATCTTTAAACATGGGCAATATCAATGCCTTAATTGATATCATAGTTAACTCCAAAAATGAGCGCTGAGAGGCAGAATAGACCCTCTCATAAACTGTATTTGTTGGATACTGGTGTTGGTGATACTATAGGAGAGATGATACGGGATCCTCTAGTGCATAGATCTTCATTTCTCAGCTGACATTTCTGCTTGAGTTTGGAAATACTTTATCTTACTTCCAGGAAATGAAAGTATTGAGCCCCCAATTCTAATGAAAATTTCATTTTGATTAATTGGATTGTGCATATTGTGGCATTCTTTAAAGTCATTGTTGTTTTTGCATTACTCTGGAAACAGTTTAAAGCTCATTAACCTGAAGTGGTTAAACATAATATGGGAAAGCACGCAACTTGGTAACTATACTTATTTTAAGTAATAATAATAATAACAAGAAAAAATAACTCACTTTAAGAACCTGAGCTAATCAGTTGACAACATATTTTTTATAAAAAAAAATCTCAAATTACCAAGCTTCTGTGATTCTGAATTGACAATATAAATAAAAAATAAAAATATCAAACCATTGATAAAAATAACAAAAAATTAAAGCAAATGTCATTTATTTTACACAAATATAGTACAACCCTATTTTTCATGCATTTGACAACATACTTTGTTAGGTTTCAAATGATAAAACCACAGACATTTTGGACCTTTAGACATTTTGTTGTGCTCAGTATACTTTACAGAAACGGCTATAAATCAAACGATTTAAGGTCTGTCAAAGTTTAAAAAGGGTATGATTATGTCCTTGCTTTGAGTTTTCTTCTTGTTTGTCAAAGATAAAATGTGGACTTCTCAAGTGTCAGCCACTTTCATCTATTCCACCTCAAATGAGCTGAAACTGTGTGCACAATAACCTCTCCCTTAAGAAATAAATAAATAGATTGGTTGGTTGGTCAAAGTCACTTGTTTTGTAATTAAAAAAATAATTTTTATGCACCTTTTCCATTTAAAACAGTCAGATGTCATGACAGTTCTGATAGTTATAAAGCCTATGAACAAGAGTGAGGGGCGCCCAGGGCACACCATCATATTTAGTACTCACAACACGTCACATTGGAGCACAATGGGGCAGTCTATTGGAATCCTTAATTTGTGGCCAGTGAGATACGACATCCTGAGATATAAACAAGAGAAGATACTCTTGCATGCACACTCGTGTGCTGGGAACATGGACAGAATGATTAAACAGAGCCATGGGCACCACTTAACCCCTGGAGTCTGAATCTGAGCTGACAAAAAAGGAGTCGGTAGGTCTTGAAATTCAAGCAGTGCATGAATATTGTAAACGAAGTTCGTGGATGTAGGCTACATGGTGGGGAGTTTTACATTGTCCATTAATCTGTCCTTAAAATCCTAAATTCTGAAGGAAATCATGTATACACAAGGAATGTGTATAATTAGAACTGATTAATTTGGAAACCTGTTTTCTCCTCAGAGTGAAAAATCTAGAGTATATATAACTGCTACTTTATATCTCAAAATTTAATTTTATATCTCCCAGTTGCATGTTTTTATTTTCTAATTGACTCTAATTAATTACTGATTACTGTTGCTACATCCAACAAGTTTTTGGTACCAGCCATGATGCTCTCGCACCACAGATCAATGAGTACGTAACAGAACCAGCCCAATTGCTATTCAAAACTTGCCCAATAACAGCCAAAACTAGACCAATCACGTTCAGCGGGCGTTCCACGATATAAATCGCATTCCAGGTCGCTTCAACCCGCGGACTAAAAAACAACCTGTGGAAACGGAAATAAAACGGAAAACCACGGAATTAGCAACACTGGTTTACATGCACCCTCATAATGGCGATTATAATGGGATTTTTTCAATATTGCGATTAAACTGTACCTCATGTAACATAATACTTTGATTAAACTAATGAAATTAAGCTCATAATATTCACAAATAAACTATATGGATTATGCCTAATTTAATAATTATTTATTCACAATAATTTGTTCACAATTATTTATTAATGCGCAATAAACAGGCATGTAGACACCTTAATTGCATTGTGCTCGGTCCTATATGCAGATGCTATGTGTTGTTCAACTTCATGAATGAACTCCATGATATTATTCTGAAGTTTTACCTCCTCTCCGAATCGCTTAGTTGTCAACACAACTCACTGCACAGTCTCTGCTCCATATCTTCATGCAAAAACGGCGGGAAGAAAGTGGTGCATCATCAACCCCAGTTAAAGCTTCATTGCGATGTTCATCACAGAGCAGAATAACCTTTCAATACGTCCATAGAAATGTAATTTGCATTTGATGTAAGTAGATTAAAACAGAGGCTATTAACAGCTACTGTATGTAAAAAAATGGCGATTAAAAATAACCAGCTATTATAGCAAATAATCAGAATAATGAAAATTGCATGTAAACGGGAGTGAAGAGGTTTGCTTGTGTCATGTAAACATCTTACTTCGATTAAGTCCTTACTCTGGTTATTGGAAATAATTGCATTATTGGTGCACTTGTAAACAGTTTCACGCAGTGAAAAATACATCGGGGAGCAAAAGACACTGATAACGTGCTGACAGACAAGACAGAGCAGGTTACTTTTGGTATAAAAAATTCTCAGCTCAAATGTTGATATTTTTTAAGAAGTTCAAACAATAAATACCGCTTTGTGACTCTTTAATGTGTCGTGACAGATCGCTGTAGCGCCTCAGTTGAAGTGGCACGTGAACCGATCATCTCTTCCTACTAGTTATATCACAAAATAAACCTGAATGAACATCAGAAGGTATGCTGTTTCAACCGCAAAAAGACGATAATACACACCATTTTCAAGTTCAAGTCCACTGACATTAATCTACTAACGGTCTGGTTTGTTTGTCGGACAAAATGGCGGATAGCATATGATTGGTCAGATTGCCTGTCAATCAAACTCCTGGGTAAAGTGTGAAGGGTGAAGTGTGACTATAAATCACCATATGACTTTATATATCACTATGTAAATTAAAATTTTCCAATTTGGCTTTTTCTCGTCACTGAAACTTTAGTTCATACAATTATGACTGCTCTCAAAATTGGCAACTTATTTTGTTGTATTTGCAACTTTATATACCACATTGCGACTTTATTTCTTGTGATTGCAAATTTACATCTCAAAATGTGATTTTATTTCACAAATTGTGATTATAACTCAACAATGTAAACTTAAATCTCACGCTGACTTTTTCTCGTAACTTTAGCGACTGTATTTCTTGTAATTGCAAATATGTATCTCAAAACACATTTTTTTATCTTACAGTTGTGACAGTAACTCACCATTTTATATCTCACAATGTGCATTTAATTCCCACAATGCGACTATTTCTACTACTAAACATCAGTCTTCACAACTGCGACTGCATTTCTCACAATTGTCATAGACATAATTGCAAATCTGACTTAACATTTTACAATGTGACAATCTGACTGTTTAATTTCTAATTTATCTTACAATTACCTTGCTTTATATGAATATGGAAATAACTAAATGTGTGTATGACCATGTATGACTCAGCTACATCCTCAATACTTCCTCAATATCTCCAAATCTTTTGTGTCCATATATTGGTTTCTATAGCAAAGCGAGCAAGAATCCCAGCTATGGCTTTAAAGGCATGAAGCGCTTGGGAAATTAAATTACCACACTTATTCAGCCACAAGTTTTAATCATCAGGCTTTGAGATCTAAAATACAGATCTCTGAACAACAAAGAAAAGTTTTTAAAATAATTCAGTTCATTTGTTTTATTTTTAGCACCAATATCTCTCTGGTCTCAGCCTCAGACAGTTCGCCCACGGACCACCCACAGTAACTGACTGTAGTAAGGCTTCAATCAACTTTCACATTCCTTTCACAGAACAACTTGCTGGATGGAAACCAAATGGGCTTCAGAAATGGCATTCCACTGAGACTTCTTCTGAAGCCCTACGACTGGCAAGAATCACCTCATTCTTTTGCAGAAACTGCTGTGCCATTGAATTATTATTTTTTTCCATTATAGGGCCAGATTTATTAAAGAGGGCAAATTAGCGTGACAGCTCAGTTCCAAAAAAGCGCCAATGGGAGTGAAAAATTCTGCGCGTGATCTACTGACGCAGCCAGATAATTTCCTTAATGGCCAATGCAATCTACCAAGAGAAGCGCAAATTAGCATCTGATTTAAGACCATTAAATAATGGTGCAAATGCAGTAAATTGACTAGCACAAACTTTAGTAAATCACCTTGCGCGGTTCATTTAAATATTCTCCTCCCATACATTTTGCATCTGAAAGGGAAACTCCCACAAATGCAAATGCAATAGGGTTAGCCGCAAAAATAACCCTGTTCAAAATTTTTCACTGTGTATCTTTAGTAAATCTTGAAGTTTTTTAAGGGTTTGCGCTGGAACAAGCTGTTAGTAAATTTGGCCCATAGTCTATCATTGAGGTATGATTCGGTATACCCTGCCGCTAAACAGCATGTAAAAACAGCTGCATGAATTGTGGTCAGTTGCTTTAAATGTCTTTCAGATGGTCTCTTGAATGAGTGGGCAGTTCTTGGCCAGAATAAGCTGAAACGAGGAACAGGTCGTGAGGCTAATATCTCTCTAACTAGCCTCATTACCTCGACTACATGTGCTGTCAGTCCATCAAAAAGGCTGTGAACACATCAGATCCTGTCATTGTGCAATTTGTTCACATTAATGGCTGGTTTGTGACCCTGAATGAAGTCTCGAGGTCTGATTCGAGTGCAGTTCTGGGGCGTGCGTTCAGTGACAGGTCTCCAGTCCTCAGAGCAGAGATGCTTCTCTTCTGCATCTAATATTAGAGCACTTGTGATCCCGAGGCAGCTGCCGCTGCTCTCCAGTGGGTTAGTGGCGTTAGCCCCGTCTGACAGCATGTAAAATATCTGTTTACATTTTTGCTTGACAACAGAGCGCTGACATCCACATTTCCCCCGCGACCACATGAAATAACCCTGTCAAGAAAAGTACATTTCAATCTCCACTTATGGCTTTTTACCAGGCTCACTCAAGCAAGGTCAAAGGGGTGACTTACGAAGGGAACTGTTACCATATCACTATAAACTACTGCTTCAGGACAATTTCCCCACGCTGCAGTCCTGTTCACAATGCAGCACGGTACCAAACAAATCGAATGGAAAAATCAGAGGATGTTTAATTTGTTTGTTTTCGTTTAATCACTTGTGATTGCATGAAAATAGCACTTTAGGATTGAAATTACACGTGTGAAATACTGGCAGTACAGAAATGTTAAAAAAAACACATTTCATTGAAATTACACAAAAGGGCAATCAAGTGATTTAATTTAAGCGTGTCAGATCTATATGATATAGATCATATATATTGTGAAACAAATGTAAAGGTGCAAACATTTTAGTGTAGTGAATATGGACGTAAAGAATCATGGCCTTAAATAGATTTGTTTTTAACAAATCAATATTTTCCCAACAAAGGTCCAATGAACAGAGGTGCTCACCATGGTATATTTTTTATGTTTTTGAAGGAGTATTTTATGTTTGCCAAAGCTGCATTTATTTGATCAAAATACAGTAAAAACAATTGTGAATTTAAAATAACTGTTTTCTATTTGAATATATTTTACAAATTGAATTTATTCCTGTCACAGTCCTCGTCTGCACCTGTCTGTCTTAGTCTTCACTACACTACCCAGAATCCCTCTTGTTTCCACACCTGAACTCACTCCCTCACTTACCAGCCTGTTCATCGTTATCTTCATCAGTGTCACCTGTCTTCACCTTATGTTTGATTCATGCTTGTATTTAGTTTGCTTCTGTTCAGCCTGTCCTTGTCGGTCGTTGTCTATGTTACCTGAGTGTATTCCCTGCCTGCATCTGTGTATTGTTTTGTTTAGAAGTAAAAGTGATTGTTTCTGGAAATCCTCGTCTCCTTGCGTTTCCTGCCATACACACACCGTGACAGAACGACCGACCAAGACAAGATGGATTTGGCTGGCCATGACCTGACGGATTACCTCATCAGGATCCTGATGGAGAGAAGTCTCCGCATCACCATCACCCCGGTGATGGCTCCAACCATCTTCGCCATGCCATCCATCCTCATCCATGGTTCTGAAGAGCCCGCTGATCCTGTGCTAGAGACCGTCCAGCCAGTGACCGTGTGTTCCAAGCCCTCTTCCCCGCTGGTTCCGTCCAGCACCAAGCCCTCTTCCCCGCTGGTTCCGTCCAGCACCAAGCCCTCTTCGCCGCTGGTTCCGTCCAGCACCAAGCCCTCTTCCCCGCTGGTTCCGTCCAGCACCAAGCCCTCTTCGCTGCTGGTTCCGTCCAGCACCAAGCCCTCTTCGCCGCTGGTTCCGTCCAGCACCAAGCCCTCTTCGCCGCTGGTCCCGTCCAGCACCAAGCCCTCTTCGCCGCTGGTCCCGTCCAGCACCAAGCCCTCTTCGCCGCTGGTTCCATCCAGCACCAAGCCCTCTTCACCGCTGGTCCCGTCCAGTCCAGAGTCTTCACCGCTGGTCCTCGTCCAGAATCCGAGGGAGTTGGATTTAATAGACTTTTTCACTGAGCCTTTACAGTTGGTACCGTCCAGCCCAGGGCCTTCGCCGCTGGTCCCGTCCAGCACCGGGCCTTCGCCGCTGGTCCCGTCCAGCACCGGGCCTTCGCCGCTGGTCCCGTCCAGCACCGAGCTTCCTTCGCAGCTGGTCCCATCCAGCACAGAGCTTCCTTCGCAGCTGGTCCCATCCAGCACAGAGCTTCCTTCGCAGCTGGTCCCATCCAGCACAGAGCTTCCTTCGCCGCTGCACAGTCCTCGTCTGCACCTGTCGGTCTTAGTCTTCAATACACTACCCAGAATCCCTCTTGTTTCCACACCTGAACTCACTCCCTCACTTACCACCTGTCTTCACCTTATGTTTGATTCATGCTTGTATTTAGTTTGCTTCTGTTCAGCCTGTCCTTGTCGGTCGTTGTATGTTACCTGAGTGTATTCCCTGCCTGCATCTGTTTATTGTTTTGTTTAGAAGTAAAAGTGATTGTTTCTGGAAATCATTGTCTCCTTGCGTTTCCTGCCATACACACACCGTGACAATTCCTGATACAAAGCTGAATTTTTCATTATATTACTCCAGTCTTCACTGTCACATGATCGTTCAGAAATCTTTCTAAAATGACGAATTTATGCTTAAGAAACATTTCTGATTATCAATGTTGAAAACTGTTGTGATGCATTTTTTCATGATTCCTTGACTAGGGGGGAAAAAAACGTATTTATTTGAAAAATAAATTATAAATGTTTATGTTCACTGTCACTTCTGATCAAACAATTAAACGCTGGTGTATATAAAAATCTAATTAAATATCATAATTTTATGGTTTTGGAGAATAAAAAAAATAATTTAAAATAATTGAACATAAATGTCATATTTATGTGAAAATAATTAAATTGTATGATTTTACTTGAATACAAAATCCAAGAGGGGTTATGTGATTTGTTTTACACATGCAATAATACAAATGAATGGGACACCAAACGTGTGTCTTGTCCATGGACAGTGCCAGTAGAAGATTTAAAGGGTTTCCAGACTTTGAGAAGTTGGGACATCCAGCCAGTTAAAGCCCTCTAAACCCATTCCATCTTTATAAATCAAAGTCTATATTTGCTTCCCAGGACCACACTGGACAGGACTTTGTTGGTATATAAGGAAAGAACCAGCTGCCAGCTGTACTCTCTGTACTCTCTCTCTTTCACCTTGCCCTTTTAATGCGCCATGAAAGTCTTGTGTCCTTACAATACATTCTGAGACAATGTGTGGCAGAAGCCTTGAGTCTGTGTGTATTACATCTCACGCCAACTCATCACTACACCTTGTAAAGAGAGAGAGAGAGAGAGAGAAGGGCAAAAACCAAGGGTTCTGACTATTTATGACATTTTTCCCACCACATTATCTTCACACTAAATCTCCTTGGGGTAGATGGAGTGCACAGAGCAAGCTTTTCCACCCGCAAACTCTTAACATGTTACCAGACATTGCTTTTAGGAGCTGGCTGTTAACGGAGTTGACAATAGTCTTTTATGGCCTTCAGATTGAATATTCCCAGTGTCCGCCTCAGTACAGGCCATGTCATTACAGCTGATAGCACCAGCATCTGCTGGGAGGGACATCCGTGTGTTTTTTTTAATGGCATTTTTTTTAGAGGCTTTTTTCCCCTCACTATATGCTGATGTCATTTTTAGTGGTCTGTTGCATGCTTTTTTCTTCCTTTCTGCATTTGTCTGTATTAATAAAGATTTTTGTTGCAGCATTGAACGAATTATGTACCAGTGCCAGACAAAATGCTCTGCAATTAGTCATCGCTTAAATGGCTCCGAAAGGAACAGTGGCGCCATTCCTTTCTTGTCTGACTGGACAAGATTTACGCTGTAGCTTATTCTGTAGTACATATATTAAATACTAGCAATATTAATACAATGTTGATAATTAAAGAATAGACAGGTTTAAATGTAAAAAATAAAAGCTTGTTTCTGCCACGAAATAAAAATAATTAAATAGGTAATTTAGTTGTTTTAAAGAATGCTGTATACAGTGTGGATTATATTGACCACAAATAAAGCAGTAAAATCCCATTAATTTCTTTTACAGTGTGAGCCATAAGTGTGATTTCAAATTTAATTGCTGAATTCCATGTGAAGAACTACATTACCCACAATCCTGAAAAGAAAAACTGCTATTACACTGGAAAAGAGCCCAATATTGACCGTCCACTTTCATAAAGCATTGTGAATGATGTAATCGAGTCAATCTCTAGTCATACAACACTGACTTTTCAAATAATTTGACCTTAAAATCAGATGTTATAAAGTTGTGGTTTATCTCAGAACAGGTTCCAGTTTTGGAGAAAATTAATGGGGAAAATACTGCTCAAAATGTGAGCAGTCTTCATTTTACTGTAGTGTCTTGGGATTAAATGCAGGTTCACTGGTT
Source organism: Gila orcuttii (assembly GCA_026230005.1). Taxonomy (NCBI): domain Eukaryota; kingdom Metazoa; phylum Chordata; class Actinopteri; order Cypriniformes; family Leuciscidae; genus Gila; species Gila orcuttii. The sequence continues at coordinate 42,309,525 of JAPDVR010000003.1, read as the reverse complement.
TCACTTTGGTTCACTGTGCCAAAATGGATAACAGACAGTATTTCATCTTGCATATGTTCTCTCTCCTGTACAGATATTTTCTGACATATAATTTTAACCTATTGATCTACATCTTACTACAGCATGATCACACACCTGATAACTGAGTGCAACATGCAAATGAAATGTCCTCAATTCTTTTTCATTTATACACATTCACAGGATGCTTTAAGTTTCAGCATTATCTCAAAAACGTCACTCTCAACATAAGCACAAAACATCATATGCTTGATTTATGAACTCAGGTTTCAGCAAGACCTTCTCCTTCATAACTCATTTAAAGACCCCCTGTGGTGAAACTTTTTTCCCCCTGTGCAATATATTTGAATGTTGCTTATGTGTGGAGTTTTCAATATGCTTTAAGACAAACCATGTTCAAATTCATCAGTCAACTCCATTGCTGAGTATTTTCTCCTTAAAACTGCAGTGTATCAAAGACAGTCTCAAAAACGTGATTTAAAACCGCCCCTAATTCCTACCGTCACAAATATGTAACCAATCAGTTAATTACAATCTTAATTACAGTTAAGTTGTAGAGAGCGATACATTACCATTACCATTCTGATACAATGACTTGTAGACAACCTTGTATAATTCACTCCTAATAACTTCTTCTGAATGAGTTTCTGGTACAAACATATATGGCTGAATTAAACCAATATTTCCACTTGTCATTGTGTAGTGTTTACAACAGTAAAGTTGAGTGGATCTCTGACCTGGTGTGAGTGGAGGCGGGGCTAATTTGCATATTCATGGGTCAGCGTATACTAATAGAAGCAAAGGTGTAAAGTTACATTCACACTATTTTAAGCCATGAACAAATGATATTTCACAGGAAATAAATTTAATTATGTAAGTTTGATTATCACAGATGAGTTTTAATGGATATAATGATGGACTTTAACATCTAGACTTGTTTGTAAATCTTTCTTTTAATGTCATTTTTTAAAGCGATGTTTTTTATTTCATGATTGATTACTATATGGTCTAACTATGACTGAACAGTCCTTGTGATAATTTCAACTTGTAGTTTAGTCTTTCTGAATCTGCCTGTTGTTCATCCAAGATAAAACATCTGACAACAGCATGTACTGAAGCACTGTTCATTGGCTCCTCCAAGCCCAGTCAGATAATGACCAAAATATGGTTTTACATAGGCTATATGTTTTTTAAGTATTTTTGATTTGTAAGTAGCAATTGATTGATTATTCTTTTCAAGGACTCAAGAATGACAAGAAAATTGATGTAGTTACAACAGCATTGGTCTAAATGTATGTGGCAACATTGAAAATCTTGGATTCAAAATCTATTTTAAACTATAAAAAAAAAATGCAATCATTAAAATGATTGATTCATTGACCTGGTGTATCATCATTAAAATGATGATAAACCTAACAGTTTTCAATTCTTTAAAAATTCATAACAAATGTTTAACAGATTACAAATTAATGCAAAAATCAAAGCATTTTTACTAGTGGTCTCTATAGATTGTGGGATCTAGTCAAAGACAGATAATGCAAACATAATGCAAGACAGACGACAGCACAGCGAGTTCAAACCAGCTGAATATTCTGAGTCCGTTCATATTGTTTCCCCATTTGTTTGTTCCAGTCCTGAGTGCCATTGCACCATGTGCTATAATGACCTATGGCACTTCATCAAATGGTTTTGCATTTAAATGATTCAGGTAATCACACAAGACCCCAAAGCCCAAAATTAGAGCAGTGTACATTTGGCACAAAATTATATTGGTTTCGTACAAGGGGTCAGTAAATACTGAACCATTATTCTCACACTGAATTAATAATATGTATGCACACAGCTGTCAGTTATCAGTATTGTCGATCGAAAAAAGCCTCCATAGCATTTAATGATCTTGTGGCTGGAACCTCTCTTAAAATTAAGGATTTTACACATGCAGCTCTCTGCTGGGAATGTGCATAGCCAATTAAATATTCTACAGAGATAACTGCAGATCGATTGCAGAAGAACAGACCTGAGGTAATTTTAAGGTCACAGCCAGCTGCTATTCTTCAAACTGTCAGAACACAAATTGATTTGTGCCTCTTGATGTTGGGACCTCATCATGAAAATGTGCCCACTACACCTTTTACACCACCAGCAAGCAAATAGAAAACAACCATGTGCCTTTCACATTTAAACAAACCAGATGCAAATTATGTTAACCCATTAAGCCTGTAAGCAATTGAAGCTGTATCTAAGTTATGTCTGTCTGTCTATCTATCTATCTATCTATCTATCTATCTATCTATCTATCTATCTATCTATCTATCTATCTGGACATAGTTGACTGTATTTATGAGTGAGTCATTTGAATCATTCACTCAACTGATTCTCTGGGTGCTTCTCAATTGGAAGTCTGCTTTCTTGTAAGGCTGCATATCTAGGCTGTTACATCATCAAGCTCCGTCAAGGGACGTCTCAATTTGAAGAATCTTTGAAGGCAGCCTTTGTTTCATGTCCATTATTGGGCTTATCTTGAAGAATGTATCAAGTGTTTCCTTCATTCTTCATTCACCCACAATCCTTGACTCTAGCCTACAAGCATCACAAAGGATTTGTACATAGACTGTAAAAAATATGGACAAAGCGTCTGTGACGTCACCCATAGACTTTCTGAAGAACGGTTTTGAGGCCGTTTATGGGGGGTATGGGCGGCGCCATCTCGGAAAATCTTTTCAGAAAGGATACAGAGGTGGAATGATGTGTTGTGTCAGATCATGGCCGAGACGTCAAATTTCAGGAATTCCACTCGGCGCAGCCCGTTATCAGCTGTCAATCACGCTGTCAATCAAAGTTAACCACGCCCTTATTTGTCATACATTTTATATCTATATACGATCTAAACTAACGATTTAGATAAAAATCCACCCCCCTCACAGTTGTCAGGCACTCGGAACCTATCGAAAAATACAATAAAAGTCCATGGGACCAACCTGTAAAAACATGAATTTATGCTGTGAAAACAGACATTTTAACATGGGGTCTATGGACATTTGCTCCCTTTTGGGACCTGCCCCTAGCGGATTTTCAATGTATTGCAGTTTTTCGCACTTCCGGGTAGGCTTAATTTTTTAGATTAGAATGTTGCCGCTTGGATTTGTATAGGAAGGATGCAGCCTCACTAGGACGCAGCCTTCTAATTGAGAATGAAACATTCTCAACAAGTCCCCCTGTGGTGAAAATCAAGCTTTTAATGTTTTTTATATGTCTATGAGGTGTTTTTAATATGCTTTAAGACAAACCATGTGCAAATTCATAAGTCAACACCATTACTGAGTATTTTCTCCTTAAAACTGCAGTGAACCAAAGAGTCTCAAAAACGCAGTTTGAAATCGCTGATGTTTCTGACGTCACAAACTACCTTGTAACCAATCACGTCAGTGTGTGATCGTCAATGAGTGGATCTCTGAGCTGGTGTAAGTGAGTGGAGGTGGGGCTAATTTGCATATTCATTAAACCTCATATACTAAATGAGGCAAGGGTGTAGAGTTACATTCAAGATATTTTAAGGCATGAAGACATTTTTTTCAAGGACAAAATGCTTAAATATGTCATTTTGAGGATCAAAGATGAGTTTTAGATGGGATAAAATTATTGACTACAGAGGGACTTTAAGAGTGAGTTATTGAATCATGCAGTCAATCGATTTGTGCACTCATTCGTTCAAACCACTATTGTTTGTTGACTTCTTTTAGAACTATTAACACGGGCGGAGCAAAAATAGATTGTCTCCTAAATTAAATGTACTTAATATGTGACCCTGGATCACAAAACCAGTCTTAAGTAGCACGGGTATATTTGTGGGAATAGCCAACAATACATCGTATGGGTCAAAATTATAAATTTTTCTTTTATGCCAAAAATCATTAGGATATTAAGTAAAGATCATGTTCCATGAAGATATTTTGTAAATTTCCTACCGTAAATGTACAAAAACATTTATTTTTGTGAGTGAATGCAGCACAATCACGAACATAAATGGACAACTTTAAAGGCGATTTTTCTCAATGTTTTGATTTTTTTTTTGCACCCTCAGATTCCATATTTTCAAATAGTTGTATCTCGGCCAAATATTGTCCTATCCTAACAAACCATATCAATGGAAAGCTTATTTATTCAGCTTCCATATGATGTATTAATCTCAATTTCAAAAAAATGACCCATAAGACATCCAGGTCACATATTAGCATGTACATCAGTAGTACTCTTGCTCTTGAGGTATTCCTTAAGAATCTGGTCATAGGTTAATATGCCACATTTATTAATTCTTGTTTGTTTGCATTTGTATGTATTTGTTGGTATGTTTAATGCACTGTAATTAAAAAATGTAGTAAAATATTCTCCAAGTTTTGACCTTCCATTTTTTGATATGGCCAACAACTCTAGCCATTGGCAGGCATTGAACACTACTAGTCCAATCTGGCATGGGTTCAGAGCTACAAATCATTTACAATGTAACATAGCACACTGCCGTAAAAAAATAAAAATAAATATAAAATAAAAAATAGCAGCACCTGCTCGCAAGTGATTTACTCTTGGCTCCCAGCTCAACCAGACAGGCAAAAGTCAACCACAGAATGAATCCATGACCATGTATTTATTTTTCTTAGCACCTAAGCAATCTGAAGAGACTGCCATTGATTTTACCAAGATAATGAAATTATACAGCTCTGAGCCAATCAATGACAATCTCTGTTGTTCCGCTTTAGATCTACTGTGCTGATGGCCAAAACTCCCCCACTCAACCTGGGATCATGTATTCTTGTGAACATTTTCAGCATGTCAACAGCTCTTTGTCACATTGCAAACAGTGCAGGAAAAAAACACATTAAAATGAATGTAAAAAGGCTATGTGAAAACAAATATGTCATACGATATAAGAATAAAATTGCTATGTAAAAAGTTATATTGTCAAGCTCTTTTCATGGCACTCCCAAGCACTAGCTGTCCACGCAAAGCTATTCTGCATAATAAAACATCACCTCGGCCATGTTTATGGTTATTCTAGTATGTTTTCTCCTATTGAAAGATTTACAAACAGAGTCCGTGACAGTGACAGGTTGCTACTGAAGCATTCAAGCTGAAAACACGTTGCACTCTGAATATCGCATATTCACAAAAGCAATCTTCTCTCATTTGTTTTGCGCAGGGTGTGTCTATTATAGAGAATTAGCATGTGCTGCACCATTTAACAGGTTTCCTTTGAGGCGTTCTGTGTCAGGGAAAATGAACCTACTGTAATTGTAGCTGATACCAAGTGCTCTCTCGTGTACTTTTTAGAATAAAGAATTCAGAAGAAAGCCTTTTAATAGGATACTTAACCCTAGAACACAGCTTCATTTACCTAAAAAAAAAAAAATCTGTTTTGTTTTGTCAATGAAAATTAACAAGGATCATTTAGATTGAGTATGTGTGGGTGGGCAGGTGGATATTACAGGTTTTGCCTTCATGTGGCGTCCAGCCAAACTGTAGCCACAGTCCCCAAAGTGACAACACTGTACCTTTTTTTCTTAGAGTGCAATATAAAAAATCTTCACAAAAATGTCTAAAAAACAAAAAAAGTCAGTATAAGACTCAAAACAAACAATCAAACAAGAAAATTACGCTTTACAATAAGTTGCCATTTGCTTACATTAGTTTCCATCGGCTATTCCTTTATGTAATTATAAAGGCAAAGGTAAATACTGTTCATGATCAGATTTCTACTTAGCAAGCTGTCTTTTAGTAGATGCTTTTATCTAAAGTGATTTACAGGGTACTTATTATTGCGACACTCCCACTGGAGAGACCTGAGGTTAGATATACATGTACATGTTTACTTATAAATGAGGACATACCACATAGGACTTTTTTTTTCAATCTAAAAATTAGCCTGCCATCTAACCCTAAAAGAACACATGGGAATATACACTAGTAATATAATGAAATACATAATTTATATACAACGTTTAAAAGTTGATTATATATTATGTATTTGATATATTTTGTAACACTTTACAATAAGGTCTCATTTGTTAACATTGGGAATCATAACTTCTGTAACAATGAACCGTATATCCTCAGGATTTATTAATCTTATTTTCAACAGACTAAACATCTGTTAACACGCACTGTGAACCTACATGAACATTTTTGTTAACTAACTATTACAAAATGCTGTAAAAATAGATTGCTCACTGTTACTTCATATTAGCTAATTCATTAAATAAAGTTTAAAACACACGTAACTAATAAAAACAAAATATTCAAACTATTTGTTACTGTGATCAAAGACACCTTGAGGAATGTTAAATGAAAGGATCACTTGATGTGAAAACTAAAAAAAAAAAAAACTAGTCGTAGGACAATGCATTTTAGGGTTAATGAGAATGATTACAAGCATTAATTGGTTAGTTAGAGGAACAAACTAGAAAGCAAAGGCAATTAAATGTGGCCATTTTAATTTCCCCACAGATAATGTGCTGTGGTTAAATATAAAAAAAAGACTCTGAAGCTCTAATTGCATTTCAAACAGATCAACAATGTATTACAATGACCAGGCTTAAATCCATGACTATCGCAAATGAGTCATCCACAAGCCGAGGTCAAGCCTTCCATCTCCAAATATTAGGCAGTGACGAATATCCGTGCTGGAGATTTAACCACAGGATGTTTCATTAGAGATCAGAGAGATTTGGTTTTGATGTCTGCTTGAACATCTGCAGTCCTTGTTAGTTTAGTGTGGGGCCTAATGAACATGCCATAGATGTATCTCAATGCTTTGTGCAAGTGTGTGAGTGTGTCCATGTGTGTGTGTGTGTTCCATTGACGTTTGAGCTGACCACCTATTAGAAACGAGCCTTGAATTATTGAGCGCAGACTCCAGGAAATCGCTTCATATGAAATAATCCTCAGCAGCATTGTGAAGACAGCCATTAATAATAAACAGTATTGATTCACGGTGTGCCACAGTCAATGAACAGTGCTGAGTGTGCAGAGAAAATAAAAGATTTAAACAATGCCTATTTTCATAATGATGAAAATCTTTCAGAAATGTGGAATCAAGCAGCACATAAGAGCTGAATCACAGCAGAAAACTTGGGCAGAAGCAAGTGAGAATTTCATTCTTCCCATGCCCTTGGGTTGTGAGGGACTATAGTTGTGAAGACCCAGTTGGAAAGGGCAGATAAAAAAGGCAGCAGACGTGCTTCACTCTCTGTACAAGCAGGAGAGAATACGCCGCGCAACACAGTTAAAAATTTATGCTGGGGACATACTGGGGACATACTGTGTGTGTGTGTGTGTGTGTGTGTGTGTGTGTGTGTGTGTGTGTGTGTGTGTGTGTGTGTGTGTGTGTGTGTGTGTGTGTGTGTGTGTGTGTGTGTGTGTGTGTGTGTGTGTGTGTGTGTGTGTGTGTGTGTGTGTGTGTGTGTGTGTGTGTGTGTGTGTGTGCACGTGTGCGCGTGCGTGTGTGTTATAATAAGTGGTGATCCCATGCTGGGATTTGTCGTTTTTAATGTTTTATTGAGTGGTTGCTGCGGTTGTCAACAATGGCGGAAAGCAACAGAGTAACTGTTCACAGCTTTCTGAACCATGATCCATATCTTGATCGCTTTTTCCACAGTTCCCTGCCTGTCCCAGTGTGGCATCACTAAACAAAATGCAAACAGATTTGTGCCTAGTCCTGTCCACTGTATACAGCTGCAATTTTGGTTTATTAAAACAAGTTGCATTATGACACAGTTACCACTAGACCAACAGTCAACAATTAAGTCACAAAGACACTCTATTTGCTACTGTGTTATTTTAAGTCAGCATGAAATCAGAAATCACTCTATTTACTTTAACATGTTTAAGGTTTTAAGTCACCTTTCCACTGCCTCCGACATTCATATACGGGCCCTGTCCCAAATGGCACACTTCATTTGCACTTTGAGTCTTGTGGACGTACAATGGCTGCTGCGTGTGCATTTCCGTTAAGTCCATGAGACACGCAACGTGACAATTGTAGTAGAGAATTGTTGCTAATTTTCACTTTGTCCTTCACTAGACATAGTTTTGATTGGAATACATCCCATCTGGTCCAGCAGTCGTATATGGCCAAGCTGCAAAAGTTCAAATGTTGCAATGCATCTAAAGCCCAAATCGGATCCAAAAATTCCACCTACACATGATTAAAACTCCCTGCAGCTCCCCTACTGCCCTCCATTGGAAATGAATGGTTTTTGGTCAGTTGTTTGTCGAAGATAATGAATAGGCAGCTTTATTGTGAATAATTCATCAGTGCAAAAGAAAAAAATACCAGTTTTTAATCAAAATAAGTACTAATAGCTAAGCATTGATTTAGCAAAAATATATTAGTTCTGGCTACATTTAATTTTTTCCTCATTGAACATCACTTTGCACTTATGTCACATTACTGAAGTGAAATTACATGTAAACAGCTATTCATCTATTTGTGGAATTCAGAAACCCTTGTTATTAGTGACACCGGTGGCTGTTATTAGTGACACCGGTGGCTGTTAAGTGAACTGCAGGAAGTCAGTCTTGTTTTTTAAGTTTCATTTAAATCTGTTTACTTATTGGCAATACAAAAAGTGATTAATACATGACAATTCTTACATATAGCCTCTTCACGTGATTTTGGATGTTATTGTTTACGTCTTAGTTGGAAATGAGCAGTTGCTCTATTGTAGATCTGATTTATTTAAACAGCAAAATATCATTATCCTGTTTTTAATTTTATTATCTGTCAAGCGACACTATCCCCGGCACTGTGTGTGTAGAATAAAGTAACGCCCATGCCGCACTAGCATTCTGATGATTTGCATTTGTGGCTCAGCAGCAAATGTCACACTTAGCATGGCTAATGTGTTTATGGTTATCTACTGATGTTTGTGCTATTGGGTTCTGTGATTTACACACAGGATCAGCGACCGGTTGCCACTCGAGTGTTCAAGTTCAAACAAGCCTGGCGTAACGAATTGCGTGTGCCAGCCACACGAGTGAGAGAGGCACCGACAATGCGTTCCTTTGAAAAGAGACGCTCATTAAAACACTCCTCTTTGTTTTGGTTTCACCATTAAAGCTAGCCGGCGTTCCTGCTCCTCATAGCCTCAAGCCTCTGCTTTAACGTGTCATTTTAATTGGCGCTCTTTATTTTTTTTCTAGTGGTTATTTTTATTCAGTGCCTCTTTCTTGCACATAAACAGTTATTTTTCTGAAGTGGCATCTCCTCTCTCCCATCATCCTCCGGTGACATTGTGACATGTGAGATTTGGGACAAAGATTGAACCCCTGCTAAATTGTAAATTAATGTTTTGGCACAATGGTGATATTTGCAGACACTAACTCATTGCCCAGCGACCACGTTGTGAATTGAATTGCGAAAGATGTTAATCAGATTTGCCGTTTCACTTGTTTCCTGCAGAACCAGGGAAAACGGTACATAGGCTATTTGATGTGCTGCTGACTTTTACTGTGGCTATTTATTTTATAAAGATAAATCCAAATAAAATTGCTGCAGGTTCAAAGATGGTATGATTTGGAGGGCAGAGTTTAAGATATCAAAGATAAGCTCTGACATTTCTTTTGCTGAATGTGAAAATGGTTCACTGTGGAACCTTAATTTGATCCGTTTTTTCTCTCTGTGGATTTTTGTTGCATTTTTTCCCTGAACAAGACACATTTTCTAAAGCAGTTTAATTACATTTTTTTACAGACTACATGTAGAACATGAAACATGTTTGTGATACATGGACACATTGTTATCTCTCTCTCTCTCTCTCTCTCTCTCTCTCTCTCTCTCTCTCTCTCTCTCTCTCTCTCTCTCTCTCTCTCTCTCTCTCTCTCTCTCTCTCAAAAAGTGTGAATAAATTTTTCACCTGCATAACAAGAAGCTGAATTATTATGATGCTCATATTTTCAGCTTGATTTCAACAGTCTTAACTTATGCAAAAATGGTACAGCATATAATTAAATACGTCTGAGCATGTTTAACTTGTTAATTATTGTCTGTGAAGTCTGAAACTATCAAAGGTTACATCAAAAGGAAAGAGAAAATATGGGCTGATTCGGTTTCAACTTATATTATTCAAGGTGTGTTAGTGAATAACTTGACAGACTGTAAAATTACATCAGTGATAAATAATTACTGCAAAATGGTGCTGTTATCAAAATCAAATTAAAATTCAAATGGAGGGGGGGAAAAAATATGAGCATGCAGCCGGCATACACAGGCACGCACATGCTCGCACAGACATGCCCACGCGCTTACAAACACACACAGAATACCTAATGCACGATGGCCCTCAGTTGCAACTCTCTATGAATACAGCACCTGGAATTGATACTGTCTCAGAACATGCAGTCTGTGCTACATACAACACCAACAGGCAAAGAGAGCACTATACATAAAATGGCTGCCATTTCTTTCAGTCAGTGAATCATAAAACCTCCTCTAATGTCTAAAATGGGCTTATCATTCCATGTATATGAGTGATGAGAGCTTCAGCAGAGAGGTACATTTACTCGAATGTTCGGCAGCGTGTAGTATAAGGCAAGAGTGACATGAGCTGACATTTACATCAACATAACCCAAGCTCCCCACTGCTAGACACTATACCATTGTGGAAGACAATGTAGGGTTTGCAGCAAACTGCTTGGAGAATAATGGTTAAGTGGAAAGCTAGGTTATCACACACCTTGTGAAAAACTATACAAAAGAGTACTTATTAAGGAAATTATATATTTTAAAAGAATATACTTAAGTGTGAACTGAATGTTTTCCGACACTTAACTGTGTGTTATTAGCAATTAAATGACAATTTATATCAACACGTTCTCACCCCAAGGCGTCATCTAAATGACAATTTTGACCATGCTTCAATATCCGACGCTTTAGGTACCCTTTAGCGTCAGTTACTTGACGCGATCCTAGGGCGTCATGTAACTGACGCTTAAGGGT